>OZ004322.1:16063846-16663846 GCA_963924455.1 Pelagia noctiluca | reverse complement strand
AAACAAGTTATCCATCATATTCTTGACCTCAAATGCATCGGAAAAGCACGAGAAAATCATCTTTAACCAACGTGCAACGGTCCTTATTTATGATAATAGAAGTATACTATATCTTGTTACTGGAAGTGGTGTAGCACGTCAGAGATTCTGGTTTTTAGTCCTGACAAAGTGAAAAACTGGGCCTACAATCGCTTCAAGGCTAATTTTGACTGTAATGCACGGATAAATATATCAAAATGGAATTGATAATAGACACAAAAAGGCATGAAACTAAACTTTAAAAGCAATTGTAGCACGTACGCCCTACACTAAACATTAACAATGCTTATCCTGTACTTGATCAAACACAGCAACAATATTCGGAAAACTTTAATTGGACATCCCACTGCACATTTTTATATTATCATCACTTCATTGTTTTTCAAGATAGCTAGTTTTAGATGTTCGTTTCATTTCAAACTGAAATATCCTAAAATATTGAAAGAAATAGATTTAAAAGATACGTATTTACGGCTTCATAGGCGATAAGTTCACTTAGTGAGGAAAGTTGAATTTCTTGGCATCAAATGTTTATCTCCATACCTTCGATGCATCTTGCTTATTTTAAGGTACAAACCTACTTCTTGGCAATACCCAATCATTCAAATCATATCTTAAAACTTTTATCTCAAAGTTCTTTGTAAGTTAGAAAGTGTCTAAGCCTAAACAAGTCACTAACCCTTTTTGATATATTATGGTTTGAATTCCTGTACAAAGTCATTTTATCAATATTTAGTTTATAATGAAAGCCGAGAACAACATATATTCTCTCCCCCCCCCCCCTCAAAACAATGTTGTTTTTGAATAAGGCAACTTTCACTGAATCGTGCACTTGCCATGTTGGGGCTCAAAACCCCTACTCGTTCAAATCTAGTATTTTTTCAGCTATCCTCACTATAGTATATAATCAATGCAAAATATGAAATATTCAACTTTTCTCCTCTCAGATGAATATGTTTGAAAATGAAACAGTTCCTCGCTGTATTTTGTGCATGTCAAGCTCAAACCTCCTACTTGGTGAAATGCAACATTGTTTGAAGGGTGAGGGGAGAGGGGAAGGAGTCTAAGATTTTTTAGAGTAGTTATTGAAAAGTTTTGAAACACCTTTTAAGTGTACTGCTGTACTATAATTCCTAATATCAACACACAGATAGTATAGCTCGACCATCCTCCAATAAACTAGGGATCTAGCTTAGTACTTTGAAAAACAAAAATGTTCATTTAGAATAGCCATTACGGTTAAGTATGTACAGACAAAGTTTTCTGTTTATTTCCTGTTGCTAAACAACCTTCTATTATTAGATAAACATAATTATCAATTAGTGTCTATCGATATTTCTATTAAAATTAGGCTAAGAGAACTCTTTCCTCCATATCTAAACCTTTCAGTCAAACTACAATCAGTTCACTCAGGCCCCATAATTAAAAGGTAATCTCTTTGTAAACATGAAATCTCAGGTATTCAGTTAAACTATAATAAAACATAGTCGCTTACCTGTCTGTTCTTGCACTCGATTGAATATCCTGAACAAATCAATTCCATTCGGCATGCAGTGCTTCATCTTTCATTGGCGAACTGAAATCAAATGATCCTCACTATAACTGATCTTGATACAAATGCAACAGTTTAATCAGGAGAAAGATATTTGAGTTTTCTGCCCTGAATTTCGATTGTGACGTCAATTGATTAATAGATACTGTGTAACGTCAAAAATCCCATCTGCAACCTCGTAATGAAACAGCAAGATTGAGTTGAAGTGATTGTAGCATTAAGCGATCTCTTAACGTGCTACAGTGCTCTTCCTCACAGATTAATACTGAATAAATGACTATTTTAAACCGTTTTTTGATTCAATGAATACATTTACAGCCGTGCATAACTTGAAACAAGTTATCCATCATATTCTTGACCTCAAATGCATCGGAAAAGCACGAGAAAATCATCTTTAACCAACGTGCAACGGTCCTTATTTATGATAAGAGAAGTATACTATATCTTGTTACTGGAAGTGGTGTAGCACGTCAGAGATTCTGGTTTTTAGTCCTGACAAAGTGAAAAACTGGGCCTACAATCACTTCAAGGCTAATTTTGACTGTAATGCACGGATAAATATATCAAAATTGAATTGATAATAGACACAAAAAGGCATGAAACTAAACTTTCAAAGCAATTGTAGCACGTACGTCCTACACTAAACATTAACAATGCTTATCCTGTACTTGATCAAACACAACAACAATATTCGGAAAACTTTAATTGGACATCCCACTGCACATTTTTATATTATCATCACTTCATTGTTTTTGAAGATAGCTAGTTTTAGATGTTCGTTTCATTTCAAACTGAAATATCCTTAAATATTGAAAGGAATAGATTTAAAAGATACGTATTTACGGCTTCATAGGCGATAAGTTCACTTAGTGAGGAAAGTTGAATTTCTTGGCACAAAATGTTTATCTCAATACCTTCGATGAATCTTGCTTATGTTAAGGTACAAACCTACTTCTTGGCAATACCCAATCATTCAAATCATATCTTACAGCTTTTATCTCAAAGTTCTTAGTTAGGAAGTGTCTAAGCCTATATAAGTCACTAACCCTTTTTGATATATTATGGTTAAATTCCTGTACAAAGTCATTGATCAATATTTAGTTTATAATGAAAGGCGAGAACAACATATCTTCTCTCCCCCCCCCTCAGAATGTAAGAGGATTATCTACCGCTGACCTATCTCTCTTCCTCACGCATGCGTATTTCATAAGTGTCAATCAAGTGTCCATCTTAATTTGTACATATTTAATTCAGTCGTGATTACCTTGTAATTTAGTCTTTAATCTTTAGTCTTGAATTTTAAGTTTGTCTGCATTCTGTATAGTTGAAGTTATGTATATATTCAAACTATAAATGCCTTTTTCTCGAGACTCATTCTCATGGAAGTTTAGTCTCTTACAACTGGTGGAAGACCCGTGATATCCGTAACGATACAAAACTATTGTTGATCCAGCTACTCTCGTTTTTTTGCCGTTCTTTAACAAATATTCACACGATGTCTGTCTCGCACGAAGAAGTTCTTAGCCTCATTAATGGTTTGGCTCTCAGTGTTCATGAACAACACAGGTCGAATAAAGAACAACATGCCGCGACTGCACAGCACCTCGAAAAACTATCCGAAGTTGTGGAAGAATTAGCCCAGAATGCTAATGTCCCACGTACTGGAGCAACCTTGCGTTTGCAAAATTTGACTCTCTTTGAATTTACTGGCCGTGAGCCCCTGGATGGTTTTCTTGACCAGATTAGCCAAGTTTTAAAGTCGTCGGGAGTGCCGCCGAAGTTTTGGGTTGCTTACCTCAAGCAACAGTGTTGTAAAGATGCTCGTTCTTATGATTTACTCTGCACATACGAACAGACAAGAAAAGTTTTATCCGCCGATGCCCCATCCAGTGAGCACGAAAAATTTTTCAACTCTTGCCTAGAGTTATTAGCACAGCGCCGTGGAATACCGAAGGAACAGCAAATCTGTCAGCTGCTTTCCACGTATTACTTGATGACTCAAGGCCCAAATGAATCTGTGGCAGATTTTGCCCACCGTTTTTGCGAAACGCAACATGCTTTGGAAAAGCTGATTCCGAACATTCACCGCACCGCTGATGGTGGAGATATTGAGTTGATTCATGCATTCGCAATCAAACTGTTACCAGCTATCAGCAAAGAAATTTTGAGTCGGGATTTCAATTTCCCTGATTTACCCTCCGTGATCGAAGCTGCTAAGAGAACTGCCTCCCGAATTCCGCCGAATTTTGCAGAATCTGGTTGGAAACAACCTCAAGTCAATGCTATGATGCACCAGGCAAATAACCGTAATACCCGAAGAAGAAGTCGAAATGAAACTGAACAATCAGGTGATCGATTTTGTTTTGTTTATAACAAGTATCACAATGCTAGTTGTGAGCAATCGGGTAACCCAAATGTATGCAAGAAAAGGTTTCTTCATAAGTGTAGTGTTTGTCAGAAATTTAATTGTAAGGCTGTTCGTCATTCTGACCCTCCTTCACAACGTAGTGTATCTAGGCCCTCGCCTGCTGTTAATGTCAACGTTGCAGAGCCCCCGAACGTTAGTAGTCATAATGTATCTGACTCTTTATTGAAATCATTGAACGATTCAATCTCGTCGTTTAACTCGCGTTTAGACAGTATTGAGCACCGTCTTCCCGCACCCAACCCACCCACCTCGTCTACGGACATATCGCATGACCAAATTTTTGGGATGCCTCCCGTTACCGCCATTCCCAGTAGCTTAGAAATTTCGAAACTCGGTCTTGCGAAGAAAAATATTTTATGGACGAAGGTCTCATCTGTGGGTATATCCCTCCCTTTGCCTTTGGACAGTTGCTGCTCTGTCTCTCTTGTCAGCCAGGCACATGCTGACGCTGTGCAAAACGCCTCTCCACACCTTAGATTCACCAGACTGCAGCAACCTCTTGAAGTTTCTGTGGCTGACCCCAGTTCAGCTCTTAAAGCTGTTGAGATCATGCAAGTCCCAATAAGATGGGAAAATGGACGCTCAACTACATTTTCAATGCTCGTTGTGCCAAATTTATCGTGGCCTATTTTGTTTGGACAAAATCATTTACGTTTGCTCGATACACGTATTCATTCTCGTGATCTTAAAGTGTACTTTGCTGATCCTAAATTGCAATTTGATGTTTGTTGTTATGACTCTGATCCGTTATCGTGTTTTCCGACTCTTAAACGACAAAATTCTAGCCCTGCCTCGTCAGTCAATCTCACATGTTTGTTGACTGCCATGCCAACACCCTCTTGGCCCAGGGAACCCATCAACCTTTCTAAAGGCTTTAGTTTGTTCATGGTTTACCTCCTTTTAATCACCTCTCTTGTAGGAACCTCGCTTTTTTCTGGGTCCCCTTGGCTGGATGGCAATCAGTTTTCTCCTAGGGTAGATACTCTAAGTGGCCCCACCGTATTTTCGGATTTTCGGAGCATGGTTTGTAAGCTTCCTGTACCAGCTCTTTCGTTTTCAGCCACCAGTCACCCCTTAGTTTCTCCTCCTTGCTGTCCCGTCCCAACTGTTGGTTTCCGTGGCGCCAGAATTTTGCTTCAAATTAGCACAGAGGAATTGCCAACATCTGATGTTGACGTTTTCTCGACACGCTCATGGTATTGCGTTAATTTCGTGATCATTTTGATTAAACATCAGGTCGTTTTATCGTCTCACGCTTTGTTGGATATTTTTCGTCATCTGTATGTTACAGACACCGCGTTCTTTTTACCTGCCGGTAAACAGACAACACAGGAGTTCGCTGACTTCTCGCACTCTGTTGTTTTAGCTCTACGAACAACACCGCTTTGTTGTATCGGAAACGCAAAGACCTCAAATGATTCGTCATGTATGGGAAATAAACAGATGGCTGTCAATAATGTAAATAACAGCTTTCCCGACGCAGCCATGCAACCCTTGGGTCTTGATGTTTTCTTACCCCAATTTCTGGATTGCTTTAAATTTGCGTTCTTAACCTTGTTCCCACCCAATGGTAAATTTAAGAAAGTTTCGTGTACCTTCAAGTTCTCTGAAGGTGATCTGATGCATTCTTTGAGATCTTCGAACTGTACTGTATATAGTTTATTTGTAGTGGCTCTTGTACCCATACCTCCTACATGGTTGTGGTACTGTGTTACTATTCTAGGTTAACAACGTTTTTCTTAATCAAGTTTCGAAGTAGCCTCTTTTTCGCTATTTCATCAATTGTACTTATTTACGTCATGGATTTGGTTACTGTTTTACACTTCGTTTAGAACATCGCTATTTAGTATTGTATTCTTTTATCTGAAAAAAAAATTGTCATTTTTTTTTGTGAAGAAGAGGTAGACTGTAACAGGATTATCTACCGCTGACCTATCTCTCTTCCTCACGCATGCGTATTTCATAAGTGTCAATTAAGTGTCCATCTTAATTTGTACATATTTAATTCAGTCATGATTACCTTGTAATTTAGTCTTTAATCTTTAGTCTTGAATCTTAAGTTTGTCTGCATTCTGTATAGTTGAAGTTATGTATATATTCAAACTATGAATGCCTTTTTCTCGAGACTCATTCTCATGGAAGTTTAGTATCTTACAACAACATTGTTGTTTTAGAATAAGACAACTTTCACTGAATCGTGCACTTGTCATGTCGGGGCTCAAAACCCCTACTCGTTCAAACCTAGTATTGTTTCAGCTATCCTCACTATAGTATATAATCAATGCAAAATATGAAATATTCAACTTTTCTCCTCTCAGATGAATATGTTTGAAAATGAAGCAGTTCCTCGCTGTATTTTGTGCATGTCAAGCTCAAACCTCCTACTTGGTGAAATGCAGCATTTGTGAAATGAAGGGTGAGGGGAGAGGGGAAGGAGTCTAAGATTTTTTAGAGTAGTTATTGAAAAGTTGTGAAACGCCTTTTAAGTGTACTGCTGTAATATAATTCCTAATATCAACACACAGATAGTATAGCTCGACCATCCTCCAATAAACTAGGGATCTAGCTAAGTACTTTGAAAAAGCAAAAATGTTCATTTAGAATAGCCATTACGGTGAAGTATGTAGAGACAAAGTTTTCTACTTATTTCCTCTTGCTAAACAACCTTCTATTATGAGATAAACATAATTATCAATTAGTGTCTATCGATATTTCTATTAAAATTAGGCTATGAAAGCTCTTTCCTCCTGATCTAGGCCTTTCAGTCAAACTACAATCAGTTCACTCAGGCCCCATAATTGAAAGGTAATCTCTTTGTAAACATGAAACTTCAGGTATTCAGTTAAACTAGAATGAAACATAGTCCCTTACCTGTCTGTTCTTGCATTAGATTGAATATCCTGAACAAATCAATTTCATTCGGCATGCAGTGCTTCATCTTTCATTGGCGAACTGAAATCAAATGATCCTCACTATAACTGATCTTGATATAAATGCAACAGTTTAATCACGAGAAAGATATTTGAGTTTTCTGCACTGAATTTCGATTGTGACGTCAGTTGATTAATAGATACTGTCTAACGTCAGAAATCCCATCTGCAACCTCGTAATGAAACAGCAAGATTGAGTTGAAGTGATTGTAGCATTCAGCGAGCTCTCAACATGCTACAGTGCTCTTCCTAGGAGTTTAATACTGAATAAATGACTATTTTAAACCGTTTTTTGATTCAATGAATAAATTTACAGCCGTGCATAAGTTGAAACAAGTTATCCATCATATTCTTGACCTCAAATGCATCGGAAAGCACGAGAAAATCATCTTTAACCAACGTGCAACGGTCCTTATTTATGATAAGAAAAGTATACTATATCTTGTTACTGGAAGTGGTGTAGCACGTCAGAGATTCTGGTTTTTAGTCCTGACAAAGTGAAAAACTGGGCCTACAATCACTTCAAGGCTAATTTTGACTGTAATGCACGGATAAATATATCAAAATGGAATTGATAATAGACACAAAAAGGCATGAAACTAAACTTTCAAAGCAAACGTAGCACGTACACCCTACACTAAACATTAACAATGCTTATCCTGTACTCGATCAAACACAACAACAATATTCGGAAAACTTTAATTGGACATCCCACTGCACATTTCTATATTATCATCACTTCATTGTTTTTGAAGCTAGCTAGTTTTAGATGTTCGTATCATTTCAAACTATAATATCCTTAAATATTGAAAGGAATAAATTTAAAAGATAATTATTTACGGCTTCATAGGCTATAGGTTCACTTAGTGAGGAAAGTTGAATTTCTTGGCAACAAATGTTTATCTCGATACCATCGATGCATCTTGCTTGTGTTAAGGAACAAACTAACTTCTTGGCAATACCCAATCATTCAAATCATATCTTACAACTTTTATCTCAAAGTTCTTAGATAGGAAGTGTCTAAGCCTATACAAGTCACTAACCCTTTTTGATATATTATGGTTGAATTCCTGTACAAAGTCATTTATCAATATTTAGTTTATAATGAAAGGCGAGAACAACATATCTTCTCTTTTGATTATTTTAGTGGCTTACACTCATTTTTTTTTATAAGAATATCTAATTCTTTTTCTGAGCCTCAATATTCTTAATTTTTTGTTATTTTGAGCCTCGGAATATTCTTAAATTATTCTTACAGCAGAAAACTAGGGTATAGCAATAAATTGTTATCATTGTCATAAATGCCAAAAAAGAACAATATCCTTATTTGCTGTAAAACAGAGCTCATCGACACTTGCATCAAAATTTAGGTGAGTTTATCTAAACCATTCCCGGTACAAAGGTCACCAATTCAGAAGTAAAGAAACACTCGCTAAAATTTTTTCCATAAGATCTGAGCCTCGCAATATTCTTAAAATATTCTTAAATTTCACCGATTTTGAGGCTTATTATTCTTATAAAATTCATTCTCATAAAAAAAAAAGTATTACAAAACAATTCTGATGAATCTGTAAACGTTCAGGAACTAGATTCACAAGAACCATTGTTTGACATGTTGACAGTGAAATAAATTGCCCAATCACGATTCAGGAAGTCAGAGCCATGATTCATGACTTGAAAAATGGGAAAGCGCCTGGCCTTGATAGGATCAGTGCCGAACTGTTGAAAAACCTTAATGAACAATTTCATAAAGTTTTTGTGCAATTTTTCAATAGAATTTTGGAGAGGGGTGACTTTCCAGAGGAATGGGCGGTAGGAATCATTTTTCTTCTGTTCAAAGGTGGAGACAAGAGAAATCTTGATAACTACAGAGGAATAACCTTTTAAGTACCTTCGGAAAACTGTTCGTTGGTCTTCTATTACAACGACTAAACAAGACTGTTTCAACATACAACATACTGAACGAAAATCAAATAGCTTACAGGAAAGGCTATCAGACATCCGATCATATTTTTCACGCTTAGGGCTATAATAGAACACAGCTTTGAAGTTCACTTTATGTTTGTTTCATTGATTTTAGCAAGGCGTTTGATTCGGTGGATCATAAAGATCTAATTAAGAAACTATCAACGTACCGTTTTAACGGAAATTTCTAAAGGTAATTGAGTCCCTTTATAGCAAAATAAAATCTGGTGTAAGGGGTGAAAATGAATTAACTGGATTATTCCCTTGCTCCAAAGGCGTAAGACAGGGATGTTTGCTAAGCCCTCTTCTTTTTGCCCTCTTTTTTTAAATGAATTGGATGATAAGATAAAAGCTTCATCTTTAGGGGTTAAAATGGGTAACAAATCATTTCATACCCCCCTTTATGCAGACGATCTTCTTCTATTAGCTGAAAACCCTAAAGATATGCAATTACAGCTTGACTTGCTAGACAATTTTGTGACTTCAATAAAAAATGAAAATTAGCTTAGGTAAAGCAAAAATTATGGTCTTAAGGAAACATAAACGCAAATCTGGCAATAAATCAAAAAACAAAGATATTTGGAAAATTGGCGATAAAGAGGTGGAAGAGTGTGAAACATATGAATACCTAGGAGTCACTTTCAAATCAAACGGACCTTTCGTTGATCACACAGAGAAAATCAAAGAAAAAGCCCAAAAGTGTTTTTTCTCTCTTTTATCTAAAAGTAGGGAATGGGGTGGTTTTCAACCTTGGATATTTCTGTATCTTTTCGACCACACGATAATACCAATTCTCAATTACGCATCAGAAATTTGGGGTACTAATGATTGGCCAAAGTTAGAGAGGTTGCATCTCTCTGACTGTAAATACGCTCGTGGAGTAAAGTCAACAACAACAACCGATTCAGTTTATGCAGAATTGGGACGTTGCTCTATGCTTTATTCTAGGCATATTAACATTCTTAAGTTCTATTTGCGTGTCTCCATGTTAGAGAATGAGAGGTATGCAAATAAAGCTTTTATTATGCTGCAAGAAGATGCTGATAATGGGCATTCTAACTGGGTCTCTTAAAGCCAGGTCTTTGGCGACTCTTTATGATATTAAGAG
Organism: Pelagia noctiluca; assembly: GCA_963924455.1. Lineage (NCBI taxonomy): Eukaryota > Metazoa > Cnidaria > Scyphozoa > Semaeostomeae > Pelagiidae > Pelagia > Pelagia noctiluca. The sequence continues at coordinate 16,653,824 of OZ004322.1, read as the reverse complement.
CTCTGACAATAAAAGTGCTATAAAAAACAAAATTTATAAACACTTTCAATCTGTAGTCCGTAAAAGTTTAGATGTCCACATAGAGCAAGAAAAAAAAAAGCTTAAGACATACGCTTTGTTTAAAACAAACTTTAAATTTGAACCGTATCTTGACATTTTTTCAGATTACAATATTAGTGTAATTTTGCAAAACTGCGCCTTAGTGCACATAATTTGCACATCGAAACAGGCAGGTATGGCTAGGAAAAGACCCCACGTGATGAAAGATACTGTTTGACTTGCAAATCTAATGGTTTGTCTATCGTTGAAGATGAAGTTCATTTCCTGTTGAATTGCCCCTTATATATTGATTTAAGAAAAAAAAATATGCTTAACCCTATACTTCAAAAATACTTCTCAGTTCAGCTTCTATCAGAAGAAAAACTTTTTATCTGGCTTCTATCTCAAGAAGATACATATACTATAACAAGGCCTTTCACAAGACGTGAAAAGACGATAAAACAGTTGAATCCCTCACTGACATGACTTTACAAAGCTTTATCAACGTTTCTTTATATTATTAAATTTTGTAATTTGATTAATTTTTGTAAAGAATTTTGTATATATTTTGTAAAAGAGATATTCATCCAGCTAAATATAGCTAAGCTGGTTAAGGGCCATCTCGGCCTATATACCATTGTTACATAGACCTCATGGTTCAGGCATAGTTTTCGGGTGGGGGCAGCAACCACCGCCGCATCTCTAGGTTTTCCAGAATATCTTATAAAAGCATTGGGTCGCTGGTCAAGCAAAGCATATAAAGCTGCCTACGGAGCAATTAAAATTGGCGTCGAGAAAGATGGCAGGAATTCCCTGACAGAGTCGTTTTCTTTGCCTTTCTTCTTCTTTTCCCTTTTTCCAGGAATGGCATCACCTAGCCTCGAGGAAAGGCCAAATGGCCAAAATCAAAGAAAGACCAACTGCAGCAGAAAAGGGCGAAAGGCACAATGAAAAAGAACGGCAAAAATGGCAGAGTGGATAAGCAGGCCAAAGGCCTCATACAAAATAAAGATGCAAAAATGGCTAAGTGCAAAGAAGAGGGCCAAAGGCCCGACACAAAGTGAAAGGCCAAAGGCCTAAAACAAAGTGAAAGGCCAAAGGCCTAAAACAAAGTGGAAGGCCAAAGGCCTAAAACAAAGTGAAAGGCCAAAGGCCTAAAACAAAGTGGAAGGCCAAAGGCCTAAAACAAAGTGGAAGGCCAAAGGCCTAAAACAAAGTGGAAGGCCAAAGGCCTAAAACAAAGTGGAAGGCCAAAGGCCTAATACAAAGTCAAAGGCCAAAGGCCTAAAACAAAGTGGAAGGCCAAAGGCCTAAAACAAAATGGAAGGCCAAGGGCCTAAAACAAAGTGAAAGGCCAAAGGCCTAAAACGAAGTGGAAGGCCAAAGGCCTAAAACGAAGTGGAAGGCCAAAGGCCTAAAACAAAGTCAAAGGCCAAAGGCCTAAGACAAAAAACACAAAAGAGGTGGTCGGAGTTCTGTGGTGATTGGGTGGGGCACTTCGTGTTGGCGGAAAAAATGTGTTTTTCTGTCCAATCACCGACAGTAAATAATGTTTCTGTGCTAGCAATCCGGGCCAGTGTACTGCTGCCCAATTTTTCTAGCAACTATGGTTTTACTTGTCGCATGAAATTAGAAAAAGTAGTTTTTTTGGAGGGAAGAAAATACAGGGAATTGGGTGTTTTCGCACAAGTTTTTTCGAATGAACTGACAAACCTCTTTGATAGTGGCTGTATGCTGGCCTATTTGCGGGACAGCTACCAGTGTGAACCTTGAGAGGTTTGTCCGTTCCTTAAAAAAATTCATTGCAACCATTAAATGGCGATTAAATGCAATTTACTCAAGGTTAATGGGCAATGAAGCTCGCTTACTTGCTTCTGGGGGGGGTTTGTTGCCAACGTGTTGATATTTAAATGAAGCAGTTCCTCGCTGTATTTTGTGCATGTCAAGCTCAAACCTCCTACTTGGTGAAATGCAACATTGGTGAAATGAAGGGTGAGGGGAGAGGGGAAGGAGTCTAAGATTTTTTAGAGTAGTTATTGAAAAGTTTTGAAACACCTTTTAAGTGTACTGCTGTACTATAATTCCTAATATCAACAAACAGATAGTATAGCTCGACAATCCTCAAATAAACTAGGGATCTAGCTAAGTACTTGAAAAAAGCAAAAATGTTCATTTAGAATAGCCATTACGGTGAAGTATGTAGAGTCAAAGTTTTCTACTTATTTCCTGTTGCTAAACAACCTTCTATTATGAGATAAACATAATTATCAATTAGTGTCTATCGATATTTCTATTAAAATTAGGCTAAGAGAACTCTTTCCTCCATATCTAAACCTTTCAGTCAAACTACAATCAGTTCACTCAGGCCCCATAATTAAAAGGTAATCTCTTTGTAAACATGAAATCTCAGGTATTCAGTTAAACTAAAATAAAACATAGTCGCTTACCTGTCTGTTCTTGCATTAGATTGAATATCCTGAACAAATCAATTTCATTCGGCATGCAGTGCTTCATCTTTCATTGGCGAAATGAAATCAAATGATCCTCACTATAACTGATCTCGATACAAATGCAACAGTTTAATCACGAGAAAGATATTTGAGTTTTCTGCACTGAATATCGATTGTGACGTCAGTTGATTAATAGATACTGTCTAACGTCAGAAATCCCATCTGCAACCTCGTAATGAAACAGCAAGATTGAGTTGAAGTGATTGTAGCATTCAGCGAGCTCTCAACGTGCTACAGTGCTCTTCCTCAGAGTTTAATACTGAATAAATGACTATTTTAAACCGTTTTTTGATTCAATGAATACATTTACAGCCGTGCATAACTTGAGACAAGTTATCAATCATATTCTTGACCTCAAATGCATCGGAAAAGCACGAGAAAATCAACTTGAACCAACGTGCAACGGTCCTTATTTATGATAAGAATAGTATACTATATCTTGTTACTGGAAGTTGTGTAGCACGTCAGAGATTCTGGTTTTAGTCCTGACAAAGTGAAGATTTGGGCCTACAATCACTTCAATGATAATTTTGACTGTAATGCACGGATAAATATATCAAAATGGAATTGATAATAGACACAAAAAGGCATGAAACTAAACTTTCAAAGCAAACGTAGCACGTACACCCTACACTAAACATTAACAATGCTTATCCTGTACTTGATCAAACACAACAACAATATTCGGAAAACTTTCATTGGACATCCCACTGCACATTTCTATATTATCATCGCTTCATTGTTTTTGAACCTTGCTAATTTTAGATGTTGGTATCATTTCAAACTGAAATATCCTTGAATATTGAAAGAAATAGATTTAAAAGATAAGTATTTACGGCTTCATAAGCTGTAGGTTCTCTTAGTGAGGAAAGTTGAATTTCTTGGCACCAAGTGTTTATCTCGATTCCTTCGATGCATCTTGTCTATGTTAAGGTACAAACCTACTTCTTGGCAATACCCAATCATTCAAATCATATCTTACAACTTTTATGTCAAAGTTCTTAGTTAGTTAGGATGCGTGTAAGCCTATACAAGTCAGTAACCCTTTTGGATATATTATGGTTTGAATTCCTGTACGAAGCCATTTTATCATTATTTAGTTTATAATGAAAGCCCCGAACAACATATCTTCTCTCCCCCCCCCCCTAACAGAACAATTTTGTTTTAGAATAAGGCAACTTTCACTGAATCGTGCACTTGCCATGTCGGGGCTCAAAACCCCTACTCGTTCAAACCTACTATTGTTTCAGCTATCCTCACTATAGTATATAATCAATGCAAAATATGAATTATTCAACTTTTCTCCTCTCAGATGAATATGTTTGAAAATGAAGCAGTTCCTCGCTGTATTTTGTGCATGTCAAGCTCAAACCTCCTACTTGGTGAAATGCAACATTGTTTGAAGGGTGAGGGGAGAGGGGAAGGAGTCTAAGATTTTTTAGAGTAGTTATTGAAAAGTTGTGAAACACCTTTTAAGTGTACTGCTGTACTATAATTCCTAATATCAACAAACAGATAGTATAGCTCGACATTCCTCAAATAAACTAGGGATCTAGCTAAGTACTTGAAAAAAGCAAAAATGTTCATTTAGAATAGCCATTACGGTGAAGTATGTAGAGACAAAGTTTTCTACTTATTTCCTCTTGCTAAACAACCTTCTATTATGAGATAAACATAATTATCAATTAGCACTGGTTGGCAGAAAAGAGACAGGAATCTACACTTTCATCTCGACAAGCCTGTTTCGTCTGTCTTGTCTTTCATTTCTTCAAGCCTGTGACGAAACAGGCTTGTCGAGATGAAAGTGTAGATTCCTGTCTCTTTTCTGCCAACCAGGGCTTATATATGCTCTACGTATTATGTATTGAGCACTATTCTCTGGGAACCAACATACTGGCTGTATAATTATCAATTAGTGTCTATCGATATTTCTATTAAAATGAGGCTATGAAAACTCTTTCCTCCTGATCTAGGCCTTTCAGTCAAACTACAATCAGTTCACTCAGGCCCCATAATTAAAAGGTAATCTCTTTGTAAACATGAAATCTCAGGTATTCAGTTAAACTAGAATAAAACATAGTCGCTTACCTGTCTGTTCTTGCACTCGATTGAATATCCTGAACAAATCAATTTCATTCGGCATGCAGTGCTTCATCTTTCATTGGCGAACTGAAATCAAATGATCCTCACTATAACTGATCTTGATATAAATGCAACAGTTTAATCACGAGAAAGATATTTGAGTTTTCTGCACTGAATTTCGATTGTGACGTCAGTTGATTAATAGATACTGTGTAACGTCAGAAATCCCATCTGCAACCTCGTAATGAAACAGCAAGATTGAGTTGAAGTGATTGTAGCATTCAGTGAGCTCTTAACGTGCTACAGTGCTCTTTCTCAGAGTTTAATACAGAATAAATGACTATTTTAAACCGTTTTTTGATTCAATGAATACATTTTAGTATAGCCAAAAAAATCGGAACCATAATGAAACGAACACATAGATACTACTTAAGCTTTTCGTCTGACACTCAACAGAGTAATACGTCAGAAAGAGAACGAAATAGAAACCTAATTGATTTATATACCCAGATGTGGATCGAAATAGGCCAATCAGAAAAGAGGTGAATGATTGGTATGGTGTGGGAAAACCAATCAACGCCCACGATACAGTGAGCTATCTGTCTACATAAAAACCAGGGATCCCCTATTGTGTAGACAGAAGGAGTTCGTTTTCGCCTTAGGACTCTTGAAATAATCTTATTGGTCAGCTCACTGTATCGTGGGTGTTGATTGGTTTTCCCACACCATACCAATCATTCACCTCTTTTCTGATTGGCCTATTTCGATCCACATCTGGGTATATAAATCAGTTAGGTTTCTATTTCGTTCTCTTTCTGACGTATTACTCTGTTGAGTGTCAGACGAAAAGCTTAAGTAGTATCTATGTGTTCGTTTCATTATGGTTCCGATTTTTTTGGCTATACTGAAGTTCTGTACCATCCAAAGACTGTTCGAATGCATTTTACAGCCGTGCATAATTTGAAACAAGTTATCAATCATATTCTTGACATTAAATGCATCGGAAACGCACGAGAAAATCAACTTTTACCAACGGGCAACGGTCCTTATTTATGATAAGTATAGTTAACTATATCTTTTTATTGGAAGTTGTGTAGCACGTCAGAGATTCTGGTTTTAGTCCTGACAAAGTGAAGAATTGGGGCTACAATCACTTCAATACTAACTTTGACTGTAATGCACGGATAAATATATCAAAATAGAATTGATAATAGACACAAAAAAACTTGAAACTAAACTTAAAAAGCAAACGTAGCACGTACGCTCTACATAAAGCATAACAAGGTTTATCCTGTACCCGATGAAACACAACAACAATTGTCTCAAAACATTAATTTGACAATCCCCTGTACATTTTCATATTACCATCACTTTTATATTTTTCAAGGTTGCTGATTCTAGATGTTTTTATAATTTCAAACTAAAATATCCTTAGATTTGGAAAGGTACAGATTGTAAAAAATTATTTACGGCTTTGTAGATTACGGGTGCAATAGGTGAGAAAGTTAAACTTTGTGGCTCCAAATTTTCATCTCCATACCTTAGTTAGTTAAGTTGCATTAAAGCCGCTATAGATCCCCAACTCTCCTCCATAAACGTTGCTCTAAGATTCTAGTATTATTTCACTTTCTTCTTATAGAAATATATTATCCAATCTAAAAAGAAAACACTTCACTCCCACACCCCCTCAGGACAATGTTGTAGGGAAAAGAACACTTTGTTGATGTATCTTGCTTTTGTTAAGGTACAAACCTCCCAGTTGGCAATACCCAACACCCAAATCGTATCTTACAACTTTCATCTCAAAGTTCTTAGTTTGTTAGGTTGCATTCAAGCCTGTACAAGTTACTTACCTTTTTTGATATACAAAGGTTTTGAACTCTGGTATAAAGTAGTTTTATCCTTAATTTGGTATATAATCAAAGCCTAAAACGGTACTTTCTAGCAAGTGGTTAAAACAATAACTCTTAAACTAACCTTAATAAGCCTAGTACTGACCCTTACTAAAACAATTCACTTAAAATCCATTAGCTTGAGGAGATGTATGACTATCAAAAATAATTCTTTATAAGATGAATTTTGTACGTTTATAGCGAAGATTGCAAATGAAGGTTTTGAATAGGCTGTTAAGGGAGCTTTTAATAGAATAAAGGGTTCATCACCTCTTATATGTAACATAACAAACTATATCAAAATAGACAAAGTCCTCGTTTATTTCAAAAAAGTGTTACTCAAACTCTAATGCAGTGGCAAAAGTTAGGCATTTCGACTAGAGGGGCAGGCATGGTGAATTTTTCGGATAATGTTTTGTCTGGCAAGGCGAAACCTGCGTGCTGCATGTATGCATGCAATGACAAAAGCATTGCTCATAGAGTTGGGGGTCTGGGCCGCTGTAAGCCCGGTAAGCAGCAGGTGTAGGGCAAAGCCCTGGTGGGATTTTGAGGGGCTGCAGCCCTTGGAAGCTTTTAACTTGTGCCTTTTCTGAGGGCTTCAAGTGACTTAGAATCCTCCATATGTTAGAACTATATAATCACAACCATGTAGAAATAGTACAAATACAAACCATAAACAGTAAATGAATACGATACTATATTTGATATTGACTAATGGACTTGAAAGAGTCAATTGTTTATGAAATCAATTTTGTTCTTTCAAAATGAATTGTCAAATAACAGGTATAAAACTATTTGAGTTAAATACCTAATGCACCTCCCAGGATCGAAATTTCGACTTTTTAGAAAAATTGCCGACTTAACTTGAATTGAGGGGCAATCGCCCCCCCCCCCAACCTTCCCATGATTTCCACCACTGCTCTAATACTAATAGTCCAGTAGCTGAAGGAGGTGTGTTTCTATCAGTAGGAGGCTTTATGAGACAAACTTTTCTTGGGCTGTTTTGGCGTAGAATCCGAATTAGGATGTTAAATGGGCCAGAGGAGCTTTTATCAGACATAGGTGGTATACACTCTTACATACATAAAATAACAACCCATCTCAAAGGAGACATAAACCTCTCATATCTTATCAAAGTCCCTCAAACTGCCTTATAAACATCAAAATTCGGAATCCACGTGAAAACTGCTCTAGGAAAAGGACGTCTTACAAAATTCCTACCAAGAATATCATAAAATCTAATTCAAATAATAGGGTTATCAAAAACATACTGCATACCTTTTTAGATGAAATAGCTGTATTTCTTTAACTTGTCCTTGAGGTACAGAAACAATTCCTGAACGACCGAGCTTCCTGTCAATAGACATTAACATTTTTTATATGGTATGCCATTTGTATCAAAAGTGGTTGTAAAATGAGAAAGTGGTTTTAGAATTAGAAAATGGTTTCAAAATATGAAATCGGTTTTAAAATCTTTGAAATTAGTTTTAAAAAAGGGGAAGTAGTTTAAAAGTTTGAAATTAGTTTTTAAAATATCAGGAGTGGTTTTAAGAATCAAAGTTGGTTTATGAAATATAAAAACCGGTTTTTAAATCTTGGTCTTGCATAACGATTGCCTCATTTCATCTTCAACTGGAATCGAATATGTGACAACGTGACAGACCCTAATTTTTAAATCACTTTATTCAAGATTTTTCGAAACTACTTCCGGATTTTAAATCCAACTTTTCACTGCAGAATACTAAACTAATTACAGTTTTATAAAAGAATTTTCAAATTAGCTTCGAGTTTTTAAACTAATCTCAAAAACATTTAAACCAACCTCGAATTTAAAAAAACTATTTATGAGAATCTTTAAAACTAAATTAAATTTTTTCAAACTGCTTCCACTTTTCATAAGCTAACTTTAAAGGTTTTGAAACCACTTTTGACACAAATGGCGTGCTATACTCTTGCAGTTCAAAAGCCAAACTTTTGTAGAAATGTTGACAAGGCATCGGTTAAACTGGAAAATTCATAATTCAATTGTGGATCATGTCCTCCTAGTAAAGGGAACTTACCCATTCGATGAAAAAGTATTTATTTGTTTATGAATTGTTTTTATTGGTCCTAGATGCTTGAAAAGCAAAATAGAAAATTAAGTGATCAAAGATCTTACTAAAACAGACATTTACAAATATAATTCATAATCAAATATAAATCTTTGCGTCGCTGTGCAGATTTTCAGGCGTATCCGAAAATATCGGGGAAAGCGAATATAACATAAAATTCAACCTCGTCATTTTTGTTGCAATAAACTATTAACTGTGAATATGAGCAGATAAATTGCACTCGCAAAATATAAGCTTTGTCCTTTTCCACATAGAAAATTAGACAGAAATATAAACAGAGAAGCCTACCTTTGGCAGAGAGACAGAGCTCGGCAACGTTCTTGAGGAAAAGACAAGCGGAAATTAAAAAATTCGCACATTCCATCATAGCTTGCATTTATAGAAGGAGCAAAACAACGTGTGGATACAGATCCCAATGGGATATAAAAATAACCGATTTTCAGTGCATGAATCTAGTTGCTTTGCGTTACAAAGGGGGTCATGTAGCAGCTATAGTTAAGCTCTCCCTGTAGGTTGAGCCATTTTGTTTATTTGGTATTCCCCCAAGGAAAGAATTGTGTTTCATTTATATGGAGGAGTAAAGCTGCTAGGGTCGGGTCGCAATTTTGAATACAATGCCAGGTTTCCTTTGTTGCTGACTCTCTGCATCAATCGAGTTTTAATTTTTCATGTTTTTCAATTCCTTTGAGAGAATTTTTTCAAAATATGCTTCTATTATGAGTGAAGCATGATCGAGCAAGGATAGGTACTTCCAGCACACATTTTGTTATAAAAACAATTTTGTAAGAACACGAGCCTCAAATGTTGCCAAATTTAAGAACAAGTTAAAACAAAATTAGGCTGACCATCTTTGCTAAATATGATAATTCCAAGAAATAAACAAAAGACATTATTAATAATTACAGAACAACCAGACTGACAGCACACTGGTATGTCATACAGTTGAAACAAGTAAAATTTTGCAAAAGTTGAAAGAAAATTTTCTCTTAAATGGAAGCACCATCATTTCTCGTTCACACTATCGATAACAAAAACAGTTTCATTGTAAAAGTAAGAACAATGCAAAATATTTCAGGCTTGAAATAGAGGAAAATTTAAGAACAGCCAGCTTCAAACTAATTCTACTAAAAAAACAGTGTAGTTGCTTTTTGCTTAGGTGCTTGATTTATTTCGAGCCCTGGAGTCGCTTATTGTTCTAGTCATCATCATCAAGCTACTTTTAGGGTCTGAAAACCAAATTATCTAAACAACTTTCGAGAGATGGAGCAAAAGTTCAGTTGCTCTTTTAGAAAAGCTTTTTAATTTACCCAAAGAACGGATCAACCTAATAAAAGTTGGCATTCTCAGGAGATTCTGGTTCACAAAGATCCAGGTATAAGCAAGTTGGTCGTGATCTTTTAACCCAATTGTTCCCCTCAAGATAATATCTCCAAAACCAAGCACTCCCGCCAAGCAAAGGGGTGACTAGGGCCTTTCAAATACCTCATGTAAATCGACTAAAGCCTCACTTTCACGAAAATTCGCCAGGGGTGGTTATTGGTCATGGTAGGACTCTGGGATTTTTAGAGAAAAAGTATCTTTCTAAATTTACTACCTTCAAAATAAAACAAGGGGCAAGACTGTACCATGCAACAACTTTATTGATTTCTTTCTTTCCGTCATTACCATTATTAGATCAAATTGAATTTAAGTATCGAATTCAACATTATCCAAACGAGATTCATTGCGTTATAGTATTAATCAAAATTGTTATTCCGAAAGGTGATGCTATCCATCGAAAGTACTAATGACAGGTAGTTGTCAAATAGATTGAGAAAAATACGGTATAGCGAATGTCTGCACAATAAGAAAGCGTCTTTAATTTCATCGCTAATAACAGTCCAGGATCCGTAAACAACATCAAAAATTACTGTTCTCCATGGTTATGGTTTATCTGCTAGTTTACATCCAGGAAAGACACTTTCATAAAAATACTTAAAGAATGCATGAAAATTAACCATGACATCTTCTTTGGAATTCAATGCGATGTGGAGAGAACCAATGAGCGGTAGAGCTTTTTGATACATGTCACTGTTTATGGCTCTTTCTTTATCTGTTGCATGAAAGGGATGGTCTGCTTCTTTGATATATGTGTGCCCTGCAGGAAAATTTTCATATTTTTTCAAAGCCTTGAGTTTGGGCGCAGTGAGCTACATCAGAGTTGCAGTGGGAATATACAACCTGGCGTACATAAAACTGTGCAGGCCAGTCGCCAGGAAAGAATACAGCATATTTACCATGTATTTTCGAAGGGCTGTATGTTCAAGTTTTTCCATTGCCGATTTAAAGGTTTCTTTGCTCTTGAGTGGCTGAAGACAGAACTCTACCAAATGCAAGTTATCCAGGTACTGAAGCTTCCTTATAATTTCTGAGTGATGGTACATATGTGCCATTAAGCAGTGTCTCTGATTGTCCGCAGTAAAAAAGTGGTTTTTATCCAATTCGGCATAAAAGATGCATAAGTTAGAGCAAGATTTGTCATAACTGCACAACTGGTAAGCTCCTGTTCAAGTCTTTGAGGACAGATTCAGATGGGGCTGTGCAAATGTTTTAACTCACCAGCTGTTACGGCAGGCATGTCGGGGAATATGCGGCGTACTATGTTACACATGGTATTTGCCTCCGACATGGCCTCTCCAGTTGGCATACGCTTGTTGTTAATTGTTGTGTAGTCATCTATCATGCAAACAACCAGATATTCATTTTCAATTACATTTTCGATCTCAAGGTTGACACCCTCAGCGTTCTTCTTACTGAGCCTAGAAATTTCATTGGAGACTGATCTGTTGCAGACTGAAGTCCCAATTGTTCTTTCTGTATGTAAAGCCTCTTGAGTGACATGGCTGAATCTCAAATAAAGGCCATTGTCCTTTTGCATGAAATACCACTTTTGGCTTTTTCCATAGCAAAGCTCGTAAAGGATATGTACTGCGATTTTCCTATTTTTTCAATTTTTTTCTCTGTATGTCGAGTGTCAGTCATTGCTTGGAGAACATTGTCAAAAATAGATTAGGCACCATTTGTCCTGCAGAACTCAGTTTAAGTTTGGATGCGAAAGATTTGAAATATTGTAAAGGTACCAACTTGGTCCATGACAGATATTTACTTCAATAATATCAAGCAGCAAGGAGAGTTAAAAGTCCGAATCGAAAATTGTGGATTTTGATTATCAAGGAGATCCCAAAAGTTATTCAAATGTTCGGAAATATTGCAAAGCCTTTAGGCGCTCTTTGTTCACTTTATCCAATGCAAGCAATTGGTGCAAAAAGAATCGGGGCTGATGATGGATAAAGGTTAATTGATTTTGATAAAACTTACTTGTTTTAAGGCTTTCAATCATGTCGAAAAGGATCTGGACTTTAACAGCGTTTATCAAATCGTCGCCGCGTAGCTAACAAGCATATGAACAAAGTCAGTCCTTAGCTTTTCCCAGTTGGTGATGTCCAGGAGAATTCTATTTTCTGGCTGATGATTTTCATTTGGATGTGGAGCTAGGGCTGATTCTCCCGATACCATTTCTTTCCCGAAATCAACATTGTGTGCAATGCCCATGGGATTCAAAGTCTCTTCCCTTTTACGATGTCTGGTGATATTTTTCATGTGCAAGGGCGGGATTCAGATGCATTTTCTGAAACAAGAAGAGTTAAGTTCTTAATAACAGTTTCAACTTACTCTTAAAGTTTTTATGAATGCATCTCGCAGGAAAACCTTGAAGTTTACGAAAAGGGCCTTTGATTTGCGTGCCTCCCGCGTGTTGAAATCTTTGCTCCAAAAATCCACGCATTAAGATATAGAAAAATGTAAATGAACTTGATAAATTGTGCTTTGAAAATGTTTTATGTTCACAAATTAATCATTTGAGAAGCAAATAAACCATAAAGATAGGTTAAATTACAAGCTAAATGCCTACAAGTAATTATAAGGGTTTTTCTGACTTATGACGTCACCTTGGCGTCATTGGTAGCCAATTTTCTTTTAAAATCACCACCAATCGATAGAGCAAGTTAAGTTCTATAGCTTTACCAAGTTTCAAGCCTTTATCACGTTCCTAAAAAGAATAATAGAGGTTGGGCACAATATGTCCCCCCTGATAGTACAGGGTCCAAAAAGCCCAGTAGTAATAAGGTTAAGGACAAAAGAAAACTCAACTTTTAGAAGTGTTCAAACTAAATAAGATCTTCGAGGGTTCATACTCCCTTTATGTAATGACTGCCAAACATGACTAACTGGACCAGAATTTGTTGTGTTTAGCCCGCCCGTATGGCGTATATGTGAGGCTGGAAATGCCTTTTCATAGAACTAGAAATGAAACATTTGTATTCCTTTCAATAAAAATCTGAAATCAATAAACAATCCCTAAATTAATGTTATAGTAGTCGTATTTGTGTTTTTAAGGCCTTAACGTTTTGGTCACGAGATAATAAATGATTAGTAGCTTCATCATTTGCATTCCCACTTGAAAATATTAGGCCTTCTTCAATTTCGTTTCTTTCTCAATCCTTTACTCTCTTTGCATAAGGCTCAAAGTAACATTTGATAGCTCCGAAGGGAGGGAGGGGGTACTCATCCTTTTTCCGAATCACTTTCTTGGAACGCTTATGACCAACAAGCTATGTTTTAATCGTCTGAAATGACGGACTTGCTTTCTCCTCCATATTGTTAGTCCATGTTGTCAACCTTCAGGTACAACAACTGGCGTCGCAGGGGAAAAAGGAAAAAAAGAAGCTTGGAATGTCACGTGGCTTTTTTAGCCTCTAAATTTGCACACTACATCTCAAATATCTTGAGAAGGAAATAAAGTATCCTTTTGGGTTTTTTTGCAGTGGTCTTAAAATTACTTTTTCCTTAAAAAATCAGATTTAAAAAAATAATGACAACCCCATTTAAACCAAATTCAATACCGCTTCTGTGAATATACTATGTTGAAAACGTGTATTTTATCACGTTCTAGTGTTGAGCTCTCCTTCACGTCCTGGAACAGCTTTTTGAGAGTTATGATACATTATCTTTTAAGGCGATCACGAAGATTAAAGCTAACTTATTTTCCTCGGAAAAACTGAATCATTTATAAAGCCATTTCAGTCTATGAGGCAATTCAGAACTAACAACACTTGCACCTGGTTTGTCCTTTATTTGGAAGGTAACGAATGAGCTAGCTACACAACTTTGAACCATCGGTATGCTTTTCATCTTCAATATTTACAAATCATTATACCTCAAGTAAATAGGTTATTAATCGACATGCTTTGAAATACGTACAGTGATAAAAAATTTCTGAGATGATTACCTTTGCAGATAAAAGAAAATGAGATTAAACATCTCAGAAGAAGCGGGTTTTCTCATTTGGTCCGAATATATTTACCAAAATTTTGTGTCTGAAATGTTCAACCTGGTATGGGACAATTAATGTCCCTCTGTCAATGCTGTATAGTTGTCCAATAGCCCGTTTGGGTTAAACTTTAAGATTTATTAGTGCTGGTGCAACTCAAGAGGTTGATGTAACTCGGGTTAGTCGATTAGATATCAACTGCCACAATGCCTAGTTGGAAGAGCACTTATGCACCAGAACAGTGTTTGCGATATCGAATTCCGATTGGGTTTATTTATATATATTTGTATTATGATATTTACCAAATGAAGAATGTTCAATAAATCTAGATAAAACTCAATAACATTTTGATTGATACTTGGGAGAAATTTGCATTTAGCTGTTATTGAGTTTCTCATAATTTTAACTAGGTTGATCTGATGTAGGGTATAACGATAATTTAGCTGGAAGGTACTGCTTTGCAAGTAAGCAGTAATGAGAGTAGAATCTGCGGCGATTAAATCAAAACATCTTGGTGCAAGGATGGATTAAAAATCTTGTCAGCAGTAAAAGATTTAGCAAATGAAAATAAGTAAATTATATATTTTTGATACACATTATACCTTCCGTAGCTATGTTCTCATGGTGTGAAGTAAGAAAATGAATAAAAGAGCTCACAATTATGTTAGTGATAGCGCAATCACCAAGATCACCACCAAACATTAGCTTCTCAATCACTTTTTAGCTAAGGCTTGAATTGCTACGAAAGCGAACGAGCATCGCTTCTACGTGATCTGGTGTTTTGCCTGTAAGATAGGCTTGACCATTTGGATCCATTGACAGCAATATTGCTATATATTTCATCTTTATATACCGGTCGGATGCTTTGATGCCCATTTCTACGCCATACAAAAAGTTCAAATGTATTTTCAGCTATGATATCAAAAGCTCTGTAATTCTCAGCACTGTACTATTCTAAAAGTATATTCCTACCTAGACACAGTTTTGCGTGAATCTGGGGATGTAGCTATAATCACTATTTCTTTTTGTACACAGCTTTCTCAAAAGGCCAAGCAAAGAGAAAGTAGCAATGACTGGGTATCCCACTCTAACCAAAGATGTCAATTCTTCTCCGTCTCCAAGCCCTATCATCAGGGATTCTGGAGCTCTGACGTCAAGCAAAAGCTTCACTGAAGCAGAATTCAAAAATCGACACACTGTTGACTCTGGCATAGGTATTGTTTTTAATTTTATTCCCATATTCCTTCCTTTGGCCTCAATGCAATGATTGTCTTCTATCTTCATCGTTATTGGCTGATAAGATATTAGCTATCAATAGTATTGATAACCTTAAAGCTTAATCCGTACTTATTACACAATGTATGTATGTAGGTATATATTTGCTACTTTTAGAGATTATCTACAATGATATTCTAACAAAGGTAAATTCAAGAGGATATTATACAGAAACTTCTTTTTAAAAAGAAATAACTACCTAACTGAAAAAAGCTGAAATCTACAGGATTAATAAATTATAAAAAGCAACACCCTCGACTATGATGGCAGGGATGGTAACATAGAAAGGTCGCACTCTTTTATTTTCATAAATGTTCATACAAAAGTGTAGTCAAGGAAAAAGTAACAAAAACTAAAAGATTTTGACATCGGAACATGGAACAACAAAAGAAACATTTACAGCCCATTCAATATTTTGAACGTAAGAATAATAATACCCTGCATTGTCCATTAAAATGGATATTTGTATTTTCGACAATGACGTCAACCCTCTTGCATACAATTCAATTCAACTGATTGAAATGTTTCTATAGATACTTGAGTCTTTTTATGGACCCCACTGCAGCAACAGCAACTATTACATATGCAGTTTTCACGATGGCGACTCTGGTTAAGGTTGTATGGATGTGGGTTAGGTGGCCTAAACTCTTTATTTCATTCATTCCTCTTCGATTTCATTAAAATAAAGATAGAACTGGTTTTTGTTAGGAATACAAGATGAATATGTGTTTTCCACAGTAAAAAGATTATATTATATGATATTTTGAGACCTTAAAGTGGATGTGTCCTGATTTTTTTAACCTCATAGTACTTTGCTATGGTGATTTAACTAAGGAATTGAAAAACCTAAATCAAATTCAATATTTCGTTTATGAGTTATGAACAAGAAAGTGACTAGGCCAAACACTATCCGCGCATTTTTGAGCAATGCGCCAAGTGACGTCATGAGCTGTCTAGAGACTTAGCTGATTCTCAATTCACAGTAACATCTTTATGGAATGATATCGGAACAATCTACTTCACGCAGTCACTATGCCTCTTTCGTAGGTATTTTATTATGAATAAAAGGGTAATGACAATTTCAAATATTCTCCAATAAGAATTTCATATTCTACCAACTATCTAATCCAAAATATCACCTCAAAGCAATGGTACAAAGTACAAGTGCAGCTAGGCAGCCTAGATCATCAAACCACGGAGTAGAAAGGAAAACTTTAATTGTATGGTGTATGGCTTCGATAATTTATAGACGGATAAAGTTTTTTTATGTATATCTTCATTCAGAGTCCTCAAGTACTAGAATAGTGTATTACTCTATTGAATAGAAAATATGCAGATTAGAAAAGGCCTAGTTAGGCTGAAAATAAAAGAAGAAGCAAATAGGCAAGGCATACAGTACTGTAAGGTAATGTTACAACTGTTGCACTTGTTCTAGCTGTTTCGCAATATCCAGGTTTAGAAAATGCATTTACACCCATTGGTTTTCTAGACACTAAGAGTCAAATAACCAGATTTATTTCCTTTAACTGACATAATAATAAATACAGAATAATCTAGAAAATCTAGAGTAAATTTCGAATTTATGGAGGTCTCAAGAAACAGGCAGTTTTCTACATTAAAGTTTTTAAATACTTCCCGTACTGGGTGATCTTCTAAGTTTTTTATAAAGATATGTTCAGTGCAACTAAATCATTCTTGCCGATTTAGGAAAACTTTTGAGTAGAAGTGCTTCAGCCATAACTCTTAGGCCTATGATTTTGAAAACAAATTTATATTACTTTATTGAATATACAAGTAACAATAGAATCCATTTTATTTAACCAGAAATCCTAGTTGATTACCCCTCACCTAAAACTGTAAATCTGACTCTTCTGCTAAATAGCGAGTCATTTTTAAATTTCTCTAGTTTAGTGTTACTCTATTATCAGCTACGGTAGAGGGGGAAACACGACCAACAGCTGGACGGGGTCACGAGGGTTTGTTGCTGAGTTTTGATAAGCATACCCACTTATGATAGCCATTTTTAAGTAAATGGATATCATGAAGGAAACAGTGGAAAGGTGCCTAACTTCTCGTGAGTTTTTGTCATTTATGATACTCATTTTGACCAATCATTATAAAAACTGTTTAATAGTTTCATAACCCTCAGTATTCAATTTGACAGTAAATCGTATCTATATTTAAAAGACTTTTAATGAAGAAACCACCTATATGAATGGCACTAATCTAGATATTCTATGGTACAACCCCCTCCCTCTCTTGGGCTATTACATTTCAAAGCATTATAGAAGTTTCATATAATTGTTTCTGTTTTTAAAGCCTGGGGCTACATACTTTCTTTCGAAAATATGTATGTTTTCCTGACCCACACACCCACCTTCTGAAATTTTCATGACTGTCAAACCTCCACCCAAAAAGTGTCAATGTCAGAATAATGCAACACGGGACAAGTTGATAAATCTGAATATTTATTTCTATTAACCCTTGCTTTCAAATGATTGATAATGAGAAGGGAGTCAAGGCTTAACAATAAACATATGTAAAGCCTTAGCTGCTCTTTTTACATGAATAACATCCAATCAAATGAGATTTCGAAGTTGATCATGTTGAGCTCTATGGAATCTAGATGCATTTTTTTTCTTGTTTTAATTGGGGCTTTCTTCTTGATGCAGTGAACTAATTTATTATATTCAAACCAACCAAAGCTTTAGCCTCTTGTTTGTAAAGCATGTAATAATGTATCATGACATGGTAAATGACAGCTACTTTGGTATGAATTGTGGCTCTAATACCATCGGGTAATTCTCCTTTGACTGGTAGATTTTACTCGTTTGAGAACAAGAATGATTTGAAAAATCAATCTATGTTAATTTATGACGAGGTCATATCGCTGCACTTTGCCAGGTGGCGCGTGGTTGTGAATAACGTGTAGAATTGTCTCCTTTGTGAAATTTATATGGCTTGAATTAGTTTATTAAATTGTTTGCCTCGGTAGTTTGGTAAGTAGAGTAGCTAATACGTTAATTCATGCTCGCGATGCAATGTTATGTAAAGGACTAACAAGCAATTAATGACATGACTTTCGTTCACCTGTAGGTGATAGGCATGGAGCAGATGATTACTTGGAGAAGGGTAAAAAACGCCACCATCACCATCGCCATCATCATCATAATCCTCACAATGAGATACCAAGCAGTTTAGAACATTTTCCAAGAAGACGCTCCATTTTTCCAATGGATCCTGCTCTACCTATTATTACTCCTAGGGAGAGAGTGCAGCTAATTCTTGGTGACGTCGCTGGTAAGCGGGGGCATATCCCTAAGCCCGTCTTTTCAGAGATGGAAGTGTTATCTTCAGGAAATGATGACTGGTCGTGGAAGGAAATGGCAAGGTATTTATGATGTATTTGAAGAGTCCTTGGATGTTACAGATTTAAGACAATAATTGAGTTACATTGTTGAGTTTCACATAGGTTTGAATTTTTAACAGATGGGTGAAATTTGAAGAGGATGTGGAAGAATCTGGAAATCGATTCACAAAACCTTTCGTCGGCACACTATCACTTCACGCCCTGTTCGAGCTGCGCAGTCTCTTGCAAGGTGGTGCCATGATTTTCGACCTGGAAGGCTCCACGCTGGACCAGATATCCAGTGAAATCGTTGATGCGATGATTTGCAGTAAGGACCTCCCTCTGGCAGCACGTGACAAAGTTAAAGCCATGATTCTGAAACGCCACAAACATGCATTTGAAAGACCAAAAAAGGATGAAGGCCTGCTCAAAAAGATGCCTCGCTTATCCAGTATGCGCTCATTACAAGAGTCGCCATTGGAGCAGGACAACCTTAACGACCCCTACCTCCTGGGTAAAAGAAACATCCACTTCATGAAGAAGATCCCACCCGGTGCAGAAGCTTCCAATATTCTCGTTGGAGAAGTGGACTTTCTTGAAAAACCCGCTGCAGTGTTTGAGCGTCTTTCTGAGGGCCACGAGCTGGGTGATCTAACTGAAGTTCCAGTTCCTACTCGATTTATATTTCTCCTGCTGGGTACAGTTGGGAACTTAGCCAGATATCAAGAGGTTGGACGAGCAATGGGCACTTTAATGTCGGACGAGGTTTGCTACTATTTTGCATAGTTGGATTTCTTCGTAAATCAGAGATGACCCAACTAAACTTATTCTTATCTTTCTCATTTTAAATTAATAAGGTTAAGGTACACACAATTATACAGTCCAATTAGATCTGAATAAAACCTACTTAATGTCTACGACTGAGCTTTATATCTATCAATTATGTTACTAGCAGTTTTATCTTTCACATTGTTATTCTATTAACACCATTGACATCTCTTCGCCTTTTCCTTCATCCCTAGCTTTGATCTACTCATATGACTAGATAAGGTTCACACTGATACGATTAGTCTCAAAAGGTCCTTTATCTTCCAAATCACTTTCTGGGAGTTTTTACGACTAGCAAGACAAGCTTTAGTCTTCTGAAAAGACGGACGCAGCTTCACTTTAATTTTTCTCCTCCATGTTCTCAAATATTTAAGTACATCTAGCAATTGTCTTCTCCTGAGAAAAAATGAAATCTTCTTTTCGGCTTGTTTCTGTAGCCTTAAAATAAATCTTCTTCTAAATATACGATTTTCAAACAGTCGCTACCCTCTTGTTTAGCTAACGTAAATAAAATTGCAAAGAGTATTTTACATTACTATTTTGAATTAACTTCAGGTTTTTCATGAAATTGCATACAAAGCTGGAAAACGGGAGCACATTACAGCTGGGATCGACGAGTTTTTAGATTCTGTTACAGTACTGCCCCCTGGTGAGTGGGATCCAGCAATCAGAATAGAGCCCCCTAAAGATCTACCGTCCCAAGAAGGACGGAGGTATGGTCCAGGGATGAATGCCGTAAATAAAAAGGTGAGTTCAAGTCAAAAGAATTCTTTAAATTTCAATGTTGTTTATCAAAGCTCTTCCTGCTCCTATATAATAGGCTGGAGGGTTTTCAGCCTTCATGTAACAAGTAGACAGATGTGCTACCTTAAGAAGAATAATATTTTCATTTCTTGTCAATTCCAAAGGTATAACTCAAAAAAAGACTCTTTTCTCTCCTCCGTCCACCATAAAAAAGGATATACAACATTTATGATTGAAAAGGTTTATGTATTTTAATACTGCATCGTGTCGGACTTAACAAGCTTAACTTTTCACATATTCAAGTGTGATTTTAAAAGTACTTTTATTCCCACTAATGATACGTATGAGCGATTCTCGCTGCTCTGCCATGCTTATGATGAAGCTAAACCTGCTCTTCTCAACAATATGAATGTGATAATGCTAACCTGTGTATTAATCAATCTTACCAGAAAAATCTACTCGTCGTCGTCTTGTACAGCAATTATAAGTTATCTTTGCCTGAAAATACATATATCGTAAAAGCGACATTAACCTTTATAATTTTTAATTGCTACTGGTGCAAGATGTAATTTGTAGTTTTTTATTGTAATTTGAAATTTGTATCGTATATTTAATGTTTTGCTTGAGGTTGTCAACACTTCTTTTAATATTTCTTAAACTTTCTTTGTATTTATGACACAGTATAATGTGTTAAAAATTTACTTCGTTACTGTAAAGATTAAAACCTGCAGTATAAACGGAGATTACTCAAACTTTAACACAAAATGGCTAAAAAAAGTAGTGAAACTTCGAACGAATTCGAGGAAATTAGTAGCGACTAAAAAAGTAGCAGTGAAGATTTATTTGAATTTCCTAATCGCAGAGAATGTCTATTGGAATTGTGCGCTGAGACACTGTATACTGGCAATACATTTACTCTAGGATTCAGGAACTGATGTCCCTTAGTCAAGTTTCTTTTTAGCCGCACATCTTACCAATAAAAATTAGATAGATAGATATTACATTATTATTTCTAATCGTTCTTAATCATCGTTCTGTAGTCTTTCATCCTGAGAATGGCGGCCTAAAACCGTGCGACTTTTTGAAACGGATATTAGTGGATTATCGACACTGAGAGGAAAGTTAGAGTTAGAATTGCATTCTAGAACGACTTTAGAACATATTTACAAGGATATTGGAGATTATTTTTTGACCGAACTTCCCTTTGAAACACAACATTTATTAGCCCCAGACGTGTCATTTTAGAGTAGTGTCTGAAAAAGAATTTTTTCTTAAAACATGAGTATCATCATTTGTTTTGATTTACAGGTGGACGAAGAAGAGGAAGAAAGAAAACTTTTGGAAGAGGCTGGTCTTGTTCGCACGGGTCGGCTATTTGGTGGTCTTATTAATGACTTCAAACGAAAGAGACCGTTTTATTTCTCAGAATTCAAAGACAGTCTTTCCCCACAATGTATTGCATCCTGGCTTTTCTTATACTTTGGTTGCTTGACACCTATCGTAACTCTAGGTGGGGTGCTAGGCGATGCAACCAAGCAGCGGCTTTCCATTCTGGAGTCCCTTGTATCTGCTATGATTTGTGGCATATGCTTTGGGACATTTTCCGGTCAGCCTTTGACGGTGTTGTCTTGCACAGGACCGGTTGTGGTATTTGAGGGGATATTGTTTGAGTACTGTGACACAGCGAAATGGGACTACTTGTCGTTTAGACTATGGACAGGTATTTGGATGGCCCTTATATTATTCTTCTTCGTGGCTTTTGACGCGAGTGCATTCGTGTGCTACATAACAAGATTTACAGAAGAAAACTTCGCCTCTCTCATCGCGTTCATCTTCATATTCGAGTCATTCAGTAAGCTAATGAAAATACAAGATACATATCCGATACACCCACCGCCAGATGGAATGAACTGTTTTTGTAAGCAACCTGCTAATACTACAGTGAAAGCCTCTAATAACTGCCTTGTTGTCTCTATAAGTAACTGCACCGTGTTCGGTGGCGTTCTTTCAGGAGGCTGTAAGTACGAGCCGAATGTTTTCTTCGTGTCCATTGTGCTGTTCATCCTAACAGTGTTCGTAACGTTTACACTGAAAGCGTTCAAGGAGGCGCCATTTTTTCCATCTGTATTGCGTAGATTCATCTCCGACTTTTCAGTCATTATTTCGATCTCTTGCATGACGGTGCTTGATTATTTCATGAAAGTGAAAACTCCGAAACTGATTGTGCCGGCAACGTTTACGCCAACGTGGTCTGGAAGGGGATGGATAATTCCAATTTTGAATGGAAACCCATGGTGGACCATAATTGCAGCGATCATACCGGCATTATTAGCTACTATATTGATTTTCATGGATCAGCAAATAACGGCTGTGATTGTCAACCGACGGGAGAACAAGCTGAAGAAAGGATGTGGATACCATCTTGATTTATTCGTAATCTCTTCTCTGATTCTGGTATGCTCCTTCCTCGGTCTGCCATTCTTTGTAGCTGCAACCGTCCTCTCCGTCAACCATGTCGATTCATTAAAAAGGGAAAGTGCGACTGCAGCGCCTGGGGAGAAGCCGAAATTTCTTGGCGTCATAGAGCAACGAGTCACCCACATACTTATTTTCACCACCATTGGAGTATCTGTGTTCCTTGCACCACTGCTAAGACTGATACCTATGCCAGTACTATACGGCATTTTCCTTTACATGGGTGTTGGGGGTTTGAAGGGACTACAGTTTCTGGATCGATTGATGATAATGCTGATGCCGTCAAAATACCAGCCGGATCTACCATACCTGAGGAAAGTGCCAATAAAGCGGGTCCATATTTTCACTTTTACGCAGCTATTCTGCCTAGTGTTATTATGGGTGATCAAGTCGATTAAAGAGACAAAAATGCTGTTCCCTGTGATGCTAGTGGTGATGATTGGGATAAGAAAGGCTCTGGATAGGTACTTTAGCCAGCGGGAGCTGAAGGCATTAGATGATATTCTACCAGAGTTTAAACGCAAAGAGAGAGACGAAGTCGAGGAAGAGGATGATGGTGATGAATATGATGCTGATGGTGATGCTAGTATTGGTAACCGTGGTTATCCTTGCCATGAAGAAAAAGAGACGGGCTTTCCAGATATGGAGGAAGGTGTAAAGAGAGCAGATGGTATCTTTCCCAGAGAAGTGAATCTTCAGGTAATACTCTCTAAAAAGGCCATCAAAACAGGATGTCAAAGCCACTTATAAATTGACTTGGGTCTACCATAAAACTGTGAATATCAGACAATTATTTCTCAATCCATCGACTTCTTCGCTTTTTCATTATGGTTCTACAAATAGAAGGCGTTTTAAAATACTTGATATAATGAAATTTTTGATATAATGCTTAAAAGAGGGATCTTAAAATTAAATCGTAGCAATGACTATACTTAGTCAAAATTTTAAAGTGGAATTAGTTAGCTGTAGAATAATATCAAAAATATCTCACAAGCGCATTTAAGATAAACGTACTTTTCAAGGCTTTCGGCATTGCCTTTCCTCCTGATTATAACACACTGAGCAATAGTTTTTTAAGCTAATGTATCGTCATGACAAGGTCTTAGTCTCCATTCATATTACAGACAGCCCTGCAATGTGCTTGTAAAAGCTTTGCAAATAGATTCTGTTTCATATGATGTTGTTCTCTAAGAAATGATATAGTTTTATTTAGTCTTGTGCAGTGAAGTAGCATTTGTAATGCCAACAATCAGTTATAAACTTGATATCAACTTTATGATAATGCGTTCTTCTTTTGAAAACTCATTAGATCAGCAACGTTTTTTGCGTTTATCTTTATGTAGTTATGTATAGTCGAATATTTTAAAGGCATCATGGTCCAAATACTCATTTTAAAGCAAGCAATTCATACTTCCCAGTTTTGGTAACTACAGTAACGTCTGTATTTTATAAATCATCAAGTAAACAACTGCAATCTGCTAGCTTAAACAGTAAATACTTTATTAACAATATTTTGATTCGATAAATACTCTATCGACTTTCAAGGCGTGCGGCCACTTTAAATCACAACTTACAAGACAACCTTAACTGCTTTGTTGGGTAATGAGAAATTATCCATATTTTGTCGTAAAATGATTCCTTTTGCATAAGGAACAGAAGAGCCTGAGTAGATAATTCTAGTTTTATACATTCAGAGTTTTACTGTATTCATAATGGATGATGGACAAAAGTGCATACAAAGTTCTATTAGGTATCTTGAGATTTTGGGCAAAGATCTTTTGATAATTCTTATTTGATCATGTAGAAAAAACCCAACTTCAAATTTTTAGTATCACACATTAAATTCTAAGTAGTATATCAAATACTACCGCTAAGTAACAGGTTTGAATTTTAACAAAAACTTCAAAAACTTCAATAAACCAGTAAACAAAATTTGGTTTTGTGATAATGACATGCAAGACTAGTCTAGAAAATTAGATAATTTTCATTAGTAAATCTCACTTGAGAATGAGTCTTATTAATCTTAAGTATCATTTTTCAATATTATGACAATTGGAAGCTAAAGTCAATCGAGATAATTTGTGAGGATGAAAATGACCCGAGTAGGACTCGAACCCACGACCTCTAGATTTGTACTCTAGAACGCTACCACTGCGCGACCGGGGCTACGAGAAACCCAGGCTATTTCATTCACACAAATTGTTGCACCACCACTCACCAAATGCAGAGACGAACCTATCCGGGCTCTTTGACACTACACTGGACCTGCCGAAGGGCGACGACTTTCTCACACCAGGGAGACCATTGCACAAATTGTTTGAATGAAATAGCCTGGGTTTCTCGTAGCCCCGGTTGCGCAGTGGTAGCGTTCTAGAGTACAAATCTAGAGGTCGTGGGTTCGAGTCCTACTCGGGTCATTTTCATTCTCACAAATTATCTCGATTGATTTTCCAAATCCTGCTTCTCCTCAAGTTTACTTCCTGCAATTCTATCCAGTGATGGGACTGCGATGGTCTCCCTGGTGTGAAAAAGTCGTCGCCCTTCGGCAGGTCCAGTGTAGTGTCAAAGAGCCTGGATAGGTTCGTCTCTGCATTTGGTGAGTGGTGGTACAACAATTTGTGTGAATGAAATAGCCTGGGTTTCTCGTAGCCCCGGTTGCGCAGTGGTAGCGTTCTAGAGTACAAAGCTAGAGGTCGTGGGTTCGAGTCCTACTCGGGTCATTTTCATTCTCACAAATTATCTCGATTGATTTTCCAAACCCTGCTTCTCCTCAAGGAAGCTAAAGTCTAAGATAACGATTTGTTCACTGATGCATTGTTTGAAGTTCAAAATTTGGTGTTTAGTAATAGATTTCGATAGAGGCATTATAGTGCAATGTTTAATATACCAAAGTCTAAGTTGGGCTTTTTGCTACAAGAAGATAAATAATCATCAAAACATCCTTATCCCAAACCTCATCAAACTCTTATACGTTTTATGACTCAGTAATAATGTCGAACCTACTGTTTTTAGATTCCAGTGAGTCTGGGGAACAGAATGAAACTAGCCCCCATGGACATTGACAACTCGGAGGATGTCAAGCAATGTAGCACCTTCGAGAGACTTGGTCCTTCGCACGAGCGAGACTCTACTGATAAACATGGTCACCTACGTAAACGGGAAGAGAAATTAAAACTCACAAAAAAGAAGCAACCTAGAAAGGCTAAAAAGGACAAAAAGCAGGAAGGTGCAAATGATGTGGAAAAGCCTGGCTGGATGAAGAAACAATCAGGAAAAGACGATAACGGAGAGTTCATCGTGATCAACATAGACTCGGCAAATAGCTCATTAGATAATATGGAGAGTGACAATGCTGAAGGGCTGCCCTAAAAGATCTGCTGCACATTTATTGTGAATAGAAGAAATATTTAGCAACTTCTGTTGTTGTGCAAGCTCATATGAAACTGTTTAGAATAAAGCATAGGGCATGATTTTAGAAACCAGCTAACATTTGAACAATATTTTGTATCAGTCAAAGCAAATAAAACGTTGCTAGGGAAAACTTATCTTTACATATAAATACTTTTAAAAACACTCGAGGCCCTTAATTGGTGTACAAGATCTTTTTGCATCTTTTCTAGGATGAATTAAGCAAGTAAAGACCCTAGTCATTTCGCACTTTTACTAGAATAACGGCCATGTGATAAGACTTTACAAGTCAAACCTTTAGTTGTTAATATCAACATGAATTCAAGAGGTATAGGTTAACAACTTATTAAGAAACTCTTTGCTTACAGGTGAAAGCTATTGATCTAGAAGCCTCTAAGAGTATGTAGGGTAGTGTTTTATAAGAATATGAGTGGATTAGAATATCGTACAATCCTGCATATGCACTTGTTTTGGTTTTTGATAAATACTCGTGTAGATTCCCCGTGAACTCATAGTTGGTGAAAGTGAAGGTATTGAAAAAATAAGGAGAATTAAACCATGGAATTTTCTAGAGATATTAAGTGTCAATAATATTTGTAAGCAATTTTTAGTTGTGATTTTGTTTCGTAGATTCGTGATGCAAGGGCTCTTTCTAAAACTTTGAGACTTCAATATTGTAATAGACATCAAGTGAGATACCAAATGATTTTCAACCTTAGAAACTTTATTAAGCTTTTATGGTGCTTAATTAACTTTTTAGACCCTAGACAGGGGCCATTTTAAAGTAGGTAGTTTTTAAATAGGATTTGGAAAGGAAATTCTTCAAACTCAAGCATGCAGTTTGACGCACCAGTTAAGCACGTTCTGAATAGGCAATTTAAAACTAGAATAATTCTTGAATAATTATTTTCTGAAGACTTGAACATTCACTAATTGATTAGTCATAAGGTAGCGAATACCTTTATAAGTTATGGCTTGCTGAGTTTGAAAAATATGAATTTTCTAAAAATAATTATTTGTGTAACTTTATTCTGCGCTGTGTTTTGAGTGATAGTTTATTGCCGTCTTTGTGGTCTTGATAAAAATTGTTTTTTGCTTTTATCAAATACCTAGCGTAGCCCTACTACAAAGAATTATTGAATTGCAGTCTTTAATCGAGAGGTTGAACCTACGACTAAAAGTTAACAGACTTACAATAATGATCCAGCTGGGTTTGGGGTGCTGTAAGACCCCAGCGTGTCCAGGGTGAAACCCTGGTAGTGACGTAGAGTATGAAGTTTCCGGAAGCCCCTGATATGTAACAGTTTTTAAGGCATAAAATTTCTTTAAAATCTAGCAGATTTTCTACCATGTGGATCAAAAAGTGTCAAGAAAACTTTCTAGATAATCTACCAGAAATATTACAGGATTCTTTTTCTACCACGTCCTAGGCTGGAAACGATGGAGTTTTTAAACCAAACATTATTTAATTTCCAGGATACCACTTATGGTACACTCATTGATAAAATGAATGGAGATCAATACAACTCTGCTGTGTTAATGGAAGAAGATAGTTTTTTAAAGGTTTCTTCCACCAAAAGAATATCTTTAAGAGTCTTTATCTCTAAGCCTTTTTTACTTGGGCAAGGCATCCCAAAGAGCAATTAGCCTTCCAAAGTATTTATTAATCCAGGAAGACAAGTCTTTTCTACTTCAGTTCAGTTTTAATTGTGGAATTATAGAGTAAAATTAACTGAACGGAACTTTTTAGAGGTAGAGGTAGTTCTGGTGCTGGTTCAATCCAAGATGAAGGGAGGGTAAACGTTTTTAGGCCACTAACTCGCATCAAAGTCTACAAGTTAAGCAGATTTAGACCATAGAAAAGGAAAAATTATAAAACGAGAAAAAACTTTTGTTTTGAAGTGGGCAAGGTCGCATAAACTACATCCTTACAAATAGTAGTTAGTCTGGTCCTACTCTATCTAATGCTTCCATTGGTGGAACATGATTTCGTGATTGTGAAAACAATTACCCTCTAGACAAACCATGAAATCAAGTTCGATGCATGGCGGTTTCGAAACCAAGCAGTTCAGGATTTCTAGCACAAAAGCAACTGGTTACAGACACTCGTTCTGTTTCAGCATATGAAGCAAAGACTGAATCACAAGTCAGTCAAAGAAAACAGTGAAACAAACCTTACCCCTCAGCCAACGCATTTAAATCCCTCACTGCTTCTGGAACAAGCTTTGCATATTGGTGTTTGCTGCTTGCTGCAAATTTCATTGTGTCAAAGTAAACAGATCCTTTCGATGCATACCTTAAAAACATAAATGTAACAGATAAGTAAGTAAGTAAGTTTATGTTTAACGTGCTAGCCTACGAAAGGCAAGAAGCCTTATTTCAAGTAGGGGCATGGATTTTAACCTAATTTAACATCCCTTCTCATATTCTCGTTTTGATGAAACAAAGATTAAAATAAGAGCGAGCTCAAAGCTCAAAGTTTACCTACCACACAAGTGACCAGCGAGACTTGAGTATTAATGGTTTGGAAATCAAAGTGACACAATATCATCAGACTAGGCGCGAGGACCGATGTTGTGTCCACTTTTTCGTAAATAAGGGCAATCAAGTATTTGAAACTAAGCCGAAATCTTAAAGAAAGCTAATCCATTTCCTTATGGTAATAACCACACACTATTTGCCCAATGTAGCAAAATGCCTAATAAAAGTCATGGGTCACAATGTCTAAATTCTTCCAGCCCATTATTGGTAAAACAAGTCAAATTACAATATGCACGAGCATTGCATTAATTTTCTATAGCTGATACAATACACTAAAATCAACAATGTATAACACACAATTTTATTTTCAACTTCTGCTAATAAGCAATACGATCAAATATTCCACTTGCAAATGTTAGCTCCAGACAAAGAGGCCTTTGTCCCCCAAAAAGAATATTCAAATGCTTATGCAAAAAAGACTAGTTTCTTAAAAATCTTATCCTTTTCGCATAATAAAGCTAGCTTCTATGTTCAGGGTAACAAAATCATAAATCAAGTATTTATTCTATTTTTCTGCTTAATGCAAAGTCTCTCTACCTAGCCCTCTTTTAAGGGAATTGTTCTTGAGTAACCTGGCAACCAAAATTTATGAGTGCCTTGAATTAGGTGTTGACACTACCTATGCTTTATCATATGCAGATGAGCTTATTTTTGTAAAAGAGAACCCAGATGATTCTCATGTATAAGTCTAAGGAGGCTTGTTGTAAGGGGGTACGGAGCCTATCTCATAAAGTAGAATCGTCAGATTCGTCGGAAATGTTCTGATTCTACTCATTTTTCACTTCTGTCCACTCTTAGAACATACATTCTAAAATCAATGCACTTAACAATTAACAAAAACTAGTTTAGACTGTTGGGAAACCAAAAGTATTATTTCATACAGAAATAAGCGTGATAATTCTGCAATCATTCTGAAAAGAGCAGTTTTAGAAAAGCCGCAAAAATCGTATTTCCTTTTGTTAGGAAAGATGACAGCATAAAGGAGCTTTTGAATAATATTTTTAATTACTTGCATACAGAAGAAAGATCAAAACAATGTCCCTCTGGGCAAAAAAGCTCAATCGCTTTTCAAATGAAGATTTAGCCTTTCTTTTGTATTCATACTCATTCAAGGACAGCGTATTGCTGTAGCTATATTTGAACACTGTTGTTATTGATTGCTGTTCACAA
This sequence comes from Pelagia noctiluca, assembly GCA_963924455.1. NCBI lineage: Eukaryota > Metazoa > Cnidaria > Scyphozoa > Semaeostomeae > Pelagiidae > Pelagia > Pelagia noctiluca. The sequence goes on along the minus strand of OZ004322.1, from coordinate 16,624,032 downwards.
CTGAAAGGTGTCTGCACTTCAGCGTCAACGACAGAATCATGAAAGCTGTTTACTTTTTTGGTATGATGGCTTTAGCACTGCTATTCTCAGCAGACGATGTCTCATGCTGGAGAAGGCGAAGAGCTGGATTGAAAAGTAAGTAAAACTTCAAGCTCTATTCACACACCAAAAACTCTACTGGCTCAAACAAGTGCATGTAAAAGGCTACAGTGGGGATCTTCTCAAGTGAAATGTCAGTCGGTGTAAACTTTGGAGGGATTGTTTCGAACATGTTTGCGAACGCATACAGGAAACAGTAAAATATTATGTTTTATAAACATTCCCTACGAAAAAGCAGCGGAGAAAGTGTTCAAAAGTATTATAAAAATGAAAATATTGAAATAATGTTTTAGCCTGAGAATAAAATTGGGTCTTTTGAAATAGCATTTCCAGAAGACCTTGAGTTCTCATAAGGATGCCAAGTGCCTCTCTCTGACAAGCTAAGAAAGAGTCTAAATTAGGTTTTAACATTTGAAAATGGAATGTTGGGGCCACCGGACAGTAATTTCTCAGTTATTCAGAGAGCACTATTCCGGCGGCCCACGTTGATGTTAATTTAGTAGAATGACTAAGGAATAATATTATTCGTAGCCACAAAACATTCAACAGTAGAGATAAAAGAGAACATAATATACAACGTACATAATGATGATTGAAAACTAGTTCCAATCTCAAAATTTTATTTATCATATCGTTCCAAATCCTTAATATATATTTTTGTATGTTTTTTGGAGATTTTGGGTCGACTCAAAAGGGGGTAGATATTCCTGCCACTTTACACAAAGGTAAAAGTGGAGAAGTAAATTAAGGATCTGGAATATGAATTCCCAAAATCGAACAAAAACCGGCACTTTCTTGATTTGACTTCATCTCTGCGATAAAAGGCTGAAAAAGATGAATCGAGACAATTAAACTTTGTATATAGTAAATGCTCAAGTTGGATATCTCATAATAAACTCAATATTTACTGCCCCAACATGGGGCTTAATTACTGGAATTAGAATTCGCAAATTCCACAACAACTGGCCCTTTCTCCAACTCTTTTCTGTGAGAAAACGCTGAAAGAAATTGAAGCAATTAAACATGTTAGATCAGATAATCAAGTAGGATAAAAATGAACTGCCCTAAAAGGCTCAACAATTACTGCCCCACATAGGGCTCAAAAATTACTGCCCCACGTAGGGCTCAACAATTACTGCCCCAAATAGGGCTCAACAATTACAGCCCCAAATAGGGCTCAACAATTACTGCCCCAAATAGGGCTCAACAATTACTGCCCCAAATAGGGCTCAACAATTACTGCCCCAACTAGGGCTCAATGATTACTGCCCCAACTAGGGCTCAACAATTACTGCCCCAAATAGGGCTCAACATTTACTGCCCCACATAGGGCTCAACAATTACTGCCTCACATAGGGCTCAACAATTACTGCCCCAAATAGGGCTCAACGATTACTGCCCCAAATAGGGCTCACGATTACTGCCCGAAATAGGGCTCAACGATTACTGCCCCAAATAGGGCTCAATGATTACTGCCCCAAATAGGGCTCAACAATTAATGCCCCAAATAGAGCTACATTTATTGCCTTCAATATTCCATAACCTTGTAATGGAAATACTATAGATACATAACAGACCCAATGAGTTAACGTAACAATAATGATAAAGTAACAATGCGCTCCATGCCGAAAACGGGCTTGACCATGGTAAATATGTACGGCTCAATCCGTTACTGCCCACACACCCGAATCAACAATTACTGCCGAACTACGTCTTAAAATTCGTTTCCAAAGGCAATAAATTAACAGCTATAACAGTTTATACCATAGATAAATATGTTGGTGAATATGCACGATGTTGCCAATAGGGGTCATTACTTACTGCCCCTGCATTTGGCTAAAAATTTTTACTGCCCCCGTACCGGGTTTAAGAGTTACCTTCTGCCCAGCATGTTTGGAAATGCGTGCCCCAACGGGTTATAAAAACAACTGCCAGAATTGGCTAAGACGTGTGTGCCCCAACGGGTTATAAAACAACTGCCAGAATTGGCTAAGACGTGCGTGCCCCAACGAGTTATAAAACAACTGCCAGAATTGGCTAAGACGTGTGTGCCCCAACGGGTTATAAAACAACTGCCAGAATTGGCTAAGACGTGTGTGCCCCAACGGGTTATAAAACAACTGTCAGAATTGGCTAAGACGTGCGTGCCCCAAATGCTCCCAAATGTTTGGAAATGCGTGCCCCAACGGGTTATAAAAACAACTGCCAGAATTGGCTAAGACGTGTGTGCCCCAACGGGTTATAAAACAACTGCCAGAATTGGCTAAGACGTGCGTGCCCCAACGAGTTATAAAACAACTGCCAGAATTGGCTAAGACGTGTGTGCCCCAACGGGTTATAAAACAACTGCCAGAATTGGCTAAGACGTGTGTGCCCCAACGGGTTATAAAACAACTGTCAGAATTGGCTAAGACGTGCGTGCCCCAACGGGTTATAAAAACAACTGCCAGAATTGGCTAAGACGTGCGTGCCCCAACGGGTTATAAAACAATTGCCAAAATTGGCTAAGACGTGTGTGCCCCAACGGGCTATAAAACAACTGCCAGAATTGGCTAAGACGTGTGTGCCCCAACGGGCTATAAAAACAACTGCCAGAATTGGCTAAGATGTGCGTGCCCCAACGGGTTATAAAACAACTGCCAGAATTGGCTAAGACGTGTGTGCCCCAACGGGCTATAAAACAACTGCCAGAATTGGCTAAGACGTGCGTGCCCCAACGGGTTATAAAACAACTGCCAGAATTTGCTAAGACGTGTGTGCCCCAACGGGCTATAAAACAACTGCCAGAATTGGCTAAGACGTGTGTGCCCCAACGGGCTATATAAACAACTGCCAGAATTGGCTAAGATGTGCGTGCCCCAACGGGCTATAAAAACAACTGCCAGAATTGGCTAAGATGTGCGTGCCCCAACGGGCTATAAAAACAACTGCCAGAATTGGCTAAGACGTGCGTGCCCCAACGGGCTATAAAACAACTGCCAGAATTGGCTAAGATGTGCGTGCCCCAACGGGCTATAACTGAACTGCCCAGCCGGGTTATACAATAGCTAAAATTGTGACAAAACGTGCTATACAACAACCAAATATACATATGTTCCGAAGTGGTTTAAAGAATAACTACATATACATTACGTGCCTTGACGAAGTACCCAACAAAGGATTTACACGAAGTTACCGATAGGGCTCATTATATACCGCTCCACATCGGGGTCAACATTTACTACCCCGTATTGGAGTATAGAAATTAACTTTTTTCCCAAGCATGCTCTACAATAGATAGATATGTGCCAAAACGTGCAAAATAATAACCAAATGTGTTATGTGCCCAGACGGGTAATATAATCACTACATATACAAAACGTTCCTAAACGGGCTAAACAATCAAGGATATACACAAATTTCCCAATCGGGCTCATCATATACTGCTCCCACATCGGGCTCAATATTTACTGCTCCGTAACGGGTTTAACAATTGACTTCTGCAAAAGTATATTCAAAATGTGTGCCCCAAAGGGTTATAAAATAGCTGCCCGGACTGACTACAACATGCCTGCCCTAACAGGCTATGAATTAGCTGCTAACACGGGTTATAGCTACAACGCAGTTGCTTAACATGTGCAAAAACTTGCCATACAATAACCAAATCCACATTATGTGCCAACACGGGTTATAGAATAACTACATATACATAACGTTCCTAGACAGGCAAAACAATTGTGGATATACACGAATTTACCAATTGGGCTCATTATATACCGCTCCCAAATTGGGCTCAATATTTACTGCCCCCATATCTGGAATGGAAACTATAATTTACTCAAGTAGCTTTTAAAATGTGTCCCCAACGGGCTAAAAAGATAACTGTAACTACTGGGTATAAAATCATTAAATAAACATAAGATGCCCGAACGGGCTATGCGACAACTAAATAAACATCGTTTACCCCGAACGGACTATCCGATAAGTTATTGTACTTAACTTGTACTTAACTTTAAAACAGGTACATATTCAAAGGTTCCCTAGAAGACTATGCAATGACTGCCCAAACGGGTTTGGATAAAAAGTGGCTTATACCAACGCGATCTGCCCCAACAGGCAAATTAAAACAAGGAGTCGACCGGCTCAACCCAGGAATATCCTGGGGAGTTTGTATATTAAGGGACAGGGAGGGAAAGGGAAGCTGCATGAATCAAGGCTAGAATGACATTTTTCAGGAACAAGGAACAGCAGAAAAGGGAGGGAAGGGAGGGGATAAAAGTTTTCTTTCACACAAGCAACCAGCTTGTGTGAGACTTGAGTCTTAATAATTTGAAATCCAAACGACTGAATTTATAAACTAGAAACCAGAAACGGCGTGGTTTCCAATTATTCCCAAATGAGGGCAACCCCGTATTCGTAATAAGGTTGAAATCATAAACAATGCTGATCTATTTCCCTACGGTAATCGCCATGATATACTTGCTCAATGTAGCGAAATGGCTTAAAAATACGTGCCTCAATGAATAAACAATGCCTAAATTCCTGTAAGTCCCTAATGGGAAACCAATCCATATAACAATGGATGCACGAGCATCTCAATAGTTTTCTATAGCTGATACAATGCACTGAACCAACGATGTATAACACTAAAAACGATTTCATCTTATGCTAACCAGCAATACGATCAAACATTCCACTTGCAAATGTTAACCCCAGACAAAGAGGCCTTTGTCTCTCGATTAGTATTGTTTTGTTTAAAACTACTCGTAAAGCAATGCTTACAGAGCAATTTTGAATATCATTTAACCCTTGAAGGTTGTTGCAAGAATAGTTTGCTGTTAACTCTGCAAGATCCTAATAAGCCCTAACTAAGGCTTGCTCAAATCATATTTCCAACAAGCCATACGAACCAGACTAACCCCAGATACTCCTAGAATATACTTTCATCTTACAAAAGAAGCAATAATTATCTCGGAGATCAGAAAGAGTCACTGGCCCTCTTTTTTACAGTGAATAGAGTGTTTTGCAAGAATTTCGATAAACGAATTCAGTTTACGTTACTCACGCTTTTATTCTTTTGGCCAGATTTGTCTTTTGATTGAGTCTCGTGCATGAAACAGTATCCTGGGACCAGACTCTCAGTTTGCAAATACATCACAGTGGCACCAATTGGGCATTTTTAGTAGAGGGGCAAGCATGATGAATTTTCCGAGCCTTTTTTCTCGCCTTGCAAGGTAGAAACTGTCATTGCCCAGAGAGCTGGAGGTCTGGACGCACTGTAAGCTCCCACCGATTGGTCCAGGGTATGGACCTGACAGGGGTCGAGGGGGTGGAGCCCCTAGAAGCCGTTTAGACAGTGCTTTTTCTGAGGGCTCTAACTGGTATAGAATCTTCAATTTGTTAGGACTATATAAAAACAAACCATGTAGATATCGAACAAATACAACCCATGAACAGTAAATGAATAAGATACTATAGTATTGAGGAAATTAATTCGGCTCTTTCAAGATGAATTGTTAAATCACAGGTATCAAATTCTACTTACAGGACCAAAAATTCCGACTTTTCAGAAAAATGTCCGACCTATTTTGTACTGGGGGGCGATTGCCCCTCTAGCCCCCCATAGTTTCCACCACTGATTCATCATTTATCCTAAAGGTTTCTGTAGGGTAGACAAAGATGATTGTGGTATACTTGACTGCAAAGCTTTTACTTCTCAAGACTTTCTGATACTACAATATCAAATTTGCGCCAACCAAGATAGCTGAACAGTTTAATTGGATAAAATCGCGTGTGATGGTTTTGAGTTTAAATTTTCATATTTTCTAGTCGAGACAGCAGCTCAGGGAAAAAGAGATCAAGCCATGTTTGACTCCTTCGTTGATAAAGTTGAAAATGAGCCAGAAGATCAGCAAAAGGATTTTGAAGGTTTGATTTCGTAAAAGCTACTTTTCAAAATATGAAAATAGGTATTCGAGAAGAATATTTAACTACAAAATCATAGCAAACAACTGCAAATGCCAATTGAGACTATTGGCCAGCAAATTATACAACCTGATTCTAGGGGACTATTAATAATTGCTCTGGCCACATTTTATCCTTGTCCTTTGAACCCCTCTTGACCAGAAGTTTGAAGGGATATGTGAGATCTAAGAATCACTGTTGATTAGAAATAAGAGTTTTTTATGGCTCTGATCTCCATGCTTTTTCCTGGTCTGTGCAATGATCTATTGAATTTAGAAACTTATTGCTCAGAATTTTAGAGAGCTTGTTTTATAATCTTTTAGTTTCTAGTACCATTACCTTTGAGAGTCAGAATTAAACTCCCTATTAACTCTACATATGGTGGCTCTATTTCTAGTAGCATAAGCAACTGACTAATGATGATAGCTTTTCATATGTATTTGAGATTAAGCTTTTTAGCGTTATTTCCAATCTTGCATCGTTGATGGAAAGGAGATTTTGATATTCAAACATTCCTAGTTCTAGTCCACTAAGAGAGTGAATTGATCTTGAATCAATAGATGAATTCATCTATCTAACATAATTTGAAATAAGGATTTTGTCTTAACAAGATAAACATTGACTAAATGTTTTGGGCCTTAAATTTCGAGTAAATGGGATTCGAGTACAAGGGAAAAACCTAGCTTGAAGTCGTTTCGTAAAACACTGAGACAATTAAATCTTAGATATATAGGTAGATATAGCTTCGTAGGACAATGTTAGTTCTTTTAACGGATGATAGACTTAATTCATACATTTTTTCCTCCTTTTGAGAGACTTTAAGCTATACTATATTTACGTTATGCTAATATTACTGAATCATATTTTATCTACTGGACTGCAAATAGGGTGTCCTAATTAACATTATTGTTAAATATCACTGACACTGTTAAAATGTTATGATAATGATAATGTTATAAGGTAGCATTACCAAATAAAGCAACTCAAATGCTTTTAGCATATGGCGCTAGCAACCGTCATAAAACAAATGGACCACTTTCTAATGAGCTCTACCTTTTTGGTTGTATTCCAATTCGCCCACTAGTGCAAAGGAATCTAGAAAACATTTCAAAAGGATTTTTTGCTGGCCGTTAAGACAACGCAAAGCATTTAGTTGTCTCTAGGAAGAAGATAAATTTCAATTATCCAAGTTTGTAGAACTATTGGAAACCAGTTTATTCCTTTTCTTTCCCATATTGAATATTTCTCGTCAAGTACCAGTTATAGATTTAAGACTTTAATTGAAATAAATCTTATTTGTATTGCCAGCTCATCTGGTTATCTATGTCTTAATGCTGTAATAAGTTCATTCTATCGTGAAATACTTTAAAAAAACAATACAACTACACAGATATAAACTTGTCAAATTAATTATAGATTTTTTCATTTCTCTTTTTTGATGAAGTATGCTTTTTTACTAGATAACGACGTATTGGTTAATGCCGCTCGTTCTTTCCCAGAAGACAGTGAAGACGAACTTGAAGAATTAATGGAGCAAGTTGAGACATGATGGATCTTGTTCTTCAAAACTAAAAGCTTTCATATTTGAGAAACTCACACTTGCTACTTTATTCATGATTTAATTCTGCAGATTAATTTCAAATCAATCTTAGATTACTTAAATGAGAGCATGTTTTGATTCAGTTGTAAAGAAATGCAATTCAAATACATCAACTGTTTGATGAGTTGGCAAGCACGAAAGTCAGAGCTACTGGATAACATGGCTTCTTGTTGAAAGTAGATTCTTCTGCATATTTGTATCAACTAGTTTAGAGTGAAATCTTGTACAACTTACTGTTCTTGATATTCATGAGAGTTGAGCGTATCATAGATAAAACAAAAACTTTAATCTAGACCTATATTCAGATGTGCATTTCCCTATCATGTCATTCAAATGGGTATTATGGGTAAAGATATTTCTTATCTCCCCTGTTTCTACCAATGTCGCACTGTTTCAAGCCAAATTTTGCCATTTTAGTGCTCCACACTTTTACCAAAAAGATTCTTTGGAGACAGTAAGGCACGTCTTCTAGTTCTTCTATTTCTGTTGCTACGTAACCTTGGCAACACTGACGCTAAAGCTGGGTTGTCTAACTAGGTAAATCAAAAGCTGTTCCTTTATGTTCGTTTTATTGAGCGAGTGCTTAATTTTCAGTACCTAATTACCTTGCATTACAGTAAAAGCCCTGTGGTCTATTCCACAGTGTTTAAGAGGCTGATAGGAGAGAAAATTGAGCAAACTTTGTCATCATGACATGGATTGCTATGGCTACATGACGTAGAAAGACAAATATTGCTCCTCTTTCGCCCATACACTCTTTGGCTCCTCAACAAAGCAATCTCCTCATCTCCCAATCACCGTTGCACTTAACCAAGCTGGGGCGGATTCAGACCGACTTACGAGTATTAAGAAAGTCGGTCGACTTTTATGAAAATTGTAAAACCAAAAAATATAATATGAACTGTCTAAACTTTCCCTGATTTGATTTCTTGTATGTAAAAATGAATATTGGTGACTTTGTCCGTTGGGGGTATTTTCGAGATTATTGCGCAATACGGCTAAAAATATGGTCCTCAATTGTCTTCTAAACAAAAATGCTCAAGTCAATATTGGTATGTCGGTGATTATTGCGTTGCATGTCAGTCAATGACAATCTGTTAAACGTTCGCAACTACAGACTTATCCAACTTTACCTCGCAATCAAATGAAATAACTGTTTTAGCGGGCATTGTCATAATTTTTTGGTAAAAGGAATCTTGCATGCAAGCTAGTAATCTAAGTGAAAAAAAGCTGAAATACAGGATTGAAAATGAACCCCAAAAAGCAGTTAAATCAAACATTGAAGTATAGCTAGGCTTAATGCAAGTAAATCTTCTCGTTTTATAATTTTACTTATTTTGGACATAAATCTGCCTAAACTTGAAGACTTTTGTGTGATTGGCCTTCAATGTTTTACCCCTCCTTCATCTTAGATTGGACCAGCACCAGATCTATCCGTGGTAAACAGTTCTGATGAGTTATCGCAATTCTATAATTCCACAATTAAAACTGGGCTAAGGAAGAATAGACTGGTTTTCCTTGCCCAGCTAATACTTTGCAAAGATAACTATACCCTTTTCAGAATTAATTTGCCCAGACTGGTCAAAAACCTCGTAGATCTAAATCGAAAGTCTGCAAATTTTACAATTATGTATCTTACAGATCTTTTATTAACATCATTTATTAACTAAGAAACCTTTAAAGAACACCCAATAACATTTGGGGCTAGTAGGTAATCTAATTACTGATATTTGCTCAACCTTGGTGAGTAGTCCCTTTCTTAACTCTGCTGATCATTATTAATGATTCCTATCAATAAACACATAACAGACTTGTATTAATTTCTATCTATTAAAAAGTGTACCATGGTATTCTTGATACTCTTTGGTCTACAGTATGGAGAATATACTGGATTCTGACCAGCTTTTATACCGACAAAACTATCAAATATCAGAGGCTTCACCGCCTGAGCCCAAACAAGGTTTTCACCTCGTTCTGTTGGGGGTCTTACAGTGATTAGTGTTTTTAAGTCCGTCAACTTCTTGTCCTGGATCTTCCCCTGCCCAGTATTATTGGTCAAGGTTTCTTTTATGGCCTAAACCTTGTGGACCATTCTCTAATAAAATGATAAGGATTTTTGCAAGCCATACATCTTTAAGAATTTTTTCGAGCTACCATTGCACCTGTGTTTATGACAACAAAAAGAAATTCTGGTAAAGTTTTGATTTATATCCATAGGACATTAGAGACTGGGGACTCCGCTCATAGATTATTGAAGAAGGACTCTTTGATATTTTAACTAATTTATTAGTGATACTATCAGCCAGTGTGTCTGTGTTTACAGTTTTGAAAATAGACCTGCTTTGAAAGCCAGACACTAAAACAAAGAAATCTATCGTGGTGTGTTCAAGGCGAGTAGATTCTGTTCATTACTGATTGTTATCGGATGAAGAAAATTCTCCCAGAGATTTCAAGCTGATTTGAATTTTCGGATGACCACCCTTAGCGAAATGATGTTCCAGAATTAGATAGCGCTTATTTACATCGAGAAGGGCGTCGGCCGGTTTTATCAATACAGAATTTGATTCTTGAATTGCTAATTTTTCAATTTTCATTCAAGCATTAAGATATTATAACCCCTCTGCTTTAATCCTGTTGAAGTCATTTTAGTTTAGATCTAAAAGTCACATGTAAGAAAAATGCACTTTCCTGTAAGTGGTTTGCTAGACTTTAGGCTGATGATCTATTTCTAACATATCATTTTATGATTGGGCACATAGGCCTACGGCCCTTGCAAGCTACAATCCTCGCCAAAAACCTCTTGAGACAAGCAAATAATACGCTCAATATGTAATACTCCTTTTAAGAAAATAGAGAGGAGAATGCTCTCCCCCGTGCCCCCTGTACAGTATTGGCTAGAGGCTGAAGGAGAGGGTTATAGCTCATTAAGTTGTGTAATAAAAATTTGTCCCAACATTTTTGGCGAGGATTGTCTTAGGGTACAGTTTTCTATAACGTACATAAAAAGCCTATATACAGTGTCTACCAGTGACACTTTACAAAAACTGATTTGAAGTTCGAAATCAGCATCATGAGGTGTCTTATGTAGCCAGAAGATAAAGTTTCTAACATGTAAAAAATATTGTTCCTCCAATACTGAAGGGCACAGTTTTATAAACATTTCAATATACATAGTCCGGTAGCTGAAGGGGGGTAGTACCACCAGACGAGGTAATTTATGAGACCAATTGATTTTGGTCAATATCGGGGCGTAGAATTCGAATTTCGATGTTCTTTTTGTGGGGGAGGGGCCGTTTTGGAGATATGGGGGCAAATGCCCCCAAATTTAACGAAAGCATGTTATTGTTGAAACTGTCATTTTCCCTCCTTAATGTTTGATTTTCTTGTTATAGGGTATTGATTATAGCCAGATTAAGCTTATCGAAGGTTTATTTAGGTTGCAGGCTATTGTATTGAATTCTGGGGTAACCGTGCCCCCAAAGTTGGGGCAACAAGGCAAGTTGACTCAAAAGTCACTAAAAGTATCTTGTCTGATGAATTTGAGGGTGTAGAATCTGAATTTCAATGTTATTCTGATCAGCAAGGAGCCGTTTTTTAGATACAGGGGTAAATGCCCCCAAAACAAGGGGTATACCGTAGTGATGTGTTGTTCTCCGACTTTCCCATGTAACTTAAAAATCTTGTTCTTTAAGTAAGGGATCGATTGTGGTATCATCAAATTAATCATCAACTTAGTTTGTGCTTCAGGTAATCACCTCCTTTTCTGGGGGTGTTTCTGCCCCTCAATGGGAGCAGCGAGAAAGATCATCTAAAGTCACTCTAAGTACGTCATTTCAAGAATACCGGGCTTTATTTCTGCAATTTATTGAATTGAACTATGATAGTACTAAGTAATTACCAGAATTGTCATGTTAGAATATCATTTAGTCATCATTGCCATTGCTGTCCCTGTCACTGCTCTCTTCATCTGAACTCAACATATCGTTACTCGCGACTGTTTCTTCCAGATCATCGCCATTGCTATCCTCTATGAGGAGCTCGGCTATCTCCTCTGGAAACGCCTTCTATGTCCAATTTATTATCATATCTGGGAGGCAACCATGATTGAATGGATCATTCAAAGCTAAAATAGGATTTGATGCATTTCGCCAAATCTTTGCCACAAAATTTGCTTGCTTGCTATGTAATTCCAGACTAGTTTGCATGGCGGTAGAAGACACAGATCAATGACCTTTCTATTCTTTTCCAATTTCTCCCCAAATATTTCTTTCCTTGCCTCGTTCACTGTTTGCTGCTGCCTTCTTCCAAAAATCGTACACACAAAATGTTCCAATCCAGCCAGCTGGTCGGAAGTTATAAATTGACCATCTGCTAAAGTAGCGAATAAGTCAAGAAGTGCTGAATTCTCTTTGACATGCTTCTAGTAAAGCTTCCTCTGGAAGAATGCTCGAAACATAGTCATTGCCAGTAAAGGAGTGAAGCCCAAGCAGTGTTTTTTTTTGTTTTCCTGACAGTTTGCAGTCACTCACGTCTGAGATCTTGCGGTATTTTCTATCCCATTGCCAATCAGTATACGTGTGTCGCAGGTATGATAATGATATCACCTGAGCTGGAACGGACCATACCGACTGTACACTCACTGTTTTTTCTCGTAGCATGCTTGATCATGAAAGCTGTTTTGGAATCTGCTTCTTCGTGATCATTATCTAGCTCTGGTACATTAGTTGCTATTCCATTCTCGATCTTTATTCATGAGCTAGCCCTTGCCACGTATAATGAGCGTCCACTAAGTTCATTGCTGCTTTCAAGCCAGACCTTTAGCAGGGATTCGAATATCTGGTGTTCGGATGACAATTTCATTTTCATGGCAACAAAGAACCCTCTCTGTATTCTTAATCGACTGATCCTTGTAGGAATTGCATGCTATGTATATGTCACTGTACTGTGATGGAATTTGTCCCATATCATAATTGCCTACTCTCTAAAAGTGTATGATGTTTTGAAGATTCCACGGATAACTGAAGCCTGATCCAGAATATAACACGCTTTTCAACACTCTGCTGATTCTTATTCGATTCTTTCCACCACTAATGAAGTAAAGGCTACTTGAAACAGCGTGCTTTTTGCTATTTTTCGCCTCGTGCCATCACAAGTCGCTAGGCTTAGGGGAACTGGCATGGCGCCAAAGGGTAACATAAAGTTGCATCGATATTTACTGCTGCGTTTCGTTATCGAGACTTTGCTGCCAAGAGACCTAAAATATCTCGCTGGACCATGATTCCTTTTGGCTAGTACCAGCTCAGGTGATATCGACAAACCTGTGGTTTTAGTTGCACACGTATACTGATCGGCAATGGGACAGGAAAATACCGCAAGATCTCAGACGTGAGTGACTGCAAACTGTCAGGAAAACAAAAAAAAACACTGCTTGGGCTTCACTCCTTTACTGGCAATGACTATGTTTCGAGCATTCTTCCAGAGGAAGGCAACTTTACTAGAAGCATGTCAAAGAGAATTCAGCACTTCTTGACTTATTCGCTACTTTAGCAGATGGTCAATTTATAACTTCCGACCAGCTGGCTGGATTGGAACATTTTGTGTGTACGATTTTTGGAAGAAGGCAGCAGCAAACAGTGAACGAGGCAAGGAAAGAAATATTTGGGGAGAAATTGGAAAAGAATAGAAAGGTCATTGATCTGTGTCTTCTACCGCCATGCAAACTAGTCTGGAATTACATAGCAAGCAAGCAAATTTTGTGGCAAAGATTTGGCGAAATGCATCAAATCCTATTTTAGCTTTGAATGATCCATTCAATCATGGTTGCCTCCCAGATATGATAATAAACTGGACATAGAAGGCGTTTCCAGAGGAGATAGCCGAGCTCCTCATAGAAGATAGCAATGGCGATGATCTGGAAGAAACAGTCGCGAATAACGATATGTTGAGTTCAGATGAAGAGAGCAGTGACAGGGACAGCAATGGCAATGATGACTAAATGATATTCTAACATGACAATTCTGGTAATTACTTAGTACTATCATAGTTCAATTCAATAAATTGCAGAAATAAAGCCCGGTATTCTTGAAATGACGTACTTAGAGTGACTTTAGATGATCTTTCTCGCTGCCCTCATTGAGGGGCAGAAACACCCCTAGAAAAGGAGGTGATTACCTGAAGCACAAACTAAGTTGATGATTAATTTGATGATTATCAATCGATCCCATATTTAAAGAACAAGATTTTTAAGTTACATGGTAAAGTCGGAGAACAACACGTAACTACGGTATACCCCCTGTTTTGGGGGCATTTACCCCTGTATCTCAAAAACGGCTCCTTGCTGATCAGGGCCCAGTTGTTCAAAACCCCGATTAACTTAATCTAGGATTAGAGGCTAATCCAGGTTTAACTCCTTAATCCTGGATTAACTAATCGAGGCATTAAACAGCGTTTTTCAAACCCATTTTTAGCACTCGATTAGTTAATCTAGGATTAAGTGTTGCTAATCCCTGATTAACTCTGAAAATTGTATGAAAAATCTAATGGCGGCCAAACCAAAAAAAAGCTGTGGAGGAAGAAAAACAACTAAAAGGCCTTTCCCTTTCTTTAAGTTTAAACTAATCAAAGTAGACAAGATATTAGATTCTAAGTAGGCAAGTATTGATTCAAAGAAATCGCAAAAGGACAATTCGATCAATGAAACTTTAATGCGCATCTTTGGCTGTGAGAACTTTGCAGGAAATAAACAAGAGCCTAACCTTATCACAACCAAACGAGAGTATAGGAATTTATCAAGAAGCTGGACAGGAATAGTTCGCGATTAAGCAGCAGCAAAGACACAGCTTTTATTTCTCATTTTGTTGTGCAGATGCTGAATTTACCCAACAAAAAATTGCTAAAGTATCACACATGTTTGTTGTGGATGTTATGATGAATGAAACCAATAATGTGATCGCGTGACTCAAAAACTAACAATAGAACCAACGCTCTGACGCAATGAATGGGAAATCAAAATCCAAATTGTTATAGGACGTGGTCATTTCCATATTTTTTCAACATCTTTATTGATATTCTGGAATTATATTTCCACAGTTTGTTTCTAATAAATACTGCCTTTTTATCGGGGATTCGGAGAGTTGTGGCTTGGAGAAATGGAAGTTAGAAGTTCATTACGAAGTAACTTAATTTTTGAAATGCTCATTAGCTCTGTATCTGTTTCTTCACGAGTTACAAGAGGTTGATAAGGAAATATTTTATGTCTGACCTCTCATAAGGGAAGAGGAATACACTAAAATGGAGGTCTAATTGAAACTTTTATTCATCTAATACCCCGATTAAGCATTTAATACACCTAGCAAGGTGGATTAAAGTTAATACCCCGATTAGGCCCTGATTAGCCTTAATCGATCTTTGAACAACGCAAACTAATCAAAGTTTAGATTTTAATCCCCGATTAGGCATTTTAATCCTAGATTAGTGCTAATCGGGGTTTTGAACAACCGGGCCCAGTATAACATCGAAATTCAGATTCTACACCCTCAAATTCATCAGACAAGATACTTTTAGTGACTTTTGAGTCAACTTGCCTTGTTGCCCCAACTTTGGGGGCGCGGTTACCCCAGAATTCAATACAATAGCCTGCAACCTAAATAAAACCTTCGATAAGCTTAATCTGGCTATAATCAATACCCTATAACAAGAAAATCAAATATTAAGGAGGGAAAATGATAGTTTTAACAATAACATGCTTTCGTTAAATTTGGGGGCATTTGTCCCCATATCTCCAAAACG
The DNA here is from genome assembly GCA_963924455.1 of Pelagia noctiluca. Lineage (NCBI taxonomy): Eukaryota > Metazoa > Cnidaria > Scyphozoa > Semaeostomeae > Pelagiidae > Pelagia > Pelagia noctiluca. Next base: position 16,608,602 of record OZ004322.1, on the reverse strand, counting down.
GCCCCTCCCCCACAAAAAGAACATCGAAATTCGAATTCTACGCCCCGATATTGGCCAAAATCAATTGGTCTCATAAATTACCTCGTCTGGTGGTACTACCCCCCCTTCAGCTACCGGACTAAAACTATATTTCCAGTAGACTCAAGAATTGTTGAAATTAGCGAACATAACTTCTTGCAGCATGATAAACTTTCATTATTTATACATTATCGTGGCTCTAGCACCGTGTTAGACCTTGTCTTATGAATCTAAATTATTTCAAAAGACTTAGACATATGATATCAGTGGTGGTTAAAGATGCGCTCCTATCATCAAATCAGTCCTCACGATCAGAGCAACCAATAAATAAGCAACATTTCCCACCAACGCTGTTTGCCGTACCAGAAAGGTGTTAAGATTGAAACAATGATAAACCTGCCGTGTTTTATATTGCATGTTACTGTTAACAGGGATTTTGTGCTAATTTATTGTATTTTTCAAACCATTTTGTCATAGCATATGATCTGATTGAAAAGATTCAGGCAAATTATATCTCTCTTGATTTTATCCGAATGCTACTGAAGGAAGGGAATGAAAATATACCAAATATATTGCTAGGGGTATTGCCGTACCTAACACCTGCTTAATTCAATTGAATACAAGCCTGTCTTATTCTGCAATTTGTTTTAATTTGACAGTAATATTTGCGCTGATCATCTTATCTTCTGTATGTCCTAAAAAAATTCTCTCGTGAAATGTGGTGCTTATAAAAAGTTAAAGACATATATCTCTGTTGATTATACAAAAATGGTCCTCCAAGAAGCGATTAAAGGCACATTAAGTCCCATGATCACATAGTTGATATTTCACTTATATGAAGAAATTAATAGAAAGATTTGAAATAGAGCAAATCCAGAAAGATACAGAGTTGTTCAGTTTTTCGAAAACGATTTCCTATCTGGATTTATCCTTGGTTGCAATGCTCTTTAACAAGAGTAGATGCAGATATTGTAACTGGCATTCTTCTACCGGCTCTTGAGTAAATCTTTAAAGAATTACAGGGGGATTCTTATTAACTATTTTTGAAAGAACGAAAGCTGCAAAACTGTCTTACGCATATTCCCATACATCAAAAAATAGCAGGGAGAAATCAGCTATGAGTATGCTAAATAGTATTCAAGAGTAATAAAGCTAATCTATTAAGTATTCTATATGAAGAAGGCATCGATAAATTGCTTGCCAGTTCATTCATGAAACCTTAAATAAGTTAGATTTGCAAGTGATAATGTTTTTTAAAATATGTACAGGGTTTTTGCAGTGTTTCTACGCATAATCAAGGTAAATCAACAATTTTCTATGCAAAGTATGTTTACGTTGAAGTTGACACCAAAGTTGTTTGGTACCTCTAAATGTATGAAGATATCGATAAATTGCTTGCCAATTCATTCATGAAACCTTCAATAAGTTAGATTTGTAAGTGGTATTAATTACTGTTGTTTAAAATGTGTACAGGGCTTTTACAGTGTTTTTACGCATAATCATGGCATAACAATTTTCTTTGCAAAATATGTTTACGTTGAAGTTGACATCAAAGTTGTTTAGTACCTCTACATTTATTCATAATCTGCACTAAGCTCGAATATGTGATGCTTCTTTATTGATTTGTGCTCTAACACTGGTATGGTTGCTTTAAAGCAACGAAGAAGATGACTTTGAGAGCTTGAATATGGTTTATCAATCATGCTCTATGCTAAGGATGTTAAAAATTTAGTTGAGATAGTAGTCAAAAAGTTTCCGACCAATTTTTTCATGAATCTTCAACAATGTGAAAGACATTAATATAAAAGACGGAATGTTTATGTTTCTTCCATAACTTATGAGCTTGCATTCTAATAGATATTGAATTCCTTAAAAGATTGTATAAAGAGCCTTTGGTCTATCACCTATTATCCATGCAAAAGACATTGATAACTTTTCTGCCAATTCATTCATTAACCTTCATCATTTATCAAACAATATGTTTGAAATAGTTCACCAGCTTCAAGTTTTATATAAATGGAAAAGCTTTGAAACAATGTTTAGAAGAATTATCTTACTCTTATTAGAGAGCATTAATAGGGGTGCACACTTGGGATGTGGGGGTTAGACACCCTCCAATCATTTTCCAGTCGATCCAAAAGTCTTCCAGAAGTCAGTTTAGAAGTTTTGCAAGATCAATGGAATGTCAATCAGTAGGTGTTTTAAATTTGCTTCAAATATTAGATTTCGTTTTTGAATTTCAAGAATTTTACCTTTTCTTTGAAAAAAGATCAAGCTGGGCCATTTTGGATATTGAAAGGTCCTTTTTCCAGCGATCTGAAGCATCAAAATTGTAAAAATTCCTTCCTTAAGCAAAGGCCGTGGTGTCACCAAAGGTAGCCCCATTTTTCTCCAGGCATGTCGTATCTCAAGCTGCTAAAAACGGTTCTCTTAACTTTTCCTAATTACCACAAATACTATGCATTTGCTCACTCGGTCCAAAAAATATTTTGCACAAGTTTGGTCCCACATGCGTCAGCAGCCCACAACACATTTTGTGTTTGCACCCCTATGCAATAGCCTTTAGATATTCAAAATATATTAGTAATTCTCTGACCACTTCCTTTTTTAACCTTCCATAAGTTGAAAGAAAAAACATAGATATTAAAGGTATTGAATTCCTTCAAAATAATGAGTGAAATTCCTTTATAGTCTTTGCAGTTAGTCCATTTTGTCTATTTCCAATTTTCTCGGACAATGTATTGAAGTTGAATTTAGAATGATATCTGTCAAGTTCCTGGCCAGTTCTTCTGTTCACCACAAATAACTTTAAAGACGAGTTTCTTCGATTGTTTGTGAGCTTCCACTCATTGCTCTAGGTGCTGTTTGATTTTGGCAATTTCTGTTTGGAAAAGCAATGTTTGCCTTTCTTTTCCTGCAATAGCTTGCAAAGAAATACAACAGGGGATCAAGGAAAGGATTAATGGACATTAGAAAACCGCCAACGTAACTCATAACGTTTGACATTTCTATGAAGAAAGAAAATGCACTCGGAAGAATGCATATAACAAAAACGAAAGTGAGGATCATTAAATAGACAAGGACATGTTTATCAGATTGTTGACGATTTCTTTGAGTTGATTCATCGCCCTGAATTCCACGCCACTTACACATCCTGTAGCAAATGATGGAATAGGCCAACAACAAAATGCAAGAGGTTACTACGGCAAGATAAGGCCATAAAAATATTTTTGTGAAATAAGAGATTATTACCATTCCAATTGAGAAGAGCCAGAGGAAACCCAGGATGATTTTACAGCGTAGTTTAGTGACTATTTGTTTCATTTTGAAAGGGAACACCAATGCTAAAACACGCAGCACAGCAATGAAAACAACATGACAGAATGATGAAGCAAGGGAGAAGGTGACTGCAAATACGAGTGCAAGTGTTATTTTATTTCTCAACTCCCAATCAATGACAAGAAAAAGTTTAAGCAAATCGTTGATGCCTGCGCACAACATAAGCATCGAAACAATGATGTCAGCCACGCAAAGACTTAGCAGAATCATACCAAATACAGAGTTTCTTTGTTTCTTATCACGACATAAGAAAAACAACTGCATGAAATTTGCAATGAGACCAAGAGTGCCTGCTGTTATTCCTATGCTTGAAAGTATCGTGAGAATGGTTCTTATTTCGTTGCTAGCCATCTTGAAGTTTGGTGAAGTCCAAGCTACATCTCATAAATCAACTTTCACCATAATTTCATAAATGCAGTTCATGTATCCTAAAACATGATCTAATTCAAGGCCAGTTTGAACTAGTTTTGGTTTTCTGATGTCTTTCTTTATCTCTCTCTATAGTTGGTAAGTCTGATAGATACAGCTTTTCATGCAAGTATTGACAAAGTAAGCCACATTCAGCCTCAGTAATAATGAATCTTCTCTATAAGCAATGTCAGTAGCTCAGGTTTATTGTAGACGCTTGCTTGCGTCGTAATAATTTTTTCTGGTTCATATCCAAGACTTATGTTTGATTAAACCAATCTACTTCACCATCATTAACATCCATAAATACAATATCAGGATCATATCTTGAACGTACTTTCATAAGACCCTTCTGTAACATGAAAGTACCTTCATCATAAAGAGTAGTGCTACAGGTCGGCATATATAAGTTGCGATCTAACTTACTATAAGTTTCACTGTAAGTTAAGTTAAAAGTGTAACCCTGTTCTTCAAGTCTTTCGTAACCACTCTACAAAGCATGCCTATTAGTTTAGTGGTTGTAATTATGAGAAATACGTATCATCCTTTGAGAATTGATAAAACAAGTAACATTCAGCCTCAGAAATAGATAATCTGCTCCATAGCCAATTACAGTGGATTATTTTATTGCAGATACTTGTCCGTTTCAAAAAATTCAGATTTACAAAGGCAAATTCATCTCCTAGCTTTAGGTTGGACTAAACCAATATACCTCACTTTTATAATCATTTATAGGTACGACACCAGCAGTGCTTTTCAATAACTATCTATCATCTCAAGAAACACTTGCCTGATAAATCGATTCTTCTTTCTGCTGTTTGTTTCTGGTTGCTACCAACAGAGAATGTTTGTTAAACATTGTATCTTCAAAACTAACGACTCAAGCTAGAAAGTGCTCCTTCTGTTGACAGACCTATATTTGAAATCGCAATACTACCTTCCTGTGTACATTAGAAATTTTTACGTTGCCTTGCTATTGGTTGTTAAGTCATGTTGTGAAATATCTTGCGCTGCAAATTCTTCGGTTCTTTGGTTTTTTGCTTTCAGGTGAAGTCAGTTTATCTATTTTGTAAATAGTTTTTGTTGCAAAAAAGGCTTAGGCCATAAAATCAAGAGCTGTGGCTTCTCAGCTTCAACCCTAGACAGTCCTATTATAATTCATAGTAAGATCGTGTTTTCCTTAATGTGGATTCAATAAAATCTTTCGCAGCCATTCTTGACCACTGGCCATTCCAGGTAACACGCATGATCCTCATCAGTACTGACGATAAAGTCATTCGAGAATCACAAGCGGTATGTTCCATCGATAAACAATGCAAGTGGATTGTACCAAAATTATTCTAATTATTTGTACGTCAGACTTTACAATGTTTAAAATGACCAACTATCAGTACTTGGAAACAAAATTCATCTTCGATATTTCAGATTGAATTAAATCAATCATGTCACCATTATGAATAATATATAGCTAAAATATATATACCGCCCAAGAAATTTTATCTGGTTTAACCCGCCATTTAGCCAAAACATCAAGACGAACGTTGCCAAAACTTTACTAAAACTGATCAACAAGCATTTTTTAAAGTCTTCCCCCTGCACAAAATATTTCATTTGCAAACCGTCAAAGTGACCTACAGCCGTATGGAAAACATGAATTGGATCATAAAAGGACACAATAAACATCTTTTCAACTTCTAACCCAGCAAAACAAGAAAACAATGCAAGCTGGGTTAAAAGTTATTACCCGTAAGTGGAAACTGTCAAACCAACAACGTCATAAACAATACCCTCGTAACCACAAACAACCAAACAACCAGAAACGGACTAACAGAGACAATTTTTAACCAACGCTTTACCCAACACAAATCAACAGGCACTCACAGAACTCATTAAAACAGTACAGAAACATCAAAACATATTTGCCAACATAAAGACAAAACAGCATATTCCATCAACTAGTCTATCGCCACTCAAGCTACCGCCTACACCAAAAAGACGAAACCCTGCAACCTTTGCCTGTTCAGAAAGCTTGCGACCACAAACGCCAACATGACACATTTACTAAAGAACAAATATTATTCATGTTACTTAAGAACAATTAACACCTCCAGAAAAAATCATTATAAGCTCCCAGCAAGTAAATATGAAATATTTCTCTAGTGTAGCAGAATCAGCTGGCTACAGATTGCTTGATTTGCATGAAGCTTGGAGTAACAACGAGGATATGTTTTTTTTCTGAGTCTACCTCTGTGAATTTTCTTGCGAATGGATTTGTTAACCTTGAATAAGTTGAAAGGCAAAAACATAAAAGACGAGATGTTACAAACTTCATGGCGTGGGCCCTGCTAAACCATTTTGAAACCATTTTTAAGTGGTTATGATTTTACCCTTTTCATGATGGCAAGATGAACTGGTTCGCAATTAAGTCTTTTAAATCATTCACTTGCAATTCTTTATAACTTGCTAATCTTGCTTTCGAAAGCTATATTCATCCCATCTCTACTAATCTCTTTTTGATATGTTACGCAAGATGCAGTAGACGTTTCACCATTGCATTTTCTTTGATTACAGTCGAAATCTCTGATTAAAGACAAAACGTCTATTTTTAATCAATGTGGATTCAATTCAATCTTTAGTAACCACTTTGTACACTTGCAATGTCTGTTGTCTTGGAATGTCGTCCATGAAGACCTTACTAAAACAGCAAACCAATTTTCATTGAAGCACATTTTTACTACTCGCATATAATGAAGGCTGTGACAAATTCTTGTTTCTTCTTTCAATAAATTGTAAATTCAATTGTGTTGTGAGGTGACACTTGCAATGATCTTTAAGATTTAAGAGCTTCTCTCATACTATACAGTCTGTAAAACTGGAACGTCTTTTATCTTGAATACACCGCTACGAAGTCTCTGTTAACATCAGATCACCTTTAAATATGTTTAAAAACTATTCATTTGACTTTTCAGGTTATCATACGTAGATGTCTATTTGCAGCAGAAATTTCCAATTTTCAATGTATTACCAACACTTTTAGTTGCACTTAACACCTGTTTCAGTCAATTAGACGAACCTTTTGTTACATTTTCTTAATTGGAAAGAAATTTTTTAGATGATGCATATTTGATGATTCCTTTTGTATGGCATAAAAGTGTTTTGTCTTGCTCTTTGTTTTGTTCGAAAAGATGTAGATGAAACAGAATTTAATACTAATGCTGCTTCAATAGAACTGATTGCCAACGTTTTTCCCGTACTAAATACCTTTCCTGTACTTTTATCTTAATATGATAATTCTTAAGATATTGCACAAGCCCTTTTTCTTGATGTACTTCTCTTATAAAACTAATTCTTCTTCAATCGAATCTGTTGCCAGCGCTTTTCCTTTACTCGACGAATGGTAAAATCTTTAACATTGGGTTTTACCATTTGTTATATCGTAATATGATAATATCTTAGATATTGCATAAGCTATTAATCTTGTCTGACGTACTACTTTCCCAAGGTTGTCCAAGGCGACGTTCCTATCGTAAAATGTTGTAAAACCCTAAACTCATAGCGGTAGTAACTTTCACCGTAATCGAAAATATATTGTAATCTTAGAGTTATTCGCTTTATACTTAACCAGAAATAATAATGCGTCAATTATTACTTTTTAGAATGCAAGGATTGTTAATCTGAAATTGTAAAACAATGAACTGAATACCTTGACATCGCAATATTGCATACGAACATGACAGTGGTCTAAAAACGGAGCCAAATCGTATTGATTGAACTGTAACATGATCAACGAGTCACACAGTAAGATAAACAGGGTGGGCAAGGCCTAATGAACGACACCAACCCAGACAACATGACTTAGTACACCAAGAAAGACCAAAACGATTGATTTTGAAGGTTTACAAGCTTTATTTGGCATCATGATTGCACTGAGGTATAGGTAAGCACCTTTTGTAAAGCTTAAAGGTTGTGATCTTGATGAATTCAATCTTGCTTAATTAAAAGAAATATATCAAATTGCAAAAACAATAAAAATAATAGAAAATGGTTTGGGCCTACATAGAATATTCATGTGTTCGGTAGTTAATTGATTTTATATTTCTTGAATTAAATATACCAAGCTGTCTTGTTAGCTAATCATAGCAATTTTCAATAGGTAGACATTCGCAGTAGTAACTAACAATGTCTCCATCCTGAGAGGTAGTGAAAGGCCAAGTTGGGGACCCTAAATCTTACGACGGGTACGTCGTCTTGTACAACAAAGTCCCCCCCTCTTGGACAACTCCAATGATACCAACGCAATTATGTCACCCCCTTTTCAATCTGTCTACTCTCTCCCAATACTGTTACTCTCTCCAAATCATCTTACTTCTTCCGAATCATACCTTACCTCCTCTTCATTGTTTCCCCGACACCTTCTCCCTGCTAATTTCTGAATTGGTTTTGAATTATTCCAAATAGTAGATCTTCCTTCAATAAACAGTTAGTGGTCTTTGTACACTCTTAAGGATTTTGATTTACATTAAGATAATGTATATACACCTTGATAGTCCATACATCATGTATTGACATGAAATAATTTAGTTTAATAGTTGATTGATAAGTTTCGCCATATTCTTCAGTAACTTTCAATAAGTTTAAATACAAGTTCTTTTAAAGTAGTTTGTGTGAAGGTCAACATCTGCTTCAAGCTGCCATACTCCGAACAGCATTAATAAATAAATCTGCTTGCTTGCATGCTTGCTGGCTTGTTTCAAATGGTACAAATATTTAGGTAAGTGTAGAGAACATGCCTTTATAGTCTGTCAAAGCTTAAAGAGGAGTTTCTCCAATTTTTTTTGAGTTTCCATTCACTGCTCTGGCAACGTTTTGATTTTGGTAATCTCTGTTTGGTAAAGCATTGTTTGCCCTTCTCTGCTTGCAATAGCTTGCAAAGAAATACAACAGAGGATCAATCAGAGGATTTATGGAATGTAAGAAAATGCATACGTAACGCCCAACCATTGGCATTTCTATGAAAACAGAAATTGCAGCTGGAAGATTGCAGACACAAAAAATGAAAGTGAGGGCCATGGAATATACAAAGACATATTTATCTGATTGTTCACGATTTCTTTGTGTTGATTCATTGCCCTGAATGTCACGCCTCTTACACATCCTGTAGCAAATGATGGAATAGGTCAACAAAAGAATGAAAGAAGTAGTTATTGCAAGATAAGGCCATAAAAACTTCATTGTGAAATGATCTATGATGATGAAACCGATTGAGAATAGCCAGAGAAAAACCAAGATGATTTTAGAGCGTAGTTTTGTGAAGATTTGTTTTATTCTGAAAGGAAAGACCAATGATAATACGCGCAGTAAAGCAATGAAAACTACATGACTGAATGATGAAGCGACGGAGAAGATGAAAGCAAGAAGGGATGGGAATAGAAGTTTACTTAATAATTTCAAATCAATCACTAAGAGGAGTGTGAGCAAACCAATGATTCCTCTGTACAATTGAACAACCGAAACAATGATGTCAGCCACGCAAAGACTTAGCAGAATCATTCCAAAAACAGAGTTTCTTTGTTTCTTATCACGACATACGAAAAATAACTGCATTAAATTTGCAATGAGGCCAAGAACGCCTGTTGTTGTGAATATGCTTGAAATTATCGTTAAAAAGGCTGCAAATTCTTTATCAACCATTTTGCATCTGCTTTACTAAAGCTCATTCAATTTTCCAAAATGTGGACCAAAACTTCTCTCTGATAAATCATTCTGTATATCTGGTAATACCTATATCTTGAAGTCATCAGTCCCTCAAACATCAAGTCATGTTAATTTTGTAGTGCAATGCTATTATTCTGCATATAATTTATACTTTAGGTCGCCATGCAATCAAAGTTGAAAGTGATGAATCTGATTTGCCTCAATGTCGGTTCAATAGCTAATATCTCTCTTCACCTTTCTATATATCTTGCAACTCTAAGAAATCCGTGTTGACATTCGAGTATTGACATAAAAGCCACATTCAGGTTCACGAGTAATGTATGCATTCCATAAGCAATTCAGATAGATATACCAGTTATTTGTAGATATTAGATGTTTGAAGGTATTTACCTGATGATGCAATGTTTTAATCGACTAAGGACAATCATAGCCTTACATTTAGACTAGATAAATACCAATCTCCTTCATAATTGTAAAATTTTTTGATATCTCCATGTATTGTTTGACGTTGTCCGTCTTTTACATGATAAACAGTAGCATTAAATTCATATTTCGATTCATGTGTCACAGCGTTTGCAGCTCATGCATTATTCAATACACCACCTAACAAATTGTCTTTATGAATTATTGTATCACAACACCTAGTGACCATCATTTATACATTATACCGCAACATTAAATATCTATATTACTTATTGTCTCATTTGATTTAATGCCAGTCAATAACAGCAGGTTCCTGCCAATTAGAAACAAATTTTTGAATCCAGGCCTGACAATGTTTCTTATTTCAAGGTTCCTTTGTCGAATCAGGGTAAAAGTTTCTTGTATATAGGTAAAATATTGTTTTGAGAAGACACTATGCCTTTAGTGTTGGACAGTGCCTGGTTATGCCAGTTTATGTCATCGTTTATTAAAAGGACCTTCAAATAATCATTTTATCTGCAAAGTTACTTTGAATTTTAATCAAAGCGCACCTATAGGTAGACTTAATAATACAAAAAGAGTTCAGACCTATCGTTCAGACCTAAAATTGTCTCTTATAAAAGCCTTTGGAAAGAATGTTAGGCTGGTTTCTTTTACAAGGACCAGGAGGCTTCTTATATTCACTTACTGTAGTCAATATACTCCAAACACCATCTGGCGGGTCGATATAATGAAGAATCGTTCTGTTGTTATAAGCGTGTCGATGCTGTTTTCCCTTGAATTTCTGTACCTATCTTAGGATATAAGACCTATCTTAAGACCTTATGGACATATCACCCGATTAGCTACTATAAGTATAAGAAGAAATCTTAAGTAGATTTTGTTAATTCTTCCAAGGCAAGTAATTTTCCCCCGAGATCTTGAAATTCTGTACCGATCAAAGGAAGTGTGGACATATTACTTCAATCACACATTAAGTATTGGTGAAGAGTCTTTAATTTTCATTAGTTTTGCCGGGGTTAGCGATATTTCACGCTATCTTGAAGCTCTATACTCATGACGGACTATTATGAAATAAGAATTATAAGAGTTGTCAGGCAGGTGTGTATTATTTTGATATAGAAATAAGTATATCTCGTTAAGTAAAGTGGCGCTCTTGAATATCTTTGTTCTACCGAATGGAAGAATTTTGTTTTCCAGCGTTTGTTCTTCAAAAATATTTTGCGTTCTAAACAGGAGTGTTTGTATAGAGCTGTTCTGATGTTTATGTTCATGAGATATATTTATAGATTGCTAGACGGCTTGAATAAATTTTCCTATTCTTATGGCGTATGATATTAGAAATTAGGAGTTTACTCCAAATATTCGAATATATACCTTTTTGAAAACTCTAATTTCGTACAAAGTTCCGTATATACTTGCATCGACAGAGAAAAATTTTATGCGGTACGATATAGCATTATCTTGGAAGGCATTGGCTGCTACGATCGGGGTTATTCTTGGGATTGATATTACGGTATTGCTATTCTGATAGATCTATCAATGTCAGCTTTGCTGTAGGTTTATTATGAAAAGTATTAGCATTGCATACAGTATTCAATCTACATAGGGATGGAGATTCTAGTAGAGTTTCATAGATGATAATGCTATTATTATTTTTTTTATTATATAGATATACAGGCCGAAATGGTCGCAATGTTTATAATGTAACTCTCGCTAATTCCGCATATATACCATCCAGACAAGTAGAAGACTTGACACCAAGTGCGTGTTTCCAAGCTCTAAGATGTAAATTCTTGATTTTAGGCCACTTGTTGTGTCCCCAAACAGAACTGGAATAATTTAAAATTGGCGCTATTAAGCTATCAAAGAGAAAGAGTAAAAGTCTCGGATTAAAACCATCCCACTCCCTACTTTTGGACAACAAGGCATAGTATGATTTCTGAGCTTTATCTATGATTTTTTCTACATGCTCACAAGAAGATCCGTTCGACTTAAAGGTAACACCAAGTTATTTATAAGACTCGCATAACTTCAACATCACTTCCACAAACTTTCCATGTCACTTTTGTTGTTTTTTTCCTCCCAATTTTCCGAAAGATCATCACCTTAGTTTTACCAATATTAACAGCCATTTTGAACTTTTAAGAAAAACGGGTGAGTTCGTCCAATTGCGCTTGCAGCCAAACTGCACTATCTGAGATCAAAACCAAATCATCAGCGTACAGTAGCGTACATATGTTAACATCATCTAAGCTAATACCTGAAGATACTTTGCTGATAGATTTTTCCAAATCATTCAAAAATAAAGCAAACAATATAGGACTAAGTAAACAGCCTTGTCTTACACCTTTAGAACAATCAAAGGAATCAGTAAGCATCTCATTGCCTCTGACGCACGATTTAACTTTAGAATAAAGTGAAGATATAATATTAAGAAACAAGCTTTTGCAACAGCATTTTATGATTAATGGAATAAAAAGCTTTTTGAAAATCAACAAAGGCAACATATAAAGGTGATTTTTATGTTTTAGAGAATTTTCTATAAGTGCATGTAGTGTAAAGATGTGGTCACTTGTTTGATAGCCTTTTCTATATGCAGCTTGATTTTCACATAAGATATCGTAGGACCCAAAAACTCACTGCAATCTGTCAAGTAATACTTTTGCAGGACAAGCTCAAATACAAAGGTTAGAGAGTGGAAGAATAAAAGAAGATAGGATGTAGGGAGAATGTGTGAAATGAAAATTTGCGACTGGAAAGGTAGGGCGTCAGGTGGAGTAGAAGAACATTTAATGGCGTGCTGAATCGGACTTGAAGAGAGATGTTTTTATTAGCTTTCTAAGAGTAATTTTCTTCATTGATAAGGATAGAAAAAACATCAACATGGTAAGTTTAATAGTTTTAATGATATTTTAGAGGTTTTTTTAGATGTACTGGTCCTGTCTTGCCAGGCTGATACCCATTTTTAGTTGCTGTGGTAGGCAGAGCAGATTTTGTAACGATAGAATCATTTGTTTGTTTACATATGACGTAACCTTGGTTGACTAGCCAATCAGAGAGCCCTATTTCTATGGCACCATCTTATGATAATGGCGAAGGGAGGGGTTTGCAGTGGAGAAAACCACATCCTCACTTTTTGCTCATGATGGAAAAATACTTTCGCAAAAAGTCAAGATTTTTTGCACTAACGTAGACCGATCAATTTAACATATTTGGTTGCTTGCACTAAGCTCTGGGTCTTCTGCTCTTTGCGCGGGCTTTCTCTCTTGACTGCCCCTTTTTCAAGCCCACCGGGTCCGACCACTCCCAAACCAACCAACAACTGGCAATCCTCAATCATAAACAACATCAACTGTACATCAAAGAAATATTATAAGAAAGTGTTTCCAAATGTTTATTAATAAATTTTCAACCTCAGGCTTCCGAATCAATAGATCTTCAAGCCCGCTCGCACCAACCTTTCCAGTGCAAGAGGGCAGTAAGGCTGCCACTCTAGAAGTGGTGATTCTACCTACAGCACATGCTCAATCCCCCACTTTCCCCTAAATCTCAAATAAATCTGCTCAAGTAAACGCCAATATATTTTGAAAAAGTATATTTTGTTTCATTAAAGCTTTAGTTGTTCTATCATGTTTAATGTGCAGAGTTATACTGTTATCTCTTCACTCTCTGGTGGTGTGGATGAAAATGTAGGGGGTATTCAATGGTCGTAAGGGACTGCAGGAATAAATCAGCTTTTGAGATGTAAGGGAAAGTAGGGCCTAGCTTTTGGTGGGTTGCAGGGAGGACGTGCAAAAGGGGCAGTCAAGAGAGAAAGCTCGCGTGAAGAGCAGAAGACGCAGAGCTTAGTGCAAGCAACCAAGTATTTGAAATTTATTGTTCTACGTTAGTGCAAAAAATCTTGACTTTTTGCAAAAGAATATTTTCGTCGCAAGCAAAAAGTGAGGCTGTGGATTTCTCCACTGCAACCCCTCCCTTCGCTATTATCATAAGATGGCGCAATAGAAATAGGGCTCTCTGATTGGCTAGTCAACAAAGGCTACGTCCTATGTAAACAAACAAATGATTCTATTGTTACAAAATCTGCTCCTTTTGTGGTAGGCCATTTAAGATATTCTCGAAATGATAACTAAATCATTCCAAACTTGCAATTTTTCTACATATATAGCCCTAAAATGTGCTTTAGATGCATTTTAGCATAAAACCTGGTCTCAAACAACCCCAGGGAGTATCAATTAGGTATCTAATTTTTCAGTATCAATGTCTGCTAAATCTCCAAATCTCTGTTGCAAATATTCGGTGAACATTCAGCTGAGCATCACGGGCCAAATGCCCCTTAGGCCAGTGAGGATATACAAATAAGTCCACACACAGTGAAACTGATCAAACTTAGGCCAACTCACCCATCTTTCAATATCAAAATTTGTCTCGGCTTCGGCTATGAATATCTCTATCAAAATTTAAGCCAAATCTTGCAGCTTCTAAGTAATTGGCCACTGAAATACTGCAGTAACAGCGAATACCGGCACGGCTCATAGTGCAACTTTTAAGTCGATGCTTCCTGGAACACAGAGGAAAATTGAAAATTACGCGCGCGCAGCCTTCTACCAACCCGAATGAAAGCGAGGCAGCTCGTTCCCGCACGAAAAAAGTTTTAAAAAGTTGACGTCAATTCCGCACAATTTTGCCGGGCGATTGAGAATTATTATATTTTATTATATTATTATTATATTGAGAGTTATTTATATGCCAAAGTCAACACTGAAAAGTGGAGTAAGACGATACAGAGAAGAAGACTAAATTGGCTGGGACATATGATGAGGCTAGACGAACAAACACCTGTCAGTCTCTCCCTAACAGAAGCACTGTCAGATGTACACAGGAAAGTTGGAAGACCCACTCTGACATGGCTAAAACTCATTCAGAAAGATCTCGACCTTGTGAACACTAATTTGAACATAGATAAAACAACACCTACTGAAGTAATTAATAGATTGATAAAATTGACTGAAAACAGAGCGAATTGGAGGAGGATGATAAGGGACATTATGGCAGTTAACTGCTGAACATGTATAGATGATGATGATTGAGAATTTGAGAGTGATCACAGAAAATCAGGGCCGGATCAAAGGGGGACGTTAGAAAAAAAGAAACGAAAGAAGTGAGACTGGCTGCCTTTTTGTGGTCAAGGAATGACAGAGAAGTTTTTTGAAACAACACAAAGTTCTCCTCGAGTTGTATTTTGTGTTAAGGTATTGGCATCAGACCAACAACATCAGGTATTTAGTTTGCAAACCCTGCTGCAGGGCACTGGAAAGAAAACAACAACATAAAACGAATGCTCGGGAGGTAGGAAAATATGATGTTGCTAGGGCTTATGTTAAAAGTTCTCTTAAACTCATTTACAGAAATTTAACATGATAGTAGCCACCAATTACTATTGGGCTTTTATCAAGTTCAAGGCTAAAGTAAGTTTAGGCTTTACCCCCCTAGCCCTGCCTTCCTCAACATTTTTGTAAATAATGATATTTGGAAGAGATTTTACTGGCAAATTGTGTCTTTTTTATGCTTTGCCCCTAATCTTCTATGTCTTTTTAAAGGTCTTTGAGCTGTGACTTTAAGAGTTCATGGCCTTGGTAAATAAGCTAAATCAGGGTAAGCTGAACTTGTATTCAAGAACAGGATAAACACTAAAGTACCTAAATTAGTTATTAGTTGGGGAGCTTCTCTATGAAATTAAAGAGAAGGGAATGCTAATTGAACTTTTTCAGGACTTTTAAGACAGACATGTATGCTTCATTCACGAGGGACAAGTTATGTGTTAATTCTAAAAGGGTAGAATTCTTGAATTATATCAAATTTGATAGTCTAGGATATTTGTAGCTGGTAAGTTAATTTATAATAATAGAAACATAATAAACTGATATTATAACTTTTTTTAGTTCATCAACAAATTGTTCATTCAACATCATTTCAGGATGAAATAAACGGATGTTGCAATGGTGAAATGCCTCTTCCGCCAGGATTACTTGAATTGCTGCTGGATAAACAGGCAAACAACTCCAATATGGCCAAGGAAATTCAATTGATGATACAGTTTCAACAGGATTTTCAAAGACTCAGACCCAATATACAATAAATCGGAGTTTTATCTGCGTTCAATCTCACACTTTTTTCTGTGATTGATTGGGAGTTAAGCGATAAAATTTTGTTTGCAGTCACTACTGGTTTAAACGTCTTCCTTGCTTCATCATTCTGTCATGTGGTTTTCATTGCTGTAGTGTGAGTTTTAGCATTGGTCTTCCCTTTCAGAATAAAAAGATTCTTCACTAAACTACGCCGTAAAATCATCCTGGTATTCCTCTGACTTTTTTCCATCAGCTTGATACAAATGATTTATTTTCTAAGACTCAATATTCTTTCATATCTTTTACATATGACTTCTTGCATTTTGTTGTTGGCCTATTTTAGCATTTGCTACAGGATATGTAAGTGGCGTGGCATTCAGGGCAATGAATCAACACAAAGAAATCGTTAATAATCTGATAATCATGTCCTTCTCTATTCCTCGGCCCTCGCATTAATTTTTTGTATTTGATATCTTTCATTGGTATTACTCTTTATTCTTAATGATCTTAAGGAATGGCAGAGATTCTTAATGAAAAGGAAGAAAACAACTCCTTGCCAATTCTTGACGTTTCTGTGGAGAAAACTGAATCTGGTTTTCTTACCAGTGTCTACAGGAAACCAATTTTTAGCGGCCTATATACACGTTGGGATTCCTTTTGTGCCAAACAAATCAAAATCAACTTAGTCAACACCTTGGTTCACCGAGCACTTATGATCTGTTCCGAACCAAAACTCAATTTAGAATTGGCTAAAATAAAATCTACCCTCATCAACAATGGATATCAAGAAGATCTCATTTCGGCTTGCTTTCGTAATAAAATCGCAGGTTTCTCGGCTGAAAAAAAGATTGGTCCGCAAAAGTGCCCTGTTTATCTAAAATTGCCTTACGTCGGCAACGTCTCCATGCGGTTTGAAAAACAAATTAAGAAAGCCATAACTAAGTGCTACACCACGGTCAGCCCCCGTCTCGTCTTCTCCTCTAGAAAAATAATTCCATCTATCCGCAAAGATAGTGTGCCTACCAGACAAAACAGCCTTGTAGTATACGAATACTCGTGCCGGTGTGATGCCAGGTACGTAGGTCGCACATCTCAGCGGTTATGTGATAAGGTTAAACAACACGTGCCGTCTAGCATACGCAACAAAACTGTGCCGCAACGAGAACAACCATCTCGCGCCTCAAAGCCTAAAAGATCACTAAAACATGACTCTGCTATAGGTCAACATTTGCTTGAAAACCCAGAGTGTGCTCAAGCCTACAGTGAGAATTGCTTTCGAATAATTGGCAGAGCAAGATCTACATTTCACTTAGCTATTTTGGAATCAGTCTACATAAAAACCAGGATCCCCTATTGTGTAGACGGAAGGAGTTCGTTTTCGCCTTAGGACTCTTGAAGTAATCTTATTGGTCAGCTCACTGTATCTCGGGTGTTGATTGGTTTTCCCACACCATACCAATCATTCACCTCTTTTCTGATTGGCCTATTTCGATCCACATCTGGGTATATAAATCCGTTAGGTTTCTGTTTCGTTCTCTTTCTGACGTATTACTCTGTTGAGTGTCAGACGAAAAGCTTAAGTAATCCATGTGTTCGTTTCATTGTGTTTCCGATTTTTCTGGCTATACAATTGTATATTGTATAAGAAATATGCACTTCTTAGTACTAAACAGTGGCTTCAAACTACATGTCTGATCAATCGTACTTTTTAAATGTCATTGTTCGGATCTGTACCTATGAGGATCCTATTTTCTCTGTATTAAGTCCTTTCATGTTGTTTAAGAAGATATGCTTTAACATAAATATTTTTAACGCATAGACCAATTCATTTCTCTATTTTATACACATTCATTCTTAGAAAAACCTTTATCAGAGACTAAAGGCTTAAACTTGGGTCAGTTTTTAAATAACCCCAGAACTATATTGGATGGGCAAGCAAGCTGAACTCAAAGTATCTAGCTTAAAATTGAAATATGCAAAGAGATTTTTAAAATCAATGAGCATTGCAAACTGTAGATTAAAGTATTTGAATAATTCTGCCATTTAATGTATTTGCTTGGACATATTTTTCATTGAAAATTCTTAATTTCGAAGACTTCTAAACATGCACCTTGGTGTGCATGATCATCTGACAATATTTTCTTGGTCAATCCAACCATAATTACCTTTTAATATTTGGTCTCTCTGCAACATTGAAATTGCCTCTAAGTCATGAGGTTAACCCTCCGTATTCTGACATAAACCTACAAATAAAAACTATGATTATGTAAATTGAGAGGCAAACAAACTTGAAAAATTGCAGGTTTCATGAAACGATAGAGTTCGTAAATTTCACGAAATAAACTGCAAAAACTTGAAGTAAATACCATTCTTGTAAGGAAACCTCCTCTTCAAAATTTCAAAGCTTTGAATGAGCTGACCCTCCTAGGATTTTTAGGCCATGTTCTCTTCGTCTTCTCTTGGCTTGACTTCATCGTGAATGAAGAGTTTCTTGAAAGATAAGCTTGTTGCTGTTGCGAGTGGCTCATGTTGATAATGCATAAACATAGCTTGAAACTTGACAAAATTCCTTCCTTCGTTTCTCGATGGAATTTTAGAGTTATTGATGCTCTCCCTTGCTTAAGGCTGTGTCACACATCTTGAAACATTTTAGTAGGGTGAAAAGCAAATGTTTTACGTCTAGTGTTTCTAAATACAATAGCATTCTCGCCAACCGATTTGACTTAATCATTAATACTTCATTTCAAGTTATCTTCAAATCATATTTCTAAGATTTACACTAGGCTATCAAAATTATTGCACAGGTCGATTCAAAATGGCGGCAAATTGCAAAGCTTTGAGGGCTAGGCCTGAATTAAAATTCCCATAACTTGTGTCAGACAGCTCACAAATACAAGGTTTTGGAAGCAAAGTTTAGGAAATTTTACTGACAGCATAGCTCATAACAACAAGCAATAATGAATTGAGGGAGAAATTATGTATGACTTGGGATTTGAGTGATGGTCAAAATATCAGTAAGAAGATTTTGAAGAAGGATTTGTCATCTAAAATCATTACAAAAGTGTTGTAAAAAGTCATTAATATGGTAAAGTGCTTTGTTACTTTGTTGCTACTACTATGAGGAGCCCCACGAGTCTTGTCCTAGCTTTCCCTGTGGTGAGACAAGAAGTTGGTAGAAGTCTAAAAAATTTTAAGGGAGGGAGGAGACCTTGAATTTTGAAGTACATTTTTAGGAATAAAGAAATTTATCTGATACACACGATTGTAACTATTATTCCTGGGTTTGTGGTAAATTACCAAGTAAAATACTTCATAAATTTAAATTAAAGGGGCATAAGAAGGAGAATAAACATGTTTACCTGAACAATGACAAAATTGCACCTGATGTGTGGGATGCAAGATGAAAAATTACTCTCCCCCTCTCTTGAAATATTTTGAGCCTCCTTCATTTTCCCTTCAAGTCACCATACAGAGAAGAAACAAAACCCATAGGGTTTCCCAAAGCAGTAGCAACAAATTAACAAAGCACTTTACCACATTATTGACTCTTTACAACACTTTTGTACTGATTTTAGATGACAACTCCTTCTTCAAAATCTTCTTGCTGATATTTTGACCATCATTCAAATCCCAAGTCATACATAATTTCTCCCTCAATTTATTATTGCTTGCTGATATGAGGTATGGTGTCAGTAAACTTTCCTAAATTTTTCCACGAGAACCTTGTATTTGTGAGCTGTCTGACACAAGTTATGGGAATTTTAATTTAGGCCTAGCCCTCACAGCTTTGCAATTTTGCCGCCATTTTGAATCGACCTGTGCAATAATTTTGATAGCCTAGTGTACATCTAAGACGTATTTTTAAGACTTAATCTTTAAAATTTTAAAGCTTAAATCATATGTTAATTTTAAAGCTTAAATACGTCTTATTCTATCTGTCTCTTTTATTTGTCTTACTAAAAGTACCACACGTATCTTTAAGACTTAGTATTCAACTGTCTAAAACTTAACGACTACTTGATAAGTCTAAGATTATCTGGATCCAGCTCCCAAATGTACTCTGAACTGCTCAGATGTGACAGCCATAAAACTCAACCTTCAGTGCAATATAGTTGACGTGACTTTGAGGGAGGATTCGAACGTATCTTGTCTCCACTGGGACAGGCAAGTCATTCTTCACGATACTGTTGTAATTTGTATTACCAGTGAACACCTGAAAGCCAAAATGAAGCCTTCTTACAAGGAAATCTCAGCCTCGCAGGGTTGATATGAACTGCGGTAATCTGTGTTAACAGTGAACACCTGAGAGCCACAATAAAGCTAAGCTATAATTTTTAACCTTTAAATAACTTGACTTCTGGCCTTTTTGATAGATTCTACACTTAATACTACAACTCATTAAAAAACAGTTAAACGTCTGGCCTCATTTCTGAGATGACGAATGTTTTGAAATCAAATCTCGATGGTCTCGTGTCGAATTTGTTGTTCAGCAAAATATCAATTACGCAAAATTTCGATGAAAAGAGCTGAACCAAGACAAGACCAAATGAATCTTTGACAGCCGAATACAGTTACCTCTAGCTCCTTCATAATAATAATAATAATAATAACTAATATTTTGAAAGGTTGACTTCAGACGTAAAACTATCTGTTATCTTTCAAGAACCTGTAATGCTACACATGGACAATTGTTGTGGTTAAAATCGAGGTAAAAATACAACGAAATAAAGATAATTTAAGCTACAATTAAAATATAAGGATATGTTAGAGTCAAAAACAGTTTTTCTTCGACATCTGCAAAGACTTCGATAGTTTTAGTTTCCCTTTGAATAGCAACATAGATGTTTTGTCACGGGTTGTTTTTTCGAGTTGGTTGAAAATGTTGGCTCTCTGTTAAGGCAACGACTTTCTTCTTGTTTCTGTGCGTATTTTTGGTAAGACAATACATTAACTATTGCCTCTTGCGTTTATTCTATGCTCACATCTTTTGACATTATTGTTGTTATAAATAAATAAAATTGTACCTGAGCACAAGCAAGTAAGAAATATTAGTGTACACCAACCTAAAGGCGCTGTTGCTTAGCAAAATTTCTGTCTAGCCTCGATGTGGGGTGCAGCTTTGCGTGCGATTGCCGGCTTCGCGCATTGTGTGTGTGTGTGTGTGTGTATGTGACAGAGAGTGTTTATAATAAAGCATTTCGGGGCATGATGTTCATTTTGTCTTCGAGTAGTAGATTATGCAATGATTTGTGTTTCGTGTTTTTTCAATACTGTCCCATGACGTTATCTTTGCTTTTAGGTTAACAATCCAGGCTGCTCTGTTTTTTATATACTGCAGCTTGTCTAATGTTCCTTGGTGTAGGGAAAGCTGCAGTGGGTAGCAAGCAGTACAACAGTAGCGGCTTTATCATTGATTTATATATCGATTCTGCTACATAAGGACTGACTTTTGCGCGAATAAAAGATAATAGCTTTAATCTGGCTGACGCTTTCTTGTCAAAATGTTGATGCAGTTTTAGATGGTTATCCAAATCCACACCAAGGTACTTGTATGACTTTGTCTCATGGATAGTTTGATTGTAGATCTTGATTTCCACGCTTGGCTGTTTGGACAGTTTTTGATGTGATCCATATAAAACAAACTTGGTTTTACCTTTTTTTCAATTTAATGATAAAGTTGTTTTATTGAGCCAGTCTGCACTTTTTGCAGTTCACTGTCAAGTACATATTCTATTTCGCTTGTGCTCTTTCCAGCACGATGTAAAACACACACAGCTATTTCGAAAATTGAACAATCTGAAACCGCTCTGGCAAGCAAGCAAGCAAACATATGAATTATCATTAAATCCAGTTTTAGCAATCTCTTAATAGTGGTAGTCTCGTTTTCATATAATTCATAGAAAATTGATTGAATTGAATTGCTAAAATTGAGTATAATGTAATATCAAGACTACAACTGCACCATAATGGTCCTTACCTTTGGCGCTTTTGATGAACTGTCCCAAACTGGTTCGAAGTACCTCCCATCGAAACTGACCGCCACCAGATAGGTTTTCACCCAGTATTCTTTCTTTCCCTTGAATCCCTGGGTTGCCAGAGCATGGAGCAACGTTCTGCGTGCAAAATCAACCTGAAATGGATTTAAAGATAAATAAATATTAACAAATTCTTCATAGTTGTTACTGTCTGCCCTGTGTTCAGTGGTAAATATTGTTTTACCAGATTGCTATAAAATGAAAGAACCACACTGATCTCTAAAGAAATACTGGATCGAGTTTCTTATCGTGCAATAGTAATGCTCATTTGCAGCCATCTTGACCATTGCAACTGCTCCCAACAGCTGGAAAAACAACCTATTTGTGTAATCGACTGCAATATGATATTCCATCAAGTTTTTGTAAGACATGAGCGGCAACAATTTTTTACCTTCTACGGAGCCTGCATTTTCAATCAACTACAAAAACAACCCAGTCTCGTGTGCACCTTCCATCGTAAGGAAATGATTATGTCTAAGTTCAAAAATATATCAAAAGTATAAAAGCCTCTTTACATGTACAAAATATATTTGATCTATACGAATTCTCATCCTGCTTTCTATTTTTTCCGTTTTCATTTGTTTTCTCTTTTATGTAGGCTATCTAGGCCAGCAGTAGATTGATCCAATAATTTGAAATATTGTGACCAAAATTTATTTACTCAGTACAGCAAATTCCCATACATAAGAAACTTAAATCAACAAATCAAGCTGTCCTGTCTCTTATGCAAAGGGATTTCTATTTGATCAAATGAGTATTATTAGCCAAAGAAAGTTTCTTTGTGTCTAAGTTACCCTGAAATCTGTGGGAAATTCCAAGGCATATTCAATTTGACTATAGATAACGAATGATGGCATAAGCAATCGGATCATATCATGATAAATCGCATGACTCTTTCTTATAAGAATGAATTTCAGAAGAATAGTTAGACTCCAATTCGGTGAAATTTAAGAACATTTTAAGAGTATTGTCAGGCTCAACATCTTGCAAAAAAAATTTAGCAACAGATGTTTTACTTTCGAATTGATGCACTCTTTACAGAAAATGGTTTTAGATGCACTCGGCCAAATTTTGATGGACGAGCTCTGTTTTAAAGGAAATAAGGATGTTTCTGGCATTTATGACAAAATAAAAATTTGTTGCTGTATTCACATTTGCTGGCATATCAAAGACTTAAGAATATTCTGAGGCTCAAAGTAGCAAAAATTCTTATAAGAAAAAGAGTTTGGTAGAATACCCATAAACGTCTGCTCAGTCAATTAGGTGAGTTTTTGTTATATTCAAAAAATCAAGGCGGCATCTCTTTGAAAGCCCGTACTATATCAATAATTAGCAAAAATTATTGTATAAGACGAGATGATATAGGAAATACTGTTTCATGACTGTAGTATCTGATATGTTCATTTGTTATACATAAGGACTTATTATATGTTCAAATCTTGATCAGGGACTAAATGAACAGAAGAGAATGCCATAAAACTACCAACAATGCGAGTGACATCTTTTTGAAGGTCCGTACAATTTTGATGATCAGTAGAAATAATCATATTAGACGAGCTGATATAGGAAATACTGTATCAGGTAGCAGACTGTAGTGTCTGATATGTTCATTTGTTATACATAAGGACTTATTTTATGTTAAAATCTGGACTAAATTAACAGAAGAGCATGCCATATAGCTGTCAGCAATTAAGGTGGCCATTTTTCCTAAGTCCCTGCAGTATTGATAATAGCGGAAATAATCACAATATTGGAAATGTTGTTAAAAATGGCACGCTGCAGTTTCTTATATATGTGAACTTACGGTGCACGTTTATGAGAGAAGTTAACAAACAACAGATTGAAGAATGGTATCGAATAATCAGCATTAGTCAAAAAATCGAATTGTCTTTTTCACTTTGTTGCTGGCCTAAGTGGCTTGCGTAAAGTAGTAAACAATGCGCTTGGCAAATACCATCAAGACAATGAAATAAATGTCCCAGCTGCCAATCATTGGATGACAAGTCCTTTACTGTATTAATAGGAATTCAAAGGATTGCAGAAGCCTACCTGAAGGTATTGTTGAGAATCAGCAACTTTAGGATACCATGAATTAATAACACCAAAACGTGCAAGGGAGGGAGAAAAGTTTCTACTCCAAGTAGAGGAAGCAGTTATTCTATCATCTGGGATCTCCTTTGATTCCATGCCCAGTGGCTTGACGTCGTTGCATACTAAAACAAGGGATTTTTATTATATAATAGAAAACGCTATATGATGTTTTTCCTTATAATGGCAGATGAACATCAAACTGAAAAGCTGCACTTGCCATCTGGCACATGACTGCAAAATGCCAGAGACCTTATCTCCAGCAGGGCCATTTTAGGCTTAGTTTAATGTCCTTTCTGAAAGACAGTAGAGTGAGTTGTTAAGTGAACACTATGTTGATGGTCACCCTCCAAATGTGGTCCTCACACGACCAAGCCTTCCTTCAGCTCCACTTCTTTCCCCCTCAATAACTTTTGTAAGTGGTTCAGTATGTACTGTGCAATTAGGCCATGATTTTAGATTTTTATATTAATTAACAGTAAACTCTGGTATGCCATAACTCAATGGGTCCCCTATTTTTATACGTCCTTGGGGTCGTGTCGTCGTAGGCCGTGCTTAAGCCTGTCACTTTCTCTATCAATTACAATACGAATTTCCCTAGCCATAAAACTTCTAAAAAAGGAATGATGAAGATCAACTGGAAAAGTTTTATGAAACAATATACCTGCGATATTCTTGATCTTTTCCCAGACACATGAAACATCTTTCAGCTCATTCAATTCGCTTTCACTGTTAACCGTTGCATATTTCCCATCCTTGGTTTTCACGACGTTTGTACAATACGCATTCCTGTCACACTGGTAAAACTCCTTCTTCAAGGATTCCTCGCCAGTGTCTTTCCCATAGGTGATCTTGAAGTATGAGGACGAGGCTGATACCGATGATATGACGTCATCATGCAGAAGTTTATACAGGGCCACAAGGATCCATAAAATGACCTTCATCACGAGTATCGGATCAAAAAGACTCCTGTTGAATCAGAAAGCCAATTTAAGAAGTAGGCTTATATTGATTTCTATGACTTTCTACAATAATAGATTGACATGCAGATATTAACTGGTTGCTTTGTGCTGGACGTAAAGTCGAATAAGACGAACACAGAGCAAATGACAGATTCTCTTTTCAGGGTTTTAAAGGTATAATGGTGCCATAACCCCTCATTCATATCATTATTACCATTGTCATTGTTTGAGATTCTAGAAAGTTAGGGTAGGAGCTAGGACTCTTGAATAGAATGTAATTAAGAGGATAGACTTCTAAAGACTTTTTTATTGCAGAAAAAAGTTAACGAAAGCAGCAATAAATTGTTGATGAGACAGATGGTTTTGTAGCTATTATTTTTTTGCTATGCTACGATTTTCTTCGCAATCCTCAAGTTCTGTATATGTATCAAAGACTGTTCTGTCGAACTGCTCTTGAGGAATATCAAACGAAAAGCTTTGGTAAATATCATGTTTCTACATGTTTCCGACATTTCCTCGCTTTCCTCGCTTTTCTGTATAGATCAAAACTGTACTGGCGTACTACTCTTATGAGTTTCAAACGAAATGCTTTAGTAGTTATTATGTTTCACTAACTTGCCGCTTTTTCACATTATTCTAGAGGTCTGTATAGATCAAAACTGTTCTGACGTACTACTCTTATGAGTTTCAAACGAAATGTTTTAGTTGTTATTATGTTTCAATCTGTTTCTGATAATCCACACCATCCCCCAGTTCTGTATCGATTAAAGACTGTTGTGACGTACTACTCTTTTGAGTTTCAGACACAAAGCCTTAAGGTCCATCTCCACTAGACGAGAAAAATCGAACGACTCAATATTTTCTGCTGCGATTCTTTACGAGACGACAATTCTACAAAAAGTAGGAGTGTTTGTTTCTTTAAAGCACCCGACCTTGTCGCCGTTTTATCAAACATCAACTGTGCATGTGTAAAATCGATTAAAGTAGAATCACTTGACTTATCCGCCCGGTCGATATACACCTTAAGAAGTTATCATGGTTTACTATGTTTTCAATTTTGCTTTTCTTGCTATTCCATAGTTCTGCATCGATGAAAGACTGTTCTGGTAAACTCATCTCATGTGTGACAAATTAATGCTTTAGTAACTCAAAATATCTCACTATTTTTCCCCTTTTTCTCGCTATGTTGGAGTTCTGAATCGCTCAAAGACTGCTCTGACGTACTAATCTGCTGCATTTCCAACAAAATGGTTTTAGTGTATGATCCCGAACGAGTCACTCACTCATTAACGTAAAACTAATTTGCTAGTTCGGAAAAACTGCATTAAAATTAAAAACTTTTAGGGTAAGGTACTTACCAAAATGTTTTCTATTTCCCAGCAGCAGCAGAAAGATAAGCTTGATTTTGGAGATAGCCTTTTATCAAACCCAAATGCAAATTAACTACACCACCTGTTCCTTGTAAGTCAGTCATACAATGGCGTTCAATACTAAAAAGAATGTAATATACGTCAAAACTTAACTTTAATTTCTTGGAGTTTCTCGTTTCTTTTGATGCAAAGTTTATTTTTCCATAACCGGTTCACAGAGGCCCTTCAAACTTATAATAATTCCTTTTATACTATTTAATTAGACTATTGAAGTGCATCATCTGAGGCTGATAATAGAAATACGTCAGAGAGAAGTGTAATTTTCTTACATTTCTACAATAATGCTGAGAACTCTTTACAGAAACGACCGCACGCTTTCGTAAAATCATAACAACTAACTAAACCATAGTTTAACAACTACAACAACATTAGATAAATCACCGGGTGTCCATTTCAAATTTCATGATTACGGGCTTATGCCTGAAACGCGAGTGTACCTAAACAATTTATTTATAACATGATATCAGTATTACAATTTTTTTCATTTATTTGCCTTAACGTAACTGTACCACACGCATCAAAGAATTTTCAACAATTAAATTCCTTGATCACATTTAATACACGTGAAGTAAAGCAGTAAAAAATTACGAGAAGGGAATGAGAAGGGAAAGGGCTTTAATTTACTTATAAAAAGAACTGGGTCCACTCCATTTACTGCTGCAGGCAAAAACCATACTAATAAAACGCAAACAATAGATCAACAACTGTATTCGGTTATTCCCTGCCGCCAGTCATAGATTGATTCATCGCAAAAGATCGATTTTTTCACAGTAATTTATTTGAAAAAATTGATAGAGAGCCACACGATTCTGCCAATGTGTAAATTAGCTTATGTCAATACGCAAATGCCTTTGTCTAACGAAACGTAGCTAATCACCCGTATTTAAATTGAAGTATTCAAGGTGATACAGGATGCACGAACCTTCAGTCAACTCTTTCTTTCCAAACACTCTCAACAAAACGCACATTACCAAACTCACAGCTTAGAACGAATACGGAGGCAAGGGTCACCATCACCCTCCTTCGTACTCCAAACGGGTAGTCCACTACACGGCAACTATCTAGAAGGGTAGACCCCTACTCAGGGGCAGTCTTCATCTCAAAGAATTTAGACATTGCCTCGACCGTTTCAAATAGGGATGGTTAGAGAATTTGCAGCTACACTGCAAACTTTCCCAAAATGTTCAGCTGAACAAATTATCTCAACTACCACTAGCATATTTCAAACTACAGAGAGGGCGTCGTCAGCCCATAGTATTACCTCACTGGTTTTACTGGTAAGCTTCGCCCTCTCTCCTTGCTGCTTCCTGCCACTGGACGACACTTCCCAAGCGCCGCAAATGTTGAATTTAATTAATGTATGATTAAAGTATAGTTGTTAGTTAATATTTCTTAAGTTTTGTTCAATTTCAATTATAAGATAACAAACCCATCAGTTTTCCTGTTCATGAATTTGAAGAAACTTGCTTGGCCCTCTCTCCTCGTAAGAATATAACATTGGGCAAGACAAGATATTCCTTGGTTTCTTATTCAAGCCCGCTTGTGTAAGCTGATTTGGACCCTATGATCGTTTAATGCAAACTAACCAAATAGACATTAGTCAAATTTTAGAGGTAGCAAGTGAGAAATTAAATACTATCTAAGCGCATCATCTGAGGCTGATAATAGAAATACATAACAGGGAAGTGAAGCAACAATGAAAACATTACAGACGATTACACTATAGATCAATAGAAATTTTCAAGTCACTAATAAATGTATGATGGGTAGCTACGGTTAAGAAATAATAGGTCTTCTTGAAGATAAATTTTCTCAAATAATTCTCATCGACCAATAGCAAATTTAACCCCAGTGGATTTGAATCCCTGCAGATTGTAAATTGAATGATATTTAAATTCGAGTTTAGATTCCTTGAAGTCATTTCAGTCCGAATAGCCAAGCAAATTTCATGATTAAGGGCATACGCCTGAAACGCGAGTGTAAACAATTTAACAATAACATAATATCAACAATCAATTTTATGATCAAATTCAATGCATATGTAGTTAAGCAGGAAAACTATGAGAAGGAAACAAATAGCGCACCAGCAAAAATAGCTCCTTATTTGAATAATCAATTATTATTTCTTTATAAGGCTTGAATTGCTAACAGCAGTTTTACCAGTTTTCTTGTATTAGGCATAGCTGAGATGACGCACTCATCTTAAAGAAAAAGGCAATAAGTCCGTGTTTTGGCTAATCTATAACCTCTCTAAGTGAAAACCTGCTAACGGTTTTCAAAAGTTGTTGTTTTGTATTCATAAAGCAAAAAATCACATTGTACGAAAAATAGAGAACCTGAATGTTGGCGTAAATATGAAATTTGTTAGGAGGGGCAAGGATGAACATTTTCCGACAAAAATGTTCAGTAAGATTTCTAATGAACTCTGACAAAGGGATGAAGGGTTCACATTTAAAAAATGCTGATAATTTTCAAGGCATTTCTAAGGCTCCATCTACACGAGAGCCCTAAAACTGCCCTAAATGTGCTCTATGGATGCCCAACGCCACATTCCTGAACTTCCGTCCTTATTCGTAAGGACATTGCTCAGATCGAAACAGCATTGAGGTTTCACATATCTGTCAGCAAATGTCATGTTAGAAATAATTGTTTATTAGAAGCACGCGATCATTATCAACTCCTCCTGCTTTATGTTTAGGTGATAAGTTCGAAGTCAGATGTGTACTGTATATAACCAACATAAAACGAAAATAAGAATGGCAGAATTTTGATAAAAGGTCAACTGGCCTATAATTCGGGCTCAAGTCTTTGCTAATATTCAAGGCTCAGTCGAACAGCATAGTTAAAATCATTTTTCTGTCTGTGATACACCAATGCCTGCCTGTTTTGATACATGTTTGCAAAATACCTCGGTATTGTGATTCGCATTTCAGAATTTCGAACCATGAAAGTCACCGAAGGAAATTAGAGCATACCCAGATTTCTATTTTGCCTGTTCTGTTCTAATAAATAAAAAGCAACAAGGAAAAACATTGCCATATCTTCGTACGACATTTTGATCATCAGTTTTGAATCAGCGAAAGCGTGCCCCGTTTTTAAAAGCAAGCTGTGCAAGAGCCAATTGTTAATCCCTTCTGACAGCTTTGGGCAAAAAGAGCACCTCTAGAGCAGGCCCAATCTGCCCTAGCGGTGTCTGTGATCTCTGCCCTAACTTTACATTGGGCAAAATAGTTGAAAATGCCGTCTACACGATCAGGTGAGGTGATAATCTGCTTAACCCCATAAAGAATGCCATAAGGCAAGTTTAGGGCACTCGTGTAGATGGGCCCCAAGTCTGTCAATCTCAAATAAATGTGAGCTACTATAAAGGGCTTATGCAAAGGAAAAATCTATATCGATTTTGTTACATTTTCTGATTTCCTTTAACGCACTGAACACGAAACTTCAAACAGAATTAAAACTCTTTTTGCAAGCTCCCAAAGTTGCGATTTTGGCGAACAAAACGGCGAATTATTTTGTTATTGGTGACGTCATAACGAGTATATATTCCGAAATTTTGATTGGTAGGGTATATAACAATTGCCTTTGACTTGAAATCACGCATTGGCTGCTAAAAAAACAAAAAAAAACTAAATGGCAGGAGAAAACTTGTTTCGTAAAATTAGGGTGACCACAAGGGTGCAAATTGGGGTTTGAAAAAGTGGGTAGCACCTGTGATGTCATATAGCGTCAATGCATTCTACTGCGCGCAGTAATCAAAGAGAGGTTCTGATTTAATGATTTGTCCTCTTTCACTAACTCTTTCGTGGGCCTAATTTTCTTCCCTCCAAAGCAAGGAAGGTGAAGTCTTCAATTTTTGATTTCATTGATCGATGAGATGCCATGCGCGTTTTCAATATTTGATTTCAACATGGAAATGGAAGGGAAATAAATTGTGTATGGGAAGAAGAACTATTGGTATCAATGAGCAGTGAGTGCAAGCTTTGCTTTCATAAATCAGGCTGTTTTGGTTTTTCCTTGATAAAGACTTTTGTTTCTGTTTCGGCCTATATTATGGATAAGTTTCAAGTGATAAAGTCTAAACAAGACTAGACAGCAAGGTAGTCCCAATTTCTTTTCAACAAGTTGATTTCTAATTTTGATTATATTCAAATTTAACAAAGTATGACCAAGCCTATCTTAAAGAGAAGTTTGTACAGTTTTCGTTCTCAAAATTGATTTTTTTTTCTTTTCTTAGGAAGCCAAAGCATCTCCAAATCCAAGGTTGGACAACTCTTGTGTTGACAATAAGTTGTTTGCTCAAAGAAGTTCTTGAAGATTCCTAGATAACATACTTTCCCGCCAACAACTGTGTAACCCCCTAACAACTCCAAAAATTAATTTCAAGTTGTGATCCCCTTGGTACTCTTAAGTTTCACAGGGGTGCATTTAGGACTTCTCGTAGGCAGAAACATGAAAAGAAATAATGTAGGTTTGAGTTCCTTCTTCAAAGTAAATGGAACTTCAGTATGATATCCCAAATGTGCAAGATCAGTTTTCTAATGTTCTACGTCATGTTAGACTGGTGTCTGCAAGTGCTACACTCTGCAGTTTGGGTGGGGTGCTCAGGGTGAAGCCCCGTTATAGAATCTTGAGATTTTGACATTAAGATTTACTGGGTCCTTCAATATCTATAAGCAATGATGAATCCATTCTACAGGCGAAAAAAGCAGATGTTGTTAACCTACAAATCCCCCAAATGCACCCCTATTTCTATCCACTGTTTTGAATTGATTGAAATTCTAGCACTAATAATAATGTTTAAAACGTTTCTTTTCTTGGTTTCTTAATCCTTTATAATACATTTACGTCCTTATTTACTACTTAGGCTATGTAAGATACTGTGGGAAATAAAAAATTTGAAAAGGATTAGGTGCAAATATAATTATTCCACAGTTCATGTCGTTTTAATACTAACAGGTAGCCCCAAAGTTTTGAATAAGATTTAAAGCAAGGTGCTTAGAAACAGTAATAAGTTACCATTGTTACAAAAGCCATTCTTTTTCCTATCTCAAAGAAAATCAGATTGTAAGATTTCTCCAGAAATGCTTGAATAGGCCATGGTCTCAAAAACACGAGTCTGCAACAAAATTCAACAATTTGTCTCGTTTTCCTGCTAAAAGACTTTTTCCTCAAGGTGTTTCTATAAGAATATATTTCTGTCCATGATAGGCCCTGGATATGAATAATCATCAAGGCCTACCAATTTTCTCTTTTTTCGTATAAACCGAATAAGAGTCCAAGAATTCAAATGAAATTCAAATGAAATTGACAATGCTTTGAGAAGTATTCTTCATAACGAAACAAAAAGGAAGTTAGCTCACTTTTTGTAATTACAGGAGCAAGACCGATTATTAATCCAGCATCCATGACAGCTTTCCATCATGACTGATTTGCTCGCAACTCGCTGTGACAGATCTGATCTGACGTTGTTCTTGCTTTATTATACGCGCGAATCAAGCTACGCGGGTATTTTGACCGCGCCTAGTTAAAAATGTGCGTAGTGCCCTTTTTAAACGGGAATCGAGCCCCCGCTGTGGGTCGAAAGGTTTTGAAAATATTATAATTGAACGTGCAAAAGACTGAAATTACTAGTGCCGTACTGGATCTAGCTATTCATTGACAATTTTGGCAATTTCCTTCCTATAATAATTTGTTGCGTGTGATACTTTAGTAAGACAAATAAAAGAAACAAATTGAATAAGGAGTACCATGTGATATAATATAATTAGCACAAAAGTTTCAGGCGTATGCCCGTTATCAAAGTGATAGGAAAACGGTTGGATAGAAAGAAAATAAGGAATAGAAAGCGTAGTTCGAATGACGGAAGTTATAGTAGGAGAGAAAATATAGGAGATAGGGAGTTGGAGAAAGGGTTTTCTATTCCTTATTTTCTTTCTACCCTACCGTTTTCCTCAACATTTGACAATGTATGCAAGAAATGGTTAGCAAGATTAAAGCTGTTATCTCGTATTCGCGAAAATTCAGCCCTTATGTAGCATATAAATCAATGATAAAGCCGCTACTGTTGTACTGCTTGCTGCCAACTACAGCTTTCCCTACACCAAGGAACAGTAAACAAGCTGCAGTATATAAAAAACAGAGCAGCCTGCATTGTTAAAAGGCAAAGTCATGGGACAGTATTGAAAAAAATGAAACACAAGGGTTGCTAGATAAAATAAAACTATCGAGGTCTCTGTAGATGTCGAAGAAAAACTGTTTTTGACTCTAACAAATTCTCATCTTTTAACTGCACCTTAAATCATCTCTATTTCATTGTATTTTTACCTCGATTTTAACCACAACAATTGTCCATATGTAGCATTACAGGTTCTTGAAAGATAACGAATAGTTTTACGTCTGAAGTCAACCTTTCAAAATATTAGTTATTATTATTATTATTACTAAGGAGCAAGAGGTAACTGTATTCGGCTGTCAAAGATTCATTTGGTCTTGTCTTGGTTCAGCTCTTTTCATCGAAATTTTGCGTAATTTGATATTTTGCTGAACAACAAATTCGACACGAGACCATCGAGATTTGATTTCAAAACATTCGTCATCTCAGAAATGAGGCCAGACGTTTAACTGTTTTTTAATGAGTCGTAGGTTTGAGCATCGAGTCTACCAAGAAGGCCAGAAGTCAAGTTATTTAAAGGTTAAAAATTATAGCTTAGCTTTATTGTGGCTCTCAAGTGTTCACTGTTAACACAGATTACAGCAGTTCATATCAACCCTGCGAGGCTGAGATTTCCTTGTAAGAAGGCTTCATTTTGGCTCTCAGGTGTTCACTGGTAATACAGATTACAATAGTATCGTGAAGAATGACTTGCCTGTTCCAGTGGAGACAAGATACGTTCGAATCCTCCCTCAAAGTCACGTCAACTATATTGCACTGAAGGTTGACTTTTATGGCTGTCACATCTGAGCAGTTCAGAGTACATTTGGGAGCTAGATCCTGATGTTCTTAAAGTAATTAAGTAGTTGTAAAGTTTTAGACAGATTCTAGAAAGCTAGGGTAGGAGCTAGGGTTCTTGCATCGAATGTAATAAAGAGGATAGACGTCTAAAGAATTGTTACTTGCAGAAGAAAACTTAATGAAAGCAGCAATTTTCTAACGCACTTCTCTGATAAGAGATGCTTTACTAGTTATTATGTTTTGCTGTGTTCCGATTTTCCTCGTTATTTTTTCTCGTTTTTATTACAGGTAAGTAGGCCTAGATGGCCCTTTACCGATTACTTAAAAATTATGTTTAAAATTTACAATGATTACTATGATATAAGCTAAGTAGCTAAAAAAACTAATTAAATACAAAAATTGAATTAAATTAAAGCGGAAGAATCTAAATTACTCATGTCGACTTTGCTAGTACTGTTTGGTTTATTTATAAAAGATATCCTTGTGTCAAAGAAAAATCTACCGAACTTTCCCAAAAGCATGATTATGTGTTTGTCTTCCTGGCTCATAAGCCAGATAAATAGATCATTTTCAGTAAGAAACTTCACATATGCAAATCGCTCATAAACATATGTCAACATTTTATCTCTTTCTTTAGCAAATACAGGGCACGAAACTAAGAAATGGATTTCATCTTCGACCAAATGTGAGCCATTACATTTGCAATAAAGGCACACGTTCATTTCTTGGTGGTTTATTTTTATGAAACCTTCCTGTTTCAATATGTAGAGTGTGTGCACTAAGGCGAAGCTTAGCCAAAGTGCTTCTTATTTTAAAATCTGATATTGCGTCAAGGTAAAACTCAAACTTAAAAGAAGACTTGAAAGTGGCGTATGTATTCAATTTCTTATCTTGAGCTATTTCGTCAGCAAGACCTCTTAGTATTTCAGCTCCAAAGTGTTGTTTAATTTTATGCTTAAGGACCTAATGATTGTCAGAATTTCTGATGTCATATAGCATTTGAAAGTCACAAGATTTTGAAACCCAGTTTGATTTCCCAGAGTCTGCATCATTCAGAAGCATGTGAAAAGCCTGACTGGCGTATCTTTCCAATTCAAGATTAGCTAATCGATTAAGAAAATTCAGTATGTTTATATGGCGATGCTTTTGCAAACTTATTCTTACTAATTCGGCATAAACACCATCCGTAGAGGTTTTTATTTTCACACCTAAAGCATATTTACAGACCTTAAGATGTATTGGTTCTAGATTAGAAAAGTCTTCAAGTCCCCATACCTCAGAAGCATAATAGAGGATTGGTAAAATTGTATGGTCAAAAAGATAGAGGAACAAGCGGCTGAAAGCCACCCCATTCTCTACTTTTTGATAAAAGATAAAAATATGCTTTTTGCACTTTTTCCTTTATTTTTTCTGTATGTTCAGAAAAAGATCCGTTAGTTTTTATAGTAACCCCAAGGTACTTGTACAAGTCACATTCTTCAATTTCATCATTTCCAAACTTCTAAATCATATTACGATTTTTTACAGTTGACTTTCTCTTATTTCTTTTAATGGTGATGATCTTTGTTTTGCTTTAATTTACTTCTATGCTGATTTCCTTTGAAAATTCGGCCAGTGCATTTAACTGGTATTCAAGTCATTAGGATTCCTTGCCATAAGAACGAAATCATCAGCATATAACAAAGAGTGTATGACAACATCGTTTACTTTTACGCATTGCGAAAATGAAATTATATGCTTGTTCAGGTCATTTAAAAATAAAGCAAAAAGAACTGGACTGAGTAGACAGCCCTGACAAACCTCTCTTGTCAAGGAAATAAATCTGTCAAACCATCATTACCTCTAACACATGATTTTACTCGGTCATAAATGAAGAAATAACTTTTCAGAAATTTCCTTTAAAACCATATGTAACAAGCCTTTGCAGTAGCTGCTTGTGATCAAGAGTGTCAAAAGCTTTTCTGAAATCTACAAAACAAAGGAAAAGTGAACCTTTCGAATTTTCAAAGATATTTTCAATAATAGTCCGTAGGGCAAAGATATGATCAGAGGTCTGGTAGCCCTTCCTAAATCTGATTTTTCTCAAGAATGCTAAATCTTGAAAAAACTGTGTTAAACCTTTGCAACAAAACCCCAGGAAAAAATTATCCGACAATACTTAGAAGAGTTATACCTCTATAATTATCTTAATCAGCTTTGTCAACCCCCTTGAAAAGCAAAACAATCATCCCTAGAGACCATTCATCAGGAAAGTTTCCAGATAAAGGAGCTATACTCAAATTCTGTATATCCATCAAAGACTGTTCTGTCGAACTGACCTTGAGGTTCAAAAGAAAAAATTCTAGTAAATATTGTTTCTATAGGTTTTCGACTTTTCCTCTCTTTCCTTGCTTTTCTGTATAGATCAAAACTGTTCTGGCGTACTACTCTTATGAGTGTCAAACGAAATGCTTTAGTTGTTATTATGTTTCACTAAGTTGCCGCTTTTTCTCATTGTTCTAGAGGTCTGTATAGATCAAAACTGTTTAGGCGTACTACTCTTATGAGTTTTAAACGAAATTCTTTGATAGTTATTATGTTTCACTAAGTTGCCGCTTTTTCTCATTGTTCTAGAGATCTGTATCGATCAAAACTGTTCCGGCGTACTATCTTATGAGTTTCAAACGAAATACTTTAGTAGTTATTATGTTTCACTGTATTATCGCTTTTTCTCATTATTCTATAGGTCTGTATAGATCAAAACTGTACTGGTGTACTACTCTTATGAGTTTCAAACGAAATACTTTAGTAGTTATTATGTTTCACTGTGTTACCGCTTTTTCTCATTATTCTAGAGATCTGTATGGATCAAAACTGTACTGGTGTACTACTCTTATGAGTTTAAAACGAAATGCTTTGGTAGTTATTATGTTTCACTAAGTTACCGCTTTTCTCATTGTTCTAGAGATCTGTATAGATCAAAACTGTTCTGGCGTACTACTCTAATCAGTATCAAACGAAATGCTTTAGTTGTTAGCTGTTTAACTATGTTGCTTTTTTTTTCCTCATTCTTCTAGAGGTCTGTATCGATTAAAAACTGTTGTGACGTACTACTCTTTTGAGTTTCAGACACAAAGCCTTAAGTTCAATCTCAATTGGACGAGAAAAATCGAACGACTCAATATTTTCCGCTTCGAATCTTTACGAGACGACAATTCTACAAAATGAGGAATGGTTTCTTCTTTGAAGCGGTTGACTTTTTCCGTCGTGTTTTTCTCAAACATCAACTGTGCATGTGGAAAACCAATTTAAGTAGATTCACTCAACTTTTTCCACCTGGTTGATATACATCTTTAGTAGTTAACATGATTTACTATGTTTTCAATTTTGCTTTTCTAACTATTCTATAGTTCTGTGTCGATCAAAGTACTCCAATGTACTAATCTGCTGAGTATCAAATTTTATCCCAACGACTCAATCACTCATTAGCGTTAAACTAGGTTGCTAGTTCGACAAAAGTGCATCAGGATTCTAAAACTTTTAAAGTAACGTACTTACCAAAATGCTATCTATTTCCCAGCAGCAGCAGCAAGATAAGCTTGATTTTGGAGAAGGTTTTTCTTCAAACCCAAATGCCAATTAGCTGCACCACCTGTTCCTTGTACGTCAGTCAGACAATGGCGTTCAATTCTAGAAAAGAGATTATGTCTGTAAAAACTTAATCTGAATCCAGTGGCGTGGTGGCTGCATATTGGCTCGGAGGGCACCAATAGAGTAATTCGGGGCAAAACGGGTCAGAGGGTAAAATGGGTCATTCTGCATAAAATGTTGCAGAACACAGCTCCACGAAGAAAGACTATCATGCTTCCATTAGACTGTTGAATAACAAACAACGTTGGGTAACTCTATTTTACTTCCCCAGCATAGCCTGCGGTAGTTCTGAAGCATTTTATACCAAATGACAAATTTTACCCCCTGACCCATTTTGCCCCGAATTACTCTACTTTTTAGCGCCCCCTTGAAAACTGCGCCCTTGGTACAACGCTTTTCAAATCGTAAGGCCGCCCAAACAGTATTCACGAATGAAAGTAGGACTGGATGTAAAGAAAGGTGTCATCATTACTTATCTTCGCATGCTTATATTTTGACGGCGGAGACGAATAAAATTATTCAACGCCGTTTTTACGCTTTCGATACTTGACATAACATAATAAAAGAGTGAATTAGGCCCTATACCAAGCAACTTATTTTGTTCAGATTTTTTTTCAAAGGGCTTTTGGCGCACTCTTTAAGAGTTGAGGCGCCTTTGGCGCCCCTTTATTTTTGGTCGCAGGGGTGCACGTGCCCCCTGGCCTCTCCGGCCACCACGACACTGTTGGTGGGCCGAAAAGCTACCATAATATCAAACATACTTCTTTGACCTTCGAGTGCTTTCTATTTAGAATTGCATTTTAATTTAAGCATTTCCAATGAAAATTAAACACTAGCGGGTGATATGATTCCTAAATTTTAATCAAAAATCTTGTCTCGAATTTTTCATTGAATTCCCCTTTGAAAATTCAAGCGGAACTTTCAAAGATCTTTTACCTTTTTTAAATGGAATATTTTGCACTGAGACTGCTGCTTCTTACTTTAATTAGTTGTAATTTTCAAAAATGACACTGTAAAGAGTGTATCAAAGGTTTGCAAGAAAATATTAACTCTTTTGTACAAATAAAAGTAGGTAAAAACAATACTATAGGCTCGGCGAAACTGGTCCGGTTGGTGTGGCTTTGGCCGGATGAATTTTTTGGCTACTCAGCAACACTCTTTTTTGGGTCACTCTTCTTTAAAGTAAATGATATAACTCTATAAAACATTAGGTATTACGGTAAATTTTGGGTGATTTTTATTGAAATTCCGATTTATAAATGTACCAAGTTGCATCTGAGTGAATCTAGATTTCAAAATATTTCTTGGGTACCCCCCAGACCTACTGGTTTATCACGAACCAGACCATTTATGGACAGCTTCCGCCAGGCCTGTACTAAAAACACTTGTTAGATTCATTCAGTCTGAACACACCGTCTAAGTTATTTTTGAAGAATCACAGCTAATTCTAACTTTCAGCTGAAATATAATTTAAGACTTCCAAGACTTCTACCTAACTGCTTAACCAATCATTTCATAGCTGTTTTTCCTGTTTTTGGTACGTGATAGTTGATGTGATGTCTTGGAGTTTTGGGCATTGTTGTAGAATGCAACTCCAGCTACAATGAGTCCTATGAAACTCATAATCGATAAAATTATGATACTCATTCCTGGAAGATAAGTGGCTGTGATTCTGAACACCTCGTTGCAAACAAACGTTATCACCAACCAGCTGAGAATAACAACAAATCCAATACAAGAAAGAGCTGTTGAGTGCTGACTTGGTTCTACCAACTTCGTAATCATCGATCTGATGCCACACATAGGCAGTGGGAATGCCATAGCCAGCACTGTCACACCGAAAAGAGAATGCAAATCTTTTGATAGGCCTATTGCGAGATACGTCGAAATGATGCTGATTTGTCCGACAACACTAACACTTTCATCGGACGGCTTGAAAAGCTTGCTGGACACAGCCACCAGGATAATTGCTCCAAAGCCAGACATGCATTGAAGAGCGAGCAGAGATTCTCCGATTTGATCGGCAGATAAAGCGAGGGGTCTTCGCTTTAGAAACAACACAAGCATCACCCTCTCCCCAATCAATGCCGAGTTGGTAAAGAAACTCGAAAACAGGAGCAAGCTGACGTGTTTGTTCTTCCAAGAGAATAGGTACTTCCTGAAGAACTTGAGTATGTCAAGGCAAGATTGCTTCAAATGCCTGGCAAAGATGGAAATCCTATCTTTCACGGATTCCGCTTCAATCATATTCGAAGCATTTTTTGGTATGATGTCAGGAAGGAGGAAAGCAACAAACAGGAAGTTTGCCACATTTGCAGCAAGACGGAACGAGAAAGCGATTACGAAACCGTAATTCTGCAGCAAAGCTCCCACTGCAAAGCTACTTAGGCCAATTCCTAAGAAAACGGCTGCTCCAACTGAATCGCTTGGAGTTTTTACTTCCATTTAATGAAACATTTTATTTTTACCATAACCGATTCACGGAGGTCTTTCAACATTATAAGGATTCTCTTGATGGTGTTTAATTATACTACTTAAGTGCTTTATCAGAGATGGATAAAAGAAATAAGCCAGAGAGAAGGGAACCGACAATGACAATATTTCAGACGATTAAACCAAGCTTCCTAGTTGCCTTGATGTTGTTCAAAACAGTTTTCTATGTTTACTGTTCGTCTTCATGTGAAATTTTGTTGTACATTTATTAATTTGATTATAAAGCCAGTGTATTAGTTTCCAGAAAATATTGCTCAATACATCGTAGTAGAATATAGATAATATAGATCTCCTGAAGAGTGAGCAATCACGAAACAGGCTTGTAAAGATGAAAGTGTAGTTTCCTGTTTCTTTTCTGCCTATTAGTGTTTATTAATTTGATTATATTTTCTAATAATTTAGGTATGGATTCACTGCAATTCTTGATGAATTATATTTCATATTTTCCCAAAGAGTTAAATTGCTGCTGATTAAATGAGATTTGTTGGGGACACTTTGAATAATGTGAATGTGTTAGGTTATAGGTACCAGTATATATATATATATTTGTATGAACTAACAAGAACAAAATGAAGTCATATACCGAGCAGCTTGTTATGATTTAGCCAGGTTCTAAATTTGTTGTCAACTGTTCTGATATCACCTCTGATGGTAGGTACCAGTATGATTTAGAGATTAATGATAGGTAACAGTATGATTTAGAGATTAATGATAGGTACCAGTATGATTTAGAAATTGATGGTGGGTACCAGTATGATTTAGAGATTAATGATAGGTACCAGTATGATTTAGAAATTGATGGTGGGTACCAGTATGATATAGAGATTAATGATAGGTACCAGTATGATTTAGAGATTAATGATAGGTGACAGTATGATTTAGAGATTAATGATAGGTACCAGTATGATTCAGAGATTAATGATAGGTACCAGTATGATTTAGAGATTAATGATAGGTACCAGTA
Source organism: Pelagia noctiluca (assembly GCA_963924455.1). Lineage (NCBI taxonomy): Eukaryota > Metazoa > Cnidaria > Scyphozoa > Semaeostomeae > Pelagiidae > Pelagia > Pelagia noctiluca. The sequence continues at coordinate 16,568,011 of OZ004322.1, read as the reverse complement.
TGATTTAGAAATTAATGTTAGGTACCAGTATGATTTAGAAATTAATGATAGGTACCAGTATGATTTAGAAATTAATGATAGGTACCAGTATGATTTAGAAATTGAAGTTGCAGGAGATGGTGACGACGATGATGAAATTGATGGTTGATTATATATTTGAGGAATATAAAAGAAGCAAAAAAAGTCCTAGAAAACAGTCCAAAAAAGAAAATCGCTGAAGAAAATCGCTGTTTCAAGCCTTTATCGCGTTCCTAAAAAGAATTATAGAGCCCCCGGTAGAACAAGGGTAAAAAAATCCCGGTAGTAATAGGCTTAAAGATCAGTCAGAAAAGGTTAAATCAAAAATCAAGCCTGGAAAATTAAGTCTTCAAGATTGAATTTTAAAAATATGATTGAGGAGTCTTGCTCTGATTAGCACATTGTTGGCATGGCTATTTAAAATTTTCATCGACCCACTCTTTAATTAACAGCACGCTAAGGTGTTAAAGTTGTGAAAATTCAAAATCGTCAGTGTACTTACCGAAACGCTGTCTATTTCCTAGCCGCAGAAGAACGATATACTAAGTGTTGGAGGTCCCTTATCTGAATGCAATCACACCATCTGTTTCTCTTGCCCAGTCACAAATCGTTCTTCCAATTATTTTCAAATTCATACAGGAAATTTAATGCCTTATTTGTTTTGAAGCTAATCGACCTTGTTTTGAATCGTCAATTCACAGATGGTAAAATACTGAAAGGACTTTACCTGTTTTCATAGGAACAAACTTGGTATCCCGTGCAAGTTTTAATCGAGAAATCCAATATTTTTCTAGAAATTTCACGCCAGTTTCATTTAAGTCATCTAAATCCGACTCATTTCTGAACAAGACTAGGCCTAAACGTAACTAATATTTAGAATGTTCTCTTTAGCGTAGCAAAAGAAATCAGATAAGTAAGTTTTGCAGGCATCAGCTTCTGACAAGAAAAGTGATCAAAATATGATATAGGAGACGTGCTTTGATTGGCACATAGTCTATTTCCAAGACGGCTTCTCATTGGATAGATAATAAAATAATGATAAACGCCTACACTGCGCCCAATTTAACAGAATCCGTCGAATTCTTTAAAGTTTAGATTTCGTCCTCCGTCTGACGTACTTCTCTAATGAGTGTCAGGCGCAAAGTTTCAGTAGTTACTATTTTTTGCTGTGTTTCCGGTTATCCTCGCTATCCCCAAGTCCTATACCGAACAAAGACCTTTCTAATGTGCTACTTTGTTGAGTGTCTGACGCAAAGCTTTAGTTGTTAATATTTTTCTCTACGTATCTGATTTTCCTCGTTCTCCTAAAGTTTTGTATCGATTAAAGACGGTTATGATATACTACTCAGATGACTACCAAGCGCAAATTTTCAGTAGTTATTATTTCATATTATGTTTCCTATTCTAGGGCCCATCTACACGAATGCCCTAAACTTACTTTATGGCATTCTTTGGGAGATCAAGCAGATTATCATCTTGCTTGATCGTGTAGACGGCACTCAAAACTTTTTTGCTCAATGTAAAGTTAGGGCACAGATTAGAGACACCGCTAAAGCATATTGGTCCTGCTGCAGAGGTGCACATTTTGCCGTATGCTGTCTGAAGGGATTAGAAATTGGCTCTTGCACAGCTTGCTCTTAAAAACGGTGCACATAGATGCGAAACTGATAATGAAAATGTCGGACGAAGATATGGCAATGTTTTTCCTTGTTGCTTTCTATTAATTAGAATTCTGCATATGCTCTATTTTCCTTCAATGGCTTTTGTGGCTAGAATTCTGAAATGCGAATCGGAACAATGAGGTATTTTGCAAACATGTATCAAAACAGGCAGGCATTGGTGTATCATAAAACGGGATAATGATTTTAATGTATTCTGCTCTATTGACTTGAATATTAGCAAGTACTTCAACCCATACTATAGGCCAGTTGACCTTTTATAAAAATTATGCCGTTCTTATATTCGTTTTATGTTGGTTATATACAGTACATATCTGACTTAAAGCTTCTCACCCAAAAATAAAACACGAGGAGTTGAAAATTATGCGTGCATCTAACAAAAAATAATTTCCAACATGACAGTTCATGAAAGATGTGTGAAAGATCGATGCTATTTTGATCTAAGCAATGTCCTTACGAACAAGGACCGAAGTTCAGGAATTTGGCGTTGGGAATTGAAAGAGCATATTTAAGGTATTTTTGGGCTCTCGTGTAGATAGAGCCTTCGTCACTATCCTCGAGCTCTATACCCATAAGAGACATTTCTGACGTACTTCCGTAATGAGTGTCAGATGCAGAGCTTCAATAGATATTATGTTTCTCGATGCTTAATGATAAGTCTTTAAATCAATCAAAATGCGCATTTAGTTATTATTGCTTTCTCCAGGAGAATGTGAAGTGTGAGCTATGCCCTTATATAAAAATGATAATTCATCGTTAAAATCAGGAGCTATTTTTGCTGCTGCACTATGTTTTCCTGCTACACTTCAAGTGCATAGAGTATGGTCATGAAATTTTGACCGGAAAGAAAGAAAGAACAAAAATAATTGCAATGCTTATCTCGCAGGTTTAAAGGTGGGTCTTATCAAAAGCGCGAGCTAGACTTAACACCGCCCATGATGCTCTGAATTGATTCAATATAACTTCTCATTGTTGTTATTAGCCAAAGATTCATGAGGAGGTAGTAAATTATATTTCCACCTAAGAATGAAAGAACGGGTGGCAAAATAGCAAGCAGATGAAATATTTATTCTGACACCTTTTATCAAATACATCAAAACAAGAAATCATGTATGAATTATTAAATAACATATTCGGCAGTATTTCAATATATTCTTTAAACTTCCTTATCTGTTCCTAAATCCCCTTTCTCGAATCTTTGTAATTGGTATCAACAGAACAGATCCAGTATTAAACAAAAGATAAAGATGCTAACTGTGGTGTTTCAGATATCTTGGTGTTTTTGATCTGGGTATTGCTTGACTTTATAATGCTTGTAAAAGGCCTATTATAGCCTAGGACTATGTTCACACCAAGGGCCAGTTTATATGGACAACATCAGCCAACCTTCGAGCCTTTGAGCTGAGAGACGAGATCTCACCTTCCAATACAAACCTTTGAGTTTCTCAGCCACTTCTTGTATAGAAAACATTTTGTTTTGGTCAAGTGAGATTTCACCCGTTCAGACTTGGGATCCCACCCAGGTAGGAATAAACTCCTCTCATATAAACACTACAAGGTAGGGTGAAAGCTGAAGTTGTGTTAGAATAGATAAGAGAGCTGATGAAGGGAAAGGATGGATTCATACGTGAAATGTCATTCCACCTTCCAGCTGATGAAGAAGGGATGAGGGCTGCTAAAATAAATACAGGCTGATGAAACTGGAGAATGAGGAGATGAAATTTCACATATAAACGCCTGAGAGGAGGGATTATTTTGTACATGTAATCAGCCTCTGACTCGTTACGACCCTTGCAAAGATTAAAACGTAGCCATAATAGAAAGAGAGGTACTGCTGCCTCCGCGACTATCCTGTCGCTGGTTGCAGATACTTTTATGAGTAATGTACTTACACTCTTTCCAATCTTTTTGATCACAAGTCACGATGATGGTTCTTCTCCAGAATGTCTTTACATATGGACAAAACACCAGCCCTGAAAATAGAGAAACATTAGAAAACACGTTGAAAATAAAAACTTGTATCGTTTTTAGGGGCAAAAGCTGTTCACATTAGAAACCTCTTCTCCATATCGAGTATATCGGTTTTACATGGAGAACTTCAAGCCTGCTTAACACAGCTGGTTTTCAGCCTTCTTGATTTTTCACATTGGAAAATTTGAAATGAAAAAAATGACTAAAGATGAAATTTTTGGTTAACGTGAACGCCACAAGAATTTTCTGGTGAGGTAAGAACCTGTGGGGGGAACGTCTGTGAAGGACTTTGCAGGGTGTTCAGTACTGAATGGGGGATGTTTAATACTGTGGAAGACATTCAGCACTGTGGATAGAAGTAAAGCAAGCACTTTGAGTATTACCTCCATCTTCCTTGTAGTTTACCCAACAGTACTAATGATATTCCCAACAATACTGAAAACCCTCCATAGTGCTTAATATCCTCCACAGTACTGAAAATCATCCACAGTATTGAAAAGCATCCACATTACTGAACATCATCCACAGTATTGAAAAGCATCCACATTACTGAACATCATCCACAGTACTGAACATCATCCACAGTATTGAAAATGAATATCCTCCACGGTACTTTTCCAGGGAGCACTGACCAAAAGAATAAGCTTGGAAATCCTTCCAAAACGGTCTTCTTAGCAAGGAAAAGGCACAATTGGTTTAAAAAAGAACCCCCGTTGGAATGTGACTCAAAATTAACAAAATAAGATCGTACGAATAAAAACAAACCAGATGAATTGTTGGACCAAAATAATGTCAGATTAATAATTTAACGCCATGATTAGTGAAAAGTGATATTTTTTGCAATTCAGTCACAAAGCAATGGAGAATCTTGATCGAGTTTGATAGAAATTCAAATTCGAATTCAACACAAAAATACCTTTGATGTCAAAATATTTAAAACAACTCAATAATTCAGACACACCAAGCAGGTGGCAGCCTTCGTGCAGACTTGCCTAGTTCACTCAGATCGAATTGAGTTGAATGGAAATTGCAAATTCACGCTTAATTCTACTGGGTGTGAATCTTTAACTAATCTCTATCACGTGACACATATCAGAAAGTTGGGCTTTATGCAATAGTCACGATGAGCGGTCTCCAAGGACTTGGACAGAGCATATACCTCCCAAGGACAAAGACCAGTGCCTGAAGAAAGGAAACAGGATTTTAAGCCCCGTAACCATCAGAAAGAGGGGAATACCTCTCAAGGTCCTCGGCTCTCAAGCCATGCTGCCCATTACTGACTGATCAAAACGAGCTTGCAAAGATGCTGACAATGCAACACGTCCAATCGCGGACAATAAATGCAGTGAGAACTGAGGGGTCAGAGAGAATAATTACCAAGAAGGAAAACAAAGAAGATTAGGCTGAATCGATCAACAGACAAATAGAGCTCTTATTTGCAACCTACTCGAAAACCCTCTCAAGGGAAGGAAGGAAGATGTTGAAACAAGCGGCCACAGTGCTGCTTGTCTGCAAAGTTCGAAAGGTGATTTGAAACAGGACAACGCCTTAAATGCCTATTAGCCCACAGACACCAAAGCAACGGACCACTGCCAACAGCTGTACATTTACATCAACCTAACAAACGCAATTATAAACAGCGTACATCGGCTATTAACCTCGGTTCAAACTTAATGTTTGCCCGTCAATTTTCCATTCAAATCAGTTGGATTTTAATCAGGTAGTGGAGGCTGCACACAGGGTGGCAGGTGGTTGATACAATATTTGGTCCTGGTATTTGGTGGCATTGAAGGAAAAATTCGTGAATAATCAAATTAAAACATCCTGCCACTGCTAAAGAGTACTAGGTAAGTAACTCACATTCATGTTAACGAATACGATATGATTTGTCTCACTGAAAACTTTGAATCGCAAAGAACTCAAAGTGACCAAAAGATTACGCACATTCAAAACATTTGTTAAGTAATTTGTGATTTACTGGTGTGCATTCATAAACCACGCAGAGATTTTGAACGGCGTGGGTTGTAAAGGGGTTTCGAATCGACAATCGTGCAACCTTAAATTGGGGGTTTGTTGTATAACCAGCAGAGATAGGCACAGAACATACTATAGGGACCTTATAAACAGAACAAACGGGTGCATAACGAACTATAAGGACCTCAAACTACCATTCGTATATGGAGTGTGCGCTGCCATGCCCATGCTGGAGAGAAGGCCCGGTTTAGCTTGTCAAACAGATACTCACTCATAGAATGTCTAAACACATTATGGCCTCCTACTTGCTACTATTTGTTGAAATAAAGTGATTTAGTGTATTCTACCGTTGCCCTTATTTGAAAAAATGCCGGGATTTTATCAGACTAGCAAGTTAAACAGCAACTTACTTACAGACTAGAAATATTATGGCCTCCTACAACTATTTGTAGAGATGTAGATATTTGTAGATGTAGAGGGGTAGTGTATGCTAAGCTATCGTACCCTACTGGAAACAAAACACGGCCTTGATCAAGCAAGCACGTTCAATATAAACGAGTTCACTCACTCAGACTATTAAAACACATTATAGCCTCCAACTACCCACTATTTGTAGAAATAAAGTGATGTAGTGTATGCTAATACCATGATAATTTACTAAAGATGAATGCTGTTGGGTATATAGTTTTTTCGCGTATCAAACTCAAACAGCTCGTAAAAAACCAAGTCAGCTTCTGGAGAGCTTCGTTAGAAGAGCTGACAAATTGCCAGGATCATCCAAACGAAGTGAGAGGGTACAAAACTCTGGTGATTTCTGGTCAAATGTTCTGGTTCAGGAGTGTAGAAAATTGCAAGTTTCAAAGATGATTAATTCTTCTCACACAGTGTGAATAAACAAACGTGGAGGAATCATTTTCAAGTAAATTAGTATTAAAACGATTAAGGCTTATTCAAGGTCGGTCTGAGAAATATTTTTGTCTTTATGTTAAATCGCAATACATAAATTTTTTCCAGACACAATTCAAATCCGTTGTTCTACGCATGCGTCATACTCTCACTGTTACAGCTACCAATATCTAATAAAAGCCTACTAATTACATAAAAACAGTTAATACAAATCATAGCAAGGCTTCCGATAGAAATTCTAATTCTAAGTCAATGCAAAAAATAAACAAGTTTGGTTGCTCGTTTGAAACTTGAAAATAATACGCAACACAAGCAGGTATCTGGAGTAGAATCAAAGACTGTTGAAAAAGTCTGGGTAAGACGTCGAGTCTCTTTTCCGTGATCTTTGGTAAAATTAGAGTTAGCATGTTTGACTCCACGCTGACTCTTATTGTCAAAGAACGATAAGGTTGCAGTAAGTACATATACATTGATACTTTTGTTGCGATAAGCATTTTTTCCACTGCTGGGTGCTGCTCAAGGATATAAACGCATGCTGTTTTCATCCCACCAGTAAGCTCTTGGCCTGACAGGAGGGACTATTTTGTACAAGTAAACCACCCCTTATTCGTTACATGAATTGAATTAAAGCTGAAATTATAAGGTAGCCATGATAGAAAGAGGGCTGCTGCAGCTTCCACTGCTCCCCTTCTGGCTACTTCCATGGTTGCAGATAACATAGAGCCCATTATGCCAGTGTTTAGTGCCACTTTTAAACCCCTTTTGGTAATTTTATTCTATTCATATCATTATATCCCGTATTTTCCCACTTGAGGAAAGCACACTAATATTGATTTTAGATTCTCAGATTTTCGAAATCAAGCAAGGTTTTTGTATTAAAATACCATCTAATAGCCACCTTTGAACAGTCTTTGCGATATGGTTATTAAGGTAGATGGCCCTGAATCAAGAAAAATGGATTAGATTGCACATACAGCCTCGATTCATCGAATCAAATAACGATTTGAGGTAATATGGATGTTTTTGGAAATAGAATTGACCTTTGGTACAAGAGTTTCGAAATGGAGGCAAGTTTCATCTCGAATAGTAAATAATTGCGACACAATATCATCCTGTATGGCAGAAACTATGTCATGAAACTTCTCAGCTTTTTGAAACATTCAAATCTGAAGGTGTTGACAGAAATGATTTAATCTTTTCTGTAGAATACTTTCTGGAAAGTAACAATATTACTTACCAAAGTTAACATTGGAGATATTTTCGAAAAGATTGAGTAAATGCAGGAAAGTTATATTTCTGTCAATGCCTGACAAAAGGTAAGAAGTTGATCACATTCTGGGTTGTCAAGATTCTTGGTTTTCAATAGCAATGATCATAGTTCATAGAAGGAAATGGTTTGGAAGCCAATTATTTTATGTTTTTATTCACTTTTTTCAACCGTGATATTGCAGAAGCGTTTTTTCTTATCATTGTTTCATCTACGTTGTCATGGTTGAGGAACTGAGCCAAAATATTTCTTTTCAACCACTTGTTCGATAAATTTTTGTTTATAATTTATCAGATTAGCATCAGTAAATAGTGTAATACGCAACACTTTGGTTCATCATAAATCAGTTTCTTATAAATGCAACCAAACTTATGCACGGATAAGACCAGCTCAACATCAAAACTTAGACAAAAGAATTAATGAAAAGGTTTCCTGACTATTCAAATCTGATAACTATGCAATGATCGAGTAACTGTAGAAAACGGCGATTAAGACACCTCGCCTATTTGTGAAATTTGTTTCTTGATTTCTCAGGGACGTATTTGGTTGGAAGACTCGTGATGAAGAAGATCATATGGATTCTGTTGACCATCTCAACTCTTCTTGATGACGTCACATACTCGGCATTGGCATCGTCTTACTTCCAGATCACATATGGAGAGGACAAGAAGGGTGTGCCACTAAAGGAAGAGTTTTTCCAGTGCGACCAAAATCATTACTGCACCAATGTTGTGAAAACCAAGGACGGGAAATATGAAACAGTTAGTGGAGGAAACGCATTGAAGAATCTCAAAGACCTTGTCTGTGTCTGGAAGAAGATCAGATATTCTGCAGGTTTGTCTCGTTATGAGAGCATTTCATGATAAATTTCAGGAAGACTTCTTCACCCCATTAACTGTATCCTTAAATGCATCTTTATAAAGGGCTTTGGAATACGTGACTGAATTTCTATTCAGGGTGTTATAGTAGGCTATAGCCTAAATGAAGCTGGGTATTGTTTACAGAGGAGCACAACAGCATACACTTCATCAATACATGCAGCCATCGGATTCCCTTTGGATTCCCTGAAGAGAGTGCTGGATACATTTATGAGGAACGTGATATTTATAGCCAAAAATATCGGAAACATAATGAAACGAGCACATAGATTACTTAAGCTTTTCTTACCAGTGTTTACAGGAAACCAATTTTTAGCGGCCTAAATACACGTTGGGATTCCTTTTGTGCCAAACAAATCAAAATCAACTTAGTCAACATCTTGGTTCACCGGGCACTTATGATCTGTTCCAAACCAAAACTCAATTTAGAATTGGCTACAATCAAATCTACCCTCATCAACAATGGATATCCAGAAGATCTCATTTCGGCTTGCTTTCGTAATAAAATCACAGGTTTCTCGGCTGACTAAGATTGGTCCGCAAAAGTGCCCTGTTTATCTAAAATTGCCTTACATTGGCAACGTCTCCTTGCGATTTGAAAAACAAATTAAGAAAGCCATAACTAAGTGCTACGCCACGGTCAGCCCCCGTCTCGTCTTCTCCTCGAAAAAAAATAATTCCATCTATCCGCAAAGATAGTGTGCCTACCACACAAAACAGCCTTTTAGTATATGAATACTCGTGCCGGTGTGATGCCAGGTACGTAAGTCGCACATCTCAGCGGTTATGTGATAGGGTTAAACAACACGACCCGTCTAGCATACGCCACAAAACTGTGCCGCAACGAGAACAACCATCTCGCGCCTCAAAACCAAAAAGATCACTAAAACATGACTCTACTATAGGTCAACATTTGTTCGACAACCCAGAGTGTGCTAGTAGATAATCGTTCTGAGATGGGATAAGGATATTCTTCATTGAGTAGCCGATGTTGATTCTTTCAATGATGGATCACCGTAAGGTGCTCGACAGGTTTAACCCTCGAGCGAATAAAACGTCTGTATTTCGGATTCCCTTAAGAGAGTGCTCAAAGCATCAATGCAGAGCGTGATATATATTGGCCCTTGACTCTTTTCTTCGTCAATACATATAGCCATCATTTTCGCAACTAATGTCTTACAACTTAATCATCTAACTGGAATGTATGGATTCTGATAGAAGAGCGGTTGAGTTACTATTGTAAACCGTTGAAAAAAAATCATTGCAGATGGTTCTGAATAATTTTCATAGAAGATATTCCATACCTATTTGCAGACATTGACAGATGCAGAACTTTTCAAACTGAGTTCAATCTTTCAAGAAGTATTTTCCAAGAACATACTTTGTTTATTAAATTTTTTCTTTCGAAAATTCTCTTAAAAAGATTAGAACCCTAAATTCAATAATCTGTCCATTACTTTGGGATTTTGATACTTCACGAAGGTGAACAGTATTAGGGCAAGGCTTTATGAAATCGTGTCAAATATTTTCTCAAGTTCTAGACCAAACTTACCAATATTTCAAATCTCTAAAATCAAATTTAAGTTCTATTTCCAAAAAGATCAACACTACCTGAAATCATTATTAGATTCTACGAATTGAGTCGCTGCATCAAGCTCAAGGCAGAGCTGCAAGTATGAGCACAAACTAGTTAGAACGTGCAGGTTCTTCAATAAGCCGACAGGATGCACGAAAGGCAAGAACTGCCAATTTCTGCACGCTAAATTTAGACCTCAAAAACCAGTCAAAGATGCAGCTGACAATGATGACAAAGCACAAAGACAAAGAGATCTGGGAATACAGTCCCAGCTGCAGCAACAACAACAGCAACAACAACAACAACAATCTGAGACGAGGCTGAACTCTTTTTTAGAAGGGCTGAGCAAAAATATAGACAGACTCCTACATTCAGCAAGCCAAACGGTACGCACTCTGCCATATCAGACACCTGCGCCATGGCAACCACAGCCAATGCAAGAGCGACCAAATCAGTACCACACCCAGACCACTGCGCAGACACTTGCACCATGGCAACAATGGCAACAACAGCCACTCATAGCTCCAATGCAGGGGCAACAAATACAGCCTCAATGGCAACCGCAACAAAACACATACCCTATCCTGACATAGAGGTTCAGAATAAATCAAACTGGACAAACAATGTTCAGAGTAACGATTTGGAGCTACCCAGTAAGATGCTCTTACAGTGCTATTATACAAATGCAGACAGTCTTTTAAACAAGAAAAGAGAACTAGAATCCAGACTCTTTGTAAATAATATTGATTTATGTGCAATAACAGAGGTATTAACTAAGCAGACCTTAAATTCCAAAATAAAAGCTAAAGACATGTCAATCAGTGGTTACAACCTCTTCTCAAATATTGATTCTACAAACCACAGGGGAGTTGCACTCTACCTCAGTAATAAAGTCAAAGCAACAGAACTGCCGCATATCTGTACTGACTCATCCGTAGAGTCAGTTGTTGTTGAGTTTCAGCTGGAGAATAAAGAACGCGTTCTTTGTGCAGTAATTTACAGAAGCCCAAGCGAAAATAATCATTCTGCCCTGCGAAATTTCTTGAAAGAGATTATGTCAAAAGATCAATATCAGCACATCCTTTTTATGGGTGACTTTAACTACCCAGAAATTAACTGGGAATCGCATCACACTAATACAAGTGATATTCATCCTGCATTCCTCTTCCTAAAGGTAGTAAATGATTGTTATTTGTCACAACATATCCAAGATCCTACAAGATACAGACAAAATCAAACGTCTAATTGCCTAGACCTCGTATTTACTGACAATGAAAATTCAATTGAAAAACTTACATATGAAGATCCACTAGGTGCAAGTGATCACATAGTAGTAAGCTTTAATTACGTCCTGCATTCTGAATTCGTCCACAACAATTACGACAAATCAAACCGTTACTCCTATAACAAAGGCGACTATGCTAAATTGAGAGATACCTTAAATGGAGTGGACTGGGACAGAGAATTCCAGGGACTAGATACAGAAGAGATGTTACATTGCCTGCATACAAAGATGATGCAGGCAGTCGAGGAATGTGTACCAAAACAAATAATTTCAAATCGTAACCAAAAATATAAAAGACCATTATGGCTGAATAAAAAGATCTTAAGGAGTATAAAGAAAAAGCACAACGCATATAAAAGATGGCTCCTTACTAAACATGGTAAAGATTATGAACGGTACAAGAAAATAAATAATTCGACAAAAAGCAGCGTGCGAAAGCAGATTCGAAATTTCGAAGCAGACATTGCTAATAATTCCAAAAATAATTGTAAGATATTTTGGAGATATGTAAATTCAAAACTGAAAACAAAGATTAAAGTTCCTGACCTAAAACTGATCAGCACAACACAACAACAAGCGAACAAGAAAAAGCTAACTTACTAAACAATTTCTTCAAGTCCGTATTTAGCAAGGCGGATATACCCGAAGTGACAGACAGAGATGTAGAATGGCAATTCTTAGGATTACCATTAACCGACATTCAGTTCACTGAAGAAAAAGTTCGAAATCTATTAAGCGATTTGAATACATCAAAAGCAGCTGGACCTGATGATATACACCCTAGGATACTAAAAGAATTGTCTAATGAAATTGCGTATCCTATTTTTCTAATATTTCAATCGAGTTTTAGTTGTAGCCACGTCCCGGAAGTATGGAAACTTGCAAACGTATCTCCTATTCACAAAAAGGGAGCAAAAAATGAAAAGGAAAACTACAGGCCCATTAGTCTAACATCGATTGTGTGCAGAATTATGGAGAAACTAATCAAAGAAGCAATCGTTGATCATTTTCTTACGAACAACCTATTTTCGCCAGATCAGTATGGATTTAGACAGTTCAGATCATGTTTATTACAATTACTCGAAGCGTTAGAGGACTGGACATCTTATCTCGACAAAGGTGATCACATTGACGTTATTTATTTCGATTTTTCGAAAGCATTTGACTCGGTATCACACAAACTATTATTAACAAAACTCAAAGAGTACGGTATTACCGGAAAGCTATACGATTGGATTGCAAACTTTTTAAAAAATCGAAGGCAAAGAGTCGTCCTGAACGGATGTAAATCAGATTGGGTAAAAGTTACTAGTGGAGTTCCCCAAGGTAGCGTTCTTGGACCTTTGTTGTTTTTACTCTTCGTTAATGACCTACCAAGACATACTAATTTCTGCAAAATAAAAATGTTTGCAGACGACATCAAACTATACTCCAAGGCAAAGGATAATCATGCCCGTATTCAGTACGATATATCAAAAGTATGTGACTGGTCTAAAAAGTGGCATCTACCGTTAAATTCACAAAAATGTAAAGAATTACGACTTGGCATCAGCAAAGACAGTGCAGAAGCTTATATCTTGTCTTCTCGTGACGATACGGAAACAAACATATCGAGAGTTGAAGAAATGAAAGACCTTGGAGTGGTAATGGATAGCAAGCTGAAGTTCGATCAACATATTGCAGAAATATCTAAAAAAGCGACTGGAGTGCTCGCATCAATCAAGAGAACACTGACTTACATAGACAGAAACGTGTTCGTTGGTCTTTACAAGAGTCTCGTCAGGCCTTTGCTAGAAGCATCTGTCTCCGTATGGAACCCATATATGGTTAAACACATAAAGCAACTAGAAGCAGTTCAAAGAAGAGCAACGAAGCTTGTTCGCGACATCAGACAATTATCGTATAATAAAAGATTACAAGCTTTAGAATTACCAACTCTTCAGTATAGGAGAAAGCGCGGAGACATGATCACAACTTACAAAATATTTCATGGCCTCATTGACACTGACCCCTCAAAGTTCTTCAAGATCAACGACAATAAGACAAGGGGTCATAAATACAAAATAGGGTTGAACAAATGCAGATTAGATGTGAGAAAGAACTTTTATTCGCAGCGAATCGTAAAAGAGTGGAACTGCTTGCCAGCTGACATCGTCGAAGCAAAGAATGCGATAACGTTCGAGAAACTCTTTGACCGCCTACACGGGGATTCAAAATTCGAATTCAAACTTAACTAGATTAGTAATCATAGACAATCAGGGTTTTATAGGCCTTGGCCTTCCAGCCCCTTAACCAACATTTATTATTATATTATTATTATGCAATCTGAAATATTTTTTCTGTACTTAGAGGCATCTAGCTCCACAACAATGCCGGATTTAAAACAGACAATGCAAGATACTATTCTGTAGCTAACAAGTGAGGGCCTCTTAATTCGCTAAAAGTGTTACTTTCTCTCTATCACTGTTTTAGAATGTAAAGTCGTGAGTCCACTAGGAATGCAATCAAAAGCGATACCAAATGGAAGAATAACAGCATCATCGGTTCATGGACAGTATGTTCCGCATCTCGGACGTCTCAATGGTCGAAATTGTTGGTATGCTAAGGGTGGTGACCACCAATCATACTTTCAGGTAGGTCTCGCAGCTTTGCTTACTTGCTGGAAATTTGCTAATTTGGGTTTGAACAAAACATGGCCTATCTCATTTAGCCTATAAATTTTACCTACCCTAATTTCTGTTGTATACCAAACCCGGGGTACGTCTGTGCAGTACTGTGGATAATGTTCAGTATAGTGGATGATATCATCAGTTGATACTGTGGAAGGATGTCACCAGAATGGTGGATTGTTATATTAGTACTGTGGAGGATGTTCAGTACTGTGAGGGGGATATCATTAGTACTGTGGAGGATGTTCAGTACTGTGAGGGTGATATCATTAGCACTGTGGAGGATGTTCAGTACTGTGAGGGGGATATCATTAGTACTGCGGGGTATGTTCAGTACTGTGAAGGATATCATTGGTGTGGAAGGATGCCACCAGAACAGTAGGGGATGCCATCAGAACAGTGGAAGGGCTTCTGAAGTGGAAGAGCTTCTGTGCTCTCGACGATATTCAGTCCTCCTGTGGAGGGTGCCACAAGCTGAGAGATAGGCCCATGTAGAAGGCCAAATAAAGGTAGAGCATATTCTGTTCAAGCCCTTTGAATTTGCTTGTTACATGTTTCGAGAACTTTTTGATTCCATATTAAAATTTCAGAAAAGTCTTCTTTGATCAATGTTAGAAATGAATAGACTGAAATAAATATGACGACGGAGATACATATGTGACTTTCTAAAAGTGTCAAAGAAACAAGGTATCTAATTCATAGAGTATAGACCTGCTGCATTACCCTCTCGGTTTTGTAAAACTTCAAACAGCTAATGTTGGTCTTAGGGAGTTTCCACTTGATAGAAGTGTCTGTTTAGGAAGAATTGGCTACATAAACCCGACTATCAAGAGAAATATTAGACGTTGATACAACTATCAGTCTTACCGTTTTTTAGTTACCAGAGATTTTGTGATGTTCTTCTGACATACCTTTGATTTGCTAGAAGTAGAAGAAAAGAGAGCAAACGATGTCACAGTATCTTGTTGATGCATATTGATATGCAATTGATTAGTGCAAAACCTCGAGATAGATGGAAAAATCTGAAACATGGCTTAATAAAAACAACATTTAATGATACAGTTTTTGATCGTGCAGAACTTGAGAATGGCGAGGAAAATCGAAAACAAAGCAAGATACAATGAACTACTGAAACTTTGCGCCTGACACTCATCAGGGTGGATAAGTCAGAGAGAGAATAAAGACGAAAACTAAAGAATTTTCATACCCAGAGGCCTTTCTGATTGTCAACTTTTGATCCGCCCCAGGAGACTGGGTCCCAATCCCATCTTAAAACTACTTAACACCTAAGAAGGTGCCTCTAAAACTTCTCGGACCAAGGGCCTCCACCATCTGAGGTGAGTGTGCTAGCCGCTTTTCTAAATCAGGACAGTAAGCTAGCGCAGTAGCGTTGACGTGTATCCAAGTCAGGGCTTATCCATATTGAGGCTTTTTTTTATATTTTCTTCCAAAATGGGCAATTACACATCTAAAACACCTCTCAAGATCTTTAGGTGCTTGGTACGCTCACCGTATTTGGGTATGGTCCCAAGCTTAAGATCTAGTAGTGTAGTACATAATCCATATGAGAGGGTTTGTTATTTCATTATAGGTTGATTTTGGACAACGTACGCTGGTGTATGCTGTGGCAACGCAAGGTCAAAGTGGCGGACGGTGGGTGAAGACTTATATGGTTACGTATGGCAGTGACGGAAAGAGCTTTCAAACAGTTTTAGATCCTTCAACTAGTGTGGAAAAGGTGAGAGCTACTTATCCAAACAACGTTTGAGTTATATCTAGAAAGAAACAGCGCAAGACGAAACAAACAGAAAAACGTAGATGGATTAAATATTATATATAAAAAGTATTGTCAATATCTCGCCCTGGCATACAGGGCTTCTTCAGGACTAAATTACAATTAACCCTATTACTACCGGGCTTTTTAGACCCTTGTACTACCGGGGGGGGGCACATTGTGCCTGCTCCTATAATTTTTGTTAGGAACGGGATAAAGGCTTGAAACTTGGTAGAACTATAGAACTTTACCTTCTCTATCAATTGATGGTATTTTCAAAACCATAATGGCTACCAATGACGTCACAGTGACGTCATAAGTCTGAAAAACCATGATAATTACTAATAGGCATTTAGCTTGTAATTGAAGCTAATCTTCTGCTTTTTTACCTCTCAAATGATCTATTTATGAACAAAAAGCATTGTCAAATCATTATATATTAATCTAATTGACAGTTTTCTATATTTTAACATATTTTTATCATTTTGTCCATAAATGTTCAAGTCGATAAAGTTTACAATGAAGAAAAATAAGATAAAATCATTATTCAGATTGAAAAATAGAATTTTTCTAGTTCATCTCTATTCAGGCAAGTCAAAAAAAGAATTTTTGATAAGAAAATAATTGTCTTTTATAGATATTACGTCATAAACATTGATGACGACAGAGGTTTTAATCTTTTTATTACGTATATTTAATGGTAATTTAGTCCTAAAGAAGCCCTGTATGCCAGAGCGAAATATTGACAATACTTTTTATATATAATATTTAATCCATTTACGTTTTTCTGCTTCTTGCACTTTTCCTTTCTGCTCTGTCATCTTGCACTGTTCCTTACTTGCGATATTTTAAGCCTGTTTCACACTAGTGAAGCAACCACAGACGCAAGTGAGGCAAGCATGCGCAGTGAACAAAATCAGTGCGTGAAAAGCTCACTGCGCATGCTTACTTCACTTGCGTCTGCTTCACTTGTGTGAAACAGGCTTCACTTACTTCATCGAAAAGGATCCGGCACAAAGCCTAGTATTGTGGACTTTCTTCGTTTAAATGAAAAAGTTTGGGTTGTCAAATTCTGTTCCCTTCTACTGATGTTGGAAATAATGATTTTTATATTATCGGATTCCCTTTAGACGACTGATCCGTATAAAAAGAGTTGACTGCGTGTGGTACTATGTAGATATATCACAAAAAGGTAAAATTAAACAGTTAAGTACCGAAATAATAAAGATAAAATTTCATGACTTGATAACGGGTATAATCCTGAAATATCTCTATCATTTCGGTACTAAACTGTTTACATTGTTAATCCTCCACAGTTCCGATTATTATCCCCCTAACAGCATTGAAATCCTCCACTGTCCTCAACAGTACTAATGTTAATCCTCCACAGTACTGATATTATCCGCTAAACAGCATTGAGATCCTCCACCGTCCTCAACAGTACTACAAGACAGAGTGATAAAACTCGTTTGAGTTTTAGTAATGATTCGATTGACTTCCCTTTTCAGGTATTCATTGGTAATAAAGATGGCGTGAGTATTGTGAAAAATGACTTACCTGCGCCAGTTGAGACGAGATTCATTCGACTCCTTCCGAAGACAAGACATGGGTGGATAGCTCTGAGAGTGGAGTTTTATGGCTGCTACATACCAGCAATAGTTTAATGAACCATTCTGAAAACAATACCATAGATATAACTCACAATAACTACATTGCATTGCGTAGAGAGTAGACCCACAAGAAATACATTAAATTCAGGTAGAATTTGGTCACTACCTTTTCAGTGTACACAGAACTGACGGAAATATTGGACGAAATTTCATTGAGCATATCCTATTGACCAGAAAGTCTTAATCCTCATTTTGTTACTTATCGCAGCAAGGGGAGGGCATCAGTCATCAGTAGTAGACACAGAAGGGAGATAGGCAAATATGTTTACTTCGTGAGGTATCGCGTTATGCACAGGGCAAAAAGAGACTAGTCAATGAAACAATGTAAACTAATCGAACAGTGCATTGAAAGTTGATAGCCGAATAGGCTCACTATCTTCGCAAGCTATTGGTCAAGGTGCAAATCACAAAGGGTTTCCTGAATAGGTAGACTAATTGAAGCAGTACATCGATAGCTGATAGGCAAATACACTTATCATCTTCGTAAGGTATTGGAACAAGGCAAAAAAGACTACTGAATAGGTAGACTAATTGGAATAGTACACTGATAGTTAATAGGTTAATACGCTTACTATGGTCGTAAGGTATTGGTCATGCGCAAAGCTGAAAGATACACAGGAAGACTAATCGACCAGTGTATTGATAGTTGATAAGCGAATACATCTACTATCTTTGTAAAGTATTTGGTTATGTAGCAAGCACAAAGGGTCAATGAATAGGTAGTTTAATCAAAGCAGTGTATTGATAGTTGACAGGTAAACAGACTCACTCCCTCGTAAGGTATTAGGTTATGCACATAGCCGAAGGGGTATACTGACGGGCGCAGATTCAGCATGAATAATTAGGTGGGGCGATATGAAAAAATAGGGGCCTAGGGAAAGAGCCTTCCTTGGGAAACTATTGTGTTAACACCCGTCAGACTCCCTGAAAGGGTGAGCGAATCCCTTTTCAGTAATCTTGAGTAAGACCTTTTCACTACTTGGAGGAGAAACTAGTCCCCATAAGTGTACATTGAATAATTCGTAGGATTTCCAGCGATTTATATCGTTAAATCACGCATTTTCAGCCTTATCTTTCACAAATAGTCAAGTAATCTAAAAACATCACGTCATAAATGTAATAGCAGGATGTTAGTTACGTATGGCAGACGATAGCTGGGCAAAATTTATGCTATGATACTTGTTACCAAAAACTCTCTCTTCAGTCCCGGTTTGTTTATCTGTGTTTATATTTGTGTAATTTTATCATGATAACTATTCTACCTGGTCAAGTTCAAAACTCTCTGTTTTTACAAAGTTTTGCTTTAACAAAATTTCGAAGAACGTGCTTAATTGGGAGGGGGGCTAAATAGAGAATGTATGGTATGTGGCCAGAATAATTTGAAATTCTGAATTTCATAGCTTTCCTTAAAATTTTATTCAAAAACTTGCCTTAACAACAGTAGTTTGTAGTTTGCCATTAAAAAAGGATTAATAACGAGAAAAACGTGGATAAGACATAGCTTTACCTTGGTTCATATTCAAAGGATGAGGAAGGTATTGCGAATCAGGACACATCTCCCAAAACCAAGCTCCGTTCAATGTGCCAACTAACAGTCCTTCAGCACTGCAAACAAAATAAACATTTAATCCCAGAGGTATAACACACATTTTATCATGATCCATATCTTTTAACACTGTGGCCCGGCCCACACCGGATGCAGATTTCTTAAAGTGCAAATGTTTCTTTACTAATGTCGATAGTTTATAATTTATTGGCAAATACAATTACTATCTTCGTAAGGTAATGGTTTATGTTCAAAATACAAAGGGCCCACTGAATAGGTAAACTAATGGAGCAGTGTGACCCTGGTCCTTCCCATCGATATGACCACACTTCATGATTCCTTTAGAGCTGGAAAATTCTCTCCTCGCAACTTGTGTCAGGCCTGCAGGTGGTTTCGAACTCAGACCCTTGAGAAAGCGTCAAGTGATCTAACCACTCGGCTATCTCCGCCACTGGCTTGCGGCTTGCATCCACAGGTACCAAGCTTTTTTACGGTCGTATCTGGCAATGTTTGAAAATGGCCTTGAGAGTGGAATGTTTTCTAAACCAAACTTTTGAAAAATTTAAAATTACCTGAAAATAGATTGGGAACACTCGGAAACATAAGCCAGAGAAACGACAGGGCAATGCATTCCATTGGGAGGATCCAAACTTCTTAAGACGCTGTCGACATTGCAAATGTCACAAACAAGACACGAGCCATTTTGGAGTCCGCAGTTAGTAAGTTCGAGTTCGTCTCATTCCATCTGCAGTTCCAAACAGGGGCAGGGCACTTGAACCTACAAAATATTTCAAGTTCGTTAATGCCACCCTCAGGAAAGCCTGTGATGCACTGTAGAGGGTGTACAATTCTGTGGCAGAAAAACCCATAATGCTGATGATATTCATGGTCTTCCTTCACAGTACTGATTATAAGAGGATCAGTCCTTACTTACGTTTCTATTTCACGTTATAAGGTTTGATGACACGGAACAAGAAACAGACATGTTCTTGTGACATTCACATGTATAAGACTGACAAATAAACTAATTACATGGGATGAAATACACCGATGAGAACAATGGAAGAAAATAAGAAAGTTCATACATCAGGTTTGATACGATTAAGAGCCTATCCTAAATGAAGTGATGTGTAGCGCAGTTAGTCCTACTCAAATGTACTGTTGCTATCCCCCACATTACTTATGATATCTCCCACAGCACTGAACATCCTCTACAGTACTGAACGCCCACTACACAGGTCTAGCAGAATACATTTTGTGTGTGCTTAATATGTTTCTTAAGTACTCATCAGACAGACTATACCATGGGACGACACTTCGGTATAGTTTTCCTGATGAGTGCGTAAGAACGAAACTAGGAGTCACAGAAATACACGTCTGTTTCGTAATAAGTTCATTCTACTTTATCATTGCTCTATACTCGTGTTTATCGAGATCTATAGCCAGGATAAGCACTTCTTACCCGCGTTAGATGAATCAGGAATACATATAAATAGGACAGGTAATCTGCGAACTTGGCTATTAGTTGGCAAGATCCCAAGCTTGAGGCCTGGTTGTGGCATACTACAAATGGGGTATTCCGCTCATCAGAACATTATCTATATTTCAGACCATGGCTTGTGAATTCTTATCTTTATTGGAATATAGCATATCTAGCTTGTCATGAAATTAGAAATAAAGCGAATGAAAACATACTACACCTTTGAACCACTGTATTACTGGCCACTCAAAATGCAAAATTTACTAGGCGAGTTCAAAAAGTGCAGTTAAAATTTGAATTAGCAATATTCTACCTTGCCATAACAAAGCGCCGCCAAATTGTCCTTAAAAGATCAAATACTGAAGATGTTTTATATTCACTGACAGTAATAATCAATGATTATTCGAGTTAACTGGAGATATAGTAATATTTTTGTTTTTTGGAAATATTTGAATGCTTGCCTTTTGTTAGATTTTGTCAGCTACTATTATTTTCTTGGTAAGAAAAAGGCCAATAAGAAAAGTATTTTTGTGGATACCGTACCATTGATTGCCATGCACACAGCAGCTATGATACTGTTATTTACATTTCCCTTGAAGGGTCAAAGAACAGAAATATCTGGAAGATAATTGAGTACTATTTTCTATCGGTGAGTCACTTTCAGATGTTTGAAGAAAGAATACGAATTATTGTAGGAATTCCACTTTAATCATCGTCGTGAATGGCCACAAAGTTTTGAATAAATTGGTAAAGACCGATTTGTCACCTATTGTTAATTTCCATGGGGAAATTACTTATGTAAAAGCACTACCTTATTAATTTCTTCAGAAAAAAGCGCATCAATCGCATCATAAGCTTTAAGGCCTTCGAAGCTGTCTATCATCAGAAGTCTGTCTTCTTAAACATGCATGCCAAATAGTGATTGGAAGATGAGAGAGAAAATAAGAGTTTCTCATTTTGTTGAATACCCATGAATTCCTCAAATCTGTTGAAAGGTTTTTGTGGACCTTTTATACGTCACTAAATTCTATGTAATTGAAAAAAGAAATTAGATGAGCTTTTACTTGTGTGTAAGTGAAATCAAAACTTTTGGCTGAGTTGGGAAGGACGTCTAGATTATAGTCACCATGTACGGTTCTGAATTTCTCAAAATCATTAGTGATAAGAACGTGATTTACTTGCCGAAGTCACATTATATCAGCAATGTGAGTCATTAGTTCTGGCTCGAGAAGATGTTTGCCAAACATGCTATTCAAAGCACACATCCCAGATAAAGCAGCACTTCCTTGTAAGTGAGCCTCGAGGTTTTGATTACAAAACTGATACGTTTTGGAAGATGCATGGGATGGTTGAGCGTTACAGTATCAGCTCAAAATCTTGCAATAAAACATTTGCTTCATTATCCTGATTTACTGCTGGACTGGCCAAAATATCAGAGCACTTTTTTGATGCTTGAGATAGAATACTTTGAATTTCAATGGGCAAGGTGGTATCAGGCACTGGAGAAACAGCTTTCGTAGAAGAGGTGACATTGCTCTCATATTCAGAAAATGTCTGACACACGTTTCTTTCTGGCAACAATCGTTTCCTTGATTTGGGATGGTTATTTTCGATTTACAGCCCTACTTCTTGCCAGCTTATTTTCATACTTGATGTTGGTAGTTTGGACTTCACTCCACAACGCTCAGCAAAGATGAGGGCCATCTGTTGGCAAGAAGGGTGCCTACAAATACTTTGTGGATTACAAAAGCCATCAACACATGGATGAGGAGTTTTCCTTGCAAGGAAAGACAGTAATTCATCACTCAGTCAGAATCTTCTCCTATGCTCCCAAGCAACTGAGTCATATAAAAAGAAGAAATCGTTGTTTTTCAATACATCAATCCATTTCAAATAGATATTAAAAATTTCGAATTGCTTTTCGGGCTCTCTCTCTTTGCAAAGCTCAGCAAGCACACCGTGATCAAGGATGTCAAAATAATTGGCAATGAGATTGTTGTAATTCCTCAAATGAAGATATTTTCCCGTCTATGCCAGTTCCTGACAATGCTTCGTCTGATTTGAAACGCAAAGTCAGAAAGTGCGTTTAACGTGCTCTCTTTGTCATCTGGAGAGGAGGTTCCATTCTTTGGTGGGGAGAAGTCTTCTTGCGTTTAAATAGAACCATCTCACCTTGAAACATATCTTTTTGGTAAGTGGTCGCACCATCAGAGAGTCTTAGTTTGTACATCCCTAATAGAAAAGCTTGGATAATCTCTCCAATCATGTTATAAAGATAAAGAAGATCCCCATCTTTTACAACTATCTTAGATGTTTTGCGGTAAAGATTTTGAACTAAGGGCATTCTTTTAGCTCCGATTCGGTGTTTCTTTGGATAGTATATTCAGTTGATTCAAGAACTGAGAGTTCTTCGATTGCTCAGCCTTGGCAACTGACCGGTCGGTATGTGGAAATTGTTTCTTGATATTCAAGAAGGTTATTCCCAATCTTTGGGCAACTTCCTCCATTTTTCGTCGTAGCTATCACGTCGGATTTCAAACTCGTCTAAACGAGGTATTATAGACACGGCAAGAATCTAAAATAACAAACAAATATTATAAAATTTACATATCACCTCCATTCAGAGAATTCGTGTTGTGGTTTAATCATATTAGGCTGAAAGTACGAGGGTATCAAAAAATTCCCTATTGGTGAACCTGGGTCGCTCATTACCATTACCAATATATCAGAACAAAAATTTCAAAATTGCTCTATCCAGTACTGGCATTGCTTAAGTTTTTGTCCTGTCGAGTACTGACTTGCTTATAAAGCAGTTACTTATGAGGAAATTCGTGTATTGGACTTTTAGCATCTATTTCATGTCAAAAGTTTCAGTTAAGGAAGGTTTTTCGGAAACTTCATCTTCAGAGCTTGGTAAAACTGTAAAGGTCTACACACAATTATAGGATAATGGATATAAGAGGTAGTACAGTACCTTTGCTTCGGGAAAACGTTGTTAAAATTAGTCCAGCGAATTGCTTCTCAGCATCCCCCAAAACAAAGTGCCTTGCCATGTCGTTGGTGCCGCAGAGCAATACTACAGACAGAGGCGAGCAGTCGTCCTTTACCTTGCACGCCCTCCACTCTTCCGCCACGTCTCGGAATCTTCCACCTTAAAAGATATTTGCTATTAATTTACACACTTTCAATGATGACCATTGCCTGTCGTTTGGAAAGTCCCTAACTCAGAACCTATATTCTAAATTCTAAATACCTCTAAGACCCCGTTTACACAGGATACGATCTTAAATTATCCGGTTAGAAAAGTATACGGATTTGCCTCGCGTTTACACGGGACCTTTTGGATCTGCATACTTTTGGATCCGATATTCTTTCATCGTGTAAACGTGGTTCAAAACTTTAGCTAGGTCAGGGTTTGCCTTTTTCGATTAGTAGTGGCTCCATTGTAGTTCTTTTGTATTATTTTTGGCTATTTGTTTCGAATCGAAAAGTATCTTAAAGTATTGTTGTGTTAATAGTCCATACCCGCTTTTTCTATTGTTTGAGCAAAGAATTCACGTTTCGTTCGTTTTTATCTTTTAGTCTGTCGATGAAAGCGAAAACCACAATTGAGGATTTAAAATAAAAGACAATTAAAACGATCTACAATGAATGGTGAAATGATAAAGTTGACGGCATACTACAGTCCTACAGAGTTGTGGCATTTACACACAGAATTAGAGCAAAAAAGCTGAAATAAAAGGAACACGAGAAAAACTACTTATCAAACTAAAATGGCTAAAAACACTCCTGTATTCTAGACTCAACAATTAGCCTAAAATTATATTCTGAACCTCACCTTCCTTTATAAACCCACGATGACTCGCTAAACCTTCCATTATTACACAATTTGACAATTTGACAAAAAATTGTTCTACATTAGTCTATAAAACAAACATGAGTACCTGGGTGGAGTTAATATACCAGTTAACTGGCAATTCTTTCCATCGGCCTTCGACGGCTGGACGTAATTGCGAATTAGAAAAGACGCAAAACTAAGAAAATGATAGATTTCAGTTAAATATAACACAAGCTTCAGCATATATTGGAACATAGAAGTTTTATAAAAAGACAGATGGTGAAGTGTAATTGTAAAATAGTAGAAACTATTTAAAAGGTCGAAGGAGTACAGCATTGAAGTCTTAAAAATCAAAAAGATTTGCATATTAATTAACTTACCCAATCTTTAACCTTCTCTTTAGGGCGGTTGATGTCCTCATTCTGTTTTCCACTGGCCCCAAGCTCTCAAGTTTTGGCCTTTTTTCGGAATCGAGCGCCGAGCTTTGGATTTCCTCGAGTCCCCCAACTTCTACTGGCTACGCCATGTTGGCTTCTAAATCTCGAAGTTAGCTCCCTCATCGTGAGCACAAACCTGACTGTCTTTTGTATCATTTCCCTCCACTATATCAAAAATTGACAATTTAGTTGCTCTTTAACGTATTGACAACTGCAATGCTGTGGAGTGTTTTTGTTGCTAATTTGCTTACTCCGTCTGACTTGGTGGGACTCTGCGTATGCAGGATACATACTGGATTATTATCTTACCAATATTGATAATCTCAACAAATCGAGTAATATAGCTGAAGAAATTAAGGAGATGAACCTCGGAATTTAGAGATTTTCCAGTATAAATATCTATCTTATGCGTAATATTTTAACATCTACAGATAAGAAGAAATAGCCGCATGCTTGGCTTGTCCTTTGCTTACTAATATCTAGTGACTACCAAGAAATTACCAAAAAAGATCAGAGAAAAAAAGGAGGTGACGGCCTGGAAGAAGATAGGAAGAATATAGAAGATGATGGGCTGGAAGAGAAGTCGAAGGTGGCTGAAGAAGAGTGCAAGAAGCCGAGGAACATCGAAGAAGAATGAGAAGATAACAAGGAATTGCTTGAACTCTATGAGAAGTTGTAAGAAGCAGTTAGGGAAAAAGAAAGAGAAGCAAAGAAGATGAATCCGAGTCTGAGATGAATAAGAATTGAAATAAAGAGTTGCAGGGAAAGTTTTAGTTGATGAGCAAGGAATACGAGGAATTAAGAAGCAAGATGCAGGAAGAAGAATGTGAAAATGATAAATCCATTTGGAGGATTTTGGTCCGTTTTTCGGGATAAATAAAGATTTTATGTAATTGCGCGGGGGCTTGTTTGGTGTCTTGTGTTTCCTAAGTTCAGTAAGGCATGATTTTCTCTAATGTTGATATTGTATAAAATGTTGCAATATCATTACGGCTATTAAATGCTTTATAATATTTCTCAATTTATTTCCTTACTGCTACTGCATTCTTCATAATATTTCTCAATTAATTTCATCACTGTAACTTCATGCTTCAAAATATTTCTCAATTCATTTCATTGCTGTTACTGTTCCTCGATACTGTTACTCAATACTAGTTGGGAAAGAAGGGTATCGGAAAAAGAAATTTAAAAGGGGGGCTTTGGCCTTTGACACTTGGAATATGCATTGTTCATATTAGCTGAAGATATTTTGTGGCGGTTAAGGAAAACATAAATTGTAGACAAATAGGGAGAGAATGTCAATTAGGCATGGGAGAATAATTTGTAAAAAAAAATGATACTTACGTAGATTGAGTTGTGAGCGAAGGAGAACGAAGCTTGCGATATCGGCGTTGCTTGACACGTGCTGGTGTGCGTGTGGTTTTGGGGTGCATTTCTCTTGCAATACTCTGACTTGGCCGTAGCAGTGGGAGCTTAACAGGAGCCAATTCGGGTTGTATTATATCTTCGTCAGCAGATTATGTGGCTTAGGCCTTAACAGTTTAAAAAGGCAAGCGGGCAGAAGCAGAGAGGCGAGCAAGCTGGAGATGCGAGAGCTTAGGCCAGAAAATCGTGAAGTATCTTGCCGGAGAGCTCATTGCTACAAGAATAAAACCTGGCATGCTTGTGCTTTCATACTTGTCTCCTGGGAGTTAGGGAATCTCTTTCCTTTGTAATCTAGGTGATCTCCTCAATGAAAATAGGCCTACCTTTGGCACAGAGACGGAGCACGTCGGTCATCAACTGTTCTTGAGGAGAAGGTAAATGGAAGTGAAAGCACTATGATTTCTCTTTAAAAGGAAATTTATCTTTGACACAACTGATAGCAAAATTAGGCTCCAGAACCAATGTAAAAGTAAGAACAACCTAAGAACATTCCAGGCTGAAAATAGAGGAATTAGGGGATTCCCAATCAGTAAAATTTTTTCAGTGTGTCTATTTTCTCTTCAAATTTGTCATCAAACAAGAGCCTGGTACTGAAAAATTATATTTTTAAATCTAATTAATTAATTATGCAAATTAATTTTCCAATATGGCGGATTATGCAAAAATTCTGGTGTATACTTTGATACAACTTTTTTCGTTCTACCTGCACCTATGTAGCTGATTTTTTATAAGCTTATTGGCCAGCATTATAGCCTTGTATTTACCTTCAATGAAGCCTCTAACTGCAATGAAAAAATGTTGAGCCCATTTTTTCAAAATCATTGTCATTTACTGTAGGCTTTGACAAATTGTTTAAGATAAATACAAAGAGCATATATTCAAGATACCTGACTGAAAATTTCAAAACTCTATCTTTTGAAATGGTTGAGAAATTTTGTTCAAAAAGCTCTTCAGAAGAGAGATCTTTGAAGACAGGCTCTGTGATTTTTGCCACAGGTATTGGAATTCCTTTCTTGTGTTTTTATGATGAAAGATCCTTCTTATACAAACACCTTGTGTCTTCCCCATCAGGACAGTTGTCATGCATAGGATTTTCTCTTGAGAAGGCCCCGTGGGGCAAAACAGCAGAGACAGCTTCTCTCATTTTTCCAAACTGCCAGCATTCTGCCGAATAACAAAGCCAAATAGTTTTGCAGGGTATTTATAGTTTTGTCGGTAAGTCTACCAGCACCAGCAAGGCCTTTCCCATCAGAGAGCTTGGTGCCTTTATCATCTTGCTTGAGACATCTTAGTCTCGTCGCACATCTTTTTTGACATGGCCAACTCACTCAAGTTTCTCGGTATCAACACCATAATAGGGCTTGCTTTTGCAAACCTCTTTGAATGATGCTGAATAGCCATCCCCGATGTATTGTACATAACGCAGGCCTCTTGTCTCCTCTGACCTCTGAAAGAAACTGGTTCCATGGATGCGGCAATTCCTGAATGATCTACATTGCGACATGGCTCAGCTTCCACATTTGATATTCGCCTGATGACTTTTTTTCCCCAGTATGTGCATCCCTGGCAAATAGTCGAGAGTGTTTCTACATCCACGCATTTACCAGAATCAACAATAGAGAGCTTACGATTTGACTACGTAGGTGACTACGGCTACGTATAAGCCTGAGTAGTCACTGCCGTATCGTTGTGCGCAGTATCTGACTTACGATTTGGAGTACGCAGGCTAACTACGTACGAATTGGCGTCAAAATTTTACTTGCCTTCACAATGCACGAAACTAAGATGGCCAACCCCGACGTTGGCCAACCACATTGTTTACATTTTAGCACAGATAATGCCAATTCTTTTAAAACAAAAAAGAGAGAAATAGGCATGAAATGTAAAACTCAGGTCAGATAGTGGCCTAGCTGTAGGGTGTGTAGCCCAAATCGAAAGTAAATACATCATTTAACAACAAACCAAAAACTAGAAACAGTGTTAATTCGCCCATGTTCATATCCTTGATATCTCCAATGTTTCTATTCTATTTAAAATCCACAACAGAATCAAAATAATTGTTGACACACGTCGTATTTTCCCTACGTTTTTCGATAGGGGCTTCGCTTTCCATATCGTTGGTTATTCTTGAGGAAAACTGAAAATAGACAAAGATAAATTGCTTGCAATACACTGAAACTTTCAAAAAACATTAACTCAAAACTTACCGTAGCAGTCGCCTGCGTAGTCATATCGTAAGCTCCCTAATGATTGTTGTCGCGACTCCGTGATGGATTGCATGTCCCCTCCTTTGTCATGTTCCGTCAAGGGAGACAGCACATTCTGCCATCTCAATATCAGAGGACGGGTTGACTGTATCCTTAAAATCAGAGACAGCTCTCTTCATGCTTTTGACAGCAAACAGACTTGCTAGATGCATGGACTTTTCGAAATAAACTTTAGTAGCTTTTCTTGGTCATTGGTGGCGGTGAATTTAGGGTTAGGGCAAAGTTTTCCAGTGCACTATGTCCCCGGCCAATCGATCCGGCAAAACAAACCGTCAAATCAACAGTCAGCTTCAAACTAATCTTACTAGTTCTTATAAAAAAAGTGTACAAATTCACTGCATTTGCTTTGCAGCAGTATGTCTGTACTTTTTCCTGTTCCATCCGTGGAATCGTAGCAAATTCTCAATAAAAAAACTTTTAAAAAAACGAGTGTTCTCCAGAAGCAACTGTGCAAACTTCACTTAATGAAACAGCAATTGCCTTCGCAAGGGACTTTTAAATAGAAAAAAGACTTGAAAACTTCTGTGGAGGAGGCTGATGATAGAGTAGGACAACGAAAATCGTGTTTGATGCCGGGGCAAGGTAGATTTTCTAGACAGAGAACAAGACCTTTTCACATGTACTACGCAGGACGTCATATTGATTATAAGGGTGTTGTTAGGTAACAAAGTTTGATTACTAACGTAATTACAATGTCCACCCATAGGGGAGAGGAGACGAGGTAAAAAGGATTGACAGGGAATCTTGACAGGGATGCTCGCCCGAAAAAGTCTTTCAGTGACCAAGAAAAATAGAATGCCTTTAATTTGAATAAAAAAATAGCACTACCCAGAATCAAAACCCAAAAAAGGAATAATCTGAATTTCTTCTACGGTTTTAAACTTGTATGTACTGTGTGTTCTTTATTAAAAGATTTTAACTGGAGATACGACAATTGAAAGACCCAGAAAAATATCGGGAATTTTGCCAAACTTGGAGAAGTAGCTGGAAAATCACCTGGCAAAGAAAAACATAATTTTGTAAATTTCAAGCCCAGAAAAGTAAGACGAGCACCCCTGTATAAATATTTATATGTGCCCCCCCTAGGATGTCCACATTGCTTGAAGCTATTGAAGTTGTTATTCTAATACAATACGGAGTCAAATATCGAATTTCAACTTTCTTCAATTATTAGATCGAAGAGAATGCAGTAGAAAATACCCATGATTAAAAACAGTAGCATTCCGCCTAACCACCATCTCGATAATACGACAACCTGATTATTACAACCAGTTTATTGGTCTCAAAGTACAAATTCTTATGAAAAATACCCATTAATGCAACCACCCTATTATTCTGACCCATCGGTGGTCGTTTAGACGGGGTTTAACTGCTGAAATATAATGAATATAAATGAATATAAAAGAATATGGGAACATGCTCGGCTTTAGCTTCCTCTTTAACAATGCCAAATCCATGTTAAAGCCTTGTGCTCATTCAATCAAGATTTTTTGAAGGAATTACGCGTAAGTGATGACCTTACATGAAGTCGTACAAAACCAAGATGAATCGCCACTTAACAGTTCTTCAAACTCCCCCGAAATCAAGATTAAATACATTTTTGGGAAAATATTTTGGTGATTTCATGTGTTTACTAGATGTTGCAAGTTTTTTCAAAGCGCGTGATATAATATACCTCATCAGAGTAAAGAAGATCCACAAATGTGAAAATCCAGGGTAGTGAACGTAATTAGTTCTACCTATCATGCTCTTTGAAGGGATCTCGTATCTCCAGAAAATAAAATGCAAAACACCATTTTTCATGCAAGTTACATGGAGAATTCCATCCAAAATACAAGGTATCTGCCAGGGCCTCATTTCGCACGTGACCTACATATTTTGACATCCGGATGAAGAACGTAATCCTCCGTAATGTTAATGCGGACCGTGTTGGAAACAGCAGGATCAATGAGGTTTATCTTACTTTCTATGTATCAAAAATAACTAATAGGCCTAAATGGGAAATCTCTGCCTTTAAGAAGTCTTATAAGTAGCTACATCTGCAAAATATGATGCGCATCAATGCATACTAGGTATCTATGCAACAGATGTGAAATCGTTGAGATTTATCAATTCTCCCATGAACCTTTCTAGATAGGCAGAGCACCAAATCTTTGATAGGCTTTACCAATCAAGTCTTTTGAGTCCGAAAGCTTGGCCTTCTTTTCAATAAAGGCAGAATTTCACATCATAGGGCAATCACCTGGGGTGGTGTCTGTACAGTACAGTGGAGGTTTTTCAGTACATTTGAGGGATAACATCAGCATAGTGGAGGGATAACATCAGCACATTTGTTACTGTGTACTACACCGGAGGGCTAATATCAGCACAGTGGAGGGATAACATGATGTGTTTGGGGGATAGCATCAGTACAGTGGAGGGATAACATCAGTTCAGTGGAGGTTGTTCAGTATAGTAGAGGGATAACATCAGCACATTTGCTACTGTGTAGTACATCGGAGGGCTAACATCAGCACAGTGAGGGTAACATGATGTGTTTGGGGGATAGCATCAGTACAGTGGAGGGATAACATCAGTTCAGTGGAGGTTGTTCAGTACAGTGGAGGTTGTTTAGTACATCGGAGGGCTAACATCAGCACAGTGGGGGGATAACATGATGTGTTTGGGGGATAGCATCAGTACAGCTGTTGAACTGGTGATGGTAATGCGTTGCGAAGAGGCACATTCCCATGATGCATTGCGGGAAATGAGACCATATTTTGCAGAAGCGCCTGATTGGATTTCATCTACCTGTTATTTCACCAGTCAAAGC
The DNA here is from genome assembly GCA_963924455.1 of Pelagia noctiluca. NCBI lineage: Eukaryota > Metazoa > Cnidaria > Scyphozoa > Semaeostomeae > Pelagiidae > Pelagia > Pelagia noctiluca. The sequence continues at coordinate 16,536,539 of OZ004322.1, read as the reverse complement.
TTGGAATTCCACTTAGCAAGGTAAGCACGACAAACAAGAGTTTTATGCACCATCCCTGTGATTCGCAGAGCCAGCTGGAACCAAGCACGACCACACAGATTTCTCATCCTTTTTGAGGACACGGGTTGGGATATGTAATCATGACCTCCATCTACAAAAAAGATCCATTTTAGATTGTTAGAGTTAGAGTTATTAGGGTTAGGGTATCTAGCGTTTTAAGTTCTCTAGCGTTAAGGTATCTAGCAATAGGGGAGATAGCTAGGTTTAGGGCACAAGGCACTGAGGTATGTAGGATTAAGGCATATACTAGACTTAGGGTAGATATTGGGATTAGGGTATGAGGATTGGGGTACATAGGACTATGGTATTTATGGTTGAGTTATAAAATAGGGTTTGGGTATGATATAGCTAGAGTATATAACGTTAGGGCATATGGGGCTAGGATGTTTAGGTTTAGGAGTACTGTATATAAAGTAAAGGTATATTGGTACAACAAAGACAAAGAGATGGATGATAGTATTAGCTAGAAAGGCCTTAGCGTGCTTAAATTATTTATATATATTTTTTTAAGAAAGAGATTCTTCACATCTATCTCGACTTTTTGGCTTATCCGAATCTTTTAGTATCATCTAAAGTAAAGGTATATAGAGTTAGGGTGTATAATGTTAAGGTGTGTAATTTGAAATATTTCTTCATGATACTCAGCCCTGTAATTCAAGGAAACCTTGGACAGGAGTCCGCTGAAATCAACTATGGAGTGCAAACTTACATTTTCAAAACTTTGTCTTTACCGCCACTGGCAACTCTATCTCCGTCTGGACTCCAGTCTACCGCATAAACCTGAAACGAGGTCAGTTGCTAAAACGAGGCATACATTCATGGAGCGAGAGTACAGTTGTTGTCACAAATCTCTGGATGGCACATCCGAAATCGTACTAGCGCTTCTCCCACCTATTTGGCCACCAAGAGTGTTTTTGTGGACACTAAAAGAATTGTTGTTCGATCATTACAGCACGATTAACAATACCACTGGTCATCATCATCAAATTCAGCGACACGCCCTTTTTTGTATTTCAATGCATTTTACCCCCTCCAATATGGCCGCCGATGACTTCCATTTGAAAAGAAGATGCTCGATCCAGTCTTTTTGTCGGGATCAGTATTTGTTATTTGCGTTGCATGAAGACGCCAGATTGTTTTGAGCAGATTGCTGCAGTATAAAAGATAACTAGTCTCCTTTAAAATCAGCCCTCTCATAATTCAAGAACCCTCAGTCCTATCTTACGTTAGCCCTCGGGGTATCTTATCAAGGATATGGTAGCGGGGATGTGCCTTTTTAGGGGTACCTTCTGAAAATAAAATACTGAAAATACTAAAATACTGAATCATGGGTGTACATTTTCACTTAATACTCGGTCTACTTAGAATTATGGGTATGAATTTTGAGAAAAAATAAAGACAAGAGAAATGTTGTGATCGTAGATCAACCCAAAGAAGAAGAATGACACATCATTTACACTGATGTGTGGTATGAGACTTTTATTTAGAGATATTTTGGCTTATTCAGACACAATTATGTGGTGCTACTAAAATTTTGTTTCTTTTATATATTCCATGACACAGAATTAAGGGGTCCCTTTTTTCAATTTACTACCCGGAATTATGGCCCCAATTTTTTGTTCAAAATTGCACATCTCTATCACTTAACCCCCTAAGGTACTCCCCACACCCCCCTCTTTTACTTTCCCCGCAAACTCCGGTTCAGAATTTTGTTTTGTGATTGTTCAAACGTTTTAGTGGAGGTACTCTAGAATCATTAACGATTCAGTTGCATATTGGCAGATATTACGTCATAGCCTACAAATACACGTGCTGTACAATAATCTTATAAGAAACTTTTCTAAACAAACAATGCAAGAGCGAGCCAGAAATTAGACAAGATGATTGCGCATCTATCAGGTATTTTCATAGACAAATCGCACTGGAGTGGCTCGACACTGGTTACTTTACTTCAAACCTTTTTAAGTTAAAAATGTATTTACCAGATCGCTGGCAAGAACTAGACTATGCTAAGAGTGATCGATCTGGTCAAACCAAGAGGCGTCATCCATGGTTCGGTTTAAATTTCGAGATAAAAAATGTTTGGTTTAGGATCAGATTAAGACCACTGGCCAACATGTGTATCTGAAGGCTATGACTGGCTTATCTCGGTTTAGACACCTTTTCTTAGCTCTGTGCTCAGCATCAAATCCGTATGAAGTATGTTCGCAAAAGAGCCCCGTTACAGTATCCTTGCGATAAAAACTTCTCACTAATGTTTCGAACGAACTAAAAAAGAGATCCGCTATCGACAATCATCTTACAATCGAATCCCCCATAAGGCAGATAAAAATCTTTTTCAAAACGATCTAATTGAGCTAGTTATCTTGATGTTGATATGAGCATGGTATCGACCTGATCAAACTTACGATCACGTGATCAAACAGCGGCCCATTATCATAGAAGCGAGGCTAGGACGGATTATTATCCGTCAGAGCTGTAGGGGATTTCATTTTATACTTTTTAGATCTGTTAAGAGTTGGACGCCTTGGAAATCATTTCTATCTTATGTAGCTATTGGTGCGTGTCGAGATAATCACCGTAATAGTATTGTCTGTCTCGTCGCTAGCCAAGAAGAATTAATTTAGCGATTCCAGAAACACAACACATAGTGAAGCAAGAATAGCAAGAAGCAAAGTCTGGCTGACACAAGTCTTTTAGCCCAGGAATTGTAAGTTTTTCCCTTATATTTTTGATGAATATCAGAATAATTTTGAGAGTTTATTAAGAGTGAAAGTGGATTGACTTTAGTTTAACTTTCGTCTCGGCTTACCGCTTACATACCAAGTTATTTTTATAAAAACATAACCCAAGTTATTTTTATAAAAACATAACAAGGAACTCAATATCTTTCATACTCTTCCGAAGACAAATAGCTATAGGCTTTATGAAGTTTTGCAAAAGAGTAGTTAATCAACTTCTTATAATAATAGGCTTGGTTATAAGCTTCATTTATCAAAAATAAGCAGCCCGATTATTTAGCTACAAATGCAGTGCAAATGCATGTGATGTGAGATAACATCCAATTAGTAGATATAACTAGCCTACTCTGCAGAATTATTAAGTGAAGTTTATCGTTACGCACATTATATTTTCGATTACTTTTTTAGAAACAGAAAAGAAAAGGATGATTATAGGATATTCTTAAAAACCAAATTTAGGAGTGGTGTTTGCTATATATACATAAGAAACTGCGTCTTTCGGCTTGATTGTTTGTACAGTTTCTTAGATCAATAGAAAACAGTCCTTTGCGGCAGGTCTTTTTGGTAGCAGAGTTCACCTCAATTCATCTGAATAAATTCACAACAACGAACACCAGCAACAACCGAACATATCTCATTTCTTTCACTTCACCGCAACAAAGCACACTTTGTTATGATTTTAATTTTGTTTGGTTTTTCATATATCATAAATTGGTTATCAAGAAATGAAATGAAACAACAAACTTTCTTCGGAAATCATTCTTGTTTGAACTATTTGGAAAGGAGTGAGCGACCGATAGAGCAAATAATTCTTTTTAGCAACAATAATAATACGAGAGCCCAATAACCTAAGTTCGTAAAATTCTATTAAAAAATAAACCATGCTTTCTAAACGTTTCGACACAATATTCATCAGTAAACTATCTTTACGTTCAGAAAGCATGGTTTATTTCTGAATTAGCTACTCTTTTTAACAACTGGACTCTGGATTCAGACACTCGCTGTTATTTAGCTTTATATTTTGCTAAAATAACAGTCTAACGACCTACCCCTGCCCCAGAAATCGTACCCTTTCTCTAATAACGATTCCAAGTGCAATTCGTATACACATGTTTTTTTATTAGCAACTTCTTTATAAGCAAGTCGGTACTCGAAGAGACAAAAAGTTCCGCAATTCTAGTACTGGATGGAGGAATGCTAAGCAATCTGAAAATTTTAGTTCTGATCCAATTGGCCATGAAAATCGTGCAGCACAGGGCCCACGCCATGAATTTTGTTGTGGGGGGGCCAAAATTGAAATATGAAAAGTTCTACGGCATTCCACTTCTCAGGCCTCAAAATGGCTTAAAATCTTTAAATTATCTCTTCCTGCACTGCAAACCACGTAGATATGGGAAAATGACATATTTTTTTTTAACAATGGACACTCGATCCCCATATTCACTCCCAAATCTGAACATAGGTGCAACAAATATAACTTTTATAACAGAACTCAACCAACAAGAGCGATGCAAAGATCAAACACTTCGACAAAAATGAAAAAGCTCCGACCAAGATTTTTACTGATTGTTCATACTAGGGGTGTCTAGGGGCTCTCCGATTTAGGCTCACGGATCTGAAACAGCGATTATTTTGAGGAAGTGCTTGCGAGCGTAGCGAGCGAAAAATTTTAGGTTATATTTGAAGCGTAGAAAAACCATTGGAAGTCTAGAACCCAGAAGTGTCTTAAATGATCATCAACCAGCAGTACATTTTAGAAATTATAGTCACGAATAGGAAAGTTTGAACCTATCTTAAGTGTCTTCCATATAAATGAGATGAAATAGAAAAACAGAAGGCGAGCGTAGCGAGAAAAAGTTTTTAACTTACGTTGCCTGGATGTCAGAGATTTTTTAAGAGCTAGGCTAAGAGTTGACAGAACAGATGAGGAGGGCGAATTTACTCTTATTCACCGATAAGATCAGACATGACCGTCTCTAAAAATCCTCCTATAATGCCTTCTTGTGCAGAATGGTTGAACGAAACACTTGTAAGCAGTTTCTCCGATATAATCTTGAAAGTTTCATCGTTATAAGCAATAAGAAATTTCCGTCAAACTAACGACCTTTCCAATAATTCCGATAGATTTTTGCCAGGGACCACCCCCCTCTGCCTCCCAGCCAAACGTGTTTGCCTCTGCAAAAACGCTTTAAAACTCTTCGTGCTCACGAGAATAAAGCTCTAGTCTTGCTTTATTTACTCAAATTTGGAAAATTAACAATTTTTTTGGCCAAATTTGTGGGGGAGCCATGGCCCCTGTGGCCCCCCCGGCGGCGTGGGCCCTGCAGCAGCTATAGAAAAGTAGTTTACAGTGGCTGTTAGTACCCCGGCACACTTTTGTATGCAAGATACAACCGATATCTTATTTGAACAAACACTTCTGAGATAGTATTCTAAGGAATAAAGTTTTAAGTAAAAAAGGCTAAGCAATTGCTGAGCAGTTTTGAGTACTCAAATTTGCCCTCAAGCTGAGCAATGCTTAGTACTGACCTCGAGCTGAAGTTGCTTATAAACAAATGCGTGTAATCGAGAAAGGGTATCATTTGATCTGTCTATATACAGGGCCTTGCCCACTTATAATCCCCAGCAGGTTAACGCTATCCCACTTCAAGTCCACATAATAATAATTTTAGAAAAAGCCTAAGTTTCCTAATGTTTCTTTCTCCTGACACATTTTGTGACGTCCACATTTGTCGAGAATGCAACGGTGGAATACATCTAATGCATGTAGTGCTATAGTATTCAGTTATAGAATTTCGTGTGAAGCTAAGGTTTCAAAGAATACCAAAACATGAATTAGAATGGGAAATAGAGACTCGGGGGCACATATCTAACAAGCCTTCTTAAGCCTGAAGGAAGTTTTAGCACTTTGACTACCAAGGTAAAATTGGTAAGAAACTTCCAAAGCTCACATGGGACTAAACCAATCTATCCTTGAAGAATCTCTAATCAGATTTTGGGAGAATTGCAATACATCTTTGTGCTCTTTTGTCTTTTATAACAATAATGAAACAATGTGATAGCGAATTTCAATTGAAATTCTTAGGATAAGGCATTGTGATTTCTAGCCATTGAAAACAATGGAGATATAGAAATCTAACTGATTGCGCTGTTATTGCCATGATTTCCTCAAAATTTTATGAAACAGGGAGTTAGTTAGAAGATGCTCAAGCTGCTACATTAGAAGATTTGAATTGAGCCTGTGAAAAGATATTGCTTGAGGCAGGGAGAAAACTCACTCAAATGTGTCACGCAAAAGAAAATTCCAGAGGCCTATCTTCTCCTTCTCTCACTGACATACTATACCGATCAAAAACCATTCTCTAGTGCACTAAACTGATGGTCAGACAAAAAACCTTAAAGTAGTTAAAGTATTATATTTTACTATGTTTCCGATTTTCCCATCCACCCCAAAGTTCTGTACCGATCAAGGACTGAACAACCTATTCGTTAGTTTCCATTTTCGTTCCCTTCCATACCAAATATACCGATGTGTATCAGACGAGTAGCGAACAGTAGTTACTACGTTTCACCATGTTTCCGATTTTTCAATCCACCCCAAAGTTCTGAACCGATCAAATACCGTTCAGAGGTCAAGATTCTATAGATACATTACAAGCAAATAAAACGCATAAGTATAAAGATTGAATCTACTCGCTTTTTGTAGCCATAAGAAACTTAATCTAAGCTCGACTACTTTTTTCTCCAAACTTTTCTTTAACGATCTTCGTTTTGACATTAGTTATTAATGAGACAGTATTGTTAGATGATAATGCAAGCCAAAATATATATTAATAAATCATTGAGAGTAAAAAATGATGTTGAAATGTGTCCGAAATAGTCCGAAAATGTGTCCGAAACTGAGCTTTGGATGCATTTATTTCCAACTTCAGCAATGCTGCATGATTTTCAAACTCTTGGTTGACTATATTGGTTTACTTCGAAGAGTTTCTTAAATCTTTAGGGCTCTAAAGATAGCTTCCTGGAAATGTAGTAGAATTGGGTTTTCTGTATTTCCAATTGCTCTCTATTCTTTGAGAAAACAATAGGACTGAATAATTTAGTGTCCCCCCTGACAATTACTAGTAGTTTTCAGATCAAGTATAGTTTGTCTTTAAAAATCGTGCAGTTAAGCATCTTAGCTGTAGTGTCTTCACTGAAAATAATTCAATTCAAACAATTCCTATTGTGAAGTTTACAAAGGTGTACACGCGCCTGCAAAGAATTTATTTCTTCAAATGCTAGATCGAAACCTTGAAAAATATTTATTTCATTTCATTGGTTATTACTCACATATTATTAGTGAAACATAAGAAAAATTAGCAATCGTCTTGGGAAGATTTCTGAGACTTTAAAAGGATAAAGCAACATTTGAAAACATCTGCTTCTCTTTCTTAGCTTCGAAACAGCTGACGTTAATTTGAAACAGAATTTCAAGAAAAACGCGATCGAACATTCCAGCTTACTTCACAACGCCGTTGATGTTAAGGGTTGATGGCTGATTCAAAGGTAAACATTTTTTGAAATTATAACTTTTATACATCCTATAAATGTTCTTATGATAAGAAAGAATTGTTTACAAGATATCGTGCTCGACATGTCAGACAGTTAAAAGAATATTAAATTCTGGGCAATTTAAAATCGTTGATAACTGAATAGCATAAATGAATCCGTTGTATTTTACAAGAAATCCTAGTTCTAGGTTCCTTATAAATTAATTCCTTCTACTTCATATATATTTATAGATAACTTATAATATTGATTTCATTTAAAGCGTGTGGTTTGATAATTTCAATTCGAAACTTTCTCACTATAAAAAGCGGTGTAATTATATTAGTAGTGACAAATTAGCAGAAGTTAGAATTATTGCAGAGAAGTGGCCGAAAGTGGAGTTATTAGCATAACGCAGGTGTACTTTCAAAGGCTTGCAATAACTCACAATCAACAAAGCAGAACTTGATAATACTGCCACAAACACCACACAATCACCAGGCGTATGACGCACACAGAACAGAAGTCACAAAGCATATATAACCATCAATCATGAACTGGTTGAGAATAATTTCGGTTTCATTTAATGAATTTAATCCAGTACTACGAGGGGGTTTAGTACTGTGTTGGGATATCATCAATACTGTGGGGGGGGGGGGGTTCAGTACTGTGCTGGGATACCATTCAGTACTGTAAAGTGTGTTCAGTACTGTTCCACAGTGAATGTTGCTTCCCTGCACAGTATTGAACATCCCCCACAGTACTGAGTATCACCTAAAGCGCTGATGGTATCCCAACCATACTGATGGCATCCCTCCACAATATTAATGGCATCCCTCTACAGTACTGATGGCACCCCTCTACAGTGCTGATTGCATCCCTCTACAGTAATGGTGGCATCCCTCTACAGTAATGGTGACATCCCTCTACAGTAATGGTGACATCCAACTACAGTAATGGTGACATCCCTCTACAGTAATGGTGACATCCAACTACAGTAATGGTGACATCCAACTACAGTAATGGTGACATCCCTCTATAGTAATGGTGGTATCCCTCCGTAGTACCGAAAAGCAAACCACGTGGTACTCGAATGTTTGTACGAATTTTGGAAGAACACATGGTACAAATTTTTAAATGGAAATGAGAAAATCGAGTCAGGTGTTTCCCTGTTGATCAGGTTTTATTCACAAATCTGTCTGGAACTGAAAAATCCTTTCTCAAAAACAAAAGCTCAATCCAGGTAAAGCCTCGCCTTATCTCCTCAAATATTCTATTCAAACGAATAACTATATTTAGATCGTCTGAGATTCGGTTCTTCTGAGACGAGCTCAAATTTCTGGCTCAGTGGCTACCCTTAATTCGTTCTCTTTTTACTCACTCCACGGGGTTTTTACAACTCAATTATCTCGAACTAAACTTATCAACTGTCTTTGGTAAAAAAGAGATTTAGGAACGGACTGATAATACATAAATAGATTTTCATCGGTAATGAACTTAACATTAATCACCCTGTAAAGTCAGGGGTACACACCCAAATGTTTTTGGGGGTCGGCGACGCATCTGGGACATAAGTTTAGCATAAAATGTTTGTGGACCGAACGAGCACATGCAGAAAATGTGTAATAATTAGTGCATTAATCAGTACGTGAAAAAATGGTTTTGAGCAGCTTGAAACATTACAAGCCTGGAGAAGAATTGGGCTACCTGAGGCGGCACCATGGTAGTCACCGAAGGAAGAAGTTTTGCACTTTTGATGCTCAATGCACTTTTCGATATCGAAATTGTTCTAATGGCTGATTTTTCGCAAAAAAAGATAATTACTTAAAATTCACTAAAACACCTAGTGATTGACATAAAATAGTTCTCATAAATTTTTTTGGACTAACTTTTGGAAGAGTTTTGGACCGACTGTTCAATTACTGGGGGGGGGGGTGTCTCGACCCCCACATCCCCTTAATGTGCTCCTCTCTTTGAAGTTCCGTGCAATACTGTGGGGGGGGGGGTGCTCAGTACTGTGGGGAGATATCATCAGTACCGTGGGAGATTCCATCACTGCATTGGAAGGTGTTCAGTAGTGTAAAGGATATCATCGGTACATCGGAGGATGTTCAGTACTGTGGAGGGATACCATCAGTATATGTGGTGGATATTTAGTACATGGAAGGGAAACCATAAGCCATTCGGGTATTATCTCAGCAATGCCTGTGGTTTCCCTCCACAGTATTGAACATTCCCCACAGTACTGAACATCCTCCACAGTATTTCAGTACTTCATTCACAGACGTTCTCCAGAGGGCTAATCTTTACTTCTTTTTTGCAGAAGCACTATGATGCAGTGATCTACAAGACGCACTTTCCCAACCAGCTATTCGTTGGTTGTTTCCCAGAAGATAAGAACTCGAAACGACTCCGTGAGCTTTTCAGCCAATATGGAAAAATCACAGAAGCCAAGTTTTTGTTGAACAAGAGCGGGCAGTCTAAGAACTTCGGATTTTTGTGCAAGATGGCGAAAGACTGTACAGATCGAGATTTAGAGCGACTATCGAAGGGTTTGGAAGGAATGGAAATCAATATCAAGCCAGCAGTGAAGCGAATCAGAAAGGACTCCACCGGCCTTCATGGCAACTAGGAAGATTTGAAGTTGGTGCAAAATACTAACTGATCTTGACTCACTTCGAAATACCAAACCTAATACCTCACCAAAATTATTGCAACACCCTTTTCAGAATTGCAGATTTATTGTTAGTATTTGTTGATGATTTGTTCAAATCATCACATCAAAATAAATAATGCTTTTGATATTGAAAGAGACCGATGGTGGGCCTAGATTTGTTCTACAAGTCCTTGTTTCCCTGTGTTCTCTGATACGATGACGTCAATCTAGCATAGTGTCTCAGATGGTATTCCCTACTCTGTTATGGCTCGATGCTGGTCAAAATCCAAATAACTGTTCACAGTTTAATACAAGAATGAGTAGATTTCTCATTTTGATTTTCACCTAAGGGAGGGGTGGCACATTTTGCAAAAACAGTAAGGGTTCAAGAAAGAGTTTGGTTAGGATATCTCCTACAGTACTGATGGTACCCCTGTACTGTACTGACAATATCCTCCACAGTAATGAACATCCTCCACAGTAACTGAACATCCTCCACAGTACTGATGGTACCTCCTACAATACTGAACACTCCCCAAGAACCGATGTATCCCCCACAGTAGCGAACATCCTCAACAGTATTGCACAGACACTCCCTTGGATGGTTAATTCAGACAGTCGGCATTCGGACTTTGATCACAGCAGCATCTCACAGCTGCAATAAACTCAAGAAAAGAAAGGAAAAGACTAATGATTTGGAAAACTGGTCCTAAAGTGAACTTTTGTATTGATCCTGCAACTTTGAATTGGGCTGTCGCAATACTTTCTAGAGGCGTAAAATAATGTAGATAACATGTTATGTTTACGCTTTTCAACGCTTGTAGTTTACGATTGATTTTAACAAATTGTGTTTGCTAACCAACTGTCGTTCGCAATGGGAATCTGTAGTCGATTCCGCTGTATTTAAATTCATAAACTTAATATAAAACAGAAAATGCATTGAAAGTGTTTAATTGTTATACTATGAGGGAAGTTAGATCAATTGCAAGTCAAAGTTGACAAATAACAGAAATAATCACCCCTTATTTATGCTGTACTCTTTCTATAGTGAATGCTTATGGGGCGAACACAAAGTTGCCAATGGAAACGATTCGGAAAGATTCTGAAGCGTGCTAAAAGCGATTTGCAGCAGTTTTGCAATGATTAAGAAACGTTTTGGAAATATTTCAGAAATGTATGAAAGATTGGAGGATATTCAGAACTGTGGAAGGAAACCACAAGATACCTCCGTAGTACTGATGGAATCCCCCAGGGTACTGAAGGCCCTCCAATGTTCAGATGATACCTTCCTTCACAGTATTGACATCCTTAATCCTACTGAACATCCTCCATAATACTTCAGACGTTCACCTTGGCTTAGTAGCATGCTGGCATGTATACTTCAGATTATCAAGGTAGCTCGAACTTGTAAATTATCAGAAACTTCCCTCTCTTCCCATTTCTCTTATTTAACATGAGATTTTCAACTTCCATCAAGTCATTTATCATTTCTTATTCATTATTCTCACTTCCATCGTAACTTTTAAGCACTTTTATCTTAGTTTTAGTTGGTTTGAATTGAATGAAACATCATGGAGATTCTTTGTCTTTATTGCTTATAACAAGAACTGCATATATGACTCGTCATACGAATGTTTTACTTGATAAGAGGGATTGACTTTTTTTTCATTGCAATATACACATTTCTTTAAGTAAATTCTAGTCAGACTCAGTACAGAAATGGCATGGCATTTTTAATAGTTAAAAAGGCGTAATACAGTGGTATGTATTCAAACTGAACTAGTAATGACTTTAGACAACGCCTACACCTTTAAATAAGATGGTTTCACTTTCACTTCCCATTTCCTGATAAGTACTGAGATGAAATTTTGTCAAATTGCTTAGAACTACTCGATCCAACACTGACATTGCTGAACTTTCCAGAGTATACTAACTCGCCTATAGAGCACTTGCATTTAAAAACACACATGTAAGATGATCAAAGATGTGCCCAGTTTTAAGTAGAGGCAAAGTAGCATGCCCATTATCATTTCTTATACATGCATGAAGCTATCATCATAGTTACCGTCACGCATGAGAGCGAATGCTGCAACGTTTAGCTCCGTGTAATGAAAAACGTAGAGCGGAAACACATTTGATTTGGAGGGTATGGTAACTGGATAAAACTTTACCTCCTTCTTCACCAGTAACTCCGTGTAGTGAAAAATATTGAACAACATATTTTGCTCTGGAAGTTAGTAATAACTGAACAATTTCGATCGTTAAGAACTACAGAATAGCAAAATATAAATACAAAATGGAATAACAAAAAAGCTGTAGACACTCTTACCTCATCTGAATGTCCTGGTAGGTCGAAGAGAAGCTTTTTAACTTTAATGTCCCACACCTATCAGATAAATAATGGTCAGTTACACAATTATCAAAGGACCAACGAGGGGTCCCTGGCTGGAGAGTTATGGGAATCAAGCCTATATTACTCTTGGCCCTGACTTGTGAAAAATGTCATTCATACGAATGTTAAGTTGGAAGTTATAGCGGATATTGTTTTGGAATGGTACAGTCATGAGACCATGGCACCAAGATCAAAAACTTCCAATCTATTGGAAATGTTTACCCTGGAAGAACGATCTGATTTTCTTGAGAAGAAGCAGGAGTTGGAAAATGATCGGAACTAATTGGTTGGAATGAAATCTCCCGGCTGGGATTCGAACCAAAGACCTCTGGATTCACACCTCCACCACACTTCCAATTGAGCTATCGAGACAATTATTGCTATTCGATGGTCGAATTTACAAAAGTGAGCCAGATTCTAAGGAGCGTAAAGGATTTGTGCTAAGATAAAATTCTTATGTTCTTTTTTATCTGTAATAATTGAAACAATTGTTGAAACAGTTATGAAAAGCCATCCTGTGGTTTCTTATAGTAGCTACTTTTTGCATGCGGGTTGTTACTTTATTTCTTAAAGACTGGGCTAAAGTACCTTTGTTTGGTTATGATATCGAAGTAAATAAGAAAGTGAGATTTGCTCGTGTGAGGTTAATGTTCAAAAGGCAGTCATTAGATTTTCAAGCTGAGAGCAGCTTACTTAACTACAAGCATCCAGATGGACTTTATAAAAACTTTATCGGGTAAACTATTTTTCATAAGAAACCTAGTACTAGAATTTCTCAAAAAATGAAATTGATATTTCGTTTTACTGTTTCTTTTGACGTTAGAAAGTATAAGAAAACTGCAAAAAAACTAGGGCGTGAGGTTAGTTCCTTAAAAGAGTATTCCTTATCAAAGTTCATAGAATTCTAGCCTTAGTATTGTAAGGTTCAAGTTCACAACACCATCCACATCCAATTTTTCATTTAACAATCAGAAGAATTTTTCATTGAGTTGCCAGGATTCTCATAATTTCCTAAGCTTTTTTTATGATTAATAAAATAATGTCTAAGAAAGAAGTACAGACATTTAAATTTTTTGGACGAAGGCGTTCTATAAATTGCATAGGGTATTTAAAAAACTTCACAGAAACTCATTTCCATGTAAAACTTAAAACATTTCAATGTTGGAAATTTGCGAATTTGTTTTTGTAAAGAACAAGTTTACAAAGAACCTAAACCTAGGATTTCTGGTAAAATGCAATAAATTTTGATTTTCTTTCTTGGCAAATATCATTAGCCGAAATTAGGCATGAGCGTCTGTTTTCTGCCTTGAATTGAATTGTTGGAAAAGCTTCAAACTTCCAACTTTGCATGAGTGGTAATATGAAAAAAAGAAAGAAAATATTGACTGAATACAAGAAGTAAGGCAGTAAGCTTATCAGAAATTACCTTAAGCGTACTATCAGCACTGCCACTACAAAGGAGCCTGCTATCCGCTGACCATGCAATCTGCAACACAAATACAGTAAGCATAACCAAGCTATGAAGTTAACATTTTCCAAAGGTTAACCCCCGCTATCACCCCACTGAGCATTGATAACTTCGCAGAAAAGATACTTAAATCATACATTTCCAGGGGGTCACAAGAAGCATATCTCTTACCTGATAAACTGATTGAACATGACCTCGCAATGATGTTATGTATCTGTCAATCAAACAAAATAAGAGATTAAAAAACTTGAAAACTGTTCCATTCCAGGTAGGTTATATTGGGAATTGAACTAGCTGGCTATTTTCAACTCTTTATCTTTCTAAGCTTTCTAGACTATACTTGAATGGATAATGATTATGGAAACTGGCTATGTCATTCAATGTTTCTCCAAAGAAATGGCATATCAACAACATTCAAACTACAAGCTGTCTAGATGTACACACACCATGGGAAACGTCTGTGTAGTACTGAAGAGGATGTTCAGCGCGGTGACAGATATCAACCGTATTGTAAGGGGAGACCATCGGTACTGTGCAAGATGTTCAGTACTGTTGAGGGATGCCAAAAGCACTAAGCGTATTACATCAACAGTGTTTGCGGTTTCTCTACACAGTACTGAACATCCTCAAAAGCAATGGATATTATCCATCCACATTACTGAGCATCATCAAGAGTGCTAGATGGTAAAAATAATTTTCTATCACGGTGCACATCTTTGGAACAATCTAGCACCTGAGGTTAAGTATTAGTAATCAGTTTTAGTATTTTATTGTAATCGCAAATTGTAATTTTTCACCGCCCTCTGAAAAGCAGCCTTGGCTGATTGAGCTACCGTGTTTAAATAATATGCAATGAATGAAATGAATGAATGTTCTCCCTGCAATACTGATGGTGTCCCTCCGCCATCAATACCGATGGTATCTACCCACAATACTGATGGAATTCCACAATTGTACTGAAAATAGCACGGAAGAGAAGGTATCCCCCACAGTACTGATATAACAGTGTTGAAAGTGCCTGTTATTTAGAGCAGTCAAAAGCTTCAGAAATGCGTGCGACTCGCGTAGAGGTTAGGAACTGACTGATGATAAATAATTTAAACATGCAATACAAACAAAGACGGAAGTTACGTTACGAATAATTAGGATAATTAAGACACGAATATGATAAATATTATATGACGACAGTCCTGTTACACTGATGGTATTGCCCACAGTACTGAGCGATGAACTGGTCATATCCCCCCCCCTAAAGTACTGAACATCGTCCACAGTACTGAACGACTCCCCCCACAACACTGAACATCCTCCAGAACACTGAGCATCCTCCACTGTACTGAACAGACATTCCCCAGAGTGAAAAGGACAGCCAATGTCTGATATGTTCTCAAGACAGTATTACTATTCATGTGATGTCTGCATAAAACTTTATCGACTGCAGATAACCCAAGACGATTATCCTGAGTAAACTCAATCATCGCCATAACATCATCATCAACTTACTTTCGAAAACCACATATTTCCTACGCATTTGGAATTCAAAGAAGGAAGTCCAAAATACAAGTAGTAGATTAGCTCTCTGATAAGGTCGTAATTAGCAGAATTAGATATTTGGTTTTGCGTATCTCTGAAATCACTGAAAACTCCAAATTCATTGCGAAATGTTCAGCTGACAGATAATACATCTGACCTCCAAGGGATGCTTAAGGCGTGGGTGGGAATAAAGAGAATCGTAATGCTCGAAGAATAAGCGTAATTCTATTTATATCTGGATACAATTCTCGCCCAAACTTCAGTTTTTGATAATACAGCGGATTTTCATCGTGGCAAAGTTGGTTAGAGAACTGAACTTTCTCGGCTGTTCAACCGACACAAGACTTCTAACTTCTGTAATTAACTATGTCAACTCCTTTCTTTAAACGAAAAAACTACATTTTCCAACAAGATGTATTTGGCAAAGAACTCTAATCCGTTGAGCATCTCCAAGGTTTATTTGGTTGTCTTTAACTACTGCCAAGCAGAAACTAACTCAACTCGTATGCCCTGAGAAAGGAGAAGATGAGTCTTTGCAAATCTACCGTTCGGCCCTGTATGCGTAGGTCCTACAATTGTGTCATTTCTCTTCACGCAAACAGCATTCTTGTCGACTACCCTGTCCTTCACATCATGGCTATTTTTCTCTAAGCTCTTAGGGTAAATTGACCCTGTTATGTCGAACAATTTTCCGTTTCTCGTTAGAGTTCGAGATAGCGGGAGTCGACTGTAGATTTCAAACTTTACATTATCATAATTTCGATATTTCGATATCTTGAATCGAAGTATCAAAAATATAAATTGGTTTATCTTCCTCCCAGAACAGTTCATCGGCATATGCTTGAAGAAAATTATTGTTTTATTGCATAACCGCTGAGAAAACGTACCAGGCACTGTAACTGGAATCACTCTATAAAGAGTACAAATTCATTTATATGCTATTCAAGTAACCGTATGATAAGTAAAATTGGAAGAATAATAGAAATCAAAATTAATTACTTTCCAGTCTTTCCATCCCAAATTTTCACAGATTTGTCGAATGACCCGCTTGCTATCAAACGACCGTCTGGCGAAAACATTACTTCATTTATCAGAGCTTGGTGGCCTAAAAACAGGAGGGAACAGTGAACTTCGTTTATTAGAGCCTAGAGGTATAAAAGCAAGCTGATAAGGTTAAAAAATAACATCATTTGTCAGATATTTGTTGCCTAAAAACAGGAGGTTACAGTTAATTTAATGTATCAGAGATTTGTGGACCAAAAGACAAGATGAAACAGTATGAAGGATAGAATAAGGCTCAAGTCTGAATTAATCTTAATTTTCCCATATTGCTTACAAGATTGTTGATCGTCGAACTGATTGCCATGCAAAAAAGTTGAAAATACGCTTTCAATTATACAGCTATTCTGCAGTTAATATCTAGTTTCAGCATAGTTATAAACGTTTTAAAACCCGGGGGGTTAAACAGGGTAGAAAGGACCCTTAATAAACTGACTGGGCGTGCTAAAGGCGGCTAAGATGGTGCACTTCCACCTAAGTTGCGAGGAGCTAAGGAGATCAGTACGTGGTAAACAAATGTAGGTTAACATTGAATGACAGTTCTCTAGTCTAGAAATCTTACCATTGGATACCATCTTTATCATGACTGCCATATCTTTTCCTAAATTATCATGCAGTTTTGACCAGTTTGGACGCATTGGCTAAAAACCGGTTTTTAACCAGCTAAAACCCAGCCCTGGCTTAGTCGGAAACATCTAACTTATTTCCACTAAATTCAGCTTAATCCAATTCAATTTCATTTACCAAAATACACTTTACCTGTCATTCTTGCGATTGGTTTTTTGTTATCTTCTGGCTCCCATAGAAACAGAGTGAAGTCATCAGATCCCGATACGAGTTTCTCAGGACCAGGCCCCTAAAACCAACCAGAATGCTCTTGATATGCAATATAGCGAAGCCTTCATATTACGACCCTCAGACAGAATATCGTTATTATCTGTTGCTGAGAGCTACTTATTACAAATTGTTGTTCTTACAATTGCTTCTATAAGGAAATTAGGATGAGATCAACACCAGACGTTCGGCTAGTTGGGTTACCAAGTAAACATAAGACGCTATTTTTATCATTTGGAAACCATACAAATGTATATGATGCTGGAATTCAGATAAATTGGTTAAGTCAGAACATGATATGATCGCTCGCCAATATTCTGTGACTATCATTCCAACGTGGACATCTTCTAATAACCAGCCGATGGAACGTTTGTGCAGTATTGTGGAGGATATTCAGTACTGTGTGGGGACACCATAAATACAGTGGAGATTTTAAACAGTACTGTTGGGAGATACCATCTGTGCTATGGGGAATATCATCAGTGCTGTGGAAGATATTTAGTGCAATGGAGGGAGACAACAAGCAAGCCTATTTTAACCATGAAACTTTTTTGATGAGATAGAATCGAAAGCTTGACATTGGTAATAAAAAGAATTTTCAAATCTGAGTCTCAATTTGAAAATTTATCATCATTTTCTGCTGATTTCTGATGGTTTTCTTTTTGCGAACAAATCGACCAAATTTTGTCACATCTGAATCTTTTTCTGAGTCTTTAACTGCATCTGAATCAATGTTACTATTTTATATTGATTTATTGGCTCCTGTCTGATGATGTATATTGTATATAAATACAGCAAGTCTTGAGTTTCAAATAAGCATTGTACATTGCTGTATTCTTTCATACTTGCTCAGTTATGGATAATTATATATTTTAGTGAGAATTTAAGCTGGAATAAAACGTACCTTTGCAAGGTTGTATCTTTCTAATGCTACTTTCTGCACATTGTCTTCCGTTGCATTTTCAGTCAGTCCTTTTTCTGGTTCAAACGCACCAGTCCGCATTGCATAATCTGTATTAAGGGCCATCGTGTTCACCTGAAAAATAATCATTCTTAGATGCCATCACAAAACCTAAATATGTAGTCCACCAAGAAGTGACTCTAGAGGTAGATTGCTAACACTGTGTCAATACTGGTTCGGCCTATACAGTTTTCAGGTATATAGGGCTAGCGTAAATAGGGTAAGGGTAAATTGGGTTAGGTTATAGAGAGTATGGGTATTTAGGGTTAGGGCAAATGGCTCTCATGCTAGAGATAAGAGGACCTGGCAGAGGTTTCTTAAAAAAAAAGAGTATCCGTTTATGGAGATTTCTACCTTAAAGACCCACCAATAGAGGTTTAACTGTAGATAACAGCAACTAAAACTACGCCTACACAGTACACATAGCATTATCGACAAATCACACGTAACATCATCGAATTCTCACATAAAGCTTCCGTATTAGGCGGTTACTGACATTGTGACTTACCCAATGTCCATGGCCCTGAAGAGTTCTACAAAGGACACCCTAGAAATGAAGAACATCAAGATTATCAACATGTTGAATATTCCTTAATATCAACAACAACAATCGCAGCAACAACAACAATCTCAAAAATAGCAACAACAACAACAAAAATCTCAACAACAACAAGATAATACAACGATATCATGAGTGAATAAAACAATTTAGTGCCTAAATCAGCATAGATAAAGATATTCACGACGTTTCGAATATTTACTATTTTGGAAGTAAATTGTTTTATTCAGCCATATTACCGCTTATTTTTAAGCTTTGCTGAAGACTACTAATAAGAGAATTAAAGTGCCCCATTCTTTGATGTGTCATCGATGTAAGAATACTTCCGACAAGTGGCAACACAATAGTTTATAGAAATAGATGGTTTGGAAACCTATTGTTGTACGTCTTTGATTCATATTTGATGTTGAACAGTACCTGAAAGTGCATAACGTATGCCTTATACTATCCCTTTCCTGACTGTTAAATTGTACATGGTCTAGACATTGTCTAGACATAAATATGGTGGTGAATATTATAAAATCTTTCATAAATAACTACATCTTTTTTGGATAAGATGTCAAAAGAAGATAGTAAGATATAGTAACAATCTAGTGCACGTATTTTTTCCATAAGCAACTGCTTCATAAACAAGGCAGTACTCGACAGACAAAAACATAAGTAACTCTAGTACTGGATAGAGAAATGCTAAGCAATGGCTAAGCAATGCTAAGCAATTTTGAGAAATCAAATTTGCCTTCCAGCTAAGCAATATTTAGTACTCAACTCGAGCTGAAATTTCTCAGAAAAAAAGGGGGAAAAATAGTAAAATTTCATGATGATAGTAAGGTAGACACACAACACAATCTCAATTCTTTACACACGCATAGTGACCTAGGTATGCCCGATTTATGATGGTCAATAACAATGTTTATAGACAATATTTATCAAAGACGGCATAACCACAACGATAAGAAAAAAGTGAAACATGAATTTCACGAACGAAACAAAAACCTAGATTCTTACATCTTCAGCTCGCCAAACTTTGATCGTCCTATCTTGCGAGGCCGAATAAATCAAACCGTTTCCACCCCATTTGATGCACGTGACCGATTGTAAATGACTGGATAACGATATCAAGCACTGACATAAGACTGTATCCCAAATCTTTATAGTCGCATCCTGAAATCAGAAAGATATCCCTAATTGTTATAAATTCCGTATGTAACCAAGTCTTAAAAATTCCATATCGTTACAAAGTCGTTTCTTGATCGTTGTAAAGTCGTTTCGAAGTAGTTGCAAAGTCGTTTCTAAATCGCTGTAAAGTCGTTTCGAAATAGTTGCAAAGTCGTTTCTAAATCGCTGTAAAGTCGTTTCGAAATAGTTGCAAAGTCGTTTCTAAATCGCTATAAAGTCGCATGAGTATCGTTGCAAAGTCGTTTCTTAATCGTTCCAAAGTTGTTTCTAAATCGCTCCAAGTCGGTTCTCAATAGTTGCAAATCGTTTTTAAATCGTTGTAAATTCATTTCTAAATCGTCGATCATTCGTTTCTAACTCGTTGCAAAGTCGTTTCTAAATCGTTGTAAAGTTATTTCGCAATCGATGAAAAGGCATTTCCAAATATTCGCAAATTCGTTTCTAAATTGTTGATAATTTGTTTCTCACTAGTTGCTAATCGTTTTGAAATCGTTGTAAAGTCCTTTCGAAATAGTTGCAAAGTCGTTTCGAAATCGTTGTAAAGTTGTTACCGAATTTATGCAATTCATTCTATGTTGCAACGATAATTTGTGGATGCTGTCTTTAGAGTTAGTGAAGTTCATGATGGTATTTCAAAATGTAAACCGTAAAGTCCACAATCGTAGAGAAAATCATGCAACGTGAGTTTAAATTTGTCAAGCTAAACTCAAAGCCAATACGCAGTATCTAAATATCCATTCAAGTATGATTTTGTATTCATTTCTATCTTCTTAGTTGTCTTACCTTGGATGAGCTTGCTAACCGTCTGCAGTCTGCATTTCTAATGAAGAAAAGAGATTGGATAATCAATAAAATGCGCATGGTTTTGAAAATAATGGTGAGTTGTTGTGTGGGGTATTCTAAAATCTAGCAGGTAGTAAGTCTTAGCACAGAATCGGAATTAGGCAGCAGATATTCTAGACCCCCTTGTCCCATTATCTTCCCCTGAACCAAACTGAGATAAAGGGGGTTATTCGAGAAGAAAGCTTACTCAAATATTAACAGTGTTTGGATGGTACAGAACTTCAGTATAGCCAGAAAAATCGGAACCATAATGAAACGAACACATAGATACTACTTAAGCTTTTCGTCTGACACTCAACAGAGTAATACGTCAGAAAGAGAACGAAATAGAAACCTAACTGATTTATATACCCAGATGTGGATCGAAATAGGCCAATCAGAAAAGAGGTGAATGATTGGTATAGTGTGGGAAAACCAAACAACACCCACGATACAGTGAGCTGACCAATAAGATTATTTCAAGAGTCCTAAGGCGAAAACAAACTCCTTCTGTCTACACAATAGGGGATCCCTGGTTTTTATGTAGACAGATTCCAAAATAGCTAAGTGAAAGGTAGATCTTGCTCTGCCAATTATTCGAAAGCAATTCTCACTGTAGGCTTTAGCACACTCTGGGTTGTCGAGCAAATATTGACCTATAGCAGAGTCATGTTTTAGTGAACTTTTTGGTTTAGAGGCGCGAGATGGTTGTTCTCGTTGAGGAACAGTTTTGTTGCGTATGCTAGACGGCACGTGTTGTTTGACCCTATCACATAACCGCTGAGATGTGCGACCTACGTACCTGGCATCACACCGGCACGAGTATTCGTAAACTACTAGGCTGTTTTGTGTGGTAGGCACACTATCTTTGCGGATGGATGGAATTATCTTCTTAGAGGAAAAGACGAGACGGGGGCTGACCGTAGCGTAGCACTTGGTTATGGCTGTTTTAATTTGTATTTCGAATCGCAAGGAGACGTTGCCAATGTAAGGCAGTTTTAGATAAACAGGGCACTTTTGTGGACCAATCTTTTTGTCAGCCGAGAAACCTGCGATTTTATTACGAAAGCAAGCCGAAATGAGGTCTTCTGGATATCCATTGTTGATGAGGGTAGATTTTATTTCTGCCAATTCTAAATTGAGTTTTGGTTCGGAACAGATCATAAGTGCCCGGTGAACCAAGGTGTTAATCAAATTAATTTTGATTTGTTTGGCACAAAAGGAATCCCAACGTGTATATAGGCCGCTAAAAGTTGGTTTCCTGTAAACACTGGTAAGAAAACCAGGTTCAGTTTTCTCCACAGAAACGTCAAGAAATGGCAAGGAGTTGTTTTCCTCCTTTTCAAAGGTGAATTTTAGAGACTGATGCAATGAGTTGAGTTTGGCAAGAAAAATATCACATTCAGACTCTTTTTCAAAAACCGCGAAAGTGTAAACTGTTCCTCAACGAGAACAACCATCTCGCGCCTCTAAACCAAAAAGTTCACTAAAACATGACTCTGCTATAGGTCAACATTTGCTCGACAACCCAGAGTGTGCTAAAGCCTACAGTGAGAATTGCTTTCGAATAATTGGCAGAGCAAGATCTACCTTTCACTTAGCTATTTTGGAATCTGTCTACATAAAAACCAGGGATCCCCTATTGTGTAGACAGAAGGAGTTCGTTTTCGCCTTAGGACTCTTGAAATAATCTTATTGGTCAGCTCACTGTATCGTGGGTGTTGATTGGTTTTCCCACACTATACCAATCATTCACCTCTTTTCTGATTGGCCTATTTCGATCCACATCTGGGTATATAAATCAGTTAGGTTTCTATTTCGTTCTCTTTCTGACGTATTACTCTGTTGAGTGTCAGACGAAAAGCTTAAGTAGTATCTATGTGTTCGTTTCATTATGGTTCCGATTTTTCTGGCTATACTCAAATATTAACGTTGTATAGGGGGATTATTTGAAAGAGGCTTAATCAAAATATTACGGTATCTCATAATATCCTTTATTGAATATACACTGAAAGTACAAAAGTATGGAAACACTCACATTAACTTGCCAGCTCATAGTAGGGACTAAGCCCAAGCCATAAATTTTGTTTATTTATTTTCTACCTATGCAAATAGCATCAAACAAACACATCTTGGACCAAAATGTCAAGAAGGTTTGAGACAGAAAATTGGAGGAAGTGATGGAGTAAGGGAAACGTGGATGCAGTATTTTCTTGGATATTTCGCTCCCAAATATAATTCATTATTCTGATTTATGAATATCACTTTAAATAAACTTATTGATAATGAATTTCAGTCATGAAGTACTAAGCATAATTGATTGAAAGTTTTACACAAGGAGAAGACAATAATCACAATATTAGGCATTAAGTATAATCTGCTAGAATATTTACTTTAAAAAACCTATTTGGGGAAAGCTAACATTCAAATGAAATATTGACGAAATGTCTTTAGAATATAACATTTGAAACAAATTCTAACTTATCTAACTTTAAGTCAGAAAAAACTTTAGTAAAAATATAGCAGTAAAAGTTTTAGCAATTGGACCAAAAAATGACGTTCTAAAGTCCCCATTTGCTTCCCTTTTAATGCATTGGTTAATTTTTGAAAACTTTCAAATTTCTATCCCAAACTTTATCTTTTGGTTTTCAAATCATAAAGTTAAATTTACTGTGCTTTTTTGCGCATAAATTCGTGTAAGTTCTAGACAGTTATCTTTATTTAAAGATAAACTTTAAAATTAAGTTTTTTTAACTTGAAAATGTCCCTTCACACCTGTTCTTTGCTTTCTATAGGAATAAATCCTTCAAAAAGTGAGTTTCCAGAGAGACATTTCTGGCCACTGTGAGAAAGCTAAGAAGTTGTTTTCACTAACTCATTTAAAATAACGCACGGTGTTCATGTCATGGAGTAAGAAATAGCCAATTCAATTAGGGAGCCGTTAGGCTGTCATAGTAGTGGCGGCCATCTTGAATCCACTGTTTCCATTCTTTTATGCATTAAGTGCATATCAAAAACGGTGCTAAATGTCTCGATACTAAAACAGGCTTTTTACAGTAATGAATCCTAGATAAACGTAGGGAGCTTGGAGTGACGTAAATCAGGTTTTTAATGCTGTATGGAAATTTCATTTATTATAGTAATTTAGAAATAAAAGGCAAACCTGTTTTTACATCATAAGGAATGTTCAAAATACTGGAGTCAGTCAAGGAGACTTTTGAGAAATGAATTGAAAGATGAAATATTCATACTTATGCAATGGCTCCCAGCTCAAAAATGTAATCCACTGTCGATGGCCACTCAAAGTTTTTCCCATTTGACTGCCAGTTTTCGGATCCCAGATTCGAATCTACAACAGTCGAACATTTCATTATTTGGCATACTGTATAGGTCGTTGTCTAGTGGGCGAAAATGAAAGGTTGATAGCTGAAATAGATCAACCATGCATACTAGGACCAAAGACAATTATATGAAATAATGTACTACTTCATGGTGCCATTGCCCTACTGGAGACAAGGCCTAGCCAGTCGTTAAAGAATACTCACTCACTCACTAGTTAGCAGCAAGTCGTATGCCCATGATTTGATTCCTGATTGATCGGATTATAGAGAAAAGGCATGGATGGAAGTCTTTTAATGTATTCTGCAAAACTAATATTAGTATTTTCTTGTTCTGTCATTTTCATTGGCCGAACCCCATGGAAGAAATTATAAGCAATTACTAAAGTATGTTGACGCAAGGGTGACGTATGAAATTCAGTCCGAAACCATATCAGAAGCTGCATGGCAGGGAGGCTAGCCAATCAAACTCAGCTCTCTCACTTGATTAGACACGTGGTCAGACTAGTGTCTTGAGAACAATAGAGCCATAGCTAGTGTGCATCATGAAATAAAAGAAGTTCAATAAAAGCACAAGCATACCTCACAAGCCTTACAACCGGATGCTAATTTCTTGCCATTTGGGGACCACGCCATTGCAAGAATCCAATTCTTATGACCTGGAACCGAAATAAGTTTATTCATAAAAGAACTGGTAACAGAAATCAAGTTATGATCACTCTGAAACAGAAACTGAGCAGCAAATATATTATCTCCACTGGTAGCACCACTTCTTGGGAAACAGAAAAAATGCTGACGTTTTTATAATGAACTTAGCGACTTCCCGAATTTCGCAACACAAATCTTTAGGCTACTTTTCAAAAGCTCTGGTGTGAAGAAAAGAAACATTTGAACTTCCTGGATGAGTAACCGAGCCAAAAAAAAGTGGGACGGTGACAAGTGTGAGTTAACATTCTTCAAGTGAATCACCACTGCAAAATTTCAAGCTAATTTCTGATTGCATTGAAAAATATTTCCATTACTAGACAGGCCAGTAGCCACAAAAGCTGGCATTGCCCTAGAAAGCTTTCAAGTAACCACAATGGATTTCCTATTGCCCAGTGTTGCACCTTTTATGAGTATAATTGAAATAGAAGAGAATATCGATTAGAATAAGCGTGAAAAAGAATTACAATTATTGAAATACAAATTGGCCGAAATTCTGAAAGTTATCGTTCATATCCGTTTTTCCTAACCCCCCTACCCTACGGAAGTTGTTCATTGTTTGCGAAATTTCGCCACCCCGGTTCCTAAAGCCTGGCTCCAGGCCCGTAACTACAGGGGCGCATCTAAGGGGGGGTTTATAGGGGTTGTAACCCCTGCCCTTTTTGTTAAGGAAGCTAATTTGTCCTATTTTCGTTAGGCTAATCATTCTGAATTCCCCATTTCAAAGAGAAATTGAAGGATTCTAAGCCATTTTAAAGCCTCAGAAATGTCAAAATCTCAGGACTTTCCGGGGGCTCTGCCCCTTTCACCCCTACTAGAGTCCTTCCCTGTCCTTTTTTGCGGCTAAAACCCCTGCCCTCCAAAATTCCTAGTTGCGCCCCTGAACTAGATGAAATCGAACGTTTAAGAGTTTTCTTTGGCACACCAAGTCTACATGAAAATCCTCTATCTGCAACCGGTGAGATATTCCACCTGTGGGAAAATGACAGGAGATATTTGTTGGAATCTTTTATTCTAATCACTAGCACGCAACTATGAATCGCAGGTTCTAGCATAGCTAATATATGGGCTAGTTTAGGAGTTTGAGCTTGTATAGATTCAATTTTCCAAAAGTTCACTTGGCAAAAATACTCGCTTCTTCTTTATCAGAGATGTAGGAGCCGGAGGGCACCGGATTCACGTGCACACCCCGAGATTTTCCTATAGAATATCGAGGTGCCATCTTTACCTTCATAAATTGTCTCACTTTCTTAATGGAAGTAGTTCCCTTGAAGCGAAGTGCCCCCCTCCCCCAAGTTTGGGTTGCTTTCTACGTCGCTGTTTTTTATTTACAAAATGTCTATAAATATAAACAAAAGTTTCTGAAGTTTTGAAAATATGGCTTTACAATTTCTTTTAAGCACTTCTAATGAAAAATGAGCGATGTTTAAAATGCACTTCCATAAGAAACTAAACTCTGATACCAATTCTCAAAGTTACATGAGTATTTCGGTTTTTTGCCCTCAAAGTTGGTAAGGTTTGTGAATTTTGACTAATAAAAAACCTACAACTTTCATTTTTCATCTACTTCATTCAAATCTTTCATTTTTTAATTCAACGAGTTGACAAGTAATTCATTTTATGTTTCTTTTGTCTTTGAAATATCTTTTTATGCAAAAATACAATTGTTTTCCTGATTGTCTCTTTTAAATTTTTCCCTATCGATTCCTTACAAAGATTGCTCATAAAAAGCGAGTTAATATTGACATTGTTTTGTTGCTATGGGGTTGCTATGATGAAACCGAAACGATGAACTTTGAAACTATTGAAAGTTGAACAAAGGGATTCAGCTGTGGTTATGGTAACCACCGTCAGTCAGTCATGAAATCCGATTCGATTGAACTTTGAACAAAAATAAAATAAATTAATATTGCAGTGTCAATTGTTCAGTTTCCATATATGAAAAATGACATCACCACTATCCAATCAGATTCTTTAAGTATTTGGATTGATGGTGCAATTCAGCGAAAGAAGGGCATTGATTGGACAGGCAAAAATAAACGAGCACGGATTGGCCAGTTAAAACAATAGACTCTTTGTGTATAAATCCCATAACCTTGCAACAAACTATCAGCTTCAAGAAGACCTGACGAGCTCCAGCACTCAGCCCCACTCGGGCCTAATTTTAGGCCGTTCACCGTTCGCAAGGATGGTGGATTGGAAATGGGTGCTGTCGTATGTTTACATATGACACCTCTGATTTCATCAACGCTTACTTCGTTTTGTTGATCTGCTTAGATTGACTTTACTGGCCTGCGAGCTCGGGCCACAAGCTGTCACGCCATCACTCTTCGGAGTGCTATGTGATAGGCCCGAGATTTCAAAGGCCCCCAGGTTCTAGCAGAGTTGAAGTTGTTTTATAGCTTCTTTCAACATGTTAGGGTCTAAGGGCTTCTTGATTATCTTGTAAAATTGACAAAAGTCTTCTTTTGGTTGTTCAACTAACTCTTGGCTTCGATATGCTGACTAGTGGTCTAGGAAATTCGGTAGGTATCGTTCGTTTGACAACAAAAATAATGAGGATAAGCTTAGGTCGTAAAAAGAACGTCTACAAGGACCTACAAGGACAAGATAAATAAAGGTTCAAAACTTATAAGGAAATAAAAAGAAATGATGAAAGAAGTAAGATAAGTTGCACTAATACAACTAAAATTCCATAACTCTTTTATTGATGCTTATCAGGTTTAAAAATTAATGTTTATAAATCAACAAAGTTTAAAAATTGTTCAAGTAACATGAAAATGTGCTGTGTATGGTATCTTTTACGCTGTATGATTCAAAACTGAGAAAATTTAAAGAACTCTGTAGGGTCAATTTTTCAAATATCTTTGAGAATATGGAGACTTATGAATGTGCTCATATAAAAGACGTGTTTTGTCCATAAGAAGCGCTCATTTTCTTAAGGAAGCCAGACAACAGACCAAAAACGCTTAAGGAAAAACTGAAGCAACTCAAGAACTGGAACAATATTTTCTTAGAAACTTCTATATCATTGCTTAGATATAAGAGCTATGAAGAAAAGCGAAAATATAAGCAGCATCATTTCCCAAAGTTAAGAAACACCAAAGAAACTTTTAGTTCTGTGCAGTAGATTTTTTAGTTTCTTCTAAGAAATATCTGATGTATGTCGTGTCTTGAAAATCTTTTTTCTGAATAGTTTTTTTTCTTAGATTTTCATCAGTGAAAAAGAAATTGTGAAGAAGATATTGAATTCTTACATGACTTATTACATAGGCCATAGTTGTTGACAACAGTTAGTGGCCTTATTTCAGAGATGACGCATGCTCAGATATCGATTCTCAATTCCCTCCTTTAGAATTTGCTGTTCTGCAAAATACATTACGCAGAATTCTTAAAAAAGCGTACCAAGCTAAACCCGGACAGGAACATGACACACGGACTATGGTACGCAGTTCCCCAACCTCCTTCCAAACTATTTTGAGATTTGACCAATCAGAGACCGCTCCAATTTTTTGGTGTGCCAAAGCCGTTTTTTGACAGTTTGATCAATCTCTTAGTGGTGATAGTTTCGTTCTCATATGGATTAGAGTGAATTGATTGAAATGTATTGGTCAAATTTGGGATAATTGGGACTAATGCAATAAGATTGAGGCCCCCCATAGTACCCCTAGTTAACGGATTCACCCGTCAATCTTTCTTTAATCATGCCATCACGGACTTTAAAACAGAATTTTCACAATCTTTTCTATCTAATTATGCAAGAAAAATTTTTTAATGACCAGAACGCGTCACGCAGTCACGCACTGGAAAACTCCTTTTCACA
Organism: Pelagia noctiluca; assembly: GCA_963924455.1. Classification (NCBI taxonomy): domain Eukaryota; kingdom Metazoa; phylum Cnidaria; class Scyphozoa; order Semaeostomeae; family Pelagiidae; genus Pelagia; species Pelagia noctiluca. The sequence goes on along the minus strand of OZ004322.1, from coordinate 16,507,882 downwards.
GAATAATGACCTCATTTTCAACAAATCACGCTGCACGAAGGATTCTTTGATCACGGATTCACGACCCAAGAATATCTAAATCACGCGCAATATGCCAAATAACGCTTCCCGTAGAAATATGGGGGGGGGCTCAAGATTGAATTCTTACCTTTGCAAGTGAAATGAGGTGTCTCAGTATTCACATCCCAAAACCTCACGGTTGTGTCCCCAGATCCACTGGCCAAATGTCTACAACAGATTTTTGTTCATCAAAAATAGAATGATTTGCACCATAGAGTTTCGATATGTTTTATATAACAACAGCTTGAAAACCTATACCCTTTATGCAAAAAGAAAATCACAAAGCTTATAGCTCAACTTGATAACAACTTATAGCTCAACTTGATAACAACTTATAGCTCAACTTATTACAAATTACAAAAGTTGTTATTTGAGGTGAATCCTACCCACGTCATCTTTCATTTTGATTTTAAATTCTCACAAATTATTTTAGATCTGTGATTGATACCTATATTTTGACCAAAAGGGTTAAAATCAAATACCATTCAAGTCTATGCAACAATTTGTAAAAAGGATAGCCCTAACCATTTAGGCCTAAGTAAACAGTTCTAGACTCTAAAAGTTTCAAAAGCTTCATATAATTCATAAATTTGGTACTGAATATCAAAGCTATATGCAATCCTGCATTGCTATGTTTCTATACCCTTCTAATTATGGCAAGGCCTATATTTTTATCTCATTAAGACAGAGATATTTAGAAGCTGAGAGAGTGCGCAGGGAGTGCCCTTCCTACGTTTTGAAATGGGCAAGCAATTGCCTGACTACTGATCACATGAGCTGACCAAGACATCAGTTTCAAGTCTTGTGACTATGGTATGATAATCTATAACCAATCATATGCATCTGTACCTTTCTGTACTTTTATCTTTGCCTGATTTCAATGAATGAAAATGGTTCAAATTCAATACAAAAAGTATTTCTTATCAAAAACTATTATTAAATCAAATCTGTTTATCGTAACTTCTACTTTCATCTCTTTTTGGGTATACAAATTATGTTCCTGTTTTCCAGACTCCTTAAATAAGTGACTAAAGAAAAGAGTATTCTGGAGAACAACCTTTAAAGGCTTTACGGGTGTTGCCTACTTCATGGTATCTTTAAAAAAAGAAATGGATCAGCCCAAATAATCAGGACAGGAAAATTCAATTACGCTTGGACCTGAGCATCTTAATCCAGTAAACAAATACCTTTTCATTACAGTTTTTATCAGTCAATTTTTTAAAATCTTAAATTTTTGAAAGTAGGGAATCATAAATTCATATTAAGACACCTATGAAATGCATGACAAGCATTTGGGGTTTTAGACACAGCAGGACCTTAGGCCAAACACCTTTTCAGATCTAGAAAGTGAACGAATTTGAAGTTTTATGAGCAATGTTAGGGATTTTTTGTTTATTGCCTGGCCTGTTTTGCATATATGAAGTGCAAAGCCAGTACCCTCTAAGACTGACACTGATGGCAAGAGAGATGATTGCATGTTGAAAACAGATAAAAACCTTCCGTCTGGACTGAATCCAATTGAAATGACAGCTTCTGCATGCCCTGGAAAGAAGAAGTCAGTAAAAAAGTACTGGTAGTTAATTCAATAAGTCAACATTTATTCCACAACCTACAATGTGCTGAAAACTGAAGAAAACTGAACTGTTTCGCATCATCAGCAGAGCAAGGTCAAGATTTCATTTAAAGTGTTTTGGAGGCTGTCTAAATCAAAACCATTGATCATATACGTGTCAACTGAAAGAGTTTTTCCACTTTGTTTCTGATTTTCCTTGCCAACTCAAGTTCTCCACCAATCAAAGACGGTTCCTAACCTACAAACCATTAAACAAACTTTTTTGTGATGAGGTAAAGTGTTGTAGAGCAAATGTGTGCAAGTAAGTCTGTTACGCAGATTATACATTTTGTGCTTCTCTTTTGCACTCACTAAAGCTCGGCACCATTTTTCTATTTCTATCAACAAAATATTTCTATTCCTTGATTTGCTTGGGATCAATGAAAAGTTGAAAGGACCTCAACTCCTAAGCAAATTGCTGAGATTACTTGCATGGCAATTAAAATATAAATAATAAATGATTTTTTAGGTTTTGTTTCATTCTGTTCTTGTTGTATTACACTGTTGAGTGTCAGACGAAAAGCTTAAGAAATCTATGTTTTATTTTTTTTTCAGTAGCTATGCATCCTTTTTTTCTGGCTATATCAAAAAAACTAAATGCACATGCTTGCAATTCGTTGTTTGCTGACATTTGCTTTTAGCCAGCTACCCCAAATGTTTTCAATTCAGCTTCAAAACGTTGTGATAATTCTTTTGGTAGTTGTTGATAGTTGATAGGCACATTCCCTTACTATCTTCGCAAGGTATGGGTTTATGTGCTGAACACAAAGAGCCCCCTGAACAGGTAAACTAATGGAGCAGTGCGATCCTAGTCCTTCCCCTCGATGTGACCACACCTCATGATTCCTTTTGCCTGGATTACAGAGAGCTGGCTAATTCTCTCCTCACACTTTGCGACAGGTCTGAAGGTGATTTTGAACCCAGGACCCTTTGAACAAGGGTCAAGTGATCTAACCACTAGGCCATCCCCGCCAACCTCTATGTTGTATATACAGTATGTCCCTGTATATAAGAAGTTAACATATGAGAAACAGCTGCCTGCCACTTATTTCCTCTATAACATTTGTTTTTGCTATTATGAATACTGTAGGGCGAGGGACTAACAAAGAGTTGCTATTCTATTGTTGATAGTGTAAGGTTTGTGGCTACGATGAATGCCTTGTGAGTCCTCAGAAGTTAATTATAGGCTTAGCAGGTCAACAACAGATAAGAGACAAGCGAATGCGTCTGAACTCAAAACATGATAAAACACGAATGGCCTAAGCCACAACCACAACAACTATAACAACAACAACAGTCACGAATCGTACTTTGCATTATTTGGAGTTCCAGCAGAGATCGGCACTGACGGAGGTCCTCCGTTTGACTGTGGAGACTATATATACTTGTTAAAGCAGTGGAGGATCCGCAGAAGACTGTCGTCTGCATACTATCCTCAAAGTAACGGGAGGGCAGAAGTTGCTGTAAAGACAGCCAAACGCATATTGCTCGGCAATATCGACCCACGAACAGGAAAGCTTGATAACGATAAAGCTGTCAGAGCACTCATGACACACCGAAACACGCCTTGCCAACTCACCGGTATATCACCTGCAGTTGCTCTCTACGGCAGACCCATCAAGGACCATCTACCCATTTCGCAGCTAAATCTACGAAAAGAGTGGCAGGAAATCCGCCAGAAGAGAGAAGAGGCACTAGCAAAACGGCACCTTGTCAAGAAAGCCCATCAATCAGAACCGAAAGAGCTTCCACTGTTACACACCGGAGACTCCGTTCAAATTCAAAATCAGAATGGCACCAGACCGAGTAAGTGGAACAGCACCGGTTTCATAACTGAAGTACTCCCAAATAGACAATACAGGGTAGTAATGGATGGCAGCCGTCGCACTACACTACGCAATCGAAGATTCCTAAAGCAAATATTCCCAGCATGTCGCAATACAGAGATAGACCAATATTTGCAAGCACCCGAGCCACCAAAACCACCAAAGACACCGAATTCTGTCATGCCGCTGCCAAGGGCACCTATCGCCGAAGCCCAAGAGTTATCACTGCCATCTGCTGAGGTACCGTAGTCATGGTCGCCAAACAATATTATCGCTCCATCATCGCCAGATGTTCCTCTGGTACCCGAACGAGGCCGTTCTATCCATCCAACGCCAGACCACCAACAGGAGTTAACCGCTCAACCAAGACGGAGTACACGAGTCCGACGAACTCCACGGATGTTATCTCCCAAAATGAGCAGCCAATCCCATGATTGACTCATTGAACATATCAGATATACGGACTTTTGATTAATTTACATTGACCTCTAAAAAGGGGGCATGTAGAGTTGTTGTTTTTGTTATAGTTGTTGTGGTTGTGGCTTAGGCCATTCGTGTTTTATCATGTTGTGAGTTCAGACGCATTTGCTTGTCTCTTATCTGTTGTTGACCTGCTAAGCCTATGATTAACTTCTGAGGACTCACAGGGCATTCATCCTAGCCACAAACCTCACAGATAGTTATATGACATTCTCTTCTTTTTCCGTAAGCAATATTTATCATGAAATGAGCCCTTTCGTAAAAGAAACAGATCAGCTTGATTTGATAATTTGAGTTTCTTAAATGCGGGGATTTACTGTATTGGCTCTTTAGCAATTGGCGGAAATTTGAACATGAATACCAGGAAGGAAAATAATGTTTGATTACCTGGGATGGTACTCGTACAACGTGTGACAGCTCTAACTTTGAAGACAGCCTGGGGTTGGTACACTATTTCAAGAGTCTTTTCTGTCTCAATCTTTTCATCTTCAAGCAAAGTACTGAGATTTTCTGTGATTTCTTTTTCATTCACAAAGAAGGAATATGGAACAGCTTCTTCCTAAAAAGAGGAAAAAGTAGTTTTACAAAAAACATCTTACAATCTGAAGAGTGTATGAAAGATCAAGAACAAGCACTGGAGGTAGGAAACACAGTTTCATTGAGATAATTTGTAACAATGAAAATTACCCCAGTAGGAATCCAGCCCACAACTAGAGTATATTGGTACTCCATTTCCCTAATCCACTGCACCATTGGGGCCTTGAGAAATACAGTTCAAAGGTAATTTTGAAATGAGATACCTGAACTTTAAGACATTTTTTCTCTGCCAGGACCTAATGGCAGACTGGAAGAGATGCTAGGTTGCAATTGGGAGGTAGATCTAAAACAGACAAGCACTATTTCTAGAGCTGCACTCACTGATAACCTAACAGTGCAATGAAAGAGGCCTCAGACCACACGGCTGAGCCAAATACCTCCAAATATTTCAATCATAGGTTTCTGATTTTGCTTATCTTAGAAGGCCCTGCTCTACTTAGTTCTTAAAAGGTGTCGGTTCCTTAGAAGTTTGGTAAAAAACCCCCCACTTTGTGGCAAGTAACAAGTAAATTACTGTAGCGTTTATATTACCAATATTTAGAGTGCCATTTTACACTTCCCAACTTATCCAGTCTACCATATTTCACTAGATTTGGAAAGTATGATTAGCTTTCTCCACATAAAAATCTTTCCATCAATATTGGTTATCATTTGTAGAGGTCAGAGACAGATTTCAGGGGTTCCTAGCCTCTCTTTGCCATGATGAGGTTGAGAACCTACTAAGGAGATATATCACTGTCTTAATTTCTACATCATTTTATAAAACATACGGATTTAAGCTATTTATAGGCCTCATAAAGTCAACTTTGAAAGAGCTGCGGGAGCTTTGCTCTGTGAACCCCTGCAAGATCCCTACTTTGAACTTACTCCCAGTTCTTTAAGGTCTAAAAGCATGCTGCTAAAATGCTTTTCACAGGCCCCCAAGCTAGCAACTCAGGGTTTTCGGTGCAAGTCTTCCTCTGCCTGGTCCAACTAGTCAGCAGTTCCAAATAAGAAATTTCATGCTTTTTCTGGGTCACTCAGTCTATTAAACATTGCAGATTTTTATGAATTTCAAATTTTGAGTTAGGCAATGCAAAAAGCTTTTCATCTCCATCCTATGCATGCCAAAGTCTCATTTTTTACTGCATGTGAACCTAGCTGTATACTTACATTTTCAAGAAAAGCATTGCATATTAGTTGTAATTTATCGGGAGTAATGTCAATCGGAAGATCAAATGGAGAGCCAGTCAGATTTCCAAATTCATCTTTTAGCTGTGATAGAACTCGTTGCCCAGTGTTTGACCTAAAACAGATTAGAAATCAAGATAATTTGCGTCTGAATGAAAATGACCAAGACAAGACCCGAAACCCATAAGTAACTCTAGATGAGTACGCCATTCTGCAACCACTTCCTTTTCAGGGCACTAGAGTAGCTAAGGTCGCACCAGGGTGCATTCCCGTGTACTTAGCCTTTAAAATATTTGGCGTGCAACTTGTCTTGGAACAATACAACCTATTGCTTTTGCGGTGTATTTCACAAAATCTTTGGCGTAGACTTAACATGGAATGCACCCTTGGGCTGGTAATCATTCCTATCACAAATGTTGCACCACACTAAGGGTGGAGGGTAAAGTCATTCTCACACCCCAGGCTGATATCCGATAGTAAATAAATTGAGTGTCTTGAAATATCATAACAAATGAGCCAAGATATTTCATTAAACACCACTATCTGTAGCATACAATTTGATGAACTATCGTGGAAAAAGTTCATGTCTTGGCCCCATCAATTTAAGTATAGTGCCCAAAACCAATAGGAGCATATCTTCTCTCAACCCCTGGAGTCAGTAGGGTTACCTTTGTTTAAGTACTAGGGTCTGCATGCTGTGACTGGGTACAGATCCTTGTATCATTTGACTTACACACTAAACAGGGGGGAGTGCCATCCAGAGTAGAGATGATAGAATATATTTTCAAACAAAATCTTATCGATTATTACTAATAATATTAGGCTGGGCAGGAAAGAACTTTCTTCTGACAGACTTATTAACTTATGATTATGTTTTTTGATAATGACAAATAATAACAATAAATTAATGATCCTACGTACGCCTAATCAATAAATATGAAATTAATCAGGCCTTCGAAAATTCAAAATTGTTTCGAATCACAGAGAAACAGAAAATATTTATAAGAGAAAAACAGTAGAGGAATTAAACACATCAAAGCAGAAAATCAAGCTTAACTTACTCGCCCATCTTTAATATTATTCTAATTTATTTTCCACTTGATTTTGAGTCGTTGCTTTTCTTCACTTCGTTCGCCATACCGAAAAAGTTTCCACGTGATGCCGAAATTTTGTTTTGGCCTCAGTTTCGTTTACGCCTCTTAATGATGAATTATTTCGTTTCGTTGTAAAATCAGCACAGTGGGGGATACCATCAGTAATATGAAGGATGTTCAGTACTATGGAGGGATAATACAATCAGTACAGTGAGGGATACCATCAGTATACTGTAAGTTCTAAGTTTAGTGGAAAAACAAAACAAGAATTCACTAAAACTATAAGAAACAAGATGTTAAGCAAAAAGAAACAGTTTATTATCAGGAATTTGAAATATCAGAGTATTGAGTGTCTTGAATAGAAATGCGCAGGGTAGCAATAATAGATATTATTTAATACTATAGAGGTCACAACTACAGTTCTAATGGTATCCCTTCACAATCACAATAATAAATATAATCGAGATAATTTGTGAGAATGAAAATGACCCGAGTAGGACTCGAACCCACAACCTCTAGATTTGTACTCTAGAACGCTACCACTGCGCACCGGGGCTACGAGAAACCCAGGCTATTTCATTCACACAAATTGTGGCACCACCACTCACCAAGTGCAGAGACGAACCTATCCGAGCTCTTTGATCCTTTGACACTACACTGGACCTGCCGAAGGGCGACGACTTTCTCACACCAGGGAGACCATCACAGTCCCATCACTGGATGGAGTTGCAGGAAGTAAACTTGAGGAGAAGCAGGAATCTGCAGTGTCAAAGAGCCCTAATAAATATCCTCAACAGGACTTATGATATTTCCCTTCTCAGTACTGATGGTATACCAAAGTAATGAACACCCTTAAATTTACTGGTATATCTGAGGGGTAGTGCATACGTTAGGAATACGTCGCCATGCTTGAATTTAACGATTATGTGCAAGAGCCAAATGGACTGCATGATTGGCTAATGGAATGAATTGTGATATCACAAGAGAGGGATAGCGGACAGACAATAATTTTAATTTTCTCCAGGAAATCATGGGCCCAGCTCCGTGATATCAAAATTGAATTTAATGAAAAACTCAATGTTTCATTTTTCCGGGACCCTGGTAGTTGCCCCGGCTACCCTCCCCCCTCTCAGCGGTCCTTGTGATGGTATGTACCAAAGAAGTGAACAGGACAACGTCCAGAGCACAGCTCAGATGTTCCACAGGGTTTTTGCCTCTCAATTCACGAAGTTTTACATGCACAAAACAACATCTAATTTCCCATAGAACGATTTTTTCGATTGCGTAATCACAGAAAATGACAAATGAAATAGGACATTTTTTGGAATTGTAACAAATTTTCCTTTAACGGAATAAGAAATGCAAATAATTTAGATTAAAAACATTTTAAAAGATGCTTTATAAAATTCATGATAAAATACAAATTAATGATAAAACCAGCAGATTGTAAAATAGTTTCACTTGATGAGTTTTAAGATTTTACTATATGTCATCAGTTGAAAGTGACGCTAGAGCGAGAGAGAATAGGGAAAGACAAGAAGGCCTATAGTTTTATTATCATGCCAGCAAGAAATGTGAACCTCGAAGCTAATAATTTAAGGAGAAGGGAGATGCTGAATTATTTTCAATTATTTTCAGCCTAGCTTTATATTTCAGAAATTCGAATGAGGCTTCATATTCCATTGCTCTGCCGACACTGATTTGATGTTTCGAGGATGAAAGGAGCGTTGAGAAAAAGCATTTTTAGGGGCATTTGAATTCATTGGCCTCAAGGGAGCAAATGCAAAAGAATGGGACTCATTAGGTTTGCTGGTGATAAATGCTTTTGACCAACTAGATTTGCCACCAACCCCCCTTTTCTCCAGCAATAACAACACTTTTTCTCAATTTCCTAGTAAATATCATGATTGGTTATTAAAACTATAACTTTGGATTGAAAAATTTAAACATAAATATCGCCAAAACTAACAGAACAGTAAAACCAAGCAAACAAGGACCTAGAATGGACTCATTCTGGGCGACTCAGGCATTGTTAATTAAGTGGATTTGGCCCTCTTCTTGAAACTGAAATTCAAGGAGATTGCCCTGGATTACTGCTTCCCAATGAGCTATTACTTCTGACAATGGTTTTCAACACCCTGGCACTGGTCGTAAATTGAATAACTACCCCTTTATTCTGCAATGAGTAGCTGGAAAATTCTCCAAGAATACAGTTCCTTGTTTGCAGGGTTTTACTGTATTTTTAAAATTGATGCAGAATAATTTCAACGTTAATAGGTCGTGATAAACACTAAACAAATTATTAAAGTATGGGTCTGGATTGTTGAAATGGACGCTTTGGTCTGTAAGTTTTTCGAACATCTTAAAAGCATATCGCAACGCTAGACCAGTCACCGATTAATGCTAACAGTTCAAAAGTAATTTTGAAATGAGATACTACAATTTCATCCAAAGCGCAAGGAAATCTCAGAATTATTATCCCTAGATCCTTTGAAAAATATCAATGCATGAAGGGATGTCCAGGGAGCAGAATTGCATTAACCCGATATGGTGGCATTAATTGAGGAATGGTCCATTCAGGCACAAATACAGACCAGAAATACTGAGATTACAGGGAGTTTTCTTTTAATCGTTTTCTATATGAGAAGAAATGTAAGTTAAATCGTGAGTTAAATCGTAAGTGAAACAAGATTTTTTGTATATATAGAAATAATATGGAATTGTTTTTTGCTTTGATAATGAATATTTTTTGTCTAATCAAAAATTGATTGTTTGCATTTCCTTTTTGCATCTATAATTTCTTTGCATAACAAGGAAACGCCAGGTTTATCGCCTCACTTCACGTCTAGATAAAAATTTGTTTGTAGCCATACAAAGGTACAATGGAGATGTTTCTCACCGAAAAAAGAATTGGGAAACTGCAAACTTAAATTTCCGTCGCGCATTTTATGTGCAAACCCTTCTGAAATATTTGTTCAAATCATTCTATGCATAAATGGGTACCAAGCACGATTTCCCTGTCGTTCTGAAGAATGAAAACTATCAAAAATAATCAAAAATATTAATTTCGTCATATAATAAACCACTCTTCTCTAGAGAGTGAGAAATCGATAAATAGTATATAAATTTCATATGGAATACCTCTCTAAAAGCGTTATAAAATAAGGTATAAAACTATAGACTCTATTTTGTTATTACAAAACTAAAATGCTATAAAATAACAAAAATTAACGCAATATACTTATCTTCCCGTTTCCACAATTTTCGATAAATATGTTGTGTTCAGTATCATAATTCATCTTCTGATTGGTGCATTGCTTTTTTGTTTCGTCCAATCAGGTTGCAGAGTTTTGTCATGTGATTAACAATGAAGCAATGTCCGATAGACGGGGGTTGTCAGCCTTGCTGGGGTATGTTCACTTCTTTTGGGGGCACAAGTCACATGTCTTTTGACAGTAATTCAACATGTATCTCCACCTCGATGTGCAGTACCCTTGTTGTTGCCAGCCAATGCAAATCCTTCCAAGCTTGTCCTCGCAAGGTAAGGTTCCTGTGGAAAGAATGGACGATGTTACTAATGATAACAACACAATAGTCCCCGTTTCGGAAGGATGGAGCAACCATTGAGCTACAGAACCCTGGCAAGTCAGTTTAAATGTTGATAATGTAGCTAAAGAGAGATAGCATGATTTTTACAATCACGTGTACATACTTTTAAGATATTCTACAGTGTAGGCACGCCCTAAAGATTGTACGAGTAACATAAAGTTATTTTCAGTTAATGTATTAGTAGAAGGAGCTTACGTTTGACGCATTTTTGCTCACACGCGGCAATATCATAGAAGTTATTCTCATTGCCTCCACAGCCAGAGAACATGAAATTCTCACAACGACCAGAAATCCTGCTGTAATGCCAACGAACCATTCTTTGATCCTGACAATAACCTCGTACTGCTGGCATATCGCAGAAAGAGTCGTAAGCTGCAATAAAACAAATTCATGAGTTAGACTTTAAGCTGAATTTGGAAGATCAAAAGAGTTGGTAATTAAAATAACCTAGACAGGTTTGTTTTGCATTAGGTGGGTAGTGGTGCAATTGGTATGAATTAGTGTTCTAGTCATGATCGAGTGTTTTAATTGCGAAGTGTTGATGCGAATGGCATTTGATCGAGTACAACTCGGTTCTTTTTCGTTCACAGAAAACAAAAAAGAAAAACTAGTATGACCCAAGCAGTCGTGGACACGCACAGTTATGCGTTTTATTAATAGGACACATATGGTCATTTAGTATGCCCTAAATTACAGAATTCCTTCAGTGACTACTAACGAACATTGCCTTTTACAAACTGAGAGCAGTTTGCATCGAAGCCAGGGAGACCAACATCTCTTTTTCTGCTCTATCTAGCTTTCTAATTCTCAAGATTCTGAACTCTGAAGAACTTACTCGGGCATCCTTGTTGATTAGGTCCTTTCGCAGAGGTAACGCCATCACTACAGCAACCGTGTTGTCCAATGCATCCTGGGAGGAAGACTGCACCTATTTCCTCGTCTTCGTCATCGACTAGTTTCCCTGGTGACGTGGGTGTAGCAATGTCACATGACTTCATACATGTTCTGTAATCATTGAATCTATTTTTGTTGCCAGAGCAACCACCCCAGATAAATGCATTGCAGTTCTGCAGCCTCGCGTTGTAGTAATACTGGGTTATTGAGGCTTTGCAGGGGCCTTTCGCTGGTGGGTACTCACAGCGAGACCGATACACTAAAAAGAAGCAAATAGACGGATGAAACAACATCTCGTTACAATAAAGATTATTTCACGGTTTACTCAAATATAACCACAAGAATTAAGTAGCCAAGGGTCCTCCTGACGCACGAATTATTTCATCGAAATTTACAGCTGAAAGTGATCCCGAAAAAAAGAAGTAGAGTTGGGCAGGTAATAAGCTTGCTTTCTAACATAAATTCTATAAACATCTGACTTTCCCTTTAAGGATTGGCATTCAAGTTATAAATACGGTAAGCAAAAGTATTCATATCATGATTGAATAGTTATGTAGTTATTGAAGCTTTTCTAAGCTGCAGTTACGGAATGCTTGCGAATCCGCATAAAATCAAGTTGAAAAACCAAGTTAATTCTAGCTGTCACGAAACTTCAATCCCGAGAACTACAGTACTGAAAACAAGAGTCAATGCTGTGTCTCGGCATGAAAGACTGTGGAACCTAATCCTAGTTTTGTCTCTGTTGCGCTTCTAGCTATTTTCCATTAAAATTTAAACACCTGTGACAGGTGATTTTGGCCCCTAATCCGTTATATCTACACGATCGGTAGAGCGTCCAGAAACATAATTACCTGGACAACCAGCACGATCAGCAGTCTTTGACGGAGTCACGTGGTCATCACAACATCCATATTCACTTCCACATCCGGGGATCTTGTCACTTTGCCCAGCTTTCTCTGTCACAACAGGCTCCTTTGTGGCTAAAAGTTCGATTTTAGAGCGGCACTGCTGAACACATTGCTCTGCAGTTTCGAAATTATTTGCATTGCCACCACAACCACCATACACAAACCCGATGCAATCTTTAATTTTGGGGTCGTTGTTGTAGTAGTAGCGCAGGAATCTACCTTTACAGGGGCCTTGGTCTTTTGGTAAGAAACAGGCTGCAAAAGAGATCCAAGATGAAAGGAGATTCAAAATGGGGGATTATCTATACGGTAACTTGATGAATATAGAGTATTCATTGGAATGATTGAATGTTTTAGGAGATTGGATACGATGTAATATTTGCTAATTATCGCAAATGACCAAACGAAATCCTGCATTAGCTGAGTGTTGTATCATTTATGCGATTGAAAAGGTTCGGGTTGCGATTTGAAGTCGGTCCCGATAGCTCAATGATGAGAGCACTGACGTACCCAAGTCCTGCTCAAGTCATATTTTCATTAATTTATCTCTTTTAATTTTTAAAACATATACTAGAGTAGAAAAGACTTCGCTTGTAATGTACTTTCCCAAATGAAAGACGTTACAGTACAGGCCAAAAAAGATGGATTATCCACTGCTTATAAATACACTTACCTGATAAATGCATTGAAGCATTTGTAGTAGGCCTAGGAGTAGAGAAAATGGCAGTTGTTATTTCACCTTCCGTCGGTTTTTCAGTGGCTAGTTTGCTAGTTGTCACAACGTATGGCGTCTCCGTCGTTAAAGGAATAGTCTTCTCTTCAGTCGTAGATTTAGCAGTAGAGGGCTCTTCAGTTATGATCTTAATCGTGGTAGGCTGTTCCGTTGTAAGTCTGACAGAAGTCGGCTCCTGCGTTGTCAATTTGGCAGTGGTAGGCTCTTGAGTCGTAGGCCTAGCTGTACTTGGCTCTTGAGTCGTAGGCCTAGCTGTACTTGGTTCTTGGGTCGTGGGCCTAGCTGTACTTGGTCCTTGGGTCGTAGGCCTAGCTGTACTTGGCTCTTCGGTTGTAGGCCTAGCTGTACTAGGCTCTTGGGTCGTGGGCCTAGCTGTACTTGGTTCTTGGGTCGTTGGCCTAGCTGTACTTGGTTCTTGGGTCGTGGGTCTAGCTGTACTTGGCTCTTGAGTCGTAGGGATAGCTGTACTTGGTTCTTGAGTCGTAGGGATAGCTGTACTTGGTTCTTGGGTCGTTGGCCTAGCTGTACTTGGTTCTTGGGTCGTGGGTCTAGCTGTACTTGGCTCTTGAGTCGTAGGGATAGCTGTACTTGGCTCTTGAGTCGTAGGGATAGCTGTACTTGGTTCTTGGGTCGTGGGCCTAGCTGTACTTGGCTCTTCAGTCGTAGGGATAGCTGCACTTGGCTCTTCAGTCGTGGGCCTAGCTGTACTTGGTTCTTGGGTCGTAGGCCTAGCTGTACTTGGCTCTTCAGTCGTAGGGATAGCTGTACTTGGTTCTTGGGTGGTAGGCCTGGCCGTGCTTGGCTCTTTGGTGGTAGGCCTAGCTGTACTTGGCTCTTCAGTCGTGGGCCTAGCTGTACTTGGCTCTTGGGTCGTAGGCCTAGCTGTGCTTGGCTTTTGTGTGGTAGGCCTGGCTGTACTGGGTTCTTGGGTCGTTGGCCTAGCTGTACTTGGTTCTTGGGTCGTAGGCCTAGCTGTACTTGGCTCTTCAGTCGTAGGCCTAGCTGTGCTTGGCTTTTGGGTCGTAGGGATAGCTGTACTTGGCTCTTCAGTCGTAGGGATAGCTGTACTTGGTTCTTGGGTGGTAGGCCTGGCCGTGCTTGGCTCTTTGGTGGTAGGCCTAGCTGTACTTGGCTCTTCAGTCGTAGGGATAGCTGTACTTGGCTCTTCAGTCGTGGGCCTAGCTGTACTTGGTTCTTGGGTGGTAGGCCTGGCCGTGCTTGGCTCTTGGGTCGTAGGCCTAGCTGTGCTAGGCTTTTGGGTCGTGGGCCTAGCTGTACTTGGCTCTTCAGTTGTGGGCCTAGCTGTGCTAGGCTTTTGGGTCGTGGGCCTAGCTGTACTTGGCTCTTCAGTTGTGGGCCTAGCTGTACTTGGCACTTGAGTCGTAGGCCTATCGGTGCTTGGTTCTTGGGTGGTAGGCCTAGCCGTGCTTGGCTCTTGGGTCGTCAGCCTAGCTGTACTTGGCTCTTCAGTTGTGGGCCTAGCTGTACTTGGCTCTTGGGTCGTAGGCCTAGCTGTAATTGGCTCTTCCGTTGTGGGTCGAGCTGTACTTGGCTCTTCCGTTGTGGGCCGAGCTGTACTTGGCTCTTGGGTCGTAGGCCTCGCTGTACTTGGCTCTTGGGTCGTAGGCCTGGCTGTACTTGGCTCTTGAGTCGTAGGGATAGCTGTACTTGGTTCTTGGGTCGTAGGGCTAGCTGTGCTTGGCTTTTGGGGCGTAGGCCTATCTGTGCTTGGCTCTTGGGTGGTAGGCCTGGCCGTGCTTGGCTTTTGTGTGGTAGGCCTAGCTGTACTTGGCTCTTGGGTCGTAGGCCTAGCTGTGCTTGGCTTTTGTGTGGTAGGCCTAGCTGTACTTGGCTGTTGGGTTGTAGGCCTAGCTGTACTTGGCTCTTCGGTTGTAGGCCTAGCTGTACTTGGCTCTTGGGTCGTAGGCCTAGCTGTACTTGGCTCTTGAGTCGTAGGGATAGCTGTACTTGGTTCTTGGGTTGTAGGGCTAGCTGTGCTTGGCTTTTGGGGCGTAGGCCTATCTGTGCTTGGCTCTTGGGTGGTAGGCCCAGCCGTGCTTGGCTCTTGGGTCGTGAGCCTAGCTGTGCTTGGCTCTTTGGTGGTAGGCCTAACTGTGGTTGGCTCTTGGGTCGTAGGCCTAGCTGTACTTGGCTCTCCAGTGGTGGGCCTAGCTGTACTTGGTTCTTGGGTCGTAGACCTACCTGTGCTTGGCTCTTGGGTCGTAGGCCTAGCTGTGCTTGGCTCTTTGGTGGTAGGCCTAACTGTGGTTGGCTCTTGGGTCGTAGGCCTAACTGTGCTTGGCTCTTGGGTCGTAGGCCTAACTGTGCTTGGCTTTTGGGTCGTAGGCCTAGCTGTGCTTGGCTCTTTGGTGGTAGGCCTAACTGTGCTTGGCTCTTCGGTGGTAGGCCTAACTGTGCTTGGCTCTTGGGTAATAGGCCTAGCTGTACTTGGTTCTTGGGTCGTAGGCCTAGCTGTGCTTGGCTCTTGGGTCGAAGGCGTAGCTGTGCTTGGCTCTTGGGTCGTAGGCCTAGCTGTGCTTGGCTCTTCGGTGGTAGGCCTGACTGTGCTTGGCTCTTGGGTCGTAGGCCTAGCTGTGCTTGGCTCTAGGGTAATAGGCCTAGCTGTACTTGGTTCTTGGGTCGTAGGCCTAGCTGTACTTAGCTCTTGGGTCGTGGGCCTAGCTGTGGTGGGCTCTTTCGTTGAAGGACTGGCTCTGGTAGGTTCCTGGGTCGTAACTATTGCCGTTGTCGCTATAGTTGTGAGCTGCAAGGTGGTAGGGATTATCGTCGTCTTGACAACGAAAACAGGTTTTCTGACCACTGCAAAGAAAAAGGAAATTACGAAATAGAAAATCAGAGTATGGGTATAAATGGGTCTCATTCGGTTCTTGGAATAACGGTATTTCGACTCTATTCAGAATCTATTTGATAGTTAAGTGTTAGGAAACATAGACTTCGATTAAAGCGATGTGAATATTTTGTTTCGCATGACACTACTCTGAAACAATAGCGTTATTGCTTTGATTTTCTAAGCATGTGGCATTTTACAAGTAATCATTGGAGGACTTTTTATAACCTATTTTTTTATACCTATTTACCTATATAAGAGACAAATCTTGCCCAAAATAATTACTGTGAAAATATAGGAATCATGTAAATATCATTATTAAGTCATTATGAAAATATTGCAAAAAGTATGGTTGAATCAATTGTTAATTTTTTCCAACATGATTGTGGACAAATATTTCCTTCTTCCATTGGTTAGCCACAGTTTCTGGGTTGAACAACATAGCCCGAATGTTTCTTTAGCTGCTTCTTCTATAAATCTCACCGTAAGCAGCATGCATAATTATGATACCCTATAATAAATTTTCTTTCCAGCTGATTTCGAAATTTAGTGTTGATTTATGCTGCAGAAGAGCTCAATGAATGAATACGTATTTTTACAAATTTATTAGGCCCTTCTATAAACAGTGTGTGAGGTTCTTTGAGAAATGGGTCGCAGCCCATTGGGACACAGGTTGAAGCATCTAAAGATACAGCTTGAAAGTTAAAAATCTTCCTTAAGTTTACATCTGTAAGTAAAGGTAACAAAATCTCACCCCTTTTGCACTGAGGAGTCCCTTTGGTCCGCGTTCCGGAAATTATCTGGCCTTCATCGTCGACACACCAGCACACGACAACATCTCCCCAACATTGCACCAGTGAGAACGACCCATTCAGTTCACAACGAGGGATGTACGAGATCGCCAATGGGCCAGATTCTTTCAGGATTTTAATTGATTCAAATCGACGAATTTCACACTTTGTTAGCTGCCCAGATAATACTAAATGATAAGAAGAGTAGAAATCAAAATCTTTAATTTCATTTGAAGCGCTTAGAAGAACCGAGTGCTCTATGTCAACTTTTAATCGTCATAACCTATCAGAGAAGAGTTCGAAGTACACTAGACATAGGTAATGGGTCCTTCTCTGATATTTTCCAGATAAACATTGCTGAATAAATGACGAATTTCTAAAATTTTGGAGCATCAGTACGAGATGATAAAAACCGATATATTATGCTTCCTTTTGTCAAATGTTTGATTGATAGGTAACAGCTTTATACAAGAACCACTTCTTAAAAGTAACTCTACACTAAGATGTCAGTAATTTCAAATAACTATTTCTTGACATTTTCTAAAGAACTTATCAGATGTAATACGAAGTGTATTTTGAAATTCATAATTAGGCCCCTTAACAAGTCTTTTAAAATAGTCCCAATCCAGTCATTGTTAAAAATTCTACTCCTGAATCCACAGGGATGCCAAAAATGCTAGCACAAAATTCACGACGACGTATCATCCTACCAAAAATTAAACCCCAAAATCGCACGTCCTTTCACCAGTAGATATTGGGTTATCCCCAGCCCGCAGGCAGAATTTCATTAGCTAGCCAGATAGTATATAGACTGGCAAAAGAAGTTAACGGCAGAACTTACATCTTACACATTCAGGTTTTCCCTCTCGAGTTTTGGTGTTTGGAACCTCGTCACCGTTGGGATGAACACACCAACAGAACCCCGTGGAGCCGTGGCATTGCGTCTCTTCGAACGAACCGTCCTTTTTACACTTCGGCAAGAATGCGCCAGGAGGCAGGAATCTCTTACCATCCACGAAGTAGGCCTGCTTGTTTACTACCTCAGCAACAAATTGACATTCAGTCAGAGGTTCTGCGGAAATAAATACAACAGTCAAGTCAAGCTCTGGTATGATCAATGTAAGAGTATCTTGCACATTTGATTTTAAATCAGACATCAGTACTGTGGGTGAGGTATCATCAGTACTGTTTGGGATACCATCAGTGCTATGGGATACTGAACACCCTCAACATACTAATAGTATCCTTCCCACATGTTACCCTTCCAATGTACTGATGGTATTCCTCCACAGCAACTGATGGTATCCTCCCACAGTAGTCAACTCCATCCACAGTGCTATAGAGACGATCCAGAAGGTGAAGATGGTAAAACATAAGAATAAGCTTACTTGAACCACAAGTCGGCTTGCTTCCTTTCACCTCTGTTCCGTTCAGTTTTGTTCCATTCTCATCAGCACACCAGCAAAAGCCAGTCGAGGCATGACATTGAACTTGAGAGTACCTTCCATCTGGCTCGCATTGAGGGACAAATCTTCCAGGAAGGGCCTCGGCTGCTACTTCGTTTCTGGTCCTTTCACATTCAGTCAATTGGCCGTCTAAAACTAGAACATATTAATCCGTTGAGATATTTTCTCAATATCATTAGATGAAATAATACCCTAGGAAAAGCCGACAACCTAGTTAAAGTATATGTATAACGAAAATGAATGTGTTTCTGCTTTAAGTGCTAGCCCGACTAAGACCAGGCTTTATTTTCAGCAGTGAGCCAGATTACAATAGCAAGAACTTCTCATGTGTTTGTTGGACCTGCTACAGAAACACGAATCGAAACCATCGTCGCACATATAAACCCGAGATTACACCACCCGAGATTACAGCAAATTCTTCGATTGATACCTAAACCAATGGCCCGTCCCTGGTAACTAAAGTATACATATTGCCCCCTGGTCCTAAGCACGAAGTAGTACGACTTACTTCGACCGCAGTGAGGTTTGCCATGCTTGATTCTGGTGAAAGGCAGCTCGTCTCCGTTGTCATTCACACAATAACACGTGTTGATAGAGCCGTGACATTGCATCGAAGCGAATTTGCCATTCTCCTTGCACGTCGGCACGAATAGGCCAGGAGGAAACACGCGTTTTCCGTTGATGATTTTGGCCTTCTCGTATGCTTTGTACAACTCTCTTCGACAGCTGGGGAATCGGGCTGAAAATGCGGTGAAAAATCATTCACAAGTTATGCGCAAAATGCTTCCCGAGATGGCTAATCAAGTAATATGATTCTCCCAAACCCTCGAAATTGTTCCCGATCCTATGCAATAAGCCTATGCAGTAGAGTAAATGTTATCTAATGACTGATTTCTTGGCTCGTTGTCCTAGTTGATATAGGCAGGTGGAAAAAGCCGGGTTTTCTCTTCCATTCAAAAGATTGGCAAAAGTTGATGGCAAGAGGACGCGGGCCGATATCCTTTTGCCCAATCCACAGCTCTAACACAAGAGAAAACGGGGCAAAATGTCTCTAATAAGGTAACAGTACGCAGGAGTTCAATAATGTTTGTCTGTTTCCAAAAAAATACTTTTTCTATGGAAATATTGATAAAAAATCTATTTTCGAGCCCATTTTATAAAACAAATCATAAAATTTCAAGTTGCATACCTGAGGAGCAATCGGGTTGACTTTCTCTAGTTTCAGTTCCACCGACTATCGTTCCATTTTCATCAACACACCAACAAACATTTGTGAAACCATTACACTGCACTTGGCTGTAACTTCCGTCTACGTCACACTGTACTGCGTGCGCATCTGGAAGGGATTCCTTTGTTATCTTTTCTGATTGAGTTTTTCTCTTTAGCTCGCATTCTGTTAGTTTCCCTGACACAACTGCAAGAAGGGTAACAATGAGTAGAATGTCATTAATATGCAGTTCATATGTAGCATATGCAGTAAATCCCAATATTAAAGAAATTACTTTCTGGTTGGTTTTCTATTTGAAGGGCGCTAGATAGATTTAAGGGCATAAACGCTCTAATACGAAGTATAGTTTTGAGTAATCACAAAGAGATATATTCACACGTAGCTGGAGTTTATCAATCCTATTTTTGATTGATGTCTAAACATTTTCACCAAAGAGTTAGGAAAGTGAAAGGTGAAAACGCTAAGAGAAATTTTCAGCCTTCACGATTCTTTTCCATTGGCCTTTCGCAGCCTTTCGCTGGCTAGCATGTAAAACATAAACACACTCGCTCCGCAGCAGACTAGCCATAAAGAAAAAACATAGCATCAAACAGCTTACTTCTTTTGCATTCCGGCTTCTTGAATCGGATGGACGTGCCTTCCATCTTATTACCAAGTTCATCCACACACCAACAATAACCAGTTGAGCCATGACATTGAGTCTCTTCGAAATCTCCATTGTCTTTGCATTGAGGCATGAAAGTGCCAGGGGGAAGAATCGATCGACCCTCGATAAATGGCGCTGAGTCATATTTGTCTTGTCTTTGTTGCTGGCAAACAGTTAGGTTCTCTGAAAATCAGAAAATCAATGATAAAACCATTTTGTCTCAATTTGGAAGGAATCTCCACAAACAATCATTGTGAATTATAACGATGATGAAACCTAACTGATCATACACAAATATTGATTGCAATCAGCTTATCAGAGGGAGGCAAATGATTGGTATGGTGGGAAACATCCTATCATCACCGGGAGTCCAGTGAGACGAACAATAGACTGTCAACGAAAGAGCTCTAGTGAAAAAACGAACTCTTTCCGTCACAACACTAGACCCATGATTTTGATGTAGACAGACTCAAAATCTCTCATTGGAATGTCGATCTTGCTCTGCTGATAATGTTAGAACAGTCCCACTGCAGGTTTGAGCACATTCTAGGATGTCAAGTAAATATTCACCAATAGCAGAGCCGTGTTTTGGCGGCTTTTAAGTTGTAGAGGAACAGGACGGTTGTTTTCGTTTGCAGAACACTTCGTTGGTGCACGCCTTGTATCATCCTCTAACACGACCGCTGAAAAGCGCGTCCTACCTAGCTAGAATCACACCGACACGATAACTCGTAACTGACAATATCTTCCTGGGCGGTAGGAACACTATCTCAAAAGATAAGGGGTGGGATCTAATCATTCATTAGATTTCATTCTCGTTACCTTTCTGCAGTACTACTCTGATGATTACCAGCCACAAAACTTTAGTAGCCATCATATTTCATTGTGTTTCCGATTCATCACGCCATCCTTAAACCAAATTCTTTTCATCACGAGAATTAATGAGATTGATGTTCATATTCATGAATAGGCAGAACTAACAAAATGAAATTCAAAGGAAACTGCATCACTTACTCGGTGAACAGTCTGGTTGATGTCCCATCACTTCCGTTCCGTCAATGAATACTCCATTCTTACTTCTGACACACCAACAGACATTAGTGAAACCATTACATTGCACTTGGCTGTAACTTCCGTCTACTTCGCATTGTACGGGATTCGCATCCTGAAGCCCTTCGCTGACCTCTTCAAGGTCTGCTTTTCGAAGGGTTTCACACTGAGTCAGATTCCCTGCCAGAACTGTAAACAAAGATTCGTTATATTTTATACAGTTACAATCAAAATTATGGTAGGGATAGGTGGGTGTTAAAGGTCATTCTATCCTTAAGACTTGTTCTGGTTTTATTGCAAAATTAAATAAACCGTGCATCCAACGACCTTAAACGATTTCAGCGAGTTAAGACAAAAATCAATCGAAAAGTTAGCGATCAACTACTAGGACAGCCCTCCAGTCGTTTCAGGAGTAATGGCTCAATTGTTTTCAAATTCATTTTCTCCGTTTTTTCTTTCACGGATTCAAAATATTTCTATAACCAATGGTGCCATGGTCCGATTCTTTCCCCAACCCCTGTACATAACATGTTAATATAATCGTTACTTTCTTTACGACAAAACAACTTACTTCTCTTGCATTCTGGCTTGTTAAACCGTATCGATGTGTGTTTGATCTTAATACCAAATTTGTCCACACACCAGCAATAACCAGTAGAGCCATGACATTGAGTTTCTTCAAAATCTCCGTTTTCTTTACATTTAGGTACGAAAGTGCCAGGAGGAAGAATTGATTTTCCGTTTATAACTGGAGCTGAATCCAACAGATCTTGCCTTTGTTTTCGACAGGCTGTCAGGTTCTCTGAAAATTGAAATCGATTTGAAATTTAACGGAGTAAGACCTACCCTCGAGTCCACAATAGACGGAGGAGGAGGGTGTAGAATAAACGGGATGGGGCAATGAAAAATGCCAATCCCAATAAACTGAAGTGGGTTAACTATTCCCCTAAATTACTCGATTAAATGTGGAAATGAACCTATCATAACGTAAGTCAGAATTCTTGATGTTTGAAGACATTAAGTATCTGCATTTAATAGTAAGTGCTGATATTTAAAGTATGGTCATTGAAAATCCTTTACGATTGTCCGAAAAGACATGCATTCTTGCCAACAGATAAAGATGGGTATCTTAACCATCCCCCCACCCCACATAGCCCACACAGTACTTTATCTCCCCACGCCACACTGTGGGTGGCCTTAGATCTCCTTGCAACCAGAAACCAGAGAGTGGACTGTAAATATAACTTGAATTCATCAGGAAAATTGCAAAAACTCTTACTGGGCGAACAATTTGGTTGGCGTTCTCTTGTCTCAGTTCCCTCAACCATCACTCCATTTTCATCAACACACCAACAGACATTAGTGAAACCATTACACTGCACTTGGCTGTAACTTCCGTCTACGTCACATTGTACTGTATCAGCATCTGGAAGGGATTCCCTAATGATTTCTTCTGTCCCAGCCTTCCTTTTTCGCTCGCATTCTGTGAGTTTTCCGGCCAAGACTAAAAATAAAAGAATCAATTGCTCATGAAATCAAATAAGAAAAAATTAGATTTAGTAAATAAAATAAAACACTATGAAATATTAACTAGATATTTACGTAAAATCTTTTAGGAAGATGGTCCCTAATCGAAGATTGTGGTTTCAGAGCACTTATACAGCTAAATGCATGAATTTTGATATGGCTTGACGTGTAATGTATTTTTCTTAGAGGCAGATGAAAATCACTTGATTGCAATCGATTAGCGGATAAGATTCGAGAGCAAAGCAAGTAATAACGAGGAAGAATGATGGCCACTTTTAATCGAATAATAGTAAGCAGGGCTTTCAATAACTTGAAGCAATCAAAGAACGATCATTTTAAAAGGAACAGCAGCGATCAATTTTGATCAAAATTGACCTCTTGAACTAAGAATTCTAGATGGTGCCAAGCTTGGTCAAAACTTAATCATATTGATCAATCATGGCAGGAATCAGATTCTCAAATTTGTAGATATTTTTTAAACAAATAAAATGTTGTGGATAAATTCTGTTTCTTTCAATATCATGTAAATTATGAAGTTGTAGTGACACAGACTTAAAATATCTTAGGCCTGTTCACACTAATCCGTTTTTACGAGAAAACGGATACGTTCAACTCCGTTTTGGCTTTGCGTTCACATTACTCCAGCCAAGAACAGAGCTATGTGAATACGCTGATAAAAACTAGAACTAGAACGAAAAAATGGATACCTGTAAAATGAAAAGCAAAGACAGTGAGTTCAAAATCATTAGAAATAATTAAGGTTAGGGAAATTACTAGTGCTGTTTTGATAAAGAGAAAATCAGATGCTTTTTTAAAAACAAGTGTAAACACAAAGTGAAAGATATCTGTTTCTATTTGAAAACAGAGAAATGTGAACGGGACCTTATTCCTCAACGCTTGTCTTGTAGCAGCAGGCTTTGTTGCGCAATCAACACCACACCTCAAAATTCACAGCCAAATGCTACAATCCCCGCCAAAAGTAGTTGGAACACCCTTGATTTTTTTACCAAATAACTACATTTTTAGCTTTCCTAGCCCTTTATTTCAAATCAAACCCCCTTCTCCCTCAAAACAATGTTGTTTAGAAAAGGAACTTTATGAGTACACACCAAACACTAGCTGAATGTTATTGGGCTAGTTTTTGTTATCAGAAACAACATTGTAAAAGGGGGAGGGGGTGAAATATAGAACACTGTAAAAATAACAAGTGTTCCAAGACTTTTGGCGGGGATTAAAAACCACTGCTAAGTACCGACATTTTCAGGAGTTGGCCTGTACATGTTCTTAAGCAAATCGTAGTTATCAGTAGGTATAATGCTGGTTATTAGTTTTGTATTGGCCTTAAGCACTCCTTAAATACCAATATGGAAATTATTGGTAGAAGTTCAAAACCCTTTCAACCTGAAATGTATAAAATGTGTAATTTATACCCTTAAATACAGTGATC
This sequence comes from Pelagia noctiluca, assembly GCA_963924455.1. Classification (NCBI taxonomy): domain Eukaryota; kingdom Metazoa; phylum Cnidaria; class Scyphozoa; order Semaeostomeae; family Pelagiidae; genus Pelagia; species Pelagia noctiluca. The sequence goes on along the minus strand of OZ004322.1, from coordinate 16,483,896 downwards.
TAAATCTAAAAATCCTTGGCTAACAGGTTGTTAATTTGTAAGTTCCGGGTTTTTACGGTAATTTTGGAAATAGTTCGCTTGATTACAAAAATATCAACCGATCAATTTCCATTTTAGAATCCAGCTACCTTTTAAACCGATTCAACCATTCTAAAACTTTCTGACCATTTTTTTTAAATAAGCCACTGACCTTTGGATGTCAGACACTCACTCTTTAATTTTTGCTGGATTTAAGAGACTGGCTAGCAACCATCTCCGCCAGAAAGCACGTTTATTTGCATGTAACCAGCAAGAGAAAGATATTAAGCAATTAAAGAGAGTCGTATCCTCCATTTAATGTTTTGTACTGAAAAAACCCTAAGTCTAAGCCTTGTTGCTTACTGAAAAAGTGTTGGCAACATTAGTGAAAAGAAATGATCAATATTAAAATACAACTTACCTCTTTTGCATTCTGGCTTCTCAAATCTAACAGAAGTGTCTATCACCTTATTACCAAGTTCATCCACACACCAACAATAACCAGTTGAGCCATGACATTGAGTCTCTTCAAAATCTCCGTTTTCTTTGCATTTCGGCATGAAAGTTCCAGGGGGAAGCAGAGATTTGCCATTGATGACTGGAGCCAAATCAAACTGATCTTGTCTTTGTTTTTGACAGGCAGTCAGGTTCTCTGAAATAAGGATGATTATATTACGATTTCCACCCAGGGGAAGGTTTGTGTAGTACTTTGGAGGGTCTTCAGTACTTTGGTGGATATTCACTACTGATGAGGGTGACCACAGCAATTGTGGAAATAATACCTAAAGTGTTTGTGCTGTCTCTTCACAATACTGAATATCCTCCACAGTACTAATGGTATCCTCCACAGGACTGAATAGCATCCTCTGCAATACTGAATATCCTCCACAGTACTAATGGTATCCCCTACAGGACTGAATAGCATCCTCTGCAATACTGAACATGCTCCACAGTACTGACAGTTTCCCTCACAGTGCTAGATATCCTCACCAGTACTGCAACGACATTTCAGGGTGATTTCATCTAAACAACCTCTTTCTAATCATTGCTATATACAAGTCTGTTTCTATTCAGCTGCATTACTCACTTGGTCCTTAAAGATCTTCATAGATTCATTGCAGCCTATTTCATATAATTTTATCTTTAAAATATCTGAACAATTTCATCATTATAGACTTTTACGTATTTTTAACATTATAGACTAGTTTATAGACTTTTACGTATTTTCAACATTTGTAGTATTGTATTCTTGTTACTGTTATACTTAATTTCATTTATCTTAAATTTAACGGCCCAAGCATGATAAGCATTGCTTTTCTTGGGTCGTTTAGTATACCATATTTTGTAACCTTGTATTAGGGTTGTATGCTATGAATAAAATTGAATTGAATTGAATAGAGAATAGTAATGCATAGTTCTAAAGTCGAATTAATTCCACCTCTATACAGTGCTATTCTAATCGAAATACGCATGTGTTATTATTCCAGGTATGGACTCTTGACTTCAAAAGAGTGGAATAAACTCTTGCTGGTAAGTCTAATTCTAATAGGAATATGCTCACAAGACTGCAGTTCGTTATTGTAAAATAGATAATAAGATAAGTTATTTAATTGAAAAACAATAGGAGATGTAGGAATCAGGCCGAGTTTGAAATACTTCACTTTAGGATGCAATGAACAAAATCAAATCCTCTTTTCAACTAAAGGACGTAAATTTGATTTAATTGAGCATGCCCTCATAATAAAGAGGTATTTAAGAATTATTGTGCTGTCTCAAGCGTAAAATACTAATGTCCTGAAAACAAAAGATACAAGAGCATAGTGTTGGAATTGTTGAAAAAGAACGAATGACTTACTAGGCGAGCAATCGGGTAAACCCTCTCTAGTTTCAGTTGCATCAATGAATCCTCCATTCCGGTTAACACACCAACAAACATTAGTGAAACCATTACACTGCACCTGGCTGTAACTTCCGTCTACGTCACATTGTACAGGATGGACATCTTGAGCTCCTTGGTCGATCAGTTTCCGGCCTGCATTTCTCTGCTCCTCACAGTCAGTAAAATTTCCAGCTAAAACTACGAAAACGAAGAAATAACAAAATAATATCGAGCGTAGATGTTATCTGGGAGGATTGAAATTTTAATGGATGGGGAAACGTTTGGTCCTATAGTTGCTCAGATAAATACTTCCTTACTCAGTGTCGGTCCTTCTTGTTAAAAGAAGACATTCAGTTTACTATCAAAGCAAGGTAGTATGAAACAGTGATAATATTGGCACCAGAGCCGCGATCATTTTAAACGACGGCAGACTAGCCATAAAGAAAAATCATAGCATCAAACAGCTTACTTCGTTTGCATTCTGGTTTCTTGAATCGGATGGACGTGCCTTTCATCTTATTACCAAGTTCATCCACACACCAACAATAACCGGTTGAGCCATGACATTGAGTCTCTTCGAAATCTCCATTGTCTTTGCATTGAGGCATGAAAGCACCGGGAAGAACCAAAGGTTTGCCATTGATGATGGGAGCTGTATTCAACAGATCTTGTCTTTGCTTTTCACACGCAGTCAGGTTCTCTACAAATATCAACGTCATGTTAGTTACAAAACACTAAAAATTAAGATCATCATTGCACTAAACAGTTATTATTATCATCACTAAAAGTACTGTAACCTAATTGGAGAATCTCACTTCACAAATGCATGGAGCTTTCATTTTGTTGACATTTTCAACATACCTTTATATTACTCTTCGATTACCAAGCTAAGTGATCTGTGAAAACGAAAATTACCTGGATAGGAGTGGAGACCACAAACTTTTAGTTTACGCCTCAAACAATCTACGAACTGAGCTACCAGTGTAATGCATCTGATCGACCAAACTAAGCCATGGCGTATCAAACGAACAAAGTCCCCCAGCACTCAGTGAATGCAGAGACAAACTTATCCAGGTTTTTTAACAACTACCCAGACCTGCCTAAGGGCGACAGCTTTGCTACACAAGGAAGATCATCTCTACACTCGATAGGCTTAAGAAATAAAATTGAGAAGAAGTAGGATTTGGAAACCAATCTAAATGATTTATTAGAATGACAATATGTAATCGGTGAGAATAAAAATGACCCGGGTATGATATCTATTTTGATTGATTTACAAATCCTGCTTCTTCTCAAAGTTTGTATTTCTACTGTACATGTACATGGAATCTTTTTCATTCGTGACATCTCATTTCATTCTGTTCTTTGAGATATTTTGGTGAGAACAATTGTATGAAATGAACATAAATAACAAATATGTTTTCAGATCACTTGGGTTTAAGCATTTATCATTCCCTCCACTGCTCATCATATAAAAATGAATAAATCACAACTACTTACTGGGCGAACAATCTGGTTGGCGTTCTCTTGTCTCAGTTCCCTCAACCATCACTCCATTTTTGTCAACACACCAACAGACATTAGTGAAACCATTACACTGCACTTGGCTGTAACTTCCGTCTACGTCACATTGTACTGTATCAGCGTCTGGAAGGGATTCCTTAATGATTTGCTCTGTCCCAGCTTTCCTTTTTTGCTCGCACTCTGTCAGTTTCCCAGCCAAGACTGAAAATAAACATAAGTGAGTTTTACTGGGTGAATCATTGTTTACTATAGTAACCTTCAAAGGCAAGCTGGTAATTTAGCAAGCTTGGAAACGTCTCTGTAGTACTAGGGGGATATTTAGTACTGTGAAGGATATTCAGTACTGTGGAGGATATTTTTGAATGTGGAGGGATACTATCGGTACTGTGGAGGGATACTATCAGTACTATGGAGGATATTTAGCATATTCAGTATTGAACCTACACAGAACTGACCATCCTCCAAGGTACTGATGTTATGCTCCACAGTACTGATGGTATCCCTCTGAAGTACTGAAAATCCTCCAGAAAACTCAAAAGTTTGAGTTCTGCTGAACCTGTTGTGCCACTTCTAGATTTTCATCACAATTTACAAAATAAGATTAACTTACTTCGTTTGCATTCTGGCTTCTTTAATCGGATGGACGTGCCTTCAATCTTATTACCAAGTTCATCCACACACCAACAATAACCGGTTGAGCCATGACATTGAGTCTCTTCGAAATCTCCATTGTCTTTGCATTGAGGCATGAAAGTTCCAGGAGGAAGAATCGATTCTCCGTTTATCATTGGAGCTAAATCTAAAAGATCTTTCCTTTGCTTTTGGCAAACTTTCAGATTTTCTGAAGAATGAAAAAATGGAGAGTAAAAATTGACTTTCATCGTCATCATTTTTACGTTTTACAACAACAAACCTTGCAACCGATAAACATTTCTGATGATTAAACATCAAACTGTATTTTGCAAATATGGTTTCCTCATACATTGTAAAAGGTGTCTGAGAAATGTTGATTTATCATGTGATGTGATCCAGCAACCTACTAGGATGGGGATAGTCGAGAAGAAGTAAAAAAATTCAACAGTATTAACTTTCCCAGTATTGAGTACTAAGTAGAGAGGCATCTTTTCTAAATTTTTTTGGAATAATTCTGCTGGGGTTTGCACACAAGACCATTCGACAAAGTAGCCACTCTACCACTAGGCCACTGTTAAGCTCATCATATAAAGATGAGTAAATCACAAACTACTTACTGGGCGAACAATCTGGTTGGCGTTCTCTTGTCTCAGTTCCCTCAACCATCACTCCATTTTCATCAACACACCAACAGACATTAGTGAAACCATTACACTGCACTTGGCTGTAACTTCCGTCTAAGTCACATCGTACTGCATCAGCGTCTTGTGCTCCTTCGTCGATCACTTCCTGACCGGCTTTCCTTTCTTCTTCGCACTTTGTTAGGTTTCCTGCCAAAACTACAAATTTAAAGGATAATAACAATCTTTAAGATGATGAAAGTAAAGGCAATACCCAAAGTGCTTGTGGTATCACCCAACAGTACTTAATATCATCCACAGTACTGATGCTGTCCCCTACAGTCTTGATGGTATCCACCTGAGTACCGATGGTATCCCCCCCACCGCACTGGATGGTATACCCCACATTTCTGATGGTTTCCCCTATTGTACTGGATGGTATACCCCACATTACTGATGGTATCCCCCACAGTACTAAATACTATACTCCCACAGCACTGATGCTATCCCCCACAGTACTGGACAGTCTTCCCAAGGGTGAGTATTTATTAATGAACAAAATTCACGGCAAAAAAAGCTTACTTCTTTTACATTCAGGCTTCTTGAATCTGATTCTCGTCCCATCAACCTCGCTTCCACGCTCGTCAACACACCAGCAGTGCCCAGTGGAGGCGTGACATTGCGTTGGCTCAAACTTCCCATCCTTGGTACAAGAAGGAACAAACTGGCCAAGTGGCACCTTTGATTTAGGGTGTTTTTTAAGAGATTCCCTTTGCCTCTGACATTCAGTTAAATTGCCTAAAAATATCAAGTTATGAAATATTAATCTAATACCTCAGAATTGTTTGCACACACTAGCCAATCAAAATCATTGCAAAAAGTGAATCCAAAATGGCAGCAGAACTGCAAAGCTGCAAAGGTTAGGCCCAAACAAAAATACCCATAATTGTTTCAGACACACAACAGTTTTGGCAGGAACATTAAGGACACATTTTAGACGCCATTTTAATAACCATAGTAGATTGATTGAAATCCTTATAACTAGGAGATTGGGTTATGCGAAATGTAAGAGGATGGTATTTTGAAGAAGTAATCTTAACCCTATATGCTGCACAATAATAACTCAATAGATGCATTCAAAAGCCCATGAATCAATTGTCATGAATATTGTTGCATTCAAAATTTTTTGGGTCCACTAATACAGTAGGCATTTGAATGGTGCATGAATCGAGCCGATGTTCAGACCTCTTTGTAGCAAGGTTATGCTGAAGGCAGATTTATCTCATTACGTTTGATCAAGTGTGGTACAGCAGGCCTACATCAGCTTCAGGCTGCCGCTTATTGACCTACTTTACCAAATAAAACACGAATTTATGTATGGTATCCCTGGTTTGTATGTCAATTAAGGGAAAATTTTAAGAGCATTCTGTGAAAAGAAACAAAATGCAAATAAATAAACAAAAAACGACAATGAATACATAAACAAACTACAAATGAATAAATAAACAAACTACAATGAATAAATAAACAAACTACAATGAATAAATAAACAAACTAAAATGAATAGATAAATAAACTATAAATAAACGTAAATCGTTGACAAACTTACTCTCTTTGCATGTTGGCTGTTTTCCAAAAACTGCAGTATCTTCGCGTTTCTTTCCATCTTCATCAACACACCAACAGTAGTTAGTCGACGAGTGACACTGGACTTCCTTGAAACTGCCATCATCATTGCAGGAAGGGATGAACGCACCAAAGAGAGGGATTGACGTTCCGTCCTCTCCGATAACGCCATTGTTAAGCGCTGCCTGTCTTTGTTTACGGCATTCTGTTTGCTTTTCTGGAAATGAAAAAATCTGTATTTAAATTGTAGGGAACTTTTAAGAAACTTTTCAATATTCCGAGGAATCAGAAACATCATTCAGTAAGTCCCTGCATATAAGAAATGAACATATAAGAAACTACAGCCTGCCACCTTTAACAGGATATCCTCCATTACGATTATTTTTGCCATGATCAGTACTTCAGCAGCCTTCAAGCGTGACCACTTTGATTAATGTCAGATACATGACATTTCATTTTGATCCTTTGGGTTATCATACACGATTGATCATAAAACAAATCCTTGTACATTAGAAACTTGACAGCCTGATTGCATTATTCAAGTTTCTTATATGAGGGACTTACTGCTAAATATTGAATGCATTACGATTACTAACAACTTGAAAAGTGGAGAATTCACAAGTTGATTTGCATAACTCTTGATTTGTTTAGCTCTTAGGGTTGTTTTACAACTTGGCTCGGTCCAGCCCTTAAAATTATTTCCAAGCGTGGGTTTAAATTGTGGGTCTGTCTGATCCAGTCTTGAAAGTTTGAACTTTATACGCAAGAAAATAAATGTTCAGCCTTTCGAAGTAGGCCAGTGAAAGCCCCATTTCCAATTGATAAGTGCACACAACTATCAGATTTTCATAAAATTTACGCCAAAAGTCTACGCCATCCATCAAAGGTGTACGGCGGACATGTCCAGTGTACAGCCTCTAGATGTCAGTCTGCCATCCGGTGGGCAGTAGTTTCAAACTTCAAAGATTTCAATAGTGCCAATGACTGCAATAAACACACAAAGACCTCACGCTAACATGCGTCGCGATGCAGCCCAAAGCCTTTAGTGAGTCCAATTCCAACAAGAACTCACTTGCTCAAGCACCTTATAATGTTAAACAATTCTGAATCTTACTTGGAGTACAAGATGGGAATCCCTCAAATATGACTGATCCATCAATGGTTTTGCCCTTTTCATTAACACACCAGCACTTGCGGTAGTCCGGGTTGCACTGCTGTTTCGCAAACCTTCCGTCCATCTCACACTTGAAAATAAAAATCTTTTCGTCCGCCTCTTTGTCGACCACGCCCGACTCTCTGATCTTCTCGCATTCAGACAGATTGCCTGCAACAACTGAAAATACAAACAGGATTAAAATCATACCTGAAAATTTCTGCATTTAGGAGAAGATACTTCGCAGTTATTGTCTAGCAAAATTCTGAAAATATGATATCAGACAGCTCTCAGGACGAAAGTGAAACGAACCCGGGTTTCAATAACCTGTTAGGCTAAGATTTCATCACTATATAGACAACATTTGGAATTGAGACTATTCAGAGGAGTAGAGTTTCTGAAGATTTATAAAAACTTTTGTACACAGTTTCTCTAATGATTTAACAAAATAAAACCGCTAACATGCTTTATCTCCATAAGAACTGGTTTAGGCTGATTGAAAAACTATTTTTTACATGGGTTTCCGCTGTATCTCGGGCCTATTTGCAACTGGAGAAAACGCATTTTCAGTTATAGTCCAGCGTTTAACATTTTTGGGCCGGAACAAATATAGTCCCAGAAGGAGCAGTTGTAAAAATTTTGATAGAGATGTTTGTGTCATTTTTTTGGGTTTGAAATTCATGAAAATACCGTTTTGGGGGTTTCTCTATATTGGAGTCATTCTATTAGGGTTGAAAAAACTTCCCTTATTTTCTGGTTTCATTGAAAATTTGCATCATTCTATTGGACAAAAAGGATAGTCATGGGGACATTTTCAAGGGTTTGAAATTTTGGGCCTGTCATTATTTTGGGTAGACAAAAATATGTGCCTACTTGCAGATTCAACACTACAGTCTCAACTCAATCCTGTACGCAAACATTGAATTCTATGTTCATTCTTGAGTAGCAATCTTTTGTGTCCATCCGTCATAGGCACATATTTGTTTTACACAGAGATGACCATGGAAACAATGCAACTTTTTTCCTACAGGTAAAGTACTTAAAAGTACACTCATAAGTACAAAGAGATGGAAAATCGTAGTAATATAAAATAGAAGAATCTCGTCTAATTCGATACTTGTCTAATTCGCATGTATCATGTATCATAAATTGCTTCATAGAAACACACACAGACATTTCATCTAAAACCAAATTTGCTTGACCTTTAAATAGAGGTGGGTTAGTTCTGCTTGATGAGGATTTAACCCCTCAAGTACTGACAGGACAGGGTCAAAATCTAATTTCAACAGTTTTCGCTCTTACGATCAAACCCATCCCTAACCTCTACCGGCTTGAAGTTTGAGAATACGACGGAGGATTTTCCGTTAGAAAAAGTGCTTAAGGAAGCAATTAGCATTCACAACCTGGTAGAGCCCTAGCTCATAAACAAACAAGGTATATTTCCAAATAGACTTGAACAGTACGTTCGGCCCTAGAGGTCGGTCAGGAGACTTATTACATGAGCCGAAGTTTGTCGCTATTGATAAATTTGTTGAGCCCTAAATCTAGGAATCATTTGCAAGGCCTGGCCTCATTACTGAATGACTTAGCTCTCAATTAGTTATAATTTACATCTGCCAATCAAATTACTGGATTTCAAAATGCTGCTCTCTAATTGGAACAACAACTTTCCAGCCCAAGCCTTCCCTCTTCCGCATTGAATGAAACAAAAATATGGTACGATAAATCAAAGAATTACTTCGGTCACACTCAGGCTCGGCGAATCTTGTGATGGTATGTGTAATTTCCTCTCCAGATGGGTGAACACACCAACAATAACCTTCCGTGCATTGTCTACTGACGTAGGAACCATCTTGTGTACATTCGGGCAAGTATGCACCGAGAGGAAGTCGAGGATACTGGTTGTCCACAATCATTGAAGATCTGTAAACTTTCTGGCGTTCCAACTCACATTTGGTCAAAATCTCTGAAAACAAAAAAAAAACCATGCAGACCCTTGAATTTGGAAAATCAATCGAGATTAAATAACAAGGGTAGCAAAATACTCTTATCTCTTGTAAAGGATTTTCCTATGGAAAATTTTCTCGGAAAAAACAACTTCTTATTTTGAGAGAGATTCTCGAGTGTTCGAATATCCAGGCAAAAAATGGAAGCTTTTCTTAATGAAAATTGATTACGCACTAGAGTCCTAACACGACTGAGGGTTGGGCTCAAGGCTCTCTTACTTCGACGCCTTGCCTATCTCTCGCTTTGGCTGTACAACGTAAGAGCAGCCAAGTCGTGGTAGTGAATGGAAGGTACCCTGAATATTATTTGTTTGTGTTATTTGTTGATGACTGATTCGCTCATTCATCAATGAATAATACAAGAACGAACAATGAAAGGTAAGGGGTGTATTTCCATCCAGGTGACCAGTATGCTTTCTTTATATCAGCATTTGTGAATGCATTCTTAAACCCTTTTCTCTGATGGTATCCCCTACAGTACTGAATTGTATCCCATTACAGTACTATACATCCTCCACTGCTCAGACGTTCCAACGGGTGAGAACCAGGCTTAATGATTAAGTTACGAACCCTTCTTTTCGCAGTATGCTTCATCTTCTCCATTGGTTTTTGCCCAGTCAAACATCAGCCCTTGAGAATCGACGCACCAACATTTGCCTGACTTGCCATGACATTGCAGGGTTTTATAATCCCCATTGGCTTCGCACACTGGTAGGTAATCATCCTTCTTTCCGATGTTCAATACCACCACCCTGCCAACCTCACATTTCGTCAAGTTGTTCGCCAGCACTGAAAGATCAAATATACTATCAAAAGAATGGAATAATTAAGATCAATGCATATAAATTTGATATAAAAGCCATGCGTTCGTTTTGAAAAACGTTCGAGACAAGATGGTTATCTGATTCATTCTTCGGGTATGTGCACCTTAAGAATAAACCTATCTATATCATTTTATTTCTATTTGAAGTTTGAAATTACACCTTAGGATGTTCTACATGAACAAAGTCTTTTGTGAATCATGTATTATACATGATATATCGCTTGTTTGTTTTTAACAATTTCTATAACAAATTCTTTCTACTTGTTGCTTTCACAAAAAATGGTTTCGTATCATTGATGACCTGTAGGAAATGAGTTCTTCCCGGACGTTTCGCTATTTTTTTATGGGATTAGCTGTATCCTAACTAAAGTTTTGTAGTTTTTTACAATTTGCATCCCAAAAACCACCCTATTACGAATTCCACAAGATTGCAGTCGATGCACTTATCGATGTGATATTTGGTGAAAACAACACATCTGTGTTCATGTTCTAGAACCAAAAAATATACAGATCAACCTCTTTATCTACTAATCTAGGAATTTGAGCACTACTTCAAAAATAACATTAAAATTTTTTTTTTAAGAATTAGAAACAAATATTTATTAATCAAAATAATATGCGAAAGCTATTCGGAATCTGTCCATCTTCTGTAAAAAGCATTTGCATATTATTTTCATCAATAAATATACGGTGTTAATTACTTCAGAAATCAGAATTGATATTTCGAAGTTGTTCATAGCAGAAGCACAGCTAACAGTGAAAAAAAATGTAATCATCAGAAATTGAATCAGTTCGTAGTGAAACTCGAGGAAAGAAAACGAAAAGAGGACGTCCTAAAAGAGCAACAACCTACTTACATCTTTTGCATTCAATCTGTGACGTCCTCGCTCGTGTGTGATTGACCTCGATTCCACTTGAATCCACACACCAACAATATCCAGTGGAGCTGTGACATTGTTTACTCTTGAAGCTACCATCTTTGTTGCACTGGGCAACGAAAGCACCGAAAGGCAATGTGGGATACCTCTTGTTGATCATCAATGCTCTAGTATGCACCTCTTCAACGGCCTTTTCGCATTTAGTCTTTGTTTCTAAAAGTGAAGAGTTTATATGTTTGAATGGCGAAAAAAATTGGAAACAAAGCGAACATAATGAGCAAGGTTTTCGTCTGACACTCAACAGAGTACGTTAGAGAGAACGAGAATGGGACCCAACAAATGATTATAACCATAGCTGTTTTTATTTTGGTGCCAAACTAGACATGCATGGTAGCTTAAGAATTCATGGTAATCTTAATCCATATGTATCGCTGTTTCGCTTTCTTTTGGTTAGTATGATGCGTTAATGTTTCTGGGCTTTCCTACTTGAAGCTACCTGCCATCTTGCTCCTGTTTGTTTGTGATGGAAAGAAATGCATCGGCTCATTATTTGCCGATACAGGGCTGGAATCGTGTTCCCTGTTACGCCACTGGCTTAGAAATTATGCTTTCTTGGTAGATAGGCCTTGTGCAGCCCCACAGGCCACTCTGAAGATTTAGTTTGGAATTGTAGGGAATACATTCTTGTGTAGTGCTGTTTTGTTTTCCTAGACATGCAGACTAACGAAACTACTTTTTAGCTTTGTGCAGTGAAGATTCCCAGCATGCAACATTATTTTCAATTTACCGAGTTTGCATCTACACCCTACACCCAATCAGCTTACACGAAAAACAATAAGAGTAGAGTTTAAATTACCTTATTCCTATATTTTGGTTTTTGGTATGTTTTCCATTTTTCTCGTTATCTGTTTTTTATTCTTTAGTATAGCCAGGAATATCGGAAACATAATGAAACGTAGATTACTTAAGCTTTTCGTCTGATACTCAACAGAGTAATACCTCAGAAAGAGAACGAAACAGAAACCAAACTGATTTATATACCTAGATGTGGATCGAAATAGGCCAATCAGAAAAGAGGTGAATGATTGGTATGGTGTAGGAAAACCAATCAACACCCAAGATACAGTGAGCTGACCAATAAGATTACTTCAAGAGTCCTAAGACGAAAACGAACTCCTTCTGTCTACACAATAGGAGATCCCTGGTTTTTATGTAGACTGATTCCAAAATACCTAAGTGAGAATTGCTTTCGAATAATTGGCAGAGCAAGATCTACCTTTCACTTAGCTATTTTGGAATCAGTCTACATAAAAACCAGGGATCCCCTATTGTGTAGACTGAAGGAGTTCGTTTTCGTCTTAGGACTCTTGAAGTCATCTCATTGGTCAGCTCACTGTATCTTGGGTGTTGATTGGTTTTCCTACACCATACCAATCATTCACCTCTTTTCTGATTGGCCTATTTCGATCCACCTCTGGGTATATAATCAGTTAGGTTTCTGTTTCGTTTTCTTTCTGACGTATTACTCTGTTGAGTGTCAGTCGAAAAGCTTAAGTAATCTATGTGTTCGTTTCATTATGTTTCCGATATTTCTGGCTATATTGAAGTTCTGTACCATCCAAAGACTGTTTTTATTCTTTATAAATTTTGTATTGTCATTGTTATCCGTTCTTATAGTTTGAGCAATATAAAGGCTTTAACTGCAAAAATCATGGAAAGGAAATAAACATAGTCAATAGAACAAAGAAGAGAAAGCCAAAGCTACTTTACCCTTGTCACAAATAGTAGAGGTCTGATTTTTCGTGACCCATCTTGTCATTTTTCCCTGCTCATTCACGCACCAACAATGGCCTGTCTTTTTGTTGCATTGCATTTTCGAATACGAACCATCCACTTTGCATTGTGGGATGTACATCCAGGAGGGTGGATTTCCGTTATGTTGATCGAGAATGAACTTTCGTTTGTATTCACAAGATGTGAGATTGCCAGCAAGAACTAAAATAAATTACATCAATTTGAGAAATGTCTGAACAATGGAAATAATTTGAGTGAATGAAAATGATCCGAGTAGACCACAACCTCTTTCTGCACCTCAATCACTCTACCAACTAAGCTACCGGGCTAATCTATCTGATCAACCGAGCAGGCAGGGGTACTTGACTTACTTCTAGGTAGGGACGTGTCGCCCAAGAATAAAAGTGTGTTCCCATGTTTATACCAAAATGTTGAAAATGTATACCTGGAGCACTCTACTCAAGAAGAAACCAAAAATATATCCTATGGATATCTTTCGTACCATGGAGAATAGAGATTCCATGAATAAACCTATTGAGAACCTTCCTAGGAAAGCAACTAACTCAGAGGGGGCACGGCTAGCCCTTCCTCCATACAAAGAGACTCTTGAAAACTAACAAACAAATAAATTAACCAGAATGACTCACTTCTTTCACATTCTGGGGTATTGAATCGAGTTTTTGTGTTTGGCACTTCCTCGCCATCATCTGTGACACACCAGCAAAAGCCAGTAGAGCCGTGGCACTGAGTTTTGGAGAAACTCCCGTCCTTTTTGCAGTTTGGGACAAAAGCACCAACGATGGGGGTTTTCGTTTCTTGGTTTATTTCTTGGGCCTGCTGACGTTCTTGCTCACATTTTGTTCGAGTCACTAAGGAAAATGAAGAATGATAAAAGGCTGATATATTTTATTTCAGCTTGATAAAACATGTAAGCATTCGCTGGGTTAGAGCGAGACTAAATGGTGGTGACAGGGGAAATCTCAAAAAGAGCAAAATTATTTCAATTAGTTGGTTGGTAAAAGGGCCTTTAATTTAAGACAATATGTGCTTACCACTTCCACATTCGATCTTTGAGGACCTAGTTCGTGTGTTATCAACCTCGTTTCCATTTGCGTCCACACACCAGCAATATCCAGTAGAGCTATGACATTGTTTACTCTTGAAGCTACCATCTTTGTTGCACTGGGCAACGAATGCACCGAAAGGCAATGTGGGATACCTCTTGTTGATCATTATTGATTTCGTATGTTCCTCCTCGACGGCTTTTTCGCATTTAGTCTTTGCTTCTAAAAATGATCAGATTTCAAAATTGAATTAGAAAACCTTCATAAGTTCTTTCTAAATACCATGCTTACCAGTTGGGCTTAAAAATGAAGTTGACCCCAAATAACTTTTGAGATGTCAATGTGTCTTCTTCTAGTTGCTATATTCGTCTAATAGTGCTTAGAGGTAATTGCCCTAATGGAACGATTGTCTGAAATAGCAACGAATCTCATCCTTGGGAACGTCTGTTAAGTACTGTGGATGATATTCACTACTGCGAGGGGATATGATCAGTCATGCTAGGGGATATGAACAGTACTGTGGAGGATATATTCACTACTGCGAGGGGATATGACCAGTAATGCGAGGGGATATGATCAGTACTGTGGGGAATACCATCAGTACTTTGGAAGATGGAAGTACTTCGGAGGGATATCATCAGTAGGCTGGGGGGTATCATCAATACTGCAGAGGAAATACCACAAGTATTTGTGGTTTCACATCGCAATTATTGGAAATCCCCACAGTGCTCGTGGTATCCTCCACAGAAAGCCAAAGTTACTTTACCTTGGTCACATATAGAAGAGGTCTGATTTTTCGTGACCCATCTTGTCATTTTTCCCTGCTCATTCACGCACCAACAATGGCCTGTCTTTTTGTTGCATTGCATTTTCGAATACGAGCCATCCACTTTGCATTGTGGGATGTACATCCAGGAGGGTGGGTTTCCTTTATGCTGATCGAAAATGAACTTTCGTTTGTATTCACAAGAAGTGAGATTGCCAGCAAGAACTACAAAATATAAAAACATAGAAACCAATCAGAGTTATCTTTGTTTCATGAGAGCTACGTCTTAGATTGTGTGCAGAGAATCAGAATCAATTTTTTTTAAGTTACATCTAAAGACTTCAGCGAATGAACGGCACAGATAACCTATCGAAGGGTAACGCTTGTCTATCTAAAGAGCATTACATAAACTCCCAAAGGACAACGTTTACAAAATACTAAAATTCTTAAAGAATGTTGAGAATTGGCTTTTTGGTTAGGTACACATGTAAAATAGTGATCCTTGCCAATGACCACTTTCTGCCTCCACCTGTGGGTAATAAGACATAAAAGCAATCCTTTGCACCACCTTTATACACTGTTTTTCCTATTGCATTGCATGGCATGATATCTATTAAAGGGTGTGATTGTAATAGGTTAGCTTTTCAAATCTACCAATTTTATGAACGAAAGCTAAAGTCAACTTCGTTTCGGCCTAAAAATCACCAACGTTTGGGCCTAAAAATCACCAACGTTTGGGCCTAAAACTAAGAACAACTCACTTCTTTCACAATCTGGATCATTGAATCGTATTTTTGTGTAAGGGACCTCCTCGCCATCATCTGTGACACACCAGCAAAAACCAGTTGAGCCATGACATTGGACTTTAGAGAAACTGCCATCCTCGTTACAAATTGGCACAAAAGCACCGATAAGTGATTCACCATTTATCTGATTTGATTCGTCTCGTTGCCGTTCACATTTCGTCTGATCTTCTGAAAAACAATTGCAATAAATAATTATCATCATTAGTAAAAATAGTAAAAATCCTTAAATATGAAGATGAAAAAAACAAAATAATTCATTTCAGCTTTCTTTCTTGGATACTAGAAAACTGGAAGTGAGAGAATACATCTTTGCTAAAACTCATCCCATAAGATTTCAGGCAAGCTTCATTCCAGATTTTGATGTTATCCCCTCACAGTGCTGAACATCCTTCACAGTACTGAACATCCTTAGCAGTACTAAACTTCCACCACAGTACTGAACATCCTTAGCAGTACTAAACTTCCACCACAGTACTGAACATCCTTAGCAGTACTAAACTTCCACCACAGTACTGAACATCCTTAGCAGTACTAAACTTTCACCATAGTACTGAACATCCTTAGCAGTACTAAACTTCCACCACAGTACTGAACATCATTAGCAGTACTAAACTTCCACCACAGTACTGAACATCCTTAGCAGTACTAAACTTCCACCACAGTACTGAACATCCTTAGCAGTACTAAACTTCCACCACAGTACTGAACATCCTTAGCAGTACTAAACTTCCACCACAGTACTGAACATCCTTAGCAGTACTAAACTTTCACCATAGTACTGAACATCCTTAGCAGTACTAAACTTCCACCACAGTACTGAACATCCTTAGCAGTACTAAACTTCCACCACAGTACTGAACATCCTTAGCAGTACTAAACTTCCACCACAGTACTGAACATCCTTAGCAGTACTAAACTTCCACCACAGTACTGAACATCCTTAGCAGTACTAAACTTCCACCACAGTACTGAACATCCTTAGCAGTACTAAACTTCCACCACAGTACTGAACATCCTTAGCAGTACTAAACTTTCACCATAGTACTGAACATCCTTAGCAGTACTAAACTTCAACCACAGTACTGAACATCCTTAGCAGTACTAAACTTTCACCACAGTACTGAACATCCTTAGCAGTACTTAACTTTCACCATAGTACTGAACATCCTTAGCAGTACTAAACTTCCACCACAGTACTGAACATCCTTAGCAGTACTAAACTTCCACCACAGTACGGAACATCCTTAGCAGTACTAAACTTCCTCCACAGTACTGAACATCCTTAGCAGTACTAAACTTCAACCACAGTACTGAACATCCTTAGCAGTACTAAACTTTCACCACAGTACTGAACATCCTTAGCAGCACTTAACTTTCACCATAGTACTGAACATCCTTAGCAGTACTAAACTTCCACCACAGTACTGAACATCCTTAGCAGTACTAAACTTTCACCATAGTACTGAGCATCCTTAGCAGTACTAAACTTCCACCACAGTACGGAACATCCTTAGCAGTACTAAACTTCCTCCACAGTACTGAACATCCTTAGCAGTACTAAACTTCTTCCAACGTAATGATGGCATCTCTACACAGTACTTAACATCCTCCGCAGTGCTGAACTTCCTCCACAGCACTAATGGTACCCCTCCACAGTAAATAAAATCCTCAACAGTACTTCACATAAGTTGCATGGGGTGGTAACAACAAATGTTAATACTGACCAGCAGGAGATTCACTGCAGTCTGGATCACCAACTTCAACTCGAGTTCCTCTTCGTTCTTCGCCATTCAAATCAACACACCAGCATGCTTCTTTATA
Source organism: Pelagia noctiluca (assembly GCA_963924455.1). NCBI lineage: Eukaryota > Metazoa > Cnidaria > Scyphozoa > Semaeostomeae > Pelagiidae > Pelagia > Pelagia noctiluca. The sequence continues at coordinate 16,466,485 of OZ004322.1, read as the reverse complement.
ACACTGAACTTTCTCGTAACCTCCCTCTCCATCGCAAATCGGAGCGAAAGTTCCCGATGGTTCTTCCAGAGCCAAGTCCCTGTCTTTCTGACATTTAGTGCGATTCACTAAAAAAGTAAAAATGTTAGTATTGATATCATCAACTGCTAGGCGGACGATACCTTTCAACATTTTGAAAGTTTTTAACAATTGCGTTTTTATATTTAAATCAAGATCAATTTGAGGGGATTTGAAGGCAAAGTGGGTTGCAATATTAATATTATATATTATTATAATTCTGATGTCAAAAGCATGCAAAGTAAAGTGCACTTTCATAAAGGCCTATGTTCACATCATCATTCAACAAATAAATATAATCTCCTTTGATTGGACACTATCAAACATCATCAAATCTGATTGGACAACATGTTGAACATCATCAAATTGTTAGATTTTTTATGCATTCCACAGAATCCTCAAACATTTACATGCATGTTTGACGCTGTTCAAGAATACATGATGAAGTGGTCCACACGATAAAACATTTGTTCTTCACAACACCCAACACATGCTTGATGATGTTTTGTTTGATAATTTTGTTTATCCTGTGGATTACTTAAGACCGTCTACAAATTTGAGTAGGCAAATTTAGGGGTGATTTTGAAAAATTTTCCGATCACTTCATCTAATCCCGCCCACCCCATCTAATACTAATGGCTGGAACGACCGAGTGGTCCTGGGTATGAAACCACCTTCAGACCTGTCACAAAGTATGAGGAGAGAATTTGCAAGCTCTCCCTTATTCCAGGCAAAAACAGGCAAAAGGAATCACGAGGTGTGCTCACATGGAGAGGAAGGACCAGGAACGCACTGCTCCATTAGTTTAGCAATTCAGTGGGCTCTCTGTGCTTTGCACATAAACCGATATGGAACCAACATTATTACGAAGATAGTTAGCATATTTTCTATCAACATCAACAATACAGACCCCTCCATTTAATTGCATTAAAGACTGTCCAATAAAACTTACCAGGGGGGCAAATGGGTTTTTTCTCATAAACCCGAGTATCAGGGATTTCTTTCCCCTCTTTGTCAACACACCAACAAGAGTCGAGCTTCTCCCAACACTGAACGCTATTGAATCCACCCTTCTCGTCACAGCCCGGAACGAAGAAAAAACTCAGGTCGGTCACGTTCGCAGCGATTAGGCCAGTCAAGGTCTTATCTCGTAGAAATTCGCATGCTGTCAGAGGTTCTAAAATTCAATAAATAGGATGAAATGTAGTTGCCCTTCAAATGAAAGCATAGAAATAAAAGAGGCAGCAAATTCTTTTTTCACATTATGTCGAAAGCGCTAAAATTTTACACACAAAATTAAATACCGTTGACGTCTAAAAGTAACGTAGAAATGTAAGACCCTAAGTTATGAAATTCTGTCACGCAACAAGTAGGATTGAAGGGGGCATTCAAAATACCTGGAGCCTATATACAACAATAAGTATTGCTTGCTACCGTGTCCTTTGTGGAAGAAAGACCTCTTGTTACCTTTCGTAGGTTAGCACTTTAAACATAAACCCAACCAACTCACTACAAGCACTCCATTTACTATTACATGAAGTGATGTAGTGATTGCTACCGTTTCCCTGTTGGAAGTACGGCCTCTTGTAGCTTTTTACAGGCTAGCACTTTAAACACAAACCCACTCTCTTGCCAAGGACAGAAGCTATGAGAAATGTAGCCATAAACTAATTTCCTTTGAGCTCGCCGCCCTTCATTGTTTTAATACACTTGCTGCATCTGTACAGAGGTACGAATATATAAAAGTAAAAACATTCTTACTTTGACAAACTGGTTTGTGTCCTTTGGTCCGTGTTTCATCGCGGATGCCCCCGTCCTCATTAACGCACCAGCATTCTCCAGTCGATGGAAGGCACTGCACCTCTGTGTAGCTGCCGTCTGCTTCACAAGTTGGCACGAATGCTCCAAGCGGGGGGATAAGCTCACCATCAATGACCTGACCATTTTTCAAGGCATCAAATCTTTCCTGTTCGCATCTGCTTAGAGTTTTCTCTGAGAAAAGAGTCAAAGATACAAAGATTACAAAATGCATTTACTTAAAATTACCGGGGGTTAACAGGCGTGCAAAAGCAACGAACGTGTTAGGAAGGTCACTGATTTAATAATTGGCTGAAATAAACTAAAGACCTAAAATGGTAATCAATACCAATATTAATACAGAGAACAAGTAGTAAAAAAGAAATATTTGAGTTAAGTTAATCAACCTTTTTTATTCAGGTGAAACAATGATAAGAAAACGGTCCTAACGGCTGAAATTTTACAACAAAACTTCGACGTCATTCATCTATCAAGTTACCTTCACTTGAAACCAAATATAATGGAATAGAGACTGGATAGGAAAGCCGGCAAATATCAAAGAATGATGTTGTGTTTCGAGAAATTTTCTCAGAGAAGTCAAACTTGACTTCCGGTTGCACGCGAAGTAACAGCAATGGCGACTCCAAACGAAGGACTGCCGGACTTTGAAGGTTTTTCAATGATGAATGGGTGGATGAACAGATTGAAGTAGGGAACTGTGTAGTAGGCTACATTTATTTTTGTTTATACATTACCTCAGAGCTTCTGTCGGGCTATTTTCTTGCTGCCAGTCTGGAAGTTCCAACGACGGTTTTAGGCCCAGGCCAACTTCAATTTCTGAATCTCATTTCAACTAACTTTGATTTAAATTTATGGCAAAATTATGCTATATTTATCAAAACTAAATATGTTACTTGACAAAATTGTAGACTGGCACAACATATTGTTAAAAAAAAATAATCAATAAATTCAAAAGAAGTCAAAAGTTTGCATTACACCACTAAATAGACACGACTGTAAGAGATCAAGACAATACAAATTTATGTGTTTCTGAGCCTTGCGTGTTCCCTCCAGCGAGTTTTTGGGCAGAAATGTAAGAAAATTTTACTAATAGGGCTTGAGTTGAGCTAGATTTCTTTTTCTTATAAAAATGAAAAACGTGTAACAGCAGATAAGGTCATTGGATGGAGGGAACACGCAAAAGGCTCAGAAGCACATTAATACACGCTTTTTTATAAAGAGCCTTTTATAAGGAACCTACATGTCGAAGGTCGAAAAACTTAAGGAACTTCTACTACTAAAGGTCAAATCACTACGGAACTTTATAATTTTGCATATATCCATTTGGTGTAGATATGCAACTTCTCTAATGAATTTTGAATTTTTTTTTGACTGTGTAACTAACTTTTACGTTTTATAGAACTACTAAGAAAATTTTAGAACTACAAAGTGGCCAAGAAAGGTCTCAAAATAAAAAGGAGCTTAAAGAACAAGGCCCTGAGCATGGTTCTTTATAAAAAAGCGTGTATGTATTGTCTTGATCTCTTACTACAGTAGTGTTTATTTACACGCATTTTTTCTTATAAGCAATTTCAGCTCGAGCCCAGTACTGAAAACTGCTTAGCTAGAGGGCAAATTTGAGTACTCAAAATTGCTTAGCAATTGCTTAGCTTTTTATACATGAAGATCGGTTTCTTAGAATACTATCTCAGAAGTTTTTTTACAACGATTGTCAATAGTATCTTGCATACAAAAGTGTGCCAGGGTACTGTACTGATATCCACTATGACCTACTTCTCAATAGCTGCTGCACGGTTTTCATTTGCAATTGGATCTGAATTAAAATTTTCAAATTGCTTAGCAATCCTTTATCCAGTACTGGAATTGCTTAAGTTTTTGTCATGTCCACTACTGACTTGCTTATAATGCAATTGCTTATAAAATTAAATGCGTGTTAGTGTAATGCAAACTTTTGACTTCTTTTGAATTTATTGATTATTTTTTTTAACAATATGTTGTGCCAGTCTACAATTTTGTCAAGTAACATATTTAGTTTTGATAAATATTCCATAATTTTGCCATAAATTTTAAATCAAAGTTAGTTGAAATGAGATTCAGAAATTGAAGTTGGCCTGGGCCTAAAACCGTCGTTGGAACTTCCAGACTGGCAGCAAGAAAATAGCCCGACAGAAGCTCTGAGGTAATGTATAAACAAAAATAAATGTAGCCTACTACACAGTTCCCTACTTCAATCTGTTCATCCTCCCATTCATCATCGAAAAAGCCTTCAAAGTCCTTCAGTCCTTCGTTTGGAGTCGCCATTGCTGTTACTTCGCGTGCAACCGGAAGTCAAGCTTGACTTCTCTGAGAAAATTTCTCAAAACACAACATCAAATCGAAGCTCATTGTTTCGGCTTTGATCTTTGCCGGCTTTCCTATCCAGTCTCTATTCCATTATCTTTGTTGAAACCATTAATTTTACAGTTTCAAAAAAACACAAGAACGATGACAAACATTTTTCGCGGCAAAGTCACTTAAACATTGGAATGACCTCGTTTTGGCAATGAGTGGTTAAAATGCTGAAACCGAGGCTGGATCCGTTCCGATGTAAACGTGATCTGAAATGGATCCGTTCATTAAATATGAGCACCGTTCCAAATGGATCTGCACCCATTATTTAGGGTAATTTGTTCTCGAAAAAACGATGCTCAAACTATATCCTTCTCGTATTAAGTTACTGCTTTTACTCACTGTACGCAAAAGAGGCCAATCAGTCTGAATAAATAAAGAGATGAAGACCTGAATATACCTTTCTGACAAAGCACATCTCCAGGCTTGGCCACTCCAGGGATCTTCACCCCTGTCTCTTTATCGACACAGAAGCATTGGTCACGTGATAAAGAGCATTGCACCTCTGCAAACGTCCCATCAGCATCACATTTCGGCACAAACGCTTCGTCTATGTTCTCCTCAATATCAAACTCCTCAAAGCTCTTCAACGCAGAGACTCGCTGTCTTTCGCAGCGAGATAATTGCCCTGAAGTTCAAGGAAAACATAAAGATATTTTATCTAATTCAATGAAAAGATAAGTAGGAGAGAATTTGGTATTAAACACATCTAGAACTGCTAAGCTAAGTGCTAAGGGCTAACCTAAGTCTAGAACTGCAGTGCTAAGCTATCACATTGGAGTTCGAGCCATTTTCGCAGATACCAGGCCAGGAAAATATTTTTTCACCCCATGACCGGGGAGATAAATTCTAGAATAGCCAGCGGAAAAATTTCAATGTTGTTTACTTGGGAAAATTCTGAAAATAGAGGCTATTCAGTGCGCATTGTTTTGAATAGTATGCGTTTTTGCTTGCGTATACGATCTGCTTCCTATTTGAAGCCAGGTCAAAACAAAAAGGCTTTGCTTATACGTTTTTTGAGGAGAAGCAGGATTTGGAAAATCAATCGAGATAATTTTCTCCTCAAGTTTACTCCTGGTGTGAGAAAGTCGTCGCCCTTCGGCAGGTCCATGGTAGTGTTAAAGAGCCCGGATAGGTTCGTCTCTGCATTCGGTGAGTGGTGGTGCAATTCGTGTGAATGAAATGGCTTGGGTTTCTCGAAGCACCGGTGTGCAGTGGTAGCGCTCTAGAGTACAAATCTAGAGGTCGTGGGATCGAGTCCTACTCGAGTCATTTTCATTCTGACAAATCATTTCGATTGATTATACGTTTTTATTGAAAAAATAGCAAGGTAAATGGGGTCTTAGCCTGTCGCCTCTCATTTTTCACTTGAACCTTCAAAAAGAAGCGATTGAAAATAAGCAGATTCTAAGCGATAAACTAGGCCGGTTTCTTACTTCTGAAGCAATCAGGTTTTCTTCCATCAACAGTCGTGTTGATTCGCGTTCCTGGCAATTCCTTCCCATCGTGTTGTCCAACACACCAACAAACATTCAACATTTCCCAACACTGAATCTTCGCGAATTGTCCGTCTTCGTCGCATTTCGGAATAAACAATTTCCCAGTTAAACTGCTGCCTTTACTTCTCGTTAAATGCTTCTCGAAGATTTTACGTACACGAAGACATTCGGATAATGAGTCTGAAAAATTCAAAAAGGCGAACCTGTGTTACGAAATCAAACTTAGTCTATACCGGTAAACCCGTCAATGAAACGGGGGGCGGGACCCCTACTTTAACGTTCCCTTCCGGGGGACAAGGGAGTGAGTTATTCAGTCGGCACATCGAATGTCACCCATCCAGACGTTGAATCACGACCCAACTTAACTCCAGCTGCACACCAAACAGCTCAAGGCACACGGCAACTCACCTTATTCCTCCGATACATTATCAACTTTTAATCAACAACATATTCAACACCTTTTCCAACAAAAGATTTGATGATGTCTTACCAGTAACAACTGCAGCCGTAGTTGGAGGTTCAGTTGGAATTTCAGTTGTAGATTCAGTTGACTCAATAATCACTCTCTTGCTTGTTGGCCTCTGCGTCGTTTCCAACTCCGGTTCAAAAGTTTGGGGTATGGTAGAGACTTTGATTTCATCCACGCCTGCTTGTGTGACAATAGGCAAGGTAGTAATGGGTGAGTCTGTGGTTTCTGCTCTCATGGTAGGTGACATTGTGGTAGATAACCTTGTAGTGGGTGCACTCGTTGTAGGGGAGCTAGTAGACATAATAATTCCTGTGGCCAACGTCATAAGATCTATTTCATCAGTGATAGCAAACGGTGGAGACGCTGTAGACTTTACTTCGACTAAATCTTTAGTTGTGGGATGGAGTGTGGTTTCTTGAGGAGCTTCGGTCGTCTTCCCTAATGTTGTTTCTTTTTTACCTGTTGTTGCATCGGCTATTTTTTCTGAAAGAATCGTAAATTTAGCAATATTTTATGTTGAAAACCACAGACTATTTCAATTTTGAATGATCTAAGGTTCATGTCTTCACTATCTATAATTTCAGATGAATGTTAAAGCTGATACCATACCAAGAACAAATATGTTTTCAACAAATTTAATGAATAACAGTAAGATTTGTTAGGCAAAGCACTGTCTACTCGAGTTGAATTATTTCGTTTGTTTTAACAGATAAAAACAATTTTCATGATAACAAGTAACATTCACTGTTCTGTATAGAACTTGAGGATTTCTAGAAAAAAGTAACATTTACACATTTACAAAATCTTAATTTAGAAACAAAAGGTTAGAATTTACCTGTGATCAAAACTGGGGTAAGGGTGGTTTTCACAACAATCAGCTTGGCAGTGGTCTTAAGTTGTTCAGTAGTTGGCACTGCAGTGGTTTCAAGCTGTTCAGTTGTTGGCACTGCAGTGGTTTCAAGCTGTTCAGTTGTTGGCACTGCAGTGGTTTCAAGCTGTTCAGTTGTTGGCACTGCAGTGGTTTCAAGCTGTTCTGTAGTTGGCACTGCAGTGGTTTCCAGCTGTTCAGTTATTGGCACCGCAGTGGTTTCAAGCTGTTCAGTTGTAGGCACTGCAGTGGTTTCAAGCTGTTCAGTTGTTGGCACTGCATTGGTTTCAAGCTGTTCAGTTGTAGGCGCTGCAGTGGTTTCAAGCTGTTCAGTTGTTGGCACTGCAGTGGTTTCAAGCTGTTCTGTAGTTGGCACTGCAGTGGTTTCAGGCTGAATTGGGGTTGGAGTAGCAGTGGTTTCAGGCTGAGGTGGGATTGGAGCAGCAGTGGTTTCAAGCTGCTCTGTAGTTGGCATTGCAGTGGTTTCAGGCTGGACTGGGATTGGAGCAGCAGTGGTTTCAAGGTACTCAGTAGTTGGCACTGCAGTGGTTTCAAGCTGCTCTGTAGTTGGCACTGCAGTGGTTTCAGGCAGAGGTGGGATCGGTGCAGCAGTGGTTTCAAGCTGCTCTGTAGTTGGCACTGCAGTGGTTTCAGGCTGGACTGGGATTGGAGCAGCAGTGGTTTCAAGGTACTCAGTAGTTGGCACTGCAGTGGTTTCAGGCTGAGCTGGGATTGGAGCAGCAGTGGTTTCAAGGTACTCAGTAGTTGGCACTGCAGTGGTTTCAGGCTGAGCTGGGATTGGAGCAGCAGTGGTTTCAAGGTACTCAGTAGTTGGCACTGCAGTGGTTTCAAGCTGCTCTGTAGTTGGCACTGCAGTGGTTTCAGGCAGAGGTGGGATCGGTGCAGCAGTGGTTTCAAGCTGCTCTGTAGTTGGCACTGCAGTGGTTTCAGGCTGGACTGGGATTGGAGCAGCAGTGGTTTCAAGGTACTCAGTAGTTGGCACTGCAGTGGTTTCAGGCTGAGCTGGGATTGGAGCAGCAGTGGTTTCAAGGTACTCAGTAGTTGGCACTGCAGTGGTTTCAGGCTGAGCTGGGATTGGAGCAACAGTGGTTTCAAGCTGCTCTGTAGTTGGCACTGCAGTGGTTTCAGGCTGTGGTGGGATCGGAGCAGCAGTGGTTTCAAGCTGTTCTGTAGTTGGCACTGCAGTGGTTTCCCGCTGAGGTGGGATTGCAGCAGCAGTGGTTTCAAGCTGCTCTGTAGTTGGCACTGCAGTGGTTTCAGGCTGAACTGGGATTGGAGCAGCAGTGGTTTCAAGCTGTTCTATAGTTGGCACTGCAGTGGTTTCAAGCTGTTCTGTAGTTGGCACTGCAGTGGTTTCAAGCTGTTCTGTAGTTGGCACTGCAGTGGTTTCAAGCTGTTCGCTGGTTGACACTGCAGTGGTTTCAAGGCGCACTGTAGTTGGCTTTGCAGTAGTTTCAGGTTGTATTGTGGTTGGCTTTGCGGTGGTTTTTAGTTCTGGGAATCAAAACATTTTCACAAACTTAAAAACCACATTAAATCATTTTTTCAAGACTATGGAACTTTTAGTTTACCTACCATATAGGGGCATGGAAATAAAGTCATAAGATAGAATGCGGATTAAGTTTATAATAAACATCAAGCGCGTAGCTTGTGGAAAAACTTGGTTTATTTCAGAGAAACAGACTATTTCATTCTTTCAGAAAACGTCTCCAAAGATTATACTTTGGTAAGTCATTTTGCTTCTTTCAATAATATTCCCTAAAAAATGTTTAAATCTTAGAATCAATTTCTGTTTCATCCAATACCTTCAGTAAGGTGACCAAGTTCAGGTCATAATTTCTGCAATTATTGGTGTTATTGGGTGACAAATAATTTCAAGTTTCAAATCAAAATTTCCACAATTTTGAATCTTAAGTACCAAAGTTTATCCTTATCGCAAAAACATCAATATTTCCTCAAATCATAATCAGATTCTACGATCTGAGGTTGTATGTGCAATTTAAAACATTTTATTTTTAAATAAGGAGTCATCTAGGTTGAGAAACATTCGGAGAGGAACTCTTTCAAGATATTTACCGTATACACATCGAGCCTCGCACTCCAATTCAGTCATGAAATTGTTCCGATTTCCCTTGCACCCTCCATAAATAAACTCTTCACACTTTCCAGTTGCAGAGTTGTGAAAAAATCTTTTGAAGTAGGCTTGGCAGGGACCAGTTACTTTCTTCATGTCGCAGACGGAATCATAAACTAAAAGGTAAATAATAGTCAAGAGAGATGTGAATTGCATCTAGATACATTCGCACCCTGGGGAGCGTCTGTGCCGAAGGTGTTCAGTACTGTGTAAGGATATCATCAGCAGTACAAGAGAATCAGTGCTGTAGAGATAATACCCAGAGTGCTTGTATTTTCCCTCCACGGAACTGATGGTATCCGTCCACAGTACAGAACATCCTCCAATTTACTGATTGTACCTTCCCACATTATCGATGATGCCCGCTTCCGCTAATTTCATGAACAATAAAATTTTAACAAGCTGAAAAAGCCTTTTATTATGATCTACTTTTGTTTCGAAAAACAGGAAATCATTTCAAAGTTGGTTAGACAGCAGATTAAGATATTCATGATAAATCTTTTCAATTAGTAGTTATGGGTGTCCTAAAGTGGGACAAAATGAAAATTTATAAAAATAATTTTCTCAATCTAAAAGACCATCAAAAATCTCGAATAATGACTAGGGTATAGAAATTTTAAATTAATTTTTTTCAGTTGAGTCCTGGACAGGCCGAGAAATACTTGGACTTGATAATAGACAACCTCGAACGTTGATATGGTGATCAATAAACAAATAAACCTACCTGGACACCCGGCATATTTAGGCCCGGTTGCAGATGAAGTTCCATCAGGGCAACATCCATATTTGCTATTACATCCGGGTCTTTCTGGCTCATAATCTAACATAATAATGATATATTATAATAATTAGTAAATATCTAGAGCTACAACAAATACTTAACAACAATAAGAATTTATTGGGTTGATCAGCGTTTTTATCTAAGGATAGCAACATGTCTACAATGCATCATTATTGCAAGTAAGCCACAAGTTTAACGCTTCATCGAATAGCATCGGAAATAAAGAAATAACGATGTCGGTTCAGTGGTATGCACCTGATAACCAGCTGCAAAGTGCTAGGGATTCTGGATGGCGTGAGTTCAAACCATCACGCTTTGCATTTGAATTGGAGAGGGGTTGACTAGTGCCTAGTGGGCAGTCGTTTCAAAATGTATTACTTCATTTGCACAAACGAGTGCGATTCGTTCTATAATCTATACCATACCGTTTCCCTGATGGGGATAAAGCTTGGCCTCATGCTCAAAATTCACCCTGGATACAGCAATATCTCCCAGCTATACCTTAAATACACAATAATGATACAAAAACTGTCATGAAATTATTTTCAAAATATCTCACCACACATGTTACACGACTTCGCACAGTAGGTTTTCATGAATTGTTTGTAAATTTGGCAATATCCAGAATATCTCGTTGCGTAAATCTTGCATTGCTTGCGAAGATCCCTGCATTTGCTTTCTGGGGCTGCAAAGATATATATTTTTTTAATGTGTATTAGTGATGGGGAGTAGCTACATAACTTGATCCTTGCTCAAAGGGTCCCAGGTTCGAAACCATCTTCAGACCTGTCATAAAGTGTTAGGAGAGAATTTGCCAGCTCTCTGTAATTCCAAGCAAAAAGGCAGAGGGAATCACGAGGTGTGGTCTCATCGAGAGGAAGGACAAGGGTCGCACTGCTCGATTAGTCTACCTATTCAGTGGGCCCTCTGTGCTTTGCACATAAACCAATACCTAACGAAGATAGTAAATGTATTTGCCTTTGACCTATGAGCTATGAGGTATGAGCTATGAGCTAATGTGTTTACGATACATCTTTAACCTTTCTAAACTAACTACAAAATCTGCATTCATCTTATCACATTTGATTTCGTTCTTTCTTACAGTTATTGTTATTGTTAAGGTGAATTGTATCAGTTTAAAGGCCCTTCCACAAGATCAACAGTTGTAAGTCATAAGACATTATCCACAAGTGAAAGCTGAAAGTGGTCAACAGCTCCCCCTTTCAGAGTTTCTGGTTACGTTCCCGTTGATCATTGATAGGTTGCTTATTACCCAACATCAAATTAAGGCCCAGGAACTGAAATCACTCACGTGCTGGACAGAGAGGTTTGGAATCGAACGTCCGGGTATCTTCGATTTCATTTCCGTCTTTGTCGACGCACCAGCAGAGCTTGCTGGAAGGCGAGCACTGGATCCGGCTGAATGCTCCGTTCTCGTCACACTTTGGCAGGTGTACTTGATTACTGGTCAGGGTGAGTCCAAGATCGCCATTATACGCTGATATCGCAATTCGACGACGAGCCAAACATTCCGGTTCACGGACTAGCAAAATATTACATAAGAACTTGTAGACAAGGAATTTCATGTAACTATCCAAGCACCTGCCTAACCTTTGATTTCATACTTGATTTCTTCTAAATCGACCATGCTGATTCGAATAAGACTTTAAAACATTTTGGATTTTGACCGGAAGTGCTATTTTTGGTGACGTCGATAACTGTAATTTCTAAAACGAATATCTTTACAACTCTTTATTTGTAGGTCTGACGTATTTGAAATTAGTGTAGTTAGTAAGCACTTGATCATACCTTTCGATTGAAATATCATTTGTTTGATTTTGACAAAATCAATGTAATTTCATGACGTCATCGATCCAATGACGTCATATTTGGTCCATCTTTAGAATCGATTTACCTCGATAATTTCCAGCAAGCTCGCCTAAATCAGCAACGCAGATTTCGAATTCACAGTGGATCAACAAATATTGCATACAGAAAAGTGCTTTAGGGATGTTATAATCCCCATTGTTTCCAACCATTGAAAAGTTACACAGTCTATGTCTAATTACACTAATTTCTAACACGTCAGACGTACACATGAAGAGTTATAGCGATATTAGTTCTAAAAATTATGGTTATTGACGTCATCGAAAATAGCACTTCCGGTCAAAATATTAAATGTTTTTAAGTCATGGTCGATTTAGTAAACGTCAAGAATAAAATTTAAGTTTACGCAGCTGCTTAGATAGTTACTGGAAGTTCTTTATCTATTTAGAAGCAGGATTTTAAAATTATTGAGATCTTCAATCAAAAATTCCCAAACCTTTGTTTCCTAACTCTGCATTTTATACCATAATTTTAATTTCAACTTTGTGTATATCTGTACCTTTCCATAATTCTTAGTTTTAGTTGGTTTTTTCACAATGTTCGCTTGCCTGACAATCAAAAGCTCACAAAATTAGTTAGCTTATTTGCCTTCGACCTAATTGTTCTATTCACAGACAAAAAGCTTCGATTTTCTTCTGATTTCTATTGCCATGTTAAAGTTCAGCGCCGATAAAGATTATTATTATTATTATTTTTATAATTAGCCCGAATAAATAAATAGATGACAAACCTGATGGGTCTATTTCATCAGTTGTTACTTTAATTGTTGTTGTTGTTGTTTGTTTGGTTGTCGGTTGCTTCGTTGGCTCTTTGGTTGTAACCTAAAAATGACGTAATATCATAAATTGCTGATTTACCCGATCAGTGGAAGAGTCTATAGGGACCAGGGAGTGTTCAATAGCCTTTTCTATAACACAATAGAGCATGTCACTGCTACAATGCTTGCAAAAAAGTTTTGAAACGCTTCATTGATTCATAAAAATATAAACAGTAATAAAGAAACTTCTATAGGACCATATATCCCCAGGGCTCACAGCCAGTCGACATGAATATTAACATCCAGAATCAACTAATTTTCATAAGCACACAAAAGAAAATTTTTACTGAAAATATCTTAACCATTCAGTTGGAATAAATAACTAAAGATGAAGTAAATGTTCAACTAGACGCAACATTATCTCGTCCCCCTTAAACAATGTTGATTTGTAATTGAAAACTTCACTTTTGGTTGAATAAAGAGGACACAATTCAGAAAACTATTAAATCTCAAATGGCAACATTGTTTTTTGTAGGGGAAGGGCTGGTATTGATGCTTGTGTTGATGTTTCCTCCCTAAATTCATAGATTTTTTCAGGCATTCCAAGTAAATCTGTAATTCTAGTAAGCATTTTAGTTTCTTCTAAAATTTCAGGTTAAGAAAATAAGTAAGGTTAACATTGGAAAACCATTAATGGGGAATCTTCTACCAGGGTGCATATTTCACGTCCTATTACCAGTGACCGTAGTTAGTGCGACCTTGATTGTACATCATGGTATAATTATACGAATCATGACTTCAGTTAATGCCATGATCACGAATAAACACTTTCTTGAAATTCTCACCTTTAACTTTCCAATATTCGGCCAATCTGAAAGAAAATAATGATCAAATAAGTCAACATCTCGTCCTATGCTTAGCATCTTCTAAAAACTTCATCAAAGTTTGGTTATGAACTACAAAATATGTGGGCACGATTATAATAACACCATCATCCAGATGTTGACCTGACATGACCAAGATTATCTTCAGCTGCATACAGCAAACTGCTTAAACCGCTCAGCAACTCACCCCACTTGCTCAGCTGGTAGCGCAATGACGTGCCAAGTGAGTGGTCGTGAGTTCGAATCCTGCTCAGGTGATTTTTCATTACTACAAATTATCTCGAACTAGATTAGTCTTATCTTTGATAAAGGCCTCGGGAACATCAACCTCTCGGCTACCCAGGGCATTTTACCTGTAATGTGCATGCTTATTCTAGTTTTGTAAATTGTTATGAATTACAAAAAATCTCAATGTAAATTGCTGATTGTTGATAGGCAAACACATTATCTATCTTCGTAAGGTATGGGTTTATGCAAAAGACACACAGAGCCCACTGAATAGGTAAATTAATTGAGCAGTGCGACCCTTGTCCTTCCTCTCGATGTGACCACACCTCGTGACTCCCTCTGCCTTTTTGCCTGGAATCACAGAGAGCTTGCTTATTCTCTACTCTACTTCTCTCCACTTGGTCACAGGTCTGAGGGTGGTTTCGAACCCACAATCCTTTAATCAAGGGTGAGTGATCTAACCACTCGGCGATCCTTCTGCTCTTCCTACTATTAGAGAACTGGGCTGACAGACCGTTAATGATTCGATCGTAAATGAAAATTTGAGAATTGTTTTTAAGTGTACGAACGATGAGACTCCCTCTTATCTTGCATGCCTGTTAGCAAGAACTTCGAAATACCCGAACCGATCAACGTGTCCTATCATTACGAACAACATGTGGTCAAAATGCTTTTTTTAGAGGAGCAAAATTATGGAATGGCCTGGATAAAAGATCAAAATCAACAAATAATTTCAAACAATTAAAATCAAGTATCAAACACTCCAGAACTTAAAGGAACACATTTGTTATGTTCGATCAAGAACTTTTGACTACTTTTATTTTTCTTGTAAATCTTTAAGGGTATATATTTTTCGAGATAATTTGTGAGAATGAAAATGACCTGAGTAGCCGTAGTAGTCGTCGCCGAGTAGCCTAGTAGTCGTCGCCCTTCTGCAGGTCTAGTGTAGTGTCAAAGAGCCCGGATAGGTTCGTCTCTGCATTTGGTGAGTGGTGGTGCAACAATTTGTGTGAATGAAATGGCCTGGGTTTATCGTAGCCCCGGTTGCGCAGTGGTAGCGTTCTAGAGTACAAATCTAGAGGTCGTGGGTTCGAGTCCTACTCGGGTCATTTTCATTCTCACAAATTATCTCAATTGATTTTACAAATCCTGCTTCTCCTCAAGTATATATATATATCTTTTTACATGATAACAGTTTATTTATGTATCATTGTAGCCTTAAAATCTATAAATAATTGAAAATGAAAATGAAATAAATAAGAAAATATTTTCACCTGGATGACAGACTTGCTCGCATCTGTTTTTAGTTTCGAAACTATTGGCATTGCCCCCTTCTCCCTTGAAGATGAAGATTTCACAAGCTCTTCTTTGGTAATTGAAGAAATATCTTTCAATTTGTCTTTCGCCGTCTCCAGCTGCAGCTGGCATGTTGCAAATCGATTTATAAACTGGAAAACAAATCAAACAATAAATCTTTAATCAAGATCCAACCTTCGAAAAGTCCCAACTCTGATACGTTTGTATGTATACTATAAAATTTTTCAGCTGAATAGAATCGAGCTTCCTGCAGACCTTTCAAGAGTAATTTCAAGGAGGCTGATTGATTAACCAAGGGTCTAGTAATGCTACATCATAACTATCTTTGATCAGTACAGAACTTGAGGATAGCGAGGAATATAAGAAAAAGGGCAAAATAGAATAGCGAAATACAAGACTACCTAGCCTATTTTATCACAACAGATGCATAATTAATCTAATAAGATATAGGGCCTAACTCATTCAGATAATATATCATAAACATCATAGACAAGTATCATGTTTTTTAGATTGTTATTCAGATTCTTCATGTTATATTACATTTCAATATCATTGTTGTTTAGTTAGTTGATTTAAATTAGTTGATAGATTTAAGAGAAATTGTATATACCAACTTTAAAGAAAGTTAATAAAACAAGATAGAATAACTACTTACGCTTTGCTTCTGACACCATCAGAGTAGTATGTCAGAAAGATTAATAATGTCAAATATTGTGTCAGAAATAGCCTTAGACTGAGTGCACTACATCATCATAGTTGAAATTGTATTGTAAGAATATATCTCAAACCTGGACAACCAAGGAAGTTCTTCCCCATGCTCGGAACAAGACCATCTTGACAGCAACCAAATATACTGCCGCACCCTTCCTTCCTCACCTCTGGTACTTTTGTTGTTAAGACTTGGGTTGTTTCTAAAATTGCTTTACTTGTGACCTCTTTGGTAGTTAAGGGCTCCTTGGTAGTTCTTGTCTTCTTGGTAGTTAAGGTCTCCTTGGTAGTTGATGGCTCTCTGGTAGTTGATGGCTCTTTGGTAGTTGATGGCTCTTTGGTAGTTGATGGCTCTTTGGTCTTAACTACCTTCTTGGTAGTTACTTCCTTATTGGTAGTTAATATCTCTTTGGTAGTTGATGGTCCATTAGTCTTTATTGCCTCTTTTGTAGTAGCTGCTAATAAGTATATCAAATTAACAAAAGTCTAGAATGGGTATTCAAATATAAAGTCTATTTTAAGATCTTTCCGATTCAAACAGAAAGCCTTGCTCAACATAAAATAATAATATATTTCAAGAGCCACGATAGTGCTGTTACATATTTTGAATTAGCAACAGTTACCCATAAATATTGATGAGGAAAGAAACACGGTCCACATTTCTAGAGTTAGCCTTTTAATAATTACTATTTTTAAAATCTTTTAGAGTGGCGAAATCATATTCTATTTGATGATGCGCGAAAGATAGTACAGCACGAATTCAAATACACCTAAGGTAGTTGTGCATTGAATGTAAGGATAGGGTTCGACTGTGCAATACGTCATACCTGGCGCACTAGTAGTAGTGATCATTTTCGTTGTTTTCTCGGCAGTGACGACTTTTTCTTTCTTTGTTTTTGTTGTTGCTCTTTGCGTTGTTTGCTGTGAAAAATGAGAAGCTCTTCGTGAAAATATTTTTAACAATCTAAAAATATAAAATAAATTTGATTTTTAACGTCTAGTACAGATCGACATTTAGGCCATTCGGAAATTCAGATTAATTGAAAGCAAATACACAATTTCATGCCTACTCTCATCTTTCCAACCAATAACTTTATCATCTTTTAAGCTTTTCAATAGGAGGAGTTATGTTGCGTACGAAACGTTGCCCTTCTAAATATCAAATGCTTGTTATGGTAAGTAGTGACTGTTATCATGTCAGATATTACCCTAGAAACATTCTTGTGTATTTACTCTGTTCCCTAAGTTTCCAGGCTATCTAAAGTAAAAAGATACACATCAAAATGTTGGAATACTCACCAACGATGGTTTCTCCGTAAGGATGACTGTTGAGCCACCAGCTAAATAAATGAAGATGACATCACTCAGTGAAACGAGTATGTTGAAGCATACAAATATATCACTTTTTGAGGATAACTCCCGGTATCTTTTAACATACAGACTAGGGGGGGGGGTCCAATCCCCAGTTTTAAAAATTTAGCAACAAATTCTCTGCTGCCGTAATTCAATTTAGCGATTTTGCCAGCATGATATCAGGTTTATAACTCCAGAGGGGGAATGTTACATAAAACAGGTAAACAACGCCGATAAAGAGTGATTGTCGTAGAGTTTCAAGGCGTACTTATGCTAAATCTCAGGATTTAGAGAAAATCCCCACCAGTCAAAAGCTATAACAAGATCCCCTGGGATAACTACTGTACATAGTGCTTTTTGCTAGGTAGGGGTGGGGTGGAAACACCCCCATACATGTTAGCTCAAAAAGGGTAGATAACGTAGAACTCACCACAAACTCCACAGGTCTTTGCACAGAATTTCTTCATATAATCGGGAAACGTTTTACAGAAGGGCAGATGATTCTTGCAGTCTTTACGCAGGTCACGACAAGTAGCTGTGAATGGAAACATGTGGAATTCATTTATCAATATCGAACTAAAATACAACATATAAGAAAACCCCTCATAAGAACCCCTACATCTAAGAGCCTCTGTCCCAGAATTTCAGCATTCTAGGGAATTCTTTCTTTACTTTTTTGAAAGGACTGCCCGATGAAATTTGAACTGTTTTGTCAGATCACAAGGGTGCTTATACCATGTTAGACTACCCATCCTGATACAAATATGATGAAATGTTCCTGATACAGAAGAGCCTGCTGACGCTAAAATATAGAGGTCATTATACCTTGGTTTTCACTATAACTATAGATGATTAGTTTTTGGGAATGCAAGAAAGTCTCCTGGCTTTCAATATCATTTGGCTAAAGTTTACAAAGAGACTTTGGGGATTCGTAATGCTAATATCGTTCCTTTAACTACTAAAAACATCTATGGTATCAAATATTTGCTTTGAACATAAACCCCCCTTATAGCTCGGAAGCTTTCATCTAGGTAGTTAGGTATCAAAGAAAAAGAGTTTGCGGCCTAGTTTGTCTTGTTTTCTATTCATTTAAGATACACATATGGCTTTCCTGGTCCATTGGAAGGCTTGCAGTCACTATATGTAAGGAAAGTTTTTTTCAACACCAAAGCCAAAGTTTTTTCATATCTTCATAATTTATCCGAGCAAGTTCCTCAAGTTACAAAGAGACACAAATTGATAATCAGTAACCTAATATTAGTTAATTTCAGCTCGCCACTGAAGTTTAAGTTTTTCAGTATACAGTCGTACCCCCATATAACGGACACCATCGGGAACAATTTTATTGTCCGTTGTATAGAGGTGTCCGCTGTAAAGAGGTTTCTTTTGATGACTGTGTTAATTATGGGACTCAAGTATGTATCTGTCCGTTGTATGGAGGTGTCCGTTGTAAAGAGGTTTCTTTTAATGACCGTATTAATCATGGGACTCAAGTATGTATCTGCCCGTTTTATGGAGGTGTCCGCTGTAAAGAGGTTGCTTTTAATGACTGTGTGAATTATGGGACTCCCGTATGTATCTGTCCGTTGTATGGAGGTGTCCGCTGTAAAGAGGTTTCTTTTAATGACCGTGTTAATCATGGGACTCAAGTATGTATCTGTCCGTTGTATGGAGGTGTCCGCTGTAAAGAGGTTTCTTTTAATGACTGTGTTAATTATGGGACTCCCGTATGTATCTGTCCGTTGTATGGAGGTGCCCGTTGTTGTAAGTGTACAGTGAGACTGAAAAGAACTTAAAGAGAAATAGAAAAGTCAAGTTTGAAAAAACTGCGTACAAACAAATAAGTTGCAGTCTGGCTTGTCTCTTGTTCTGGTCTTTTCGATTTCCTGTCCATTTCTATTGGCACACCAACAGAAACCAGTAGATCCATGGCACTGCATTTTCAGGTATTCCCCGTCTTTGCTACATTGTGGAACGTAAGCCCCGGCTATTGGTCCTCTGTGATCCCGAACAACCTGGTATCTGTGTTCCTCGCATTTCGTTGCCTTTCCTGTTAGATAATAAAACAGAGCATGTTCATATATTATTCATGGTAGATTTTTCTTAGTACCAGAGTAATCAAGGGCAAAACTGGTAGGGGTGGGGGAATCGGCCGTTCTGTATTATATGCTGAAGGACTAACAAGGGATATGGTAGGGAAAGGGCTGTTTTTTTATTGGGCAATCATGGAAGAGTTCTAAAGGTTTTCTTCGTGGAGCTGTGGAGAATTTTATACAGAATGATCAGTTTCACCTCTGACCAGTTTCGCACCATTTTACTCTTATTTGTAGAGTAAGTATACAGTTTTAAGAAACTCGGATTATCATATCAGGCTGTCTAGTTTCTTATGCAAAAAAATATTTCATCGGGAAACGTGGATCATTACCCCAGGTATTGGCATGAGAACGTTAATTTTTAAGAGTACAATTCAAATTTTGAAAAATCTTTATGATATCTAAAATAGAAAAAATAAAAAAAAGAGAGAAAATTGTATTTGAATTGGTAGGCTGCAGTTTCTTATATTTCTTTTTATCATAAGCCGGGACTTACAATACATCATTAAGAGGCCACTAAAAAGCATATGTAAATATAAACAGTTCTCAAAAAGCCACAAATCCCGAGACTTACATAGTTAAGCTTAGCTGAACATACATAATTAAGCTTGTACTTTGATTAGTTTTTATGAAGTGAAACACCGAAAGGAGAACCAAAGAGAACTAATGAAATTCTTCTGTATAGGTCGAGACAGGCAAATCACAAGTAGGGGTAAAGATTGATGCCATGTCGACCTCAGAGGGGACTTCCAATCAGAAAGCAACGTGGCCCCTGGCCAGCAAATCCCTGGAAAAACATATGAAGTGACTATGAAATACAGTAAATGTGACACGGCTTACTTGGACAATTTTCAAAATCTGGTCCATTTGCTACAGTTGTTCCATCTGGGCAGCATCCGAATTGGGAATTCCAGCATTTTAACTCGCCATCTACAGGAAAGGATCAAACATAAAATGACATACATTTTTAATATTCCATTACTTCGTGAGGCATGGTCTAGCATGGGATAGTATAATTTTACCAAAGCAGGCTTCTATATTTCTCATGTGCTATCCTCAGGTTTTGCACCCAGTTTTAACCCCCCCCCCCCAAAGCGCAACTGTCCTAAACCAGGAGTTTTTCATATTCATGGTAGCACAGTGTTAGCCTCGGTATTCCATGTAGATGAATCCGAGAGCATTCTGTATTTCTAGGAATGCATTAAAAAGCTTTGTAAATTCAAGACAAATGTCTGCTTGGGGACTTAGATGCACATTATGATGCGGAGAATAATTCTGTTGGAAGATACATTTGAATAAGCAGGATATGCTTGTGAAAGTCGTTCAACAAAGGGCTGGAATACTGCCCGATTCAAGTTGAAATCCTAGCACCGTGTTAGACAATTAACTGCTTGACATTAAACTCATCTAGAATCTAGTTCCAGCTGATATTCAAAAATAACTCATCTTGCGCTCTCACTAGATAAGAGATAACAAAATACTTTTATTAAACAATTTTTGTACTAAACCTGGTACAATATTCAGGTTAAGGTTAGGTGGTTGAGTGGCTCATTCGAGGACTCAAAACGAGGTTACCATCGTCATTGTAATCTTGTCAAGATTGCGGTGAAATCTTGTCTAAACTACGAGTTACAATAATGTGACCAAAGAGTCTTCAGAAACGCTAAACCTTTGAACCGCAGACCACTTACACACTGGCAGTTAAACTAGCCTAAACCACACCAGGTGTAAACCGGCGAGTTAACCATGTCAGTAAGAAAGCATTATCAGTGGTAGTTACGTTTGCAGTAGAGTTTATCTTAGACATGAATGTTATCAGTACTAGACCTATAAATTCAGATGGAAATTTTTGATTCTGAAATGGTCATATGATGAATTTTGCAATACCTTCGCAGCCTTCGAGGTATGGTCCAACTGCAGCAGTGACGCCATCTGGGCAGCAGCCAAACGGAGATTGCCTGCAATCTTTTGGTATTGGCCCTACAAAGCAACAAATTGGAACTTCAAAATTAATTGCTAACTTTTTCAGAATCGCTAGAAAGTCGGTAGACATATTGCACATTTTATATTTCTGAGAAGAAACAGGATTTAGAAAATCAATCGAAGACATTTTTGAAGATGATCCATAGATATGCCATTGAGGCTTTGCTTCCACATACTCTGAATTCAACTTAATATCAAACAACTCACCTTGAAGCCTTCCGCTCTCGACGTCACAGACTGGCTTCCTGTTGACGGCACGTGTGCCATATTTTTCATTTCCTTCCAAATCAACACACCAACATACTTTGGCTGATTTCCAGCACTGTAGAGAAGTGAATGATCCGTCCATGTTGCATGTTGGGATGTATCTCTCTCTGTAATAGCTCAACACTGCAGCCCTTCGCTTTCTTTTGCATTTACTGTAAATGCCTTGGTAAAGAAAACATGGTCGATAAAAACTGCAGAAACGCAATCATACATCGTCGGCCAAGGATCAATAAAAGTTTCGAATCATTTAGAGGCCATCAATAAGAATTCGAAATTAAGACAACAGATATCTGTAGTCATAGATTGCTGTAATCTCATCACGAACATGCTCTAACTACATTCATGTTTGGCAGAGAAAGAAAATGAGAAAGGACGGTATATCAAATGTGGGGCTACGTTTCGAAGTTTATTGACTTGCTAAGAAATACTTCGCACATTATTAATTGGAGTGAAAGCTAAGAATGTCTGGTACAGGGCCGTTGAGAGAACGGCAAAGTGCAAGCTTAAAGCTAATTCAACGGTCCTAGATAACTCTGAAAGGCAGCTTATAATTGATAAACATGGATAACTTAGATTTTACAGGTCCCTAAGAGCCCCCTAGTAACTACATTAGTTACCCCTCGTCCTTGATGGTACTTCTCTGGTAAAGAAAATGCAGCATAGTTTCTTGAAAAAGATTAGTAGATTTAAAGTTGTAGTACGTTTAGAACATTGAAACAAAGCCCATCAATTTCTTAAATTTGAGGATAAATTGAAAATATATTTTTGTGGACTTTTTTTCTTTAACTGTATATACAATAGTCAATATTCAAAAAATAATAATAATCAATAACATGAGATAGCATACCAGGGCAGCCTTCCTTATTTGATCCTTTAGCAGTTGATTTTCCATCTTCACAGCAGCCGTATTGGCTTGCATAACAAGGCAGTGCTGACTCTGTCGTTGACAATGCTAGAGAATCAAGGTAAACTTCATTAATCAACAAATCTTTTAGGCTTGGCAAATGGGTAGGATAACTAATCAAAAGATGCTAACCAACGACAACAATCGTTTTCATTTTCATGAGATTGGGAGATTTGAATATCCATAGCAAATAGACTGGGTTATGCAAAGTTGCTTAAAGTTGGAAAGAGATAATAGTTCTAAATATTTTACCAGACTCGATTATAAACTGGTGTTCTTTTAAGAATAGTCTTCACAATCTTTTTTATAACAAACTTCAAAAAAGTTGAAGGTGATACCCGATAATGGATGGTGATAATCCTAGGTGGTATTAGAAGGTATTCATATCAAATATGGTGGTTTTAAAAGGAAACCGTTTATATCCAAATATTGATGGATGAGTGGAAGCCAAGTGAAAAATGATACAAGTTATCCGTTTTCCTTCTTTGTTTTATTTCATTCTCTTTCAGGGGACTGTTAGCTCCTACGAACCTCGTCAGAAGCACTACAAATCATATTGAAGAAATAAGAAAGACACAACAGAAGAAATATATTTGGTCATTAAGGCTGTCTCTGACATAATATTAGACATAATAGTGAACCCTAATCATGACATGCCTTCGAAATCTGGTAGGATAAGGCTGTAGATGCATTTGGTATTATCAAGGCCGTATCTGATATAATATCTGACAAAATAGTCAACCTAATCAAATAAATATCATGAATTGATTTTATAGGTGGTAACCTTTACAGTAATATTTGACATGATATATTCACCACTTGTCTTGACGAGCTTCTGATATCAAGTAGGGCAGAGACGGAACTCTCTCAAAATACCCTACTAAGTATCAAAGGCTTGCCTTGATAAGTGGGGACTATCATGTCAAATGTTACTGTAAAAGTTACCACCTATAAAGTCAGTTTATGAGTGGCATTGTTCAACAGATACACTGCCTTTTAAAGATGGCTGAAAAGGACAAATGGAAGGATTGCATATCCTAGAAAACCGTATTTTTGGGTGAAAACAGAAAAAACCCAGCATATAAGAATCAAGTTTTAAGATTTGGTTACTCATTAAAAGAAATGTTACTACTTCTTATACCCAGGTTTTAGGGCTAATTTCCAAATAACCAAGCTGCTGGCGACACCCCGTTTACAGCACTGCTGGCACTCATAACTGTTGATAGAAACAGAATTGCCAACATGACCATTTTTGACGTAGCTGCCACAAGGAAAGTTGAATTATGTTCAACTTTTCACTGCAGTTGTAGTAGCTTAACAGCACAGGCGGCATTTAGATGTTTAATGGGAAACTTATTAGCCGTCACGGTGGCAATTTGATGGTTCTCATAAAATCACATGATGCCTCAAAACCAATCAAATTTGCTCTGCTCTACTCTTTTGTTTGTAGCCATAATAATAATGATCTTTCAATTCACTCACCACAATCAACCCAAACTCCATCCACATAAAACTCCGCATTGCAGCCACCGCAGTAATTAGACTGACAACTGGCACTTGGGACGGCAGGACAGGAGGCGACTTGACAAGGGTCGACTAGACATGAAAATACTCTTTTGCCACCCGGACACTCCGTTGGTTTTGCAAGGGATCCAGCATCTAAAATATTAAATTCTGGAAAATCAAAAATATAGCAAAATATGTTGTAATTCGAAAGCTTTTTTCATAAGTTTCCATTTTCATGCTCTAGGATTCTTCAAAAAAAAATGATTTTGGGTAGACAAGAATGTGGAGAATATCTATTGAAATAAAAAACATTAGATTGAAGACAGTAAAAATGAGATTTGTTTCAGATAAAGAGAAGTTCAAGGTTATGAGAACTTTGACATATGAAAATTAATTTGGAGAGTTGAGTTCATGAAGACAATGTGGTTAAATACCTATCGAAATAAAAAGCTCTAGATCGAAGATAGTAAATAAAGATAAACAGATGTTTGAATAAAGAGAACATTGAGGTGAGATTTGTTTCAGATAAAGAGAAGTTCAGGGTCATAAGAACATTGAGATATGAAATTGATTTTGAGATAGAACTGAGTTCAGGAAGAGAATGATGTAGAGGACATTTACTGAAAGCAAAAGCTCTAGATAGAAGATAGTAAAGATAAACAGATGCTTGAAACGAAGAGAAGATTAGATAAGCTTTATTGAGGATAAAGAGAAGTTCAACGTTATAAAACTTTTGAGATATGAAATTAAGTTTGAGATAGAACTGGGTTCAGGAAAAGAAGGATGTTGAGGACATTTATCGAAATAAAAAGTTTTAGATAAAATAACACATTTATCGAAATAAAAAGTTCTAGATAAAATAAAGTAAAGGTAAACAGGTGTTTGAAATTAAAAGATGATCGAGATGAACGTTATCGAGGATAAAGAGAAGTTCAACGTTATAAAACTTTTGAGATATGAAATTAAGTTTGAGATAGAACTGGGTTCAGGAAAAGAAAGATGTTGAAGACATTTATCGAAATAAAAAGTTATAGATAGAAGACAGTAAAGATAAACAGGTGTTTGAAATTAAAAGATGATCAAGATAAACGTTATTAGGGATAGAGAGAAGTTCAACGTTATAAGGACTTTGAGATATGTTATTTTCAAGAAAACTGGGAATTTCACAAACCATCACATCTAACGACTCTTCCATTCAGCTTGAACTCTGCCGTGCAGGCTCCACAAAGATTGACGGTGCACTCAGCTTCAGGGTGGGAGGAGCAGCTGGCGGTCGAGCAAGGGTCACTGAAACACTGAACTACAGGCACATCCGCAGGACAATCGTCGTTCCAACTGTGTTGAGGCTTTGCTAAATACAAAAATAAATTGAAAACATTTAGGAGGCAAATCACTTAGAAAAAAGTGTACGAGATATTTAGAGATTCCGTAAGTTTTTTTGGGATTTCTATCAAAATCAGATTCGTAAGGTTATCAACCACTTTCGAAGACTTTACAACATTTTTCAGTTTTTAGGCCAAATATTGAGAGACCCCACTTTTAAGTGCTTTCTGCTACCAAGGGGCAGTCTCGCCAGTCCCAGAGCTGGTATGCTGTTTACAGTATTAGTTGGTAGAAATTGATAAAAAAAAGTTGAAACCAGAGCCAAAAAGCCTGGTTTCTTATATAAAAAATCAATGTAGTACGTTTGGCCCTGAAGCATTCTTTTTGGAAGAAATCTTACACCGACCAAAAAGCATCAGATTCCATTTTCTTTCCATAAGAACGAATACGATAGGTTAAGAACTGAAAGATATCTGCACCAGTGCCGTTGGCAAGAGAGAGTGAGGGGTGCAGAGCCTCAGAACGAGAATCGACTGTTTTGGGAATTCACGTGAATGCTCTGAGACCCCGGGAAAAGTGTTAGATTCGCCCTATCAGATTCTAATAGTGAGGAAAAGTGGTATCATTTTTGTTTGAGGTTTACAAGCATTTAATCACACAAATTTGCAACTTGTAACTGAAACGGCAGCAGCTGGTTCGATTTCAGTTTCATTTCAATATTCAAATCAAGTTTTCAGCAAATATTACAAATAGATGGTTCCTACTTAGCTACTAACAGTGGGCCCCAAATTTTTAGATAAGTGTAGAATGCAATGAGCCGTAAACGCCAGATTTTGGTAGTATATGAGACGATTTGGTAAATTCATACATTTGAGAGTCTTACCAAAATGTCAATTAGAGCTATGAGAAGTTTTGATGGGCCCTTAAATTACTCTGGGCCCCTAGGTAGTTGCCCCCTTTCTCCCTCCTCTCTTTGTGGGCCTTCAAAGGGGGTAATATCCACAATAATCCGATTTTGTAATGTGATATTTAAAAATCTCGAAGGTCGTCAACGAATAAAACATGTAACATTTTTAGTAATAAAGTATCTTTCGTTGTTTGGACAAATCTACGAGTTCAAAATAAAATCTCAGAAGTTTATGACGCCTGGAAACAGGAAATCCACCCAAACCGAGGAGGTCCGTACTTGATACGAAAAATGTGAAGTATATTAGAGAATAAGAGAAGGGGCTTTGTCATCGGAAATAACGAGCCGGGTGACTAAGCTGGATTGCTGAATGGCAGTTGGTGATCAGACCATCACAATCCTAGTATCAAGCATGGGGCGAAACAGGAAAGGCGTGAGATTTCTATCATGCTAAGGTATTCAGCTACCTTCTGTTACGTCATGGTTCGTTATATCCCTCCTTTCTCTAGGGGATGTTTTTCTCTCTCGTCTTGTTTATCGTAATGGTCCAAATAAACCCTCCTCTAGAGTAGTCAGCCCCCCTCCCCCGAGGGCAAGTAAGCCCCATTCTCGCAAGAGTCCCCTTGTAAAGTGCCTAAGTCAACGTTATAAGATTTTTTTAGATTCTTAGTCAAAAGCGTACGAGAATTTTTCGATTGATTTGCTCCTCATCTGTCCTGTGCAATTATCATCCATCACGCCAAAGTATCCGCCACATTTCTTTCCCATTTACGTTGAATATTGACCAATTGGAGAAGAGATGAATAATTTTTATATGACACAAAAAGTACCACCAAAATGAACATTAAATGACTGTAAGTGGCCATATGGATTTAAGGAGTGGTATACCCCAAAAAAAAAATGTATTTGACCCTTGCTTGACCATTAAGAATGAGTTTGTGCGAGTTTATGCGAATTCATGTAAAAGAGTGAATATTTCTTCAATCGAAAGTTCAATTTCAAAGCTCAATCGATTGGGTTGAAGAATTATAGGATTACATTCTATTGAAGGTGAAAAGTTCGACATTTCAAATTTTGGACTTTGAGTTTTAATCATTTTGTTCCTCTACCATAAGTACAAGCAAATGCTTCAATATTACGGATTGTTAGCTGCGGAAGCAATTCTTAGAAATACGTAATAAATAGGGTAAAATGTTTGGGTTGTTTTCCTTTTCAATGTGATCAGGCTAAGTTTTTGCTGGAAATCAAAGCGGAGGTCAAACACTCCTTAACAATAGTATATTAGTTACTATAGTATATTATATATAGCTAATAACAACACGTCACTGAGGGCATATGGCTAGAAAGCTCTTTACAGAGTTATTTCCATATGTCCGTCATCACATTTTGATTAATGATGTTTTGTATTCAATTGTTTTTAGTTAACTTTATAAAATTGTATTTTAATTTTTTCATAGCATCTTTGTGTTTACTAATTATAGCTGTAATTAAATGCTGCGAATTATAATGAAATTGAATAGTAGCAGGAACGATTTCCTTCCATGAAGGAAAAACTCTCATTTGAGGGTCTGAGTTTCTTGTAACGAGTTCCTAATAAAAATTTACGTGAACTACAATATACTCTCAACATTCCTAACCCTAACTGAGCTATGACATCATCAATGCATAATCATCATAATTTGGGTTGAGTCATTACAGTTGAATAGTCATTAACACATTCCAAGCCACTTCCCACTATCATCATATAAATAGTCATTAACACCTACCCAGTTTTCCCAATCACTTAACACTCACTTTTTTATAAGTGACTTGCTCAATGAGTCACCCAAAAACTAACTAGTTCATATCTCTAAAACAAACATCTCTTCGACAATTTTTTCAGGTTTTAACATCAGGCTTTCACATGTTTTTACTACTGTTCTCTGAATGACAAATTGAACCTCTCGTTCTTATACAGAAAGAAATAAAATAGGGAAAAATTAACATTGGCCATAGGGGATTGATTTTATTCATCAATGACACACTATTTCTGAAAGAAACCTACATGAAAGCAAATCTATATAAGACGCCCAAAATCTTAAAATGATTTCAATGTATCGTACACGTTTTTCTTATAAGGAACCGCTTATAAGTAGCCTACATGTAGAAGGTCGTAAAACTATAAAGGAACTACTACTACAGAAGTCAAATCAAAAAGGGACTTTATAATTTTGAATACACTCATCTTTTTACAATATTTATAATCATGAAGCCAGTTTTAAAAACTTTCAGTCCAACTCGCCATGCTCACTAGGTGTTCTGCAAACCAACTTGAGAAATTTCCCTTTTGATTGATTGATTGATTGATAGGCACATACGCTTACTATCTTAGCAAGGTATGGGTTTATGTGCTAAGCACAAAGGGCCCACTGAATAGGTAAACTAATCGAGCATTGCGATCCTGGTCTTTCCTCTCAATGTGACCACACCTCGTGATTCCTTTTGCCTTTTGCCTGGAATTACAGAGAGCTGGCTAATTCCCTTCTCTCCTCTCTTTCAACTCACTTCATACCTAATGTTAATTCTTTTCTTGCGTCGGCACTAATTCCTATCCGCTAAATGAGCAATTCGAAGTAAGGAACTAAGAACTTTTAGAACTACAAAGTGGTCAAAAGAGGTCTCAAAAAAGGAACTTTAATAACTAGGCCTTAAGTTAGGTTCCTTATAAAAAAGTGGGTATGAGCTTATCCTCCGTATTAGCACTACACAACTTTTTAATAAGCAACTAAACCTGGATTGGTGGTAATTTCTTCTGCAAAAAAAATTATGACGTCAGTGACTTTCTAGGATACGTTCCTGGCGTCTCTTTGCGGTGAGCATCCAAATAAACAGGGTTTTTAGGTAGGAAATGGCAGCTATCCCAGGGGGGGGATATTTAATATATTTGGCGCACTGGGTACCTAACCGCCCAATTGAGTACATATTTTCGGGGAATTATGTTTAATTATGGGCATTTATTCCCTAAAGTTGGGTCAGTAAATATGGGTCTGGAATTTTCAAAAAACTGGGTATCCATTTCCTGAATTTTGTATAAAAAGGATTAAAAGATGAAATTTCAATTTCAAATTGAACCAAATGGGTAAGCAACTCCAAGGGCTAGGACCCAAGTCCAGTATTGAAAAAAGTGTAAATAAAAGTCTTTACAAGATGCAAACAAAGAAACTCATTCATCCAAAAGCCAAAAAGAAAAGTGATTGTTTCTCAAGAGGTAGAATCTGTAGATGGAATTGAAAAGCTTGCTTGAGAAAGAAAGCCACCCAATATGACTCTCATCATGAATGTTTCGTCTATGGTTGAAATGTTATTAAATTCTGACAAACTGTACTCGAAAATTCCAATGCAATCCAACTCTCCTTGAAATAATAGGGATTGTAAAAAGTCTAGTAGGCTACTTAAGTTTGAGACACTTTCAGAATATGTAAAACAAATAATTCAAAAACTCAAAAACATTATTACAATGGAGCGATAATAACTGATTTAAGCTCTATTTTCAAAATAAATTCTACACATTTTCGTGAGAGCCAGATAATTTTAACCAGGGCTCAGATGTTCTTGTCTTTTTACTTATTCTAAATGATAGGCTATTGTTTTCTTCATTATTCTTATAAAAAAGAGAGACTCTTTTGTTCCGTCGTTTTCTTTAAAGATAGAAAATCCTTGAAAATCAAAGAGACTTTGAGTTCCACACTATTTTTTTCATAAGAATAATTTTATAAGAACACGAGCCTAAAAGTTTGCCAAATCTTAAGAACAAGCTAAGAACATAGGGAGGCTGACCATTCAAAGTCAATATAAGAATTATACAAAATAACCACAAGACTTGACAAATAATTACAAAACAAGCAAATTGACAGCACACAGATATAGCAGATGGTCAAGAGAGTCCATATTTGAAGCAATTAACAAAACTGATAGCAAAAACAGGCTTCCCAATCATTAAGAAGTAAGATCAATTTCAGAACATTTCAGGCTGAAAAAAGAGGAATACACTCTTTTTTTATAAGAATACTTAATTTTTTGCTGTTTTGAGCCTCGGTATATTCTTAGATAATACGTATGGCAGAAAATATGGATATAGCAATAAATTGTTACTACTGTCATAAATGCCAAAAAATGCAAAACATTCTTCAATCAGTAACATATCTTTATTTCCTGTAAAACAGAGCTCATTGACACTTGCATCAAAATTCCCTGTAAAAAGCACACCAATTCAGAAGTAAAAAGAAACTCGCTAAAAATATTTTTCCATATGATCTGAACCTCGCGCAATACACGCATTTTTTATAAGTAATTTCAGCTTGGGCTCAGTACTCAAAATTGCCTAGCTGGAATGCCAATTTGAGTACTCAAAATTGCTTAGCAATTGCTTACCTTTTTGTTCGTGCTTATGGAAATAGATTAGAAAAAGGTTAATGTAGGGCCATATACATGAAACTAAATACTAAGGTGGCCAGCACAGCTAGGAGCTATCCACACAAGCACACAGTGGGGAGCATGCTGCTTGATGCCAAATTCCTCATGTTCCAGCTTGTTTTTGGCTTGTTTACTCTTGCACATGTTGCAACACAAGCAGATTATTTTAATAAATAGATGATAACATGATGCAGCAAAGTGATAATGCCATTGCATATAATTAATTATCAGACTTCCTGCTTGTAGCTAACCAAACTGAAAACTATTAGATGACTGGTAAGTATTGAAAATCAACAAGTATTGAAGATATACACGCTTGCACAGGTCATTTCTGTTAATAAGATGGTGCTAGTCGAGGGGCGTTTCACTCCTTTTTAAAGCGTACGAGATTTTTTCAAGAACAAAAGGATTTCCAGTGATTTCCAAGAGATTTTCTTAAAAACAATAGGATTTTCAGAAAAAAGTGTACGAGATTTTAGGGAGTGATTTGCCCCTCGGTGCTAGTTCACATTTCCTGATAAGTACTGAAAATTTTTTTTTTTCAAATTTCTTAGCGGTCTTCAATCCACTACTGAAATTGCTTAGGTTTTTGGCTTGCCAAGTACTGACTTGCTTATAGAGCAATTGCTTATAAAAAAATGTGTATATTTTTAAAATATTTCAAATTTCACCGATTTTGAGCCTCATTATTCTTATAAAATTTATTCTTAGAAAAAAAAGAAAGAGTGTATTTAAGAACACAACAGCCAGCTTCAAATCGAATTTACTGGTTCTTATAAAAAAAGAGTGTACGACCAGAGCTAGAATGATAGGCTATTGTTTTCTTTATTGTTCTTATAAAAAAGTGTAATACTTAATAATTGTTTTTTTCCGTCGCTTTCTTTGAAGAAAGAAAACCAATGAAAATTTAAAAGACTTTGACTAACACGACCAGAGCTAGGTTTCTTAAAAAAAACGTGCACCCCTACACGTGAAAAGGTTCTTAAATTTCTACTGATTTCTATTGCTGTTTAAAACAATAAAAGAAAACAACATGATATATCAACATATTGTTCCTTTCATGGCGGAATCTTTGAACCTAGTTTCTCAAAAGAATTTCTTTAAAAAAGACAAAGTTTATAAGATAATGTCGAAAAGTAGGTTAGTCAATGCGGTATAACCACGTCGACCAAGAGCGAGAAAAACCGAACACACACCCACTTTTCAGAAAAACTAGTTGAACTATATTTTGATCTACATGTTTCATAACTTTTCCTATGAGATGTAAAACGAGATGACAGATGGCAGCAATTACGAATTAAGAGGCTTAAACAGACAAATAGGATTTGCAATACCACATGAAATCTGGGAAGGATAATGTGGCTTATCGCGCAATTTCGACCTTATCTGCTGACAGTTTTTCATTTCTAACATTTTCAAACAATCAAAAGTCGTAGTTTTGTCAGCGATAAATCAATGACCACACAGGAAAATTAAACAAATAAATAATTGTAAAATAATCCTTCAGGGATTCTTCGTTTGCCATTGAAAATTTCAGTCTATTTGTATTGAATTTACATTGACGTCTTTGACTACTTTACAGGTAATATGGTTTTCTGCCCCTAATATCTTTCGAGTTTACACGGCAAAATTTTCCGCGAGATCTTGAAAGATAGACATTGATAGGATATTAAGTTCATATTAATCTTCATTTTTCTAATCTTATTTGAATTTTAAAACAAGGATTTGACTATCTACAATGAGAATTTCACGCGGTTTAGCCCCGGCTTAGCACTTGCCACTGCAAGAAAATGTCATTGCATAAGAAATTATTATCGATCGAAGACTGCCATAATCAAGCATTAAAATAGTTAAATATTCAATTAGTTTTTGGGTCACTCACCATGACAGATGTAAAAGGCAGGATTCAGCAAAATAACAGAGCAAAAAACCAGTATTTTCCATCTGAAATTGTGCCGCAGCATGTTGACACTTGTTTGATCGCATGAACTCTGGAGTGAACTCGAAAGTCGCTCATACATCCTTGTCGCCCCGTCTCCGAGCTTGACTTCCGGAAACGTGATGTTCTTCGTGAGCTGACACACAATAGGATTACACGCTTTTTTATGAGAAACCTTATCTTTAGGGTAGCCCTTAGAGTTCCTCATTTCCAGATTTGATTTTCAAAGAAATTGGTCAACCCTGCAGAAATCCCACAACATACTTTTCTCGTTGCGTCATTTCATTCTCTATATTCAATTTCACAAACACAGTTATGATATCCTATTTTCCCAAAAATTCAAAGTGAAATCTCGGCCAAAGGTTCGTTGTAGATATATTTTTTATAAAAAAACGTGTACACGAAATCAGAGAGACCGCTCGCCAAATATCGGAAACGTCTCAGGAATTCAACTCTAAGGCGGAACAGAAGTGGCACGCCTAAATTGAATTTCACTTCTAACAAATTATTGAAAGATTGATTGAATATTCTATTCTATGGCAATGTCAATATGGTTTAGAAAATTTAGATTAAACGTTGAAAGAGTGAACAACAAGTTGATTGAGAAAAGGCAGGGATACGGCAGGGAGGTTGCATGTCCTCATTCTCCTTTCATTTTCCTGCTCCAACTCTGTTCTTTCCGATTTCTGTTCTCAAAATTATTTGGACTTCTCATCCTCAAGACCTCAAAACAAATGACAAATCGACAAAGTATGAAAGAGCCCCGGACAAAGGCAAATAAATCGCTAAACTTCAAACACTTCTTCTGAGCATTCTACTTCTCTTGTCTACAACTAAGAAAGAGTAGGGGTACGAGTTGAAAGAAAGGTGAAGAGCCTGGAGAGAATGAGGACAACTTTTCTCGCAAATTCTCGTCCTCTCGAGCCAAAATACCTGTTGTGGATATATATGTATAAAGTTTCAAATATTTCAGTCACTTGGCTAATATAAGGCTAGATCTGCCCTTGCACGATTTTCAGTAGAAGTGGTCTGGAGACTAAATTTGATAAAGTTATGCTAGCTAGGTCATTTGTAGAAATGATAAAAAGAATTCAAATTCCAATAAGGAAAATAGGAATTCCCCTTTATTGGCGACGTGTTTAACAATCCTGTTATACTTTTTCATTCCAAAATCCAAAACCCCAGAGGCCCAATCTCATTTTTCAAGCAAATAAAAAGGCACACCCCAATTCGAAATTTAACCTTTCCTGGCCATCCTCAAACTATCTGAGCAGGCAGAGCTTCAAGTGTAAAATAAGACCCAGAAAACAGCCTAGAATAACACAGAAAGTCACAATTCGAAGTTTGTTACAAGGGGGGGGGGGGGGGTTACAGTCAGGCGTGATTTCTTAGGCCTTGATAAAGTGCTCATTGTTTAGAATGACCTATTTTCCAATACAATTCATCCCCCCCCCCCAGAGTTAGCCTCATTGCCCTAAGAAACTCCCTAACATTATCCGGGGATACATATGTATAAGCCTAGGTGTTCTTACTGTTTTCAAGAAGGGGTGAGCTTATATCAACTATAAACATGTTCCTTTAAAAAAACATGTAGCTTAGTGCCTCAAGTTAGGGTCTGGACACAGCTGAAATAAACTAGCTCGACCGTTAGATCACCTAAACGCTTAACGCTTATCTTGTTTAACGATTTATGGTTTTGTAAGGTTTTAGAGTTCAAAACTCGATATCAAAAGCATAAAAGATTTCGATCAATTGATTCACTGTTTACACGTTTTTTATTGTATAAGAAACCTAGCTTGGGTCCTAGTACTAAAAGTTTCTTAATTTTTTACCAGTTTCTAGTACTAAAAGTTTCTTAAAAGTTTCTTATTTTTAGATACGCACTTAACATCAAATTTTGCAGTTTCCCTCGCATATTTCTTGTACTAATGTGAAACCCACCTACTAATACAAGTATACTCAACATCCTGTGTTCCTCTAAATAAAAACTTGTAGCAAACTTAAATCAAGCAAAAATGTATTGTTGACATATTATCTTCTGGCTCAAAAAGTCCTCCTATTTTTTTCGGAGTTTCTTAAAGATATTGATGTAGTTCTAAAAGTTTCTTAAATTTTTGGGGTTCTAGTACTAGGTTTCTTATAAACCGGTTTCTTATTAAAAAAAAAACGTGTATATGAAGAAATAATGGAATATTTCCACAAATATGTTTTATTGGTTAATTTCGGAAATCGGGTTTGCATGTGGAAATGTGCATGGGAGATTTTTATTTCCATTACATTGTCCAATCAGAAAAGAGTGCATAGTCACGTGAAGAATTATACACATGCCATTGGCTGTTTCAGTAAGTGGAAACAAAAGCTCTAACAAGCTTTCCTACCAAGCTTTCCCACGGCTATCCATAGAGTGCTTTCGGATGAAACAATACTATCAATGCAAAAAAGACAAAAAGAAAAGATGAAAACGTCGAAAATAATTAAAAGCCCCTCAATATCGTACCAAGAAGGTTCACAAATCTTTATAACAAGTTTTCCTTTTTGTTAGAGTAGATAAACCAAGAAGAGAAATACTAGGCTGTAATCTGTGTAAGAATTTACCTATTTTATTAGATCATAAACGCCAAACAAGCTAACCATTGTAGTCTAAAAAGCATTGAAGACACACTTTTGAGACGGGATAAGGTTGGGTGAGGTAAGGGTTTATAACTTACGAAAAATTTGGCTGATCTTACACTTATGTACCCAGGGTCCTCAAACCAAGCCTTAGTTTGAGGAAATAATTCACTGCACAGGAGGACTCTTGATTTTCGGCATGTCCCGGTATCACAGGGATACAGTAGC
This sequence comes from Pelagia noctiluca, assembly GCA_963924455.1. Taxonomy (NCBI): domain Eukaryota; kingdom Metazoa; phylum Cnidaria; class Scyphozoa; order Semaeostomeae; family Pelagiidae; genus Pelagia; species Pelagia noctiluca. Next base: position 16,431,104 of record OZ004322.1, on the reverse strand, counting down.
ATATAGCAGATACAGTACAGATATCAATTAGGATTCAAGGGGTTGCAGCTCCCGGAGATTTTGGGAATTTTCTATTTCTGATCCCTCGAAATAGTTCAGGATCTTAAACAGTTCTAGTTCTGATCTTCTAACAAACTAACCCATTTTGAATTCTTGTTACTTACTTTGTTCAAAAGTCTTACCTTACGAGGAATCGAACATTAATAAAGATATTTTGAGTCGACTTTCTAACCTTCGTTTTAGCCCTGATTGCTTCTTCCTGCATCCAGATTTAAATTTGGTGTCTGCCCGTGAATGAGTTTTTAAAGGAACCAAGAGTGCCTCCAGCATTTTCGAAAGAAATATCATCAAAATCAGTGCACAATCCAACTGAGTTTTCACACTGATAAAGGTCTTGGAATTCAGAATACATTGTGGTCTGGGAAAGGTGAAATTAGTGGAAAAGGAAGGAAAAATTGTTCTCTGCCAAAAATGTATCAGGTCCAAATCTCGGAGGATACCTTAACAAGGATATGGTAGCGTGGGTGTGCCATTTTTAGGGGTACCTTTTCGAAATCAAATACGGAATTATGGGTGTAAATTTTCGCTAAATAGTCGGTTGTACCCGGAATTATGGGTATGATTTTTGAGAAAAAATAAAGACAAAAGAAATGTGGTGATCGTAGATCAACCAAAAGAAGAACAATGACACATCACTTACATTGATGTGTGGTATGAAACTTTTATTTAGGAAGATTTTGGCTTATTCAGATACAATTATGTGGTGCTACTGAAATTTTGTTTCTTTTATATATTCCGTGACATGGAATTATGGGTCCCTTTTTTCGATGAACTACCCGGAATTATGGCCCCAATTCGTTTTCCAAAATGGCACATTCCTATCACTTAACCCCTTAAGGTACCCCCCCCCCTCGAGGTCCAAATAAACGATTCATCTAATATCTGGGAATATGTTGAACATTAAGGGAGTGTGGGGATAAATAGGTCAATAGGTCAATAGGTCAAATAAATAGGTCAGAGTGAATTCTGTAAGACAGAACTAAGTCATTCTAAGGCCTTGTATTTGGTTTCAAGGCCCATCTCTCATGAGCTTTGTTCTGTATTCATTAAGTCCATTTTTGCCTCTACGCATGTGCCAAATTCTAGTGGTCCTAAAAACCACCCGTAGATTAGATACTGATCAAAATCCATGTTGTACTTTTATGAATAGCGCAGTTTTTTGATTCTCAGCAAATTGATGAAACTTTGTGAAATATTCTTACTGGCAAAATAGCTTTTCATACACATGTAGCTAAAGCTAAAGTAAACAAATATCAACTAAAAAAGGAAGAAAGTTCAGAGAACGTAGTTTGAAGCAAATGTTGTTTATGAATGGAAACAGTTAAAATTCGTGATAGGAAACAATACATTTACAACTTTATTTACATGTTTACAAATTCCTTCCCTAAATTCATATTTAGTGCAATAAAAATGTGTTCTAAGCCTCTTATCCGACAACTCAGGACCAGAAATGGGAACAAACCACTGATCCCAAAATAAAGACTGGATCGAGCATCTGTCGTTCTAAAATGAAGTCATTGTCGGCCATATTGGTAGTCTCAATTCAATAAATTGAAATTCAACTGAGACTTTTTTATAATTGTTGAAATGTTATGAATGATCAGTACGAAACTGGATAATCGTGCAGCTATCATTAACAAAGAATCAAGTCAATATCATTTCTTTGGCAGTCATATTGGAAGGCCAAGAGCCAGGAAGAGCAATGTCTTCAAAAATTTAGCACCACCAGAAACAAATGAACAGTCTTTATTTTGAAATCAGTTGTACGAACACCGAACATGGTATATGATTTATGTCGAACGAAGTAACATTATAACCCTTCTAGCCCTCCACTTCCTGCAGACCTGAAGTCCGTTTATTCAATGCAGGGACTTACTATATTGTTATGAAATGGAAAAGTTCAGTCCAATTTTCGTACGTAAAATCTGCAGGCTTCTGTAATAAATAAACTACTTACTCGACTGGTCCCTGCGAATCTTGCAATCAATTCAATTCAACTTGATTTCGAAGCAAATACAGTTGATGGAGTTGGGATTGGAGCATTGACACGCACAGTCGCACATCTCACCACACTGAAAATCAAAATGAATATGGTTAAGGAATGAAAGAGAAACGAAACTTATTAAGTAGTACAATCAACTTTAAAGCAGGGATCCCATGCCCCTGCTGGAAATTGTAACAGGACTGTCGTCATGTTAATGTATGCTAATTATGTAATGTCTGTAATGTATGTTTCGTGTGGTTAGAATATTTATAATCAGTCAGTTTCTTATCTCGTACGAGTTGCACGCTTTCTCGCTTCTCTCCTGCAATTACGACTACTCGAAGTTACAGTGACAAATATCCCTGTAACAAAATAAGGCCCCTGGCCTTTCGAAGAAATTCGTATCATTCGAAATCGAAGCAACTGAGCCATGGAAAACTGGGCGAGTGTGACGGCGGGAGATTGAGCACAGTTCGGTGGCTGAAAAGTGGGGTTTTCGGCGAGTTTGAACTTTGGAGGTTTATTCTGAGAAAAGGGCAAGAGATATAAAAAAGACAAATGAGACTTCGTTCACTTGCAGGTCAGAATTGGTGTACAGTCGACTCTCGCTATCTCCAACTCTCACGGGAAATGAAAAATTGTTCGACATAACGGGGTTCCGAGATAACGGGAGTCGAAGTTTTCTTCGACCAAGGGGGCTTCATACGTAAAAACAGTGTAATAAACTATGAAAAGATTGTTCTCTTTTAAAAAACACTTTTGAAAATAGCCAGAAAAATCGGAACCATAATGAAACGAACACATAGATACTACTTAAGCTTTTCGTCTGACACTCAACAGAGTAATACGTCAGAAAGAGAACGAAATAGAAACCTAACTGATTTATATACCCAGATGTGGATCGAAATAGGCCAATCAGAAAAGAGGTGAATGATTGGTATGGTGTGGGAAAACCAATCAACACCCACGATACAGTGAGCTGACCAATAAGATTATTTCAAGAGTCCTAAGGCGAAAACGAACTCCTTCTGTCTACACAATAGGGGATCCCTGGTTTTTATGTAGACAGATTCCAAAATAGCTAAGTGAAAGGTAGATCTTGCTCTGCCAATTATTCGAAAGCAATTCTCACTGTAGGCTTTAGCACACTCTAATCTTATTGGTCAGCTCACTGTATCGTGGGTGTTGATTGGTTTTCCCACACCATACCAATCATTCACCTCTTTTCTGATTGGCCTATTTCGATCCACATCTGGGTATATAAATCAGTTAGGTTTCTATTTCGTTCTCTTTCTGACGTATTACTCTGTTGAGTGTCAGACGAAAAGCTTAAGTAGTATCTATGTGTTCGTTTCATTATGGTTCCGATTTTTCTGGCTATACTGAAGTTCTGTACCATCCAAAGACTGTACTTTTGAAAATATAAAAACCACTAAACAGGTATCAGTTTTAGCTAAAATAGTTCATCAAAGGGCACCATATTTATTGGTCCATTGGCAGAAAAAAATTAGAGAATAACGGAAAGCCACGATGGAACGGACAGCGCAGTCGACAAGTTATGCTGTTTACGTGAAGAAAAATGACACAATTGTAGGACATCTACCTAAAGGGACAAATGGCAGATTTTCAAACACAATCTTCTTTTTTTCTCAGCACTGAAAAGATTAGTTCCTGCAGAGTAGTTGCATCCTCAGCCACACTTAAGTTTCAAGAGTCGCATCTAAAAATGTCATTTCAAAATGTATTCTGCAAAAACTCTATTGCATGGCAATCTTCTCTTTCTCCAAATTGATTAAGATGATATAGAACCAAAAATAAGACAGTCTTTAAGCACATGTCGTTTCTTACCCCACATTCTGGCCCTTGACAATCTTCACAGCATTTTCCGCCAGGCTCAGCCCCCATGCAACAACAAAACGTTTTGTCACACCATTCTCTTGACGGACAAACTGAATCCAAGCACGATTTCTTACTCGGACACGAGTAGTTACACGTTTCGGCACAGCCATGCAGACAGCCCCCTTCATCAGTTCCGCAACCACATGCACATTTACAGGCACAGTATTCTTTCATCCAGGCCGGAATAAAACTCACTCCTTTAGACTAAAATGAAATTTGGGGCCTTAATGATTTTAATGAGTAAATTTTATTAGAAGTCTACTTTTTGCCCCATCAGCACTATAGTAAGGGATTGCAGAGTGGTTAGATCACTTGATCCTTATTCAAAGGGTCCCGGGTTCGAAACCACCTTGGAGTGAGGAGAGAATTTCCCAGCTCAGGCAAAAAGTCAAAAGGAATCACGAGATGTGGTCATATTGAGAGAATGGACCAGGGTCGCACTGCTCGATTAGTCTATCTACTCAGTGGGCCCTTTGTGTTTACCACCTAAACCCATACCTTGCGAAGAAAGTAAGCGTATGTGCCATCAACTCAACTTAACTCAACAGCTTAACATTGTAAATTTTTGATATTTTGACTCTAATTACATAGATTGCGAATGTTAGGATTCCAAGAAATTTTTCAAATCCCAATGATATTATTTTGGGAGTTATCTTTTTACCCTGCATGTATTTCCCTTGTAAAGGGATTACCACCCAGACTGATTGATCAAACAAGTAGCTCATGGTCTTTGGAGATAATTCTATGGATTAGTGTTTGCAAAAATAATTGAACTTGGCCTTTACAGCCACCTTGTTATAGGGCAGGCGGGGATGGCTGTTGGTTAGATCACTCAACCCTTCTTCAAAGGATTGAGGGTTGGAAACCACCTTCAGGCCTGTCGTGTGGGGAGAAAATTTTCCAGCTTTCTGTAATTCCTGGCAAAAGGAATCACAAGGTGTTATTACACCGAGAGGAGGGACGGGGGTCACACTGCTCAAATAGTCCACCTATTCAGTGGGTTCTCTGTGCCTTTACCGACTACCTTACAAAGATAGAAGATGTATTTGCCTATCAATTATCAAAAACTATCAAGTTATGACAGCCAGTATTTCCAATCAGAACCATACATAATCTTATGAACAACCCCATTGCTGGCTGTTAGTAGGTATTGACAGGGCTCCCCTGTGCGAATAAAGAATTAAAAAGGGGAAACAAAACTTACCAGTAAACATTGCCTTATCAGAAGGGCAATTAAAAACAGGAACAGGTAGCCCCCAATTGCTATAGCAACAATCGCAACAGCTGGAAATGATGCTTTGGCTGGGCTTGGAGCTACGGTTGGCTAGGGAAAATAAAACAAGATTTAGAATCACAGATTTTTCTCAAAATTTGTGTAATATTTTGTAAAATGTCTGAAAAATTTAGATCTGTTTTATGATTTTCAAATGGTTTCAAGAGGCAGGATTAAAAGGGTTCTTCTGCGTTACTGGAATTAAGGAAATTCCAACAAAAATAGACACAATAAATATGCTTCCAAAACAATACATTTTAATCAGTTCAAAGTTATTATGGTGGTGGTTTGGCTGACAAAGTATGTTCCAAAACATGTTTGAAACCTGATCTTGTTAAAATGTAAAGGCCTGGCTAAACTAGCTACTTTTCTATTGCTTGTCATTTGTTGATGTTGATTATACATTTCATAGTTGTGGCTAAACTTGTTGACTTTGTCAACAATACAAATTCAACTAAATGTTGTTGTTGTGGTTTTGGCGGTAAGATTGAGAATTAATAATTCAGCATGCTGAAACAAAAGAGCAACAAATTTCAAGCAACATTTGTCATCATGCAACATGACTTTTGTCATGCAACACGACATTTGTCATGCAACATGTTGGCTAAACTGGAATACATTTGATCAACATCGTATATTTTTAGATGTTGTGTGACAAAGTCAGCTAGTTTAGCCAGGGCTTTGGGAAACTTGATTGATCAGTTATGGATGCGAAAACGAAAGTTCTATGGCAAACTCACTAAATGTGGTATGTTGGTGAAAACAAGATCAGGACGATGAACTGGCTGAATGTGGCCTGAGGATATTCACAGTGACCAACTCTAGAGTTAGTTCTGAGCTATGAAGGATTTAGGGGGTGCAGCTGGGGCTAGTCGCCCCCTCGACAATAAAACAACTCTAAGCACCCACTTTCCAGAAGTTTAACGCCTGTTTGTATATAGATTCTTTATATTTCTGTTAGAAAATAGCATTTTAAAAACATCCCTATATAGTGCATCCTCCAAATTTCAGGATCCACCTTTGGTCTGGGGTTTACTGCAACCACTTTGGGGAAAATTGTGATCGCAATTTTATAGGACGTCAAACTACTGCTGTTGCCGTTGAAAAGGGGCCTTTCGTAATGCAACAAAGGCCAATTATCACAATACCTCATTTTATCCCAACACTGTGTGGGCTGGGTGTTATGGCTGAGGGTACTCTGTTCTGATCCCAGGGGGGTACTCCCAAACCTTCAATGTGGGGAGGCACTTTTCTGTAATATCAATATTTTGGGCTGGTGAATTACAAAATAGAGAGAATTCCATATTCAGGGTCCGGAAATCCAAAGAAAGGAATAATCATAGAATTTGGGATCATCCAAAGACCGTGATAGGTCATTTAATAAATAGCAAGATTTAGGTTCTAGAAAAAATATTAGATTCAATATCTGGGGTCCCCACCTAGAACTTTGCAAACTGCGCTCCGAAACTATCATTTATTATTATATAGAGGAAATAATCGCACTTGGTTTAAGTTTTGTGCACATTTAAGAAATACAATAATTTTCGTGACATGGACAGAATGAAGAAATTTCTTTGGATAATTTGAAATATAGGTAGTTTCTTTCCTTATTGGGTTAAATACAATCTTTCTTATAATGTTTAATGAAAAAATGCGCACTTAGAAATGGGAAAAATTTGCATTGCACACTTAGAGGAACTCTGCTTGCTCTGAATATATTTGGAGCGAGCGGAGAAGGTTTTCAGTCTAATATCAAGGGGTCAGTGAAGAAATGGTGACATAGAGTTCATCGTATTGAAGATATCAAGTAGCTCTCTTGGGCTCGGAATCTGATTATTATGGACCATTTTAAAATGTTTACAGTTTTGTATTTAGAATTAGAACCAAAATCAAAAGTTACATCTTTTACTGTTGATTCATTTCCTCTGCTCCGAAAACAAAGAAACCGAAAAGCATAAAAGATGTTAACATTACACCGACAACATGAGAGTGGTCTATTTACACATTTATATTTATTGTGATATCATCATTATCATAATAAAAAAACAACCATTATACGTACCACATAAGTTGGAGCCATTTCATTAACAGCAATATCAGCATTCCTCTTTAGCGTTTTCGTTCATCAAAATCAAATTTCTGTTGAGCATCTAACATCTGAAAATAACCCACCAACCAATAACAACGCGGGAAAATAAAAAGTTAGGCCCATGCCATGTAGAAAGCAAGTGTCAATGAATCTTGGCAGGTGGCGTTTGAATGCTGCAAGTTGCTCGTTCAGTAAATCTCTTTTCTTACTTTGGTGGATTAAAATGGAGTCTCCAGATCTTGTTGTTGTTTTAAAAATGAAAAAAACTCACGGATTTCTCATTGAGAGTTCATTCTTGTCTCTTCAGCCACTTCACTTGGTTGTCTTTGTCCGCGTCGCTAGGGATTAAAAACAGCACCTCTTTTTGAAAACGAGGTGTCGGGATCCTGAATCAAAAAGTGAGCCCCCTTCCGGATTTCTTATTTCTAATTTCCAATTTACTTAACCTTTTCTCAAGAAGTAACACACAATGTATTTAGTAAGCCTTAATCTCAGAAATATTACAACAATCAAATTAATTCATGAGAGACAAATGACCGAGCATGATCAGTTTCGGACCCACGACCACCGATTTTTCGCAGTCGGTAGAACACTGTTGGGCTAAACCACTGGTCTTGGGTTCGAACCCTGATCGGGTCATCTTTAATTCTCACGAATTACACGGTTTTTTATGTAAAGAACTAGTTTATAAAGAACATAGAACTAAGATTTTTGGTAATAGGCTGGATCTTTTTGTTCTACTGTTTCCACGTCAGGAGACAATAGAAAATCGAAGAAGTTTTTAGTACTATGGCTCAGGTAGTATCCTTACAAAACAAAAAAAATCAATTCGTTTAATCTTCCTAATCACTGATCAAAACTCTAAACTCTACTCACAAAATAAAGACTGGATTTTGCATTCTGTTGTTTATGGATTCAAATGTTGAAGCCAATTGCTCCGGTTTGCACTTGGCCTCCCAATATGGCTGCCAAAGAAATAATGTTGCTTGAATTCTTTGCTAACAATAGCTGCACGATTATTCGGTCTCGTGCTGATTATTCATATCATTTCAACAATCATCAAAGCAAACATTGCTCTCTTAGGGTGTAAACATCCTACAAGAGAGCCCAGAGAGTTTTTTAAGGTACGGACTTGTAAGCCAATTTGCCAAGTAGGTCCTTGGGCTTGCCCCAGCAGTGAAAGAAAAAATTGCCACTTTTGCCCCTGCGGCGAAGCTTTTTGTTGTAAAATTCATTGCTTTACCTGGTTCATCAATTTTTGTTTTCGCCACAAGTGAAAAATCCTTAAAGAGTCCCTTACGAGAGCTGGAAATAGAAATGTCACAAGCACTCATAATATAAGTACCAAACCTTTAAGAAAGTAGTTAGTTAGTTCTTAAAAAAGTAGGTTCTAATTTATGGGGTTTCACTCTATGATATTTTAGAAGGGACAGAGCTATGGAATTCTTAAGCTAAAACAGGCAGTATTCATTATCGACTTAAGATTTGATAAGACTCTTCCAATTTACAGGTTTGAAATCGAGGAAGAACTGGAGGAAAGAGAAAAGATAAAAAGTTGGAAAATCCATAATTTATTTACGATTTTATTCAAAAAAGATAATTTATTCTTTTACTGGAAATCCAGTGAACAGTTCTCAGATTTTCTCTTTAACACTTTTTCTTTGATTTATTTCAATGCATCACTCACGTCTACAAAAAGAAAAGTGTAAAAACAATAAAAATGATGGCTGCTGTACATCAGGTCAAGGGTAGGTGAGGGGAGAAAGTACATCATGGCCTCCAGTATGGTAGAGCTGCGAAAATAGTTTGCTTTTTTTTACTAAAAGCTTAAACCTTACTCACAACGTTTATCAACGTTTACAAAACCATGACAGCAACTTCTAAAGGAGGACCACTCTGACTTTGTTTATGATTCTTGGCATGATATTCTTAGTATTTTCGCTTTTCCTACAAAACTATTCCTCTTCAAACGCAATAACCAATGAGTCTGTACTTTCTGCTCTTCTAGATTAAAATTCCCATTTCTCGTGTACTGTTCTTCAAAAATGGGCAGTGGAAGTTCATCTATTCCTAAAGCTAAAATTCTAGGCAAAATATTTCGTTGAGGGTTTCTAGACCAAAGAAAGAATCTCATCATGCTTGTTAAATTCACATTTAGATACAAGACTTAGATGGTTCATTTCAAGAACATAACTGACTTTCTGATTTGGTTGTTGCCTTAGCTTCATGAACTCCTCTCCCTAGAGCAAGTACAAACAACAAGACCAATAACAATCAACAGAGCTCAACTTCTTGGTTTCCAAATACAGATTAAGAATCAGATTCAAATCCAAAGAGAGGCCAGACAGGAACATTACTGGCATCTTAACTACTTCAGTCACAAGGAATAAAAATTCCCCAAGGACAACGCAAACATTGGGGGAAAGAGCCACCAGGCAACGGATAATCCACAGGAATCATCGAATGGCTAATTCTGCAGGGAGAGGCTAATCTCGTGAGGATAATACAGTGAGTCTCTGCAAATAAGAAATTCAGATAATGGAATCAGGATTCCGTGTTTCTTACGCAGAAGGACTCATTTTATGATTAATGTGTATTTTTACCCATGGGAACAGAAGTGGATGTCGTAATTCTATCAGCGACTAAAGTGAATACTCTTGCAGTATTGATCATAGCAAAAATAAACGTAATAAAGCAAATACGTCAGTTTCTTATATGCAGGGACTTGCTGTGAAAGAAGATGGTTTTAAATATGATTTCATCATACCCACTGCAATGGAAGGTCACTGGAAGGTTTGCATCTGAACTGGATTACGTGTTGCAGCTAAAAATGAAGATAAACATATTTTGAGGATGCTTTATCTCGATTAATAAATAAATGAGAAACCAAATTATTCATTAATTTTTTTGAGGGAAACGGAAGATGAAAATGTCCATCCACGAGGAATGACTATTACACCTAAATCAAGCCTTATCCTATTGTTCAGTGATAACCAATCTGTGCAGTGATGAACCTAAAATATGCGTTAATGAATAGGATATTCTGCAGTGATAAGTTTTTAGGGTCTCGCCATTCACCAGCGTGAAGACATCATGAGAAAGCATTAACAAAATTGAGAACTAAAAACAAGGAGTTAAAAATTAGGAATAGGGATGTCCTGGGCGGACTTATCCTAAGAATTAATGGGGGTACGTTTCCAAAGTTGGGGGTGGCACATTATTGCAACATTTACAGATAGTGAAATAATTTCGAAAAATCTACTCACAAACAAAGGTGGACTGAGGTTGCATGTTAACCGCTGGCATCTGAGTGGTTCCGTAGAACAGTTGCTGTCCATGATGCATTGGGGGCGTGGCAGATGGATGCTGGGAAGACGTGGGTGGTCGCTGAATGCCTTGTATAACTTGGGTTCCTTGCCCAGTGTTGGAAGTGAGAGGGGAGCCCATCTGTGGGTATTGCTGGGAGTGGAATGAGTTGACCATATAATGCGGAATTTGCTGTGGCTGCGCTGACTGCGTAGGAGGATGGACGGCATATGGAGTCTGAGATGCGTGCATGGGTTGGGGCTGCTGCTGCGGAGTCATCATGTGTGTGGGAGAAGGAACTAGAATGAAACATTTAGTCAAACGACTGTTAATCAAGGTTACGACGGAGGAGCAATAAAGTAAAACCCGCAATTAAGAACAACCCTCTTACAAAAACTAAGGCCTTGTATGTTTTGAATTAACTTCATCACACAAGAAACCATTTCAGCTTAAACCTAAAAGAAGGTTCTTAAGTTAAATATAACATTTCTTGAATAGATCATCTGATTAAAAATATCTATATGGAATACCACCCCAACTTTCAATTCTGAAATAAGTTTCTTTTCTTTCAAAACTGCAGTGCTTTTTTCTTTTCTCATGTTGCGTAATGATGACGTAGTTGAAAAAACCTTGTTTTTATGTCTGGCGTAAGTTAGAGTCAGTAATTGATTCCTTTCATAAGAACCTTTTAATAACCATTATATCTTATGTTGAAAGCCTGTTTAAAGAATGGTATCATATACATAAGAACCTAAATAAGGTGATCCAAATGTAAGGTTCTTTTATGCCGGGTTTTTACTGTTATAATTTTGTGTTGATATTGGGGTGTGCATAGATTTCGTCCCGACTTAGCTTATTCCTTTATAATCAATGTGTATTGTTAGTCAGTTTTTTCAGTAGTTACCGAAGGCATTGCTTGAAAAGTTTAGCTGAAGACCTTCAGCTACAATATATAACAACAGCAGCATATTATCATACAGACGGAGGGGTTGGAAAGATTTCAAAAATTAATGAGCGGGGTGGCTGGAATAAGAATGTCCTGGGTTGAAAATATTCTGAATATTACTAAAAAGCGAACCTCTGTGAAAGACAGAATGTGGCGACAGTGAGACGTTAAAAATACAGTGAAATAACTTCAATAAATTCACTCTAAATTATCAATCTCATAGATTTTTGTAGTGTAACTCTTCTTTCGCTTGCAACTCGTTATCAGAATTATTAAACGGGAGGGGGGGGGGTTGGAATTAGAATGTCTTGAGTAGAAAATCTTCTAAAAATCAATAAGCGGGGGGACGTCTATTAGAGACCAGAGTGTACAACTCTGGGATCTCTACGTGGCCAAGAATTTAATTCCCATCATGCATTGCGTGAAATGAAAACCTCCGTCTTTTACGGAATTGTCTATTCTAAGAGATGAAATTTCTCACCTATTACCACGCCTTGGCTTTCAGGCATAACTGGTGCAATCAATTGCGCATGCCCAACATGACCCTAAAAAACAATCAAGTCATCATAAGAGGTGGTGTCATCCATAAATCATCGTTTCCAATTCGTTACAAGCGGCACCAAACGAATCAAACGAATGTTAGACGGTTTAATGATTGTTTAAGTGTCTTGAATCTTTGTCTCGAATGGTTCTGATGGACACAGGAACGCTCGGTAGCTGTAGAGAATGAGCTATGAGATAGTGCAGGTGGTAAGAATCAAACTACCTTGATTAGGTGGATTAGAAAGTGCCTTACTTGGCGACACAGCGAGCGTTTATTTCAAAACTCCCAGATTGGAAAAGTAAATTCATTAAATTGAATTATGTTTAAAACAAAATAATTAGCCAAGCTGTTTTATGGATATTTTTCCACTATCTTTTAGCTTTTGGGGTGTTTATTTCAGACTTTGGGGGTCGTTTTTTCGAGGGGGCTTTAACAGAAAAGCAGCACTTAATCTAGGAGATTGTCTGCTTCAGAGGCCAACCGATTAGTGTGCTTATCATTTACAATTGTAAGTACAAGATGTAGTGGGTTCGACCATCATCGAAACAACAAAATGAAAATCAGGTGAGAGCAAGGCAGTCCTCAGCGCCTCGAACACCAAAACATTGCAGAATATTTGAAGTTATGAGAGCAAATACTTAACTAGGAATCGAACGATGACTTACCTGGGGTTGTTGCCATTGATGTCTTGTCATACTGTGCTGGAAAAGAAATCAAGAGTAACTTGAATGGGTTATAAATAATCCTAATTGACTTGTGCAGGGAGATGCCGATAACTTGATCTTGTTAAAAAGGTCTTAGGCTCGACCCTACAATCAGGCTTATAAAGTGTGAAGAGAGAATTTGCCAGCTCTCTGGAATTCGAACCAAAAAGGTGTGGTCACATCGAGACGAAGAACCACCAGGCTAACTGGTGAGGTGAATTTCAAACACCAAGACGTAAGATGAGCACCTAACTTCACCTCATCGGAACTTGAGTTTTTTAGTATACCAGTAGCGTAGAGTGAAGTTTACTTTTTCATGTAAACTGTAGGAGGGTGAAATTCAACTTGCCGTTCTCGGGCCGATAAATTAAGGATTTTCGCCCATCATATTGGCAAAAACAGACCCTTTAGGATACCATGCTAAATATCTTAATATTCAGAATTCTCAAATTTATTGATTTGTTGTTTACTCGTTTGAATCAATTGGCTAAGTCAACATACCTGTGGGGGCATAGCAGCCATGGCAACTGAAAAGAAAGGGAATCATGTTATTGTTGCAACATCAGAAGTTAAAAGTATTTGTTGATGAAGAGAGGCTCGAAAAGCTTCATGAAAGAAACGGTCATTGGGCTTTTCAAACCTTTGATTTGACTTTGTTACTTTGCAGGATAGCGAGGGAGATCACAAATATAACAAAACATAGTAACTGCCAAAGCGAAAGCTTTGCGTCTGACAATCATCTGAGAAGTATATCAGGAAGAAAAAGAGAATGAAACCTAACAAATTTTAATAACCAGAGGTGGATCAAAACTAGCCAATCAGAAAGGAGTATGAGAAATCCCAACACTACGCGACACTCTTGTTATACCTTTTATGCTACTGGTGATATCCCTCCATGCTAATGGTGATATCCCTCCATGCTAGTGGTGATATCCCTCCATGCTAGTGGTGATATCCCTCCATGCTAGTGGTGATATCCCTCCATGCTAGTGGTGATATCCCTCCATGCTAGTGGTGATATCCCTCCATGCTAGTGGTGATATCCCTCCATGCTAGTGGTGATATCCCTCCATGCTAGTGGTGATATCCCTCCATGCTAATGGTGATATCCCTCCATGCTAGTGGTGATATCCCTCCATGCTAGTGGTGATATCCCTCCATGCTAGTGGTGATATCCCTCCATGCTAATGGTGATATCCCTCCATGCTAGTGGTGATATCCCTCCATGCTAGTGGTGATATCCCTCCATGCTAATGATGATATCCCTCCATGCTAGTGGTGATATCCCTCCATGCTAGTGGTGATATCCCTCCATGCTAGTGGTGATATCCCTCCATGCTAGTGGTGATATCCCTCCATGCTACTGGTGATATCCCTCCATGCTAGTGGTGATATCCCTCCATGCTAATGGTGATATCCCTCCATGCTAGTGGTGATATCCCTCCATGCTAGTGGTGATATCCCTCCATGCTAGTGGTGATATCCCTCCATGCTAATGGTGATATCCCTCCATGCTAGTGGTGATATCCCTCCATGCTAGTGGTGATATCCCTCCATGCTAGTGGTGATATCCCTCCATGCTAGTGGTGATATCCCTCCATGCTAGTGGTGATATCCCTCCATGCTAGTGGTGATATCCCTCCATGCTAGTGGTGATATCCCTCCATGCTAGTGGTGATATCCCTCCATGCTAATGGTGATATCCCTCCATGCTAGTGGTGATATCCCTCCATGCTAGTGGTGATATCCCTCCATGCTAGTGGTGATATCCCTCCATGCTAGTGGTGATATCCCTCCATGCTAGTGGTGATATCCCTCCATGCTAATGGTGATATCCCTCCATGCTAGTGGTGATATCCCTCCATGCTAGTGGTGATATCCCTCCATGCTAGTGGTGATATCCCTCCATGCTAATGGTGATATCCCTCCATGCTAATGGTGATATCCCTCCATGCTAGTGGTGATATCCCTCCATGCTAGTGGTGATATCCCTCCATGCTAGTGGTGATATCCCTCCATGCTACTGGTGATATCCCTCCATGCTACTGGTGATATCCCTCCATGCTAGTGGTGATATCCCTCCATGCTAGTGGTGATATCCCTCCATGCTACTGGGGATATCCCTCCATGCTACTGGTGATATCCCTGCTACCGAGTATCCCAAGCTACTGCATACACAAGGTATGGGTTAATGGAATAATTAGAGCTACAGTGGAACCTGGTTGACATGTCTACCAGTTAGGCCAGCAAAAGTTGGTTTCAATAACGAAATGGACATATTAAAGGGGTATTTTTCACAAGAATATTTATGCATGGGACCAAGAACTACCCACTATAACTAAGAAGTCGTGTTAACAAGCTAGCTTAAAGGTAGTGCTCCGCAAAAGTAGTGACGTAACAAAAAATTACCAGGCGCTTGGTATTGTACATAGTAAATCGGATTTTGCTGCTGCTGTTGTTGTTGTTGTTGTTGTTGAATATGCTGTTGCTGTTGTTGCTGGGGTTGGTGTTGTTGCTGCTGTTGAACCATTCCTGGAATCGCAACTGAGGACATGGATGGGGATTCCATGATAGGCTCAACTGAGTAACCTAAAAAAGCAAACGCCAAATGAAGGTCCAGTCAGGATAAACATTTCCTGCTATCAATAACTAACTCCCCGGTTCATTAAGTTTCTGGAAGAAATTTCTTCAGTTAATGCGCCCTGTTTAACGAATCATGGACATTCTGTAGATGAATATGGATATTCCCTAAGTATATATCCACAACAAACTTACCATATTAAGCAACCCTATTGGATTCCTCAGTATCACAAACAAATATATTTCATTCAACAAGCTTTTCAACAAAATTTTGAGCAGTGTTGAGCTAAACATTAGCAGAATCGGGAACGGAATGGATAAAGGCCATGTTTGTCCTGCAAAAGTTTACAATTATCATTGTCCTTTTTCTGGTGTGTAATTTGTTGATACTCTTAGTGTTCCTATTTCTTATTTCAAGCTGAAAAGTAAAAAAGCCATTCTTCCATAGTAAATTTAAGCCATTTCACCAGTTCTGAAGTAAATACAATATACATTTGAAAATACGACATAATCTTTGAGTAATGAAAGTTTTCTTAGGAGTTCCTGAAAATTACATATAAGTTTAGATTATTTGAATAATTCTGATAATATCATTAAGGTTTGTCTCGTTACGCACAAACTCTCTCTTTTCATTAATAAAATAAGGCGCAAAACACTCCTAAACTAAAATCAAAGACAGAAAAAAGTAGCTCTTAAATGAAACCTACAAATTTTTAATAAATATTTTCTCAGCGCTGGGAGCTTCTTAAATTTCTGGCTGTTTGAGAGTCAAAGATTCCTAAAAGAAAAGTGGGTACTCACTTTTGAATCGGGTCTGTCCTTGCGCTTGAATGACGGGAATGGCCTGGACGTTTCCTTGAATGACTGGAGGCGAAGAGGCCACAACCATGCGGGGAGGCTGATACAGTTGCGAAGTTTGCTGAAATAAATTGGGTGGGTTAGCCTTCACTGAGAGTGAAAAATTAGAAAGTTGATTCCCGAAAAAGTATAAAAGAATCACGGTATAAAAATCCTAGTGAATAAGTACTTTTTTAAAACAAGACTTTATATCTGCTAGAATTGATACTAATAATACGACAACATAATGATACTAATGATACTTCTAAATAATGATACTAATAATACTACTACATAATGATACTGTCCTCAGGAAGGGGGTAGATTAATGGACTTGATGGTATAGGGACGTAAATTATGGGTTATGTTTTTAGAAATACGCACGGAATTACGATTACACAGATCTAGACAAAAATAAAATTTAATCCTGGTCAAATGGCACTTAACAAATTTCTCCAGCCATTTTTGGCTGTTGGACCAATTTCCAGAAGAGCAAAAGAATTCTCTTTCAAAAGTCAAAGTTAAAATCGCGTCAAAAAAAATCTAAACGAGTTTAGGGAACATATGAATTTAATCGAGTAGTTTGTGTGAAGGAAAATGATCAAGCAGGACTCGAACCCACAACCACTGAGCGTCGGGATATTAGAGCGACCAAGCCACAAAATCATGCAAATCGTATCACCACTCACTACATGTATACAGACGAATCTATCCGTGTTCTTTAAAACTGTACCAGACCTGCCGTAGGGGAGACGGCATTCCCACACTAGGGGAGCTATCGCAGCCAGCCATCACTTGATTGGATGAAGCAGAAGCAGGATTAGGAAAAAAATCGAATTTAAACTTACAATATTCTGTGTCTGAGTTGGTGCTGGAGATGCTTGGGCTGCGGTGCTCACAGGCGGAGGCGTCAAAGGAACGAATGAATTCGCATTTGGATTCAGCTTAAACTCCTTTGCATTCGGATTGAGGCTAACAAACAAAATCAAACATTTTTAAAAACAATTACACTGAAATTACATATTATACATAATCAATTACGCATATTAGAGGATAAATCAAGTCACAGACATTAAAAATTAAAGTCAACAAGAACTTGCTTTTTAACTTTACTCTGAGGATCAGGGACGTAGGAGCCGGGGGGACCAGAGGAAGCACGTGCCCCCAAGATTTTTTGAAAGATAATCAAGAGCCCTTTTAACTTTCAGAAACTGCCTCTCTTTCTTAGAATGAAAAAGTGCCCTTGAAGCGTCGTGCCTTCCTAAGTTTGGTCTGCTCTCTACGTCCTTACTGAAGGATGATTCGTACAACCATGAAATATGAAATATCTTCGCACCGTTTGTTGCTAGAATGGAGCTCCTTGTTAGGTTCTAATGAAGCTATGGGCTCTACTTAAATGAGTTGCCCAAATAGTTAAATTTTGATCAAAAGGGCTAGTAGGTAAAGGTTGCTGAAATTCAATGAATAGAGCTGACATTGAATAACCAGCAACTTGATGAGCTTTCACTAGAATGCTACGTGCGACCCTAAATGAATCTTAGCGAGAGCATCCCACTAACCAACATATATATGTATGGCAATATACCAACACTACCAACATGAATTAGGGAACAGCAAGGTAGAACTTGTCAGTGAGCATCTTTTGTGGCAACCAACTCATCGTCAAAGGGAAAGAGGAGATAAAACAAGATCTTCATTGATCAGCTATCATACGACAAGAATCTACCAACAGACAAGCACACCCAAGGGAACCTCTGTGTAGTACGGTGGAGGGTGCTCAGTACTGTATGGGGTATATCATCAGTAGGTTGGAGGGTGTTCAGTACTGTGGGGGATACCATCAGTAATGATGTTATCTCTCTAAAGTACTGATGGTATCCCTCGACATTTCAATTTAATGTTCAATAAATTGAAATAGGTATTCATCAACAGTGGGTGTCCTCTCCTCGATTAGTTTAGCTATTGTAAGGGTTCCTCCTTGAGAAATTCCCTAAATACAATAGCTTCATCAATTTTCTAAATGAATACTTGCAACCGGTGTCATTCAACTTCCATAAAAAATTTTTTATCCTGATTTATATTGTATAGTATGTTGCAGAATTAAAAATCAGATGAACTGAACTAAAAAAAATGAAGTAAAAAAAAGTAAACATCCTCGACAAAATTGATCGAGGTAATACCTTAAGTGCTTGCAGTTTTCCTCCACAGTAATGAATATCCTCACTGAATATCCTCTTCAGTACTGTACACCCTCCACAGTACTAAAAAGAGGTCCCCCAAGGTGATACAAGATTGTCAACGTTGGAACGTTGGAAAGAAACATTACACAGAAACTAGGACTAATTACCAGCCTGGTAGGTGGGAAGATGGAGCTGAATTGGAAGCATAAAGGTAGATAGCACATAAACACCTAACCATCGATCAACAAATACATGATGCATTCGATATATCAGGTTTAAAGACAAATACGCACCTTAACTTCGGAGTTGAAATCGAAGCTTGAACTGTGTCAGATTCTGGATTCTTTTCCTCCACAACAACTTTCTCCGGCTTGGCCTTTTCAATTTCTGTAAAATCAGAATAAACCAAAATCAAAGTTTAGGATAAGGCTTCTATTTCTAAAATATTCTTGCCATTGTTTTGTAAAAATTCTGAAGTCGTGGGTTCGAGTCAAATCATCTAGAATCATTTTTCGACTACCGTTTCTTCTAAAGCTGACATTACGAAGAGCTAGACAAATAACCCATTCACACTTCTCCTCATTTCCATACTACCCACAATATCTAATCGAAAAATCAAACAGTTTCCCACAATTCAAGCTTTCAAATATTGAAAGGAAAGGGTATTTCCGTTTTGTTATAGATTATATAAAAGCCATAGAGATTAAGGGAGATAATTAACGTTTTGTTATATTGACTATATAAAGGCCACAGAGGAAGAGTATTTACGTTTTGTTATATTTTCTTTTTCCTCGACATCAGGTTTAGCTTCTTCATTAACAGCCTCGGTATCATCAGTGATGTTCATCTTCTGAACTTGGGGCAGCCTCCATTCAGGGCTAGCCTCCTTCAAAGGTGGGTCAGGGCTAAGCTTAATCACCAAACTTTCAGTTTCTTGCTTCCGAGAATCTTTCGACTGGCTTTGATTCGAATCGGCTGCCTTGCTTGCTTTTTTAGAAGATTTATCCTCGCCAAGCTGCAAAAAAAAGTTTTGTAATGAAAAACACAGACTCATACAGTGGCGGTTTTAGAGATAGCGTGAACCTAGGCCAAACACAAAAGAGACCCTCTTGCTTCACAAATCAACCTGATTTTGCAATGGTTTCTTCTTCACAGGGCCATAATAGGAGCAGGGGCTAGAGCCATGCCCCCCTAGGGCCCCCTAAAACCACTAGGCTCATACACTTCATACCGAATAGTAACCATAGAGATAGGAGAAAACCGTCTAGAAAGAAAAGCCATCGTATTAACTAATCTGCCATTGAACTTGAAAAGCGAAGCAAAGGTGCACCCTGGCAAAAAGAAAATATGGAAATAGCATTTGTCAAGGTATGGACGCAATCCCAAACAATATGCATCATGTATTTCAATTTCAAAGAAGGTTTTTAAAAATTATATCCTTTGGGCCAGTAAAAAAACAAATTCAAAAATTACAGACCCTGCTTAGACATAACCTTCAGGTAGAACATTAATAAACGTTTTAGGAAAGAATAACTTGTTTCGATTATTGTAAGATAGATATAATAAGTCAGTGACCTGATTTCAAGAGAAAAGGTACTCACTATATTAATAGTAGAGCGATGAATACACTTACTAGCTGAAAAGAGATACGTGACTACATGTTAACCTCCACAGACCTGTTTCGCGATTGCTCACTCATCAGGAGATGACAAAATAGGTCTGTTATGAGACTCGTTTCTTTTCTGCTGATTAGTGTAAATTACATGTATTCATTCATTCATTTTTTCTTGCATATGATCAAACAACTGCTGCAGTAACATGTATGTAGTGTCATGTACTAAACGAAATGAAAAATGAAATAGGTTTATGAAGACACATAACAGGCAAAGAAGCAAACCAAAATGGCAAACCCACCTTGAAAGCTTTATTGAAATGTTTTAACCTTTCGATATCAGGAGCTTTCTCTGAAAAGCAATAAACAAAATATTCAATACTATGCATCTCCTTTTAAACCAAAATCTTCAATACTATGCATCTCCTTTTAAACCAAAATCTTCAATACTATGCATCTCCTTTTAAACCAAAATCTTCAATAATATGCATCTCCTTTTAAACCAAAATCTTCAATAATATGCATCTCCTTTTAAACCAAAATCTTCAATACTATGCATCTCCTTTTAAACCAAAATCTTCAATACTATGCATCTCCTTTTAAACAAAAATCTTCAATACTATGCATCTCCTTTTAAACCAAAATCTTCAATACTATGCATCTCCTTTTAAACCAAAATCTTCAATACTGTGCATCTCCTTTTAAACAAAAATCTTCAATACTATGCATCTCCTTTTAAACAAAAATCTTCAATACAATGCATCTCATTTAAAACCAAAATCTTCAATACTATGCATCTCCTTTTAAACCAAAATCTTCAATACTATGCATCTCCTTTTAAACCAAAATCTTCAATAATATGCATCTCCTTTTAAACCAAAATCTTAAATACTATGCATCTCCTTTTAAATAAAAATCTTCAATACAATGCATCTCATTTTAAACCAAAATCTTCAATACTATGCATCTCCTTTTAAGCCAATCCTCCAAAAAGTAACAACTCTAATAAGTAATCATCCACCACCTTTCCAAACATTCTTTTTTCAATACTACCCCCCCCCCCCTTGAGAAGAATAATGGTAAAATTATAAGATTTTCGGGGGAAATAGGATGTTGCTACCTTCAACTGTAAGCAACAATGAAAAGATTGCTAATTTATAAACTTCATCTAGCCACTCGACCATGCCTGCGACTTTTTGTCTCTCGACCATCTCCGAGGCTGTTCTTGCAGTTCAGTCATATAAATCTGGCTTTTACTAACCTTCTTGGTGTTGTTGCTGAACTCTTCCATATTTCTGTTTAGGTACACCTTTTGCGTCCATAAAAACCGGGTGCTTCGACATCTCTGGTGAGCCTTTCGCCTGCAATGAAAATTCAGAGTTTCAACACAAGTACGTAAAGCAAAAACATGTTTTCAATTTCCCATCAAATTTCAATGATCTCGATTTCATAAATTCAGTATTGTTCGTGATATTTGCAGATGTTGAGAAACGTTCCAAGAATCTGGCCAGTCCAAACATAGTCAATCAAGGGAATGGTCTGGAAACCTTATGTCGTATGTCTTTGTCAGTATTTCCAACCTTCACCGTGTCAGCATTTCCACCATCAACCTTCACCGAACTCTTTGTCTAGTTATTGTTAAGCCTAAGTTGATCATGGTTGAGGATTTGAACCCAAATTTTTCCATTTTACTGATTGCTCGCTGTATCTATTTTAAAATCAATATATTACAATATTTCAATCAAGTTTTGGTTATGACACCAACTAACATGATAAGGTTTTCTTCATTGAACTGAATAGCCTTTATTTTCTTCAACAGATTTCTTCAACAGAACATTATTCAGAGATTCAGTAATATAATAAACGGCTTACTTCTAAAACTAATATATGCAAGGATCAATGAAAACATATCTTGCATGGTTTTTATCTACTGTCTTAGAATGGCAGGTGCAAAGACAGGGAATACATTTCTTAATTAATCAAACTATCCCCACCTAGAATTAGATCGTTCAAAATTCAAATTACAAACATTGCCTCATCACTATTCTGCTCTATTTGAAATACCGCCTCGGTACCTTGCAATGTCAGCTCTTATAAAGAAACAGGGCGTTCTATAAGCTATCCAACACAATTAAGAAGTCATTACCTACAATTCAACATTGAACTTTAGGGTTTAATGAAGTTACTATGACGAGTGTCAGATGCAAAGCTTTAGTAATCATTTTGTTTCACTATGTTTACGATTTTCCTCGCCATCCTCAAGATCTGTAACCATGAAAGACTGTTCTAATGAAATTAACTAAAACCTATTTCCATAATCGAGCACCAAACTTTAAATTCAATGCGAATAAAATGCAATCAAATCAGAAGACGGTAATTGAGGGGATCCTCAATTCACAAAATATTTGACCTTTGGGGGAATTCCTTTTTGTCAACACTCATTTGTATTAGTTATAGCAATATCGCCCACATTCTAAACTTTACGCTCTGAAGAATGTCAGATGAAAAAGCTTTCATCAATTCTCGTATGGTATTATTTCGATTATGCGGCTATTGCCACTTTTAGGGGCCTTACCCAAATATCGTGTATTAAATGATTCTAACTTTTAAGCGAATTGAAACAATCACAATCCGGCAACAGGCGCAAATTGATCGAATTCGTGCAAAATGCTTTTACCGATCAGACAGGGAATAAACATGCACGTCACCGATTGTGAAACGAACCAACTCGTGTTATCAGTCCTATCGATCGCTTTGCTATTGCATCTTGATATTGAATTTGCATTGGAAATCAGCGGTGATATATAGGGAGAGTGCAGAGGGCTATGCTTAGTTTGGGCGGGCTCCCAAATATTACTATTAGTTGCCAAAAGCCGAGGGTATAAATTGTGGCGATTCTGATGAATACGGTGGCCCATCACTGCCACGCACACGAACAATAAAACTCGCGTACAAATAAAATCACTTCGCATTGAAACAAAACGATTCGCATACAAAAAAATTGAGTCCCATTCAATCGAAGTCAGTAACACTCAAACGAATTGAGTCGCTTCTAAAAACATTCGCATTCAAACAAAATGGAATGGCATATGAAATGACACAGCAATGTGGTACTAATTCCCAAGAGAATTCCAGCTTTTGCCATGTTTGGAGAATGTAAGAATTATTGCCTTGTAAGCTGGATTTCTTATCTTTTTATTTTCAACTAACGTGTCATGACTGTTTTATAACAGGGCATATCAAGAGCAGACACACAAGCATCACTGATTCAATGGATTGCTATGTATTGCACTAATCCCATTGATGGTTTCAAGAGGTTTTTTGCCTTTTTCATACCAGATCATAGCCCTGCCTCCAAAGTGGAATTTAAAGCTCAAGAAAGAGCAGGCCTAACAACGTTTTAAGAAGTGTTCCCCATTGTATGCCTATACGAGCCTGGTATAATACGTTAATTGCAAGCAAAAAAGAAGAAATCAAGCTTCAAGGTGGTAGCTTAAAATCTGCAATTCTCTTGGCAATTTGCTCCACATTGCTGTGTGATCGTCATTTCGTGTGCGATTCCATTTTGGTTGTATGCAATCGTTTGAGTGCAAATGATTTTTTTAGTAGCGACTCGATTCCTTTCTATGCGACTCAATTTGTTTGAGTGTGAATCGTTTTGTTTCAATGCAAAAGGATGTTTTGTACGTGAGTCTTATTGTTAGTGTGCGTGGCGGTAGACGGGTACCTTAGACGAAAGTTGCATGATCTCAATTTTTGTATTCCAGAATTATAATAGTTACTTTTACCACATTGGTGGTTTGTCTGACGACTGGTTTGATACTTGCAAGGATGGAAAATGGAAGTGGTCACGAAAAACCACACACACTCTAGAAATGTTGTCATTACCGCACCCCTGTTAAATTTCTTCAGAAATCACCACTGTTGGAAACATCCCCTTCCTTGGGAAAATTTTATTTTTTGAAAAAAATCTCGATTTAGAAATATGAAAAACGAAAAGGAAATGAATCTTACTACGTCACTTGCTGCAGAAAGATCTGTTGACATTTCCAAGTTACTCCGGTCAAGCGACCCTCCCTTGGCAGAATTAATCAGCGATTCTCTATTCCTCTTTATTTCTTTATCATTATCAAACGAGGCACTTCGCTGGTCAGCCATCGGTACAGCCGCCTGTGTCACGACACCCTGTGTTGCAGCAGGTTGAGACTCAAAACGAGGCTTGGGGCTGGCATGCTCGGAATAACTGGTTCCTGGGGTTACCATCTTTTGTTGTTGTTGCTGGTGTAGTTGTTGTTGTTGCATGCGAGGTGGTACAATGCTGTTCTGGTTAGGCGTGATTTTCGGTGACTGGGTGTGAACTGTGACGTCTATTGGTTTTCTTTGTGTATCATTAGAGATTCTATGCCCCTCATTCGGCACCCTCTGGGCCTCGTTTTGCATCCTCTGCCGTTGTTGCGGCTGTTGCAAGCCTGGAGGTTGGTACGGCATGCTAGTATGATGGATGACGTCACCCCTCTGGTTGCGTACATTTGAGTTCTCGTGTTGCAGTTGTTGTTGCGGCTGCGGCGCTGATCTTTGTACAAGTTGCGAATATAAAGGTTTGGGTGCGTCATCTGCAACGAATACATAATCACGTCAAAATCGATTCAATTCAATACTTTAGCTTTCGAAACATTTCTTTTTATTTATAAGCATCAATTATTTTTGCTGTTGCACAAGAAACTGCATTTTCAAAATTAAGCCTGAGGCCTTCCTGACGCTTATCGATGGAAATCAAAAGGCGTTTCTTGTGAATTGGGAATAACTAAGAATAAGGTCTTCAATCAGTGTTTCTGATGTGTGGGACACTACTGAACATCGGTGAAAGAATTGGTTTACAAACCTACAACCGTCTGTCTTTTATTGGGACCAACCAAGTTTTTGTTGATCTTCATGTCCGTGTTCGCAATTGGTTCAGGCAGGGGTTCCCTACTCGGATCAAACCCCTGCGTTCGAGACCGGCCTCTGCCACGCGTTGACGCATTCGAATTCCTATTGGGAGACGAGTTCGAACCGGGTCGTTTCACTGAGCTGTATTTGTCTTCCTCCGACAAGCCACTGTCTAAGATATCGTGACGCTTGTATGAAGACTCTTTCTCCAGCTCCTCCACAATCCGTTCTGCTTGTCGCTCTCTTTGCTGAAGAACTTCTTTGTTGTCTGTTTCAATATCGTCCCTTAAACGGAAATCAATCAGATCAGTTGTTCAGTATGGGCAAATGCGTAAACCATTTCGTCAGAAACAGGCCAATTTTGTATAAAGGGTGCACCGTCGTGTTGGCAAGGTCAAACGCCCATATATATGCCAACATTGGCATGGATACATTGTTTCCGACGGAGAGTGTCCAAACATGGTCTTATGTTTCTTTCTACAGATAATGACTTTCCACTGACTATAGTAGAATCTGATACTCGTTTACAAATCAAAGCCTGAGTAGATAGCTAATTCCCTTATTTCAACATACGTTAGTAATGAAAGACAGAGAAACTAGAAGCGTAACTTACATATATTTCGACATGGTATCCTTCGTATACGTCGAGGTGAAATTGAACTGCAAAGAGAGAGAGAGAGTTGCAAATGAGCAATGCAAGGGTAAATCATTCTACAACACGTGATAGCATTGTGCTGCGTAATCTCACGTGCCACGCCTATTCCACGACACTGTACAGCGCTGGATGTGGGAGGCTGCAGCTGGTAACGTAGGCCGTCGCAGAAAGTAAAAACAGCCCTTCTAATCTGCAGCAGATGTCCAAGTCTTTATCAGAAACCTCAATAAGGACCTCGATACGACGAGTTGCAGATATAGCGAAATCATCGTTATAAAACTTCTAGACCATCTTTAGACTAGTTCCAGACCATTATACTACAAGGATATTAGAGTTCGTTATTAAAGGATTCAATTGAGCTAAACTTACTAAAATTATGTTTTTTTTTCAAAACAAAGAATTCATAATTAACTGCAGGGCAAGATTTTCAAAACAAGAGTTCCAGAACATGTTTAGAGTTCGTTAAGACAGGATTCCATTGAGTTCTGACATGCGTAGCGGTTGAACTTTTTTCATGAGAACCCGTTGATAACAAACCATAGGGCAAGATCCTCATAACTAAAAATATTTTGGTAGAAGTGAATCAATTGTAGCGTAAGAAACTGTTTATGTTGCTTTATAGGGAAAGATGTCAGAAACAGCTCAATTTTCATCATTTGCACAGAATTGCGACCTACCCCACATCACCTCTTAAATTTTAGGCATAACTCGCACGAGGTGTGACGTGAAAAACTCGTGTTTTCATATGAGCACGAAGTTGAGAAAAAACAGTTTGGGGTTAAGAAATTTGCTAAGAAACTCTTCGTACCATAATTGATGTAACAGTTAAGAAACTCTGGAACGAAGATATAGCGTTAGTTTTTGCAAGAAGAAACGAGTATATGTACAGTATGTGACTTTACAAGAAGTATATTTGACAAGCTGCAATAAATTCTGTACCGACTTAGTCCAAACAGACGATTCATCTCAATTTAGGAATATGTTGAACACTGAGCGAGTGTAGGGATGTGGTATAATAAATAGGTCAGGGTGAATTCTGTAAGCTTACGGTATGTAGCCATTTGACGAAATCTCAATCACAAAACTAAGTCATTCTAAGGCCTGGTATTTGGTTTCAAGGCCCATCTCTCATGAGCTTTAGTTCTGTATTCATTAAGTCCATTTTTGCCTCTACGCGTGTGCCAAATTCTAGTGGTCCTAAAAATCACCCTTAGATTAGGCACTAGTACTAAGTGAATAACAAACACTAAATTTTGTGTTTACAGCTGCAAAATCTAGAACGTATGTTTATAGAATTGACGTAGGATTAGGTATGAATTATAAATAAGGCGTTTGCTTTTGCAACTTAAGGCTTATCAATTATTGTTGAGCTGGTTATTTAGAGGCAAGTAGCAGCGTAATAGGCAGGCGGAGGCGTTGGGCCAACGTAATGAAAACATTCTAGAGAAAGGTTCAAGTCTGTCCGGAATCAATTTTGGGACAATTACAAAGCATCCGAAATTAATTTTTGGGACACAAAAACACAATTTTTGGGACAAATAACAGAAAAGTGAATCATAGAGGGAATTAGAATGCAATGACATTCGATTTCGCCTAGTTTGGACACTCTGGTGGGTTTTCAAATGTCCGAGTTTTTCTATAGCTAGAACCAGACTAGATGAATTAGGATGAATTGAGAGATGACATTATATCGAAAGGGGTTTTTCGGTCGCAGGAAGAAATTTCTTTTTCATGTCCTGCGTAACACCAATAGCTTTTCGGCATTTGAGAGCCAGGCCCTGGTAAAACTTGGCAGTGGTGTCTATTCCATTTTTTCCAAATAACAACTGTATGTTTGTATACATGTATGTATTTGCCACCAAAACTATTTACATTGCAATCTTGATATGAAATAAACCGGTTGTAAACATACAATACATTGATTGATATTAAAATAACCCTAACTAAGCTGGCAGGATTAGAATTAAAATAGTCTAAAAGACCTTATTTCCATAATGGCCCCTCAGTGGTGTGCTAGACAAAAACATTAAAGGGAGAGTTGGATGTTTGAAATATTTTTAGAAATAAGCGAAAAAAGTGATGGCATCTTCGACGTCTCCATAGAACAGATAGACGTCCTGTTCCTCGTTTTGAAGATTTTGAAGGGATATGTTTTCTATCTCATGCTTAAACATATTTGCGGTGCTTACTGATTTCAATTCAGTTGGAAAATTACTCCAGAGTTTTGGCCACACATATGATGGGCATTTTTGTCCCTTGTTTGTTTTACGAAAAGGTAGTTCCATTACAAAATTTGGCCTTCTAGTTGATCTATTGTGTGCATATGAGATTTCAAAATGTGAAGTATTTTCAGAACAAGCCTCATAAAATCGCAATATTTCACATGATATTCACCACTTATCATGACAAGCCTTTCATATTCACCACTCATCAGTTATCAAGATAAGCTATTTCTCATTGCCCGGTGATGGGAGACGGATCTCTCCCAGAACTTTGCCCTTATCAAAGGCTTGATAAATGGTGACTATCATGTCAAATATTGTGTCAGAAACAGCCTTGATAAGACCGAAAGTGTTAATTGGTCATTCAATCATTTATAAATTCAAAAAGTCAATTGTATAATCAAGAGTTAGTTGACTCGACCACCAGGGTTAAGATATCAGATTCCCTGGTGATAACTAAGTGAACAGACTGGAAAAAAATAGCCCCTTGAGATGTAGTTAATATGCTATCGACTCGTCCACAGCTTCTGAGGTAAAAGAGGGCTTGAATGTCATTTCACGAGAAATTAAAGTAATTCTATAATAAAAGAGGACTTACTCGCTTCTCATTGGCTCTCTTCAGCTCATCGTAATTCACTCCATTTTTCTAAACAAATATTGGATGGAATGTGTTATCAAGATTTCGCAATAGTCTGGAGACAAACCATGACCATTTTAGGCCCTTAGCAACTTCTGTTCTCACCTAGTGTGGCCAATAAGTCAGAAGGAAAGCTCGAAAGGCATACGGTAATGATCTAAAAACTTAATGCTAAGAAAGGGGTACTTGATTGAGAGGGGGACATATTCAAAACTGACTACAATAGGCAAGCAAAACTTGTTTCTGAAAACTCAAAAAGGAATTTCTAGTTTACTTATCCCACTCAACATCTCAAGTTTTATACTTTAAGCCTGCAGTTTGCAGATTTGTACCTTTCAATCTCTACGTCTTTATCGTGAATATTTTCATAATACATTGTGTTTTTAGCCAAATTGAGATAGAAGGGGGCTTTTTCAAATTTCAACACCAAATTGGGTGTTTATTTGAAAAGTCTGTTTGTCCAATGCAGTATGTTTGCAGAAATTTTGCTTTTTCCGCTTCCACAGTTATAAAGAATTTTTAAAGATAATATAAATTTATTCGACATCAAAAGGCAAATAACCAGAACAACAATTCAGCACTCTTAGGCCTTTCGATCTTACGTCCTTTTCACAAAGTGATTTCATAAATTGAAGTGTGAATCTAGAAAGATTTGCATGTAAATACAAGATATTCAAAGATTAACTTTTTAGTTGCGTACTTGTTGGTAAAGGTAACAATTAATTGTATGTAGTGGGACTCAATCATGAGAGACTGAAACTAAAAAATGTTCGTTCTTGAATTTTGGGATTTAGATGTTTTAAGATTCAGAATTCAGTTATAGCTAAATACGTCCTTATTTCAACCATGATCTAGTATTGCCCTTGCTCAATCCCCAACCGTGCGTATCTCTAAGCAACAACAGGAATTGCTTTGTGTAATTGGAAACAACGCAAACATGTTGGAGTTTGGCTCTGCGTTAGCCTCGGCTAGCCTTGCTGAAAGATGGAACTCATGTAATTGTTAGTAGAGTATACAGTACTCGCCTACCACAAAGAAACTGAATATTACAAAACCAGACTGCCTGGTTTCCTATAGGTTGAGCGTAGATAGGTGAAGAGTTCGAAATATATTCAGCAGGACAGCTACTGTATTTGCATGAAATAAAATTTCTATGCCATCCACATCTTTTCCTAAAGCAAAGTGATTTCTCAAAACTAGAAAATCTCATCTTAGTATAGGGTGCTACTATCTGGCATGCTGATGCTTCGTACAAGTCAGTTTCTAAGTGGTGGGTTAGTACCGTACTGCATGAAGAAATCTCGGGTAAGGGTTTGGGCGTAACTGGTATTTACCATGTCTGCCATGTCTTCCAAGGCTCCCATCACACTGCCATCATCATAATCGGGCTGCCAGGGCTGAAATAAACAAAATTATTCAAATCTTTATAAATTAATCACTTATCAATCTGCTATATTTCGACTTAACGGGGAGCGTTTATATATCATTAGCAAAGTAAAATCTACCTTAAATTCAGTTATTTTGAAGTTTGTCTATTACATGACTCTGATATTCGTCAAGAGTTGCAGGTCAGTGATTTGACGTTATTTCTAAAAAAAAGCGACCGATTGAATTCTGCTTCTCATATTTGCTGCAAGAACATTCTGAACCCTGGAACGCTTGAAATGTTCTCAGATGTTCTAAACTGAGCTTTGAAAAGTTCCAAGTACCGTAATCATTATCATTCATTACATCATCTAGTCGCGGGATAAGCATTCCATTTGGTGCCTTTAACAGGCCTTTTTAGGAAGAAAATTGGACTAGAGTGGCTAAATGCTCGGGTCATTTGGTTTACAAACTCTGACGTTTATTCTACCAGTGTTTTGGCGAGAGCTAGGAGTGATCAATCTGATTAGACGAAAAAGCCTGCTTAAAACCAATCTGCAAATAATGTTTGAAAAGAATTATCCTCAACACAATTGTGGCAAAGCTGATAGAATTGCATGAAATTTGGAGATATTTAAATTCATATAATTACTAGTATTTTATAGTTAATGACTGAGCTAATGTTACAGCAATTTAAAACAACAGCAAAAATCATGAATAACAATGAGTCATTGCAAGAGTTCTAGGAAGGCCTAATCATTCATTCAATCGATATAATGATGGCGGGATTTCTAGAGGAACGGGAATAAAAGAGAACCGTGTATAATACAGTAAATACCGTGAGTTTTTAATACTGAAATGTATAACGGCTTCAAAGGTTGGGTGATCAATCACTTGGCCATATCTTGTCAATAATGCCAATTCATGAGAGGTTTCAATAGCCACCAAAGGTTTGTAAAGTTTCAAGCTTAAAAGTTACATTACCTTAAGTTCTCTCTCTGTGTTTGAAGATCCATTGGTGCCAGATATCATGGAGTCCGTTTGAAACAAATCTAAATTGGAGTAAGAAACCTGGTCGTGAAAATCTACGTTTTCATTATCATCATTTCATAATTCTTGAAATCACTTAAAATTTCAAGCGAGCTGAAAGAATTTCAATTTATATCAAGTTATACAATGTAAAAGTAGTTGTAAAGAAATCGTAAAGAATCACAGTCCAACATATGTCGACATAATACTCCATCGTGCAAGAAACGCAAGGATAGTGTAGGGGGTCCTTATTCCCCTCTTCCCCCCAAAAATTAAAGCTTTTTCCCATGAATTTCGAGGGAATTTCAGCATGTCCCCTAGAAAATGTGCATGAAATATTCCGTTGAAAAATGCTGAGCAGGTCACTCTTGTAAAACT
Source organism: Pelagia noctiluca (assembly GCA_963924455.1). Lineage (NCBI taxonomy): Eukaryota > Metazoa > Cnidaria > Scyphozoa > Semaeostomeae > Pelagiidae > Pelagia > Pelagia noctiluca. The sequence continues at coordinate 16,399,875 of OZ004322.1, read as the reverse complement.
AAACTTCATGGAAAGAGCTGTAAACAAGGCAAGGGATGTACTTGAAGAATATCTACTATGAAAAATAAAAACTAACTAACCTTTGCGTGCAAAATCTAAATCTACATTCTTGCATTTGATGCAAATAATATCTCTTAAATCGAAGCTTATTTCTGGTATTAATTCGTCTATGTTTGGTGTATTGCGTTGGTCCTAAAAAGAAAAGAACAAAAGTACACAGATAACATGAATGTATACAACAAAATAGATTAATTTTTCAGGCTGCTAAAAATCCTGGCTTTTCCAGTAAGATTAAGCAGAGAATAATATTACCAGCATTATGAGGCACTTTTAGAGATGGGAAGCGAGACATACAGGAAACATAGCTCCAACACTCAGAGCTTGGATGTCAGAAGGAGAATTAAAATTAAATCTAAGAAATCAGAAAGAAATGAATGATTAGTATAGTGCTTAAGCAACCAGTCATCACCAGCAGTTAAATGAGACTTACAATGGTTTACCTTTAGAATTCTAGTCAGAAAATGAACTCCTGTCTCAACAATATGGCACCCACCGCTTGATACAGACAGATTTTATTCCTAAGTATAATGTTTTGCTCTGTTGATGCAAAACCTGCATACTCTAGTAAATTCTGAGCACATTCTGGGTTTTACAGCCAATTTAGACAAATAGTAAAGTCATGTTTTTATTCAAGAATTTTCATCATTATCAGATATAATATCAATACTGCTGTATGCATAATAATCTAAGTGTTTAAACTAATAATACCTTTGCCTTGCACTTTCACTTATCTAAAAACTATTGCCAAGAACCAGGTTAAAAGTTTAGTTAGATCCCAGTTCTTCCCACTCGGCAAATCAGTACGCCCTAGGAGCGCGCAGTTCCCTTTTGGAGTAAAGAGGTCTTGTACCAGATATGTTTAGTGCACAGCATGCGACGCATTTCAGAGCAAGTGCAAGGCTCAAGGTAATAAGTACCCAAGGGAAGTCCTGATGTTTATGGCTCTTACCTGTTTCTTCTGGCCGCCAGCGTAATGAATATGAGCATTTGCAAGACAAATCACAAACTGAAACAAAAATAAACCAAACTCAGATTCAGACAAAGGCAGAGACATAAGCAGTCTTTAATTCTTGCAAAAAATAGAAATTAGTCATTGTTAAGTTCATTGTGAATGTAATCAGCTCCAAGAGGGTTGCTCCAAGAGGGCTCCAAAGATGGTTCAAGAGGGGAGGGGGGGAGTAATCATTATCCTTCATATGGGGTCCAAGCCAAAATTTCTTTAGTGACCTCTGAATATCAAGTCTGGTGTTTTAGAGACCCAAAATATTGAGTCTAATATTTCTGGAGACCCCAAATATTGAATCTAATCCTTCTGGAGACCCCAAATATTGAATCTAATCTTTCTGGAGACCCCCATTATTGAATCTAATATTTCTTGAGACCCTGAATATTTCCATTTATTCAAAAGACATCTTTTGGTCATTGGATGGCTAACAAATGAATAGCAGCAAATTCCACGATTCTGCTCCTTCAAATATTTCAGGGCCCAAAATATTGAGATTTTGTCTATGTACAGACGCAAAATATCAATTTACTGAAAACTTTCAGACCCCAAGCAATGGTACCGTCCCCCTATTGAATGTTTTGAGGTTTCCTCATTGGCCGTTACTATTGTAATAAAGATTACGACTAACATAATTACTTACTGCCGGTGATATTGTGTTCAGAACTCCGTCATAAATTATATCATCAACGGTACAAACTTGTACATGACATCCCTGAAATGAAAGTTTCATGACATTAAGAATCTACACATAAAGAGAAATCACACAGGAGATTTTTGAGAGAAATTGAAATTTTGTGGTAGTTGGACCCTGATAGAAAAGTACTGAACAATAACCTACGCTTTCGACGCAGCAAAATAGAGAATTCATAAATTCTACTTACCACAAGAGGGATGATGGAAGCCTTGATGTTAAAATCAAAGAATTCTGAATGTGTTGTATCTGAAATCTAAGGAGTTCAATGATAAGTTGATCAACTTGAAAGGTAAGTGAAGAATTGAGGAGGAAGTGAAAGGAATTTGGAATCAAGATGCGTTCAATCCATGAGTCAATATATTGAGTTTTAGTTTTCAAGTTTTATCAGGTTTGAATACTCCTATCTAATTTACCTGCAAAATATTCGTCTCACAACAATTTTTGTGTAGGTGAAAAAAAGTAAAATATTCTTTCAAAATCCTTCTCAAACAGGCAATACTCTTATAAGTATCAAGGGGGTGAAAATTTGGCAGTTCTTGAATTACTGTGATTGCAAACTTTCTATTGCTTCCTATTTAATGCAAAATGCTTCTTTGTTCAATTTACTGACAAATTATTTCTCAGTATTCATCTCAAAATAATAATTCATAGAATCACACATACCACGGCTCCAGATAAATTAGCAAATTCTCTATTTGGAGGCCTCACAAAGCTCTGCGATCCAGTTTGTCTGTTGCCTCGGCTGGTTGGACTGAAATATAAAAAGTTATTTCTATTATTTCCAATAAGAAGTCTGATATCAGTCTTACCAAAGATACGGTGATTCTAGATCTACAATCCTAGTCAAAAAAGTTTTAGAAGATCTAAGATAAATAACAATTTGATCCTACATTTCAAATGCCAATAATTATTTTGGCTTTTTGATCAACAAAGCCCCCCTTCACCAAGATCAAGGTCAAGTGATTCCATTTAATTTCATCACAAAATCATTATAACATACACAGTTGCATAACAGAATAAGGGAAATTGAAAACTAATATCCTCTAAAATTTAATCTCATACACTCCTAGTTTTTCAAATCTTATATTTCACTAACCACTTCCCAACTTATAGCTAAAAACTATTGGGAAGGGGCAATCATTGTTCAATAACAATAGAAGCAATCAGCACCATGCTGACAACAATGAATTTTGGGAGTTTTTGGGGGACAAACGCCCCCTACCCAACCAATTGGTACAGGCCAGCCACTTCTGATTCCCTGTTAATTCTAAGCCACTGATTAAAATTATGTTAAATGAACTGTTTCCAAACTATTGTCCCCCTCCCTTGCTTATTTGGTACTAGAGAGTAGGTATGTTCCAGCCGGTATGAAACCGATTTTCATATGGCAACAACCACAATAACAAGATACTTCAACTTAGTCTTGAATATGATGTCTTACGTACCATAAACTCACTAAGCAATTAACAAAGAATGAAATTTGCTGGTCTAAGCGACGGTCTAACCTCTGTACTTAAATGCTAAGGCTATTTTTGATTTGTTAAACAATTTTGTTACAAAATATGACAGCTGTGGAAAATTGATAAACTTTTATTTGTGATTATTATGACTGTGCCATTCAATCTTTACTAACAACAAATTTTCTACTTTTTTTTACAGCAACAGAAAACAACCGAAAATCATGTTTTTCAAACGTCATCAAGGACACTCATCTCACTATCCATGGAAAGATTAGCAGAAAGTTAAGCTTAGCTCGAAGCCCTAGGCTTATCTGCTTTTGGTGGTTCTAGGGGAGGGGCTTATTTAAATCTCAAACTTGAAAAGGGGGACTTGGGCTTATCAGCAAGGGGAGCTTAAAAGAAAGGGAGGGCTTTAAAACTTTACCATAAATGAATACTCCCTAGTTTTGACCTTTATACAAGCAGGCTTGGTAAACTATAACTTATCTGAATATTGATTAAATTGATGTTAAACATTTTTCAAGTAGAATGCTCTAATTACTCTTTAATTTTTTCAATTCTTCAGCAACAGGTAGTTGGATGGGAAGGGGTGTTGTGTAACTTTTATATTTGAGATGATCATAGCATATTTTTGGTCTGAAATCTGGAACATAATACACGTTTTAAAGTGCGGAAGCTTCATGATTTAAAAAACTCTAGTTTGGAAAAATCATGGTCAGTCAATTCATTGTGTCTGACATCATAGGGGATAGGAACAAATGGAGACAAAAAGGAACCAGGGGAAAATTATATTTGTGGTCTGGACAGGGAAGAAATAAGCATCAAACTAGAGGGACACAATGCTAAAAGGGCACCTTTTACTAAGTAAAAGGGGCACTTTTGGGAAGTCACTCCTTCATAATAGTTAATTAGTACCCCCCTGGGATGGGGCGTTGAAGGAATATAGAAATTACAAAATAACATTAAGTTCTGATGAACAATTTTTTAGAAACTCAAGCATATCCTATGCTATTGAAAAATTTTAGAGAAATAATTCTAAGGGATTAGCTGTGTGTGCCAGTCCCAATTAAGAAAATTTGATCATGTCAATTATTGAGTCAGTGTCCCCTCTTCGACTTGCTGAAAAGCTGGCAATTTGAGGTTGGTCTGGAATTGCTTGAAGAAATAAATGTAGTATTTTCTTGAAAAAATCAATGTTTTCTACCATAATATTTCTTATAATTCATATTATGATATACTTAATGGGGCTTCACTTAACTACACTGAAGAAAGGTTGCCAAATATCTTAACCAGAGTTTCTTAGCTTTTGCCCCAAGTATGCTATAAAAGGTTTCATAGTAAGATTCATACCAAGACTAAGTTTTCCTTCATTTCCTGTTCATATAAAAACATGAGGTTCAACTTTATAAAATCCCACCCTGTCTAAGTTACTCCAGAAAAGTTAAGCATATCACAGTCCCATGCAAATGAAGTGCAACAAGATATTTATAAAATCTTTTTGCAATAAAAACAGAAAAGTTTTCAAATTCTTGTGATTGAAACAGAATCTCCCAGTTAAGTTTCTCAAGTGTTGAAAAATCAGGACATATTGTTTCCTATCAACATTTGCTTACAAAAAGAGTATTTTGGCGTTGAGGTGAGTGTCAACTGGAGGTTGGCTTATTTTAGAAACACATCCCAGCTCTGTTTCAATCTTTAATATAATCACTGTGTTAATGAAATACATTATTTGAAATTATTTTTGGTTAGGGAAAGGGGTGTTAAAATGATTCAATACAACTTTCACCATAATGTAGAGTATTTCAATTTTTAACTTAATTTAGTAAATCATTCCTTGTTTTTAATCTGTAAATGGGTTTTCTAGGGTTTGTAAGGTTGTGGCAAAAATACACTTACTTGCTTAGGTTTGTGGTTTTTCCCATATTATACCAATTCTTTCTTAGTTTTCAAACATTCAACATTTAAAAAACATTTCGATTTGTGACAAAACGATAGATACCAATTAAGCCTGAAGTATCAACTGATTTTTCATAATGAAAGAATAACATCACAAAAAGGCTTCTATCTATGTTTAAAGCTTCAAAAGTAGAATTTTGAATTAGAATTATAGATTAAGTTTGTTTGAACTTTAAATAAAAGAAACAAAGAGTCCTGGATAAAGCATTGCCCAATACTCTTTTCAAAATGAAAAAGACATCATGGATGCAAAATATAAAACCCATTGCCATTTGTTTGATTAAAATTCATTAAAGGCAATATTTTCGTAATTCCAAATTCTTTAATCAAAATCAAAATTTGCGCAATGGAAACGTGACTCCATCCTGGGGCCAGTGCAATAATTATTTTTAAAGCTACTTTAAATCAGTTTGTTATCATCTGCTGTGAATTCCGAAGCTTTCAAAATCAAATTTCCATACTTTCAGCAAAATCATGTTTACTTATGAAACATTGAGGATCACTAGGGGGTTGATGTTTCCAGTTTCTCTTTAGTTTAGAGAAGGGGAAGGCAAGAGGCGGGTGGGAGATTGATCGGCAAATTCCCGAATGAAATTCCAGACAATTTTTTGCCAATTCTCGCAGTCTGAAAAGTACACGGGAGTGCGAAGCACCATGGAATAAAAACTTCCTACCCATGCAAACTGAAACACTGATTACGAGTAGAAACTCATTGAAAATCAAGATGAGATCAATGGTAGAACACTTATTCACATGAAAAGTAGACTTTCTTGTTGCTTAAAACTTACCGGTTTGGCTGACGACTCTGATTTGGTTTTCGGATTTTAGAACTCATGTCTGCGAGAAACTGCTGGCAAATCGATGTTTCCTGTTGAGGCCATGTACATGTGAACTTGCTATTTCATTGCACTATCCTCTTCATTTGAAATGATGATGAATAAGCAGGGATAAAGGACTTTTAATTTGTAATTACGAAAAGGCCTATTTCTTCACACGAAAGAAAGAACGTCAATGAACAAGTCTCGTCAAGCATACGAGGAGCCCGCGCATAACATTGCCGCAAGTCAAACGTCTCGCGTTCACTCGCGGGAAAGCAACAGGGTTCCAAACGAAGGGATAGAGGAGCAACAATCCTTTGACAGGAGGTCTTGAGACATTGGTAAAAATCTGATAATATTTCAACTACATGGCCTTTAATTAATGATTACAAAAACCCAGCTACTCCTGCCCCAAATCAATGTTGATGCTAGTCAGGGGTACCGCCCTAAAGATTTAAGAAGAGGGCTGTGTTTGACCAAACCAAGAACCATACACAAGATTTCTTTGCCTCCGATGACGCTAGCAGCGTGCCATAAACTCGCGAGCAAAGACGAAGTCATTGCCCAAAACAGCTGGGGTCTGGGGCGCTGTAAGCCCCCCAGCAAATCCAGGGCGGAGTCCTGGCATGGGCCCAGGGGGCGGAGCCTTCGTGATATTGCCATTTCTGATGCTTAAAAAAGGCTTGCGCCTCGGCCCACATATGAAGACACCCACACACAAAAACATGTACTTTGAAATTAAGCCCTTCCCTACAAGCAACCAATTTTTAAGAAAAGGGGACTCCGCCCACGTAGCCCCCGTGCATGGCACCCCTGGCTAGTATCGTATGAGGCCTAAGGACATGCACACAACTTTACAAATTGTTAGAACATTTTGGGGAGAGGGGGGCGTTGTATCGATTGTTTGTTGATTAAGTATGAAAATCTCGGCTCGTCTCATATCTTATGGTTGAAGCTAACCATATTATTAGGGTATTACCATTGGGTAGGGTACGATATGATATTACAATGATGATAGGGTGAGGTAAGGTCTGATGATCAAGTTAGGTAAGGAGGATAAGCCTTGCATCTGATTGTGTTCGAGAAGGTTCATGACCATACATTCATAAACTGTTTTCGTTGGAGAAATAAACGGCATTAGAATATCGGGCTTAAAAACCACTCAAGTAGAAATTTAAGGTATTTTTAATAGTGCAATAAAAGCATTGTTCCGACGTACGGCATTGAACGATTAATAGGCTTTTATGAAGCTGGAAATGGCTTTCTCAACGAGTGTCAGACGAAAAGCCAAAATGAGATTTTTGAGTTGCTGGTTTATTACCTTAAAGAACAGTGAGCCTCCAAATATTTGTATTGGCCCTTGTCAAAAACATATTTCGAGAAGACACAAAAAGAAAGGCAAGTTTGCAGAAATATATGATGAAATCGAATGACAGAGAGCATGATGGGATACTTTAAATAGAAAGTTCATTTCATAAGAATTCGTCTCATTCACTCATTGGTCACATCGGCTTGCTACGTAAAACTACCAAAATTATATCTATTTGTTTACATATTTATATACTGTATACTAGGAGCGTAAGGCAATACAATGTTTCTTAATCATAACACGCCCAGTTAAATGACAGCATGGGAGCGTTCACTTCATTGGCTGACAAAGCAATTAGGAGACTAAGGCGAGTTTCAACGTGCGGTTTGTCGAAGTGGTGTGTTCCCTGAAAATAGGCTCGTAAGAGAGATGAAGTCCGAGGGGGCTCTTCAACCCCTTTCAAAGGGTACGAAATTTTCTCGAGAATCAACGGATTTTCAAGGGATTTTCATAAGGACGATAGTATTTTCAAGAAAAGTGTACGAGATTTCAGGTAGTGATTTGCCCCTCGTGAAGACTAGCATCAAAACAATAGTTATTGTATCAGTTACCGTTGTACCGGTGAAGGAACTTGCAGAGCAGGAAGAAAGTGCTGCCTAGCAGAAGAAAACGGTGGGAAATTTCATCGATTCGTTATGTCGATTTATTAGAAGAGTTGAACGAAATGGTTGGTAAAATCGATTCATGGAAGGATTTTAGTAGAGCAGAACGGAAGTGGTCAGATAACAAAAGTAAATGATGACCAGTCACATTGAATGATTTGAGGGATGCACACTGACATAATAAGGAAAGGATGAACTATCTCTCTCTTACGACTATTCTGAGATTAAGTTAGATTCAGGGGGTCGTATGCTATATCAGAATGACGGGTATGTAACTTCCATTGAGAACTTCAGTTTTACCGTCATGGAAAGGTAATGGACCACTTTCAGATTGATTCTGTCTTGGATAAATGCAAATTTGCAACCTGATACGAAAGAATCTGAGAAATATCTTCCCTGGATCCTTTGCAAATTTAAAGACAACGCAAAGCATTAAGGGATACCCAGGAAGCAGCATTGCCTTAATCCAAGATGGCAGAATGAGGTGGAAAGTGTTTCATTCTCTAATGGTTGACCCAGTCTCTTCCGAGTTGCTTCAAACATCTTGTATATTTAACAATAAGGTTGTCTAGGAAGAATACCTGAAACATAGCAAACCATAAGATTTTTAAACTTTTCGCCTGTCAAATGAGAAAGATAGTTTGAATGAAGCAATTAGCTGGGTCTAGTTTTCTTTCTCTTCCTAGCGAATTTGGCAGACGAAAAGCTGCATGTATATTATGCATTGCTGTACTTCCGATACAGTATTTTACAGTTCTCAAGCTTTGGACCGGTCGAAGACTGTCCTGTTAAAGTTAGTAGTTACACATACCGAGATAAATTTCAAAGACTCTAGATCGATGGGTTTTAACATGAGCTACATTATAATCAACTTTGACCACAGGGCCACTGAAGGGTCTTAGGTAGGGTTTCAAAAATACATATTGTTTTAATGAAGTTTTGCGTGGAGGGAAGGGGTTTCCTTGGACTGGTATATACACTTCACTATCAAAACTATGGCATATGTGAATCCACATGGCAGCACTTTTGCAAAGTTGTGAGGGGTAAGCTTAGAATAAAAAGGCCATAACTTGCGTCAAATAGCTCACAATACAGTGATTCTGGAGGGAAAATCTGCAGACGCCATTTATAAGATGAATAACGAATAGCAGATTGATTTAGAAATCATTGGTAATAAGGAGATAAGGTCAAATTCAAAGATGCTTTTATACTGCTCAAGCCATTTCGCATGTGATGTTGACAAATTATTTGGTTGCTACCTATGCAATGATTTTGATAGCTGAGTGTGTGTTTGTCCCGGAGGAACTCTAATTTCCCTCACCAGCCCTGTAGTAAAAACCCGCATATATCAACATCTATACCTAAACTTTACCCGAAAGGTTCTTAGTCATCAGAGACATTTCATAACATTTGTATTGGGATGGCTGGTCTAAAGTGACATTGTTATCGATTTCTCTTTTACTTCTACAATATATTCCATTTTCCATCAGAGCAGTTGTTTGAAAAAATTCATGAAAAAACCTCTGGAATGATTAGGGCAGAGATTCTTAAAAACTGATTCTTATATGCGGGTTTTCTACCTTTCTTAGCGTGGTTAATAGCCGTCATCTCAACAGATAAAGCCTTTTCAGGTATCCAAAGAATTACGGATTTATCTAAAAATTGAAAAACTAGTTAAGAGAGTGGAAAAATCACCTGGACGAGATGAAATGATTCGATAACATATTTGCACAAAAAGTCGAAGCTAAGACAAAAATATACCAACAATAATCTACAGGATAAGAAACAAAGAAAACATTACTTTTAACAGCATTCACTTTGGTGGCGCGCTGGGAAGGAAAGTCAGCATGTCGTTGGGTTCTTTTGTCGAGAGTTTTGTGTTGTTTTTGTTGGGTGAAATTTTGCATGTACATATGTATTATGTGATCATTGTTAGAACAGTTACTGATGAAGATTTTATCGAAACGTTTAACACAAGCATGGTTTATTTTCGAATTTATCTATTAGAATTTTATAAACTTAGTTAGTTAGGCTCTCGTATTATTGTATTATGTAATGATTTAGATAAGTACATCTTCTGTTGAGTGGGAAACCACGAAAGAGGCCCGCGGAGATGCAAAGTCTCTTGATCCTTTTTATCCACAATATATATTATGCTCTATATTTACGTATCAAGCACTGTCAGGGGAGTTTTCTTTGTATTTCGACCATTCGGTATCTCTGTGATAGTGAAATAACTCGGCTTTTACTCTATAGTCATGGAAAACTGTCTAACGAACTCAAAAGAAATATTGTAAATTCAACTCTAGATTTCATCAATGATACAGGTCGGTTTGAGTAAAATCATTTCCAGATCGAGTTTTTACCACTCTAACCCTACAGACCGTGCTTTTAACCGAGGGGCATATCACTCACAAATAAGTGTACGAGATTATTGTGATTTCAAAAATCACAGTGATTGTTTAGTGATTTTGGTGATTTTTATGTGATTTTTGTGTGATTTTTCTTCCATTTTTCTGTGATTTTTGTGATTTTTCCGCATTTTTGTGATTTTCCTATGATTTTTCTGTGATTTTTTCAAAAAGTGTACGAGATTTTTTCGAGTGATATGCCCCTCGCTTTTAACCGTATGAATACAATGTAGCTTTTTCATTTTTGTCTTTATGTAATGGCCTCAGTGTAGACAAGTGATTTTCTCACTGGGGTATAGTCTCTGTTACTTTGTATTCTTGTTAATGTTTTTGTATTAGTATTATGTTTTGTAACTCTGTATTGAATGGGAAAAAATGTCTTAGGGACTTGAGACTTCGTAATATGTACTGCGTGTATTTGTCCTGTTAAAATACAATCAAAACAAATACACGTTTAGTCAATACACCCTTCCCAGCAGCTGCCACGGTTCACATTCGACCATCAAACAAATTTTGAATGATGCAGAGAAATGAATCCACACCCCCAGCATAAATACTAATTCATAAATAAATTATCCCGGACGTCGTTTCGCAGGCTCGAAGCATTTCTTTACTTGTGACTGTGTATTAACTGTCAAAGCAATCACACGAGGTCGGTAATTAGACTAGGGAATTTGATGAGCTGCTTGTGATAGCTTAGAGTTTAAACGGGCATTTGATGGACTCGGAAGATGCGGGGGTTCAGTATTGGGCATTATCAGATGCAGTAGGGGGGAGGGATTGCAGAATTGTATGGATAACATCATGGACTGAAGAAAGGGAGAAATTAGCAGCTAATTTGAATGACCCCTAGAGCAAGGGCTGGATTTTTGAATAGCTTACATCAACCCATAAAACATGATGAGAACATTTCTAATAAATTACAAAGTAATTCTCATCACGGAATTAAAACTTAAAAATAACTCGTCTAGTCCCCACATCATTCAAAATGATTTCGAGGCTGACCTGGGAGCGTTCTGAATAATTGGTCCACTGTATAGTAAGCTATTGCGCATTCATTTCTCCCTAAACCTCGCATTGAAACAAGCTCACTAACCAATGAAATAAGTAAATTGCTTAGCGACATTCCCATATTTTCACAGTCAAGTCTACACTTCCTGTTGCTACGTACGGCGCCGATAGATGGAAATCTGAAAAAAGAAAATAGTCATTTGAGCATAGTTGACACACTGGACTGGTTTGGAAGCATTTCGTTAAATGTTACGTGAGTTAGGTGCGTCCCATGTCATTTTACGCTGTGGTGTCTTTTGTTCTATGTTATCATTTTTCTAACAGTGACCGTAAGTGTTTATACTAGTTGTTATATTGAGCAACTCAACGTACATCACAATATTTCAATACATAATCAAATACAACACATTTCGGTTCACTTCGGTTTCGGTTAAACTGCGATTATTAATGAATTTTCGTGCACGGTTAAGCAAGAAAGGTAGAAAAGTCCACCAAACCATTCACTTCTATAAACCGTGATTTCGGTTAATTTGTTTACTCAAGAGGGTAAATTCGTTTATCTCTATCCATTCATTCTATTAAAATGTTTACATATTCAAGTCGCTAATCCTCCAAAAATTCCTCTAAAATCTCCAAAAAGTCAAACTCAAATGAGAAAAAAGGAAAAATGAATATGAATATGTAGATACAGATCTAAGGTGGTGCAATACTGTATGCAGACTTCCAAATCAATTAAACATTAGCTTTTGCGAATTTCCTTTTAAAACATTTCCTAGATATTCAAAACTGTGTTTGTCTATCCAACTGTAGGGGATGGAAGTATGACTGACTCACGATAGCGAAAACGCAGAACGAGGCTGCGCAATTCTTTAAAAGCATTTTCGCACGAAAAGAAAGAAGTGCCCAAAACAGGAAAAAACGAACACACGTGCTTTTCGTAAAGATTATCAAGCCTCGTTTTGCGTTTTGCTGTCGTAAATTTAGGCCTATCGTTTCCATACTTTCATCCCACTACAATACTTCCTTCCCACAATTGCAACTTAACAAGTAAACAAACAAATAAACTAATAAAAAAGAAAATAAATTAGAATACTGACCTACTGTGGTACAAAAATGTTCGTGCACTGCTAAGGTCTTTTGGCATCGTTGGTTTTTAATATCCCAAGTTTTTATAGTTTTGTCGTCAGAACAGCTAATGACGTATTTACCACTAGGATGAAATAGAATTCCACGCACCCAATTGTCATGACCGACCTAGACAGGAAAATATGCCCTGTTAAATGTCACAATAAATCAAGGGCCGGCTGTTCAGATTGATTGCTTTCAAGCAATGCGATATGATTGTGTTTCTAAGCTCATATGGTATGAAATTTCTAAAACCACAAGGGTATTCACCAACCTAGGGAACGTTAGGTGTCCAGTTCTGTGGGGGATACCATCAATGTAGTGGAGGATGTTCAGCGCGGTAGAGGGATACCATCAGTACTTTGGTGCAGGGGGATGCCATTATTACTGAGGAGGATATTTGATACTGTGCAGGGATACCATTAGTACTATAGGGGATACCATCAGCACCGTGAAGGATATTCAGTTCTGTGGAGGGATACGATCAGTACTGTGGAGGATATTTGTCAATACTAATGGTTTCCACACTGCTGAATATCCTAGACAGTACTGCAATAATGGCATCCCCCACAGTACTGGTGATATCCCATGAAGTACTGAACACCCTCCAATGTGCTCATAGTATCCCCCCCCCCACCACAGTACTGATGATATCCCGCACAGTAATGATGGTATCTTTGCACAGTACTGATGATATTCCCCCCACAGTAGCGATGATATCCCCCCCCCCCCCACAGTACTGATGATATCCCACACAGTAATGATGGTATCTCTGCACAGTACCGATGATATTCCCCCCACAGTAGCGATGATATCCCCCCCCCCCACAGTAATGATGATATCCCACACAGTAATGATGATATCTCTGCAAAGTACCGACCATCCTCAACAGTAATGCACAGACATTCCCTAGTGTGATTTAGTCTCTGCTTATCAACTTGGATGCATGGAAGTTTTTCTTGTGCAGTTTATTCTGCTCGCTCTGACACTTGATTAAAGGTCATCATGTAATAAGCAGATTTCCAGACTTCAAAAAGTACAAGTAAGAATTTGTAAAATACTCACCAAAGTAAAGAGACAGACACCTGCTCCAACATCCCAAATTTTTACTGTTTTATCTCTTGAGCCAGAAACCAAGAACGGTCCTGGGATTGCCGATTTTTTCTGAGAAAGAAACAAATCAGATAAAGAAAAATTACAATAAAACACAAGGTCGTCGCTTGCGACACTTACTCATATACTGGTTTGAGATGTTCATGTCATTATCATCACTTTATTTCCTTGAAATATATCATATTTCCACTTAGGGGCAAAGCACTTAGGGGCAAAGATACAAACAAGCAATACAAAAAGTCACCACATTTAAGAAACTCAAGCAATCAAATCAGGCTGTCAAGTTTCTTATACAAAAGTACTTATCTTATATAAATGTGAATTATCACCCAAGAAATTGTTGCAGTTATATTCAATATTGTTTATCTTTAATTCAACGGCCCAAGGATTATAAGGATTACTTTTCTTGGTTCGTTCAGTACACATAATTCTGTAACCTTGTATTAGGATTGAATGCTATGAATAAAATTGAAATTGAAAAAGAAAAAAGAAGGGAATTTCAAAGAACTGTCAACAACTAAGGTGGCTATTCTATTTTAAAGTCCCTACAGCCTGGTAACAGCGAAAATAATCGTAATAGTGGAAATTCTGTTGAAGGTGGAAGACTACCGTTTCTTATGAGTTCATTTTTTATATGTGAGGACTTACTGAACTCGCAATTTATAAGTAGTACGCACTGAAGAGCTACATGACCCAGGTAAAAGATTTTCACTCACACGAATTAATCTGAAAGTAATGCAACGAAAGAGCATAACTTCGTTTGCTACAGATTCATTTATGAGTTGAACTGTAAAGGTACATTTAATCCTTTAGGCGATATTCCAACAACTGCACAAGCTTTTAATTAAAAGTATTCTAATGATTTTAAAATATATACTTACTACTATCGCATTACTTTACCCACGTATCTGCTGTCCTACAGATTCATTTATAACTCTACCGAAGAATCTTGAAAGACAAACTATATCTCCGAATAGGATATCTCACTACATATCAGAGATACGATTACAGCTACAAGCATTGTAATATAACGGCTAAGTATACGTACTTCATTTCCTACAGATTCATTTATAAGTTGATGCGAGTTTTCGGGTGCCCAGGCGATGCACTCAACCACGTGATCATGGTCATTTAATTCCGCTTTGCATTCTTTACTCGCTACAGCCCAGATCCTTATTGACTGAAAAATGAGGAGCGAATTTTGTTGTAATACAATCAAACATGGATTATATTTGAATCAAAGGGCTTGTAAAAGGAATAGCGGTGGTTTGATCTTGAGTAAGCCCTCAAGTTGTCTTTCTTGAGTGGAAAATGTAACTCAGTTGATAGTTGATGGGGAAGGACACTTGCTGTCTTTGTGAGGTATTGGTTTATGTACGAAGCACAAATGACATACTGAAAAGGTCGACTAATCGTAGCAATGCATTAATAGTTGATAGGCAAATACGATTATATCTTCGTGTAGTATTGGTTTATGCACAAAGCACAAAGGTCCCATCGAATAGATGGACTAATAGAGAAGTACATTGATAGTGTACAGGCAAATACGCCTACTATCTTTGCAAGGTATTGGTTTATGCACAAAGCACAAAGGGCAGATCGACTAGGTAAACTAATGGAGCAGTTCGACCCTGTGTCTTTCTTTTGATAGGGTCACACCTCTCAATTCATTTGTTGCTCTTAATTGCCTAGAATTACAAAGAGCAAAATTCTCTCCTTACACTAAACCTGATAGGTCTGAAGGTGGGCTTGAAACCATGCTCGTTCAAGTAAGGGGGTCAGGTGGCCGAGCCCAGGTCGTTACCCAACAAAGTTGAACGCGCAAGCCAAGGTCCAAAATCAGAAGAATAAGTTAGCGCAGTAGCCTTAATTAAGGTATCCAGCTCCAGCCCTTTTGACAGTGAGGCATTGTAGTTCGCATTTCGGATATTATTCTTATCAGAGCAATGTATGTAATCACAGAAATTCATAAGGCATGGTTTACCACTGGGAGATAAATTCTATCAACGTAGGCTACCTCAATTATAATATGCCTTCACCAGGCCTCGAAGAGAATTTGTAAATCAGTTAATTGCAGTTAAGGAAAGACAAGTTAGAGTTTACACAAATTAGCCCTACAAAAATAAAATGGCATTAGTTTCACATTCCCAGTGAATACAAACTTCAATTATTTTGCAGTATTCGGTTTACTTGACCAGGTTTTAAATTCCAAACACTTAGTAAAAATTATTTCTTCAATTCAAAATCTCACCTGATCATTAGAACAACTTGCTAATAAGGCTCCTGAAATGAAGAGAAATTGCTTTCAGTCATTTTCTGTATTGAAGGAATATTTCCTTACTAACAGGGACATACCCAAGGGGAGTGCGGCTCCTCCCCTTTTGAAAAATATTATATGAATATTGTGTGTAGAGAACACCTGATATGAGATACTATCGACAATTGAGTGCCAAAGGTGGTCAACGACTCCCCCCATTTCAGAGCTTCTGGCTATGTCCCTGCTTACTGACTGTACTTTTCTGTTGACATTTTGTAAAAACAATCTTAGATTGTTCAAAAAATGTCGGTGTTGTGAATGAAAATGTACCCAGATCAGAATAATACATTTTATTGTTTGTTCTTGAATCACATATTATTATTCAAGAACGAAAAATGACAGGTAAAATCCAGTTTAACGAACATTTCCAATAAGCCGCCACTAATAAAATTAGATGATCAAAGAAGGAAATAATAAACCAGAGATTAACTATCATCTGGTAGATGACTGGAAATATCAGACGTACCATCAGGACTAACTCGAACGCTTCTCACCCACTCTCGATGTCCGGTGAACGTCTTCACGCAATAACTAAGAAAATCAATCATGTTATTTTCATTCAAAGAGTAACAGTTGAGCATGACAAAGAATTCCGCAAGATGGTACTAATGCAGACCTGGTCATGAGAATTCTAGCTGGTGGGCAGTGAATTGCTCTCCTCGCTGCTCTCAGAGCTATCAATTGCTGCAAATAGACAGTTCTGTACTAATGCATAGCATATAAAGCCTTATCAACAGAGATTTCAATTCGACAACACAATTGAAATTCAATACTGCTTTCACAATGGCAGTTAAACCAGCCTAAACAAAACCAGGTTTTAAATGGAAGGCTCTGATTTGTCGATTTGATCATTCGTATGCTATTTGGGCTGTTAAGAAACCTAGAGTAAATAAAGCTTGGTTAACCATGTCAGTGTGAATGTATAAAAGAAATTGATAAAGCTGATTAAAGGGCAAAATTTATCCACTGTATTCCTGCGTTTCGTAAGAAGCGACTGAAAGGGGTGCACCAGGAAGGACATTCCTTCATAAAACTTTGCTCCCCAACAAAAATTATGGATATGTCTGGAGACTAACCCATGGACTGGTCAAACCCTTCTAGCACGGAAACAACTGGGATTTAAATCCTGTCTGTGTGTTGAAAATGATTGAAAAGATCAAAATATGATTTATTCAAAAGATTTAATTCACTTACCCTGAAGAGACGTCCCACATTTTGATGGTTTTGTCTCTTGATGACGAAATCAAAAAGTCTCCAGACGGTAAGAACGAGACTGACGAGACATTATGATCATGACCTAGAAAAAGAAATATTATACAGTTGATTGAATGAAGGTGTAAAATCAATTCACACGATGCATTTAAAACTTTTATTGTAAAAATAAGGGAAGAAGAACAAATGAATGTAAAACAAGAAAATTGACAGATCATTCAGATACTGGAAGGGCCTGGAAAAGGAGTCAACATTTGCAACAATCAACACTACTACTGATAGCAAAAAGCAAAAATAGGCTCCCAAAGCATTATAAAAGTAAGAAAAATTGGGAACATTCAAGAACCTATTTCCAGATGATTTTTATGGTTGAAAAAAAGATTTAAGCATAATAGTTAAATGACATACAAGTATCAACTAAATTATCTTCAAAATTACACAAATAACACAACAAAAGATGAAATTATTATTAACACTTTAACTAAAGAAAAGAGATAGTTACCATGCATCGTTTTTAAATTTTCATATCCTTGAAAATCCCATAACTTTATGGTCATGTCGGCTGAAGCAGAAGCTAGGAAAAATAACAAGCAAACATTCAGTCATAATCGTTCATCTAACTTAGGGACCATGTACATCACTGGCAAGGCATTTATTCGAAAAACGTTGAATTTTTATCTACTGCCTAAGGATGAATCAGCCATTGCAAACAGAAATCAGATTACGCATCCTAAATTAATATGATTCTACTCAGCTACAAAGTCTTATGCATTATCTAGCCGTTTTACCACTATAGGTCTAGAAATTGGTACATGAAAAAATCAAATTGTATCAAATTGTAGTTTTCAATGCAATGCAGAATTTCATTGAGTTGTGTAAACATTATTTCAATTCAAACAACATAATCAATCTATTTAGGAGCTATTAGGAATATCCTTTTCAATCTCAAATTCCCAGTAGACTTTTAAAACTAGCTTTATTCATTATATTGCAATATTCAATTATTGTGAAATGCGGCTGCTTAGGATACTTACCCAGCATTTTCCCAGTGTGATCGAAAGTAAGATCTTGAACAGCGTCAGTATGACCTTTCAGGGTCTTCTCATAGTCACCCGTCTCATAATCCCAAACCTAGAAAATAAACTCAGATGTTACATTGTTCAATATAGCCACTTTTCCAGAACCTACAGTATGCAATAATGAATACAGTCCTTATGATAAAGGCCCATAAATATACCCCGGACAAATATAATTAAGGCAATGCCATACTTCAGCAGATTGAAATCAATGTATTGGTTATTATGTCTGCAAGGAATGTGGGGGAGGGGACGACCAGCCAGGCGATGGAAGGATGGGGTTAAGAATGACATGAGGGTATTGGGGTTGGAGAAGGGGATGGCAAGCTATGAGAGACGCGGAGGAGATGAATCAATGGACCAGTCAGCCCCGGCTAGCACAGAAAACGGTCAAAATACAAATACTTTTTGTGTGTGCCTGTGTGTGTATCTGTTGAAATGAAGGCTTTTAAGATTTAGCAACATTGCTGTAAATAAATGAAAGAATAATTGTTAATACTTACTTTGACGGTAGCATCTTCTGAAGCTGTCACCATAACACTGAAATAAATAACAGTTTGTTAGCATTGTATTGAAGATAATAGTATAAGATAATACAACATCAGTAGGTAATATTAAAAGGCAAGTAATGAATAAGCAAACATTTTAGTTGGGCTGAGCAGTTTCAGAATGAAAAAAATAAACAGAAGCTGCATGATTGAAGTAATGAAGTGCTTTTATTTTGATTATTTGCCTGGTTGTACAGGGTTGAATATAGAAAAAAGAGAAAATGTTATGGAAGCATGCAATAGTATCCCAAGTGAACAATGTTGCCTGCTTTCCTTGATTTCAAGCAAATTATCCCAATCTTTGGTCAAAGTCTCACTACGTTCTCTTTACCATAGAGACCCCTACCTCATTGAATTCCAAGTTTAGGTCTGGCTGTCAACACAATTATGTAGACAAAAAACTCAAAATCAAAACTATATCTAGATGAATTTTGAAATGCAAAAGAAAGTGGAAACATAGGGAACCATAAAAGACTACAGAATAGTTTCCTCTAACACTTGTAAAAAACTTGAGTCAATCATGTTTCCCATTGTTTCAGAATTTTTCTCCCTTTTTATCAAGTTCTCTACTTCTGAAGATCAAAGAATGTTTTGATCCAATTGTATCTGTATTGCAACTCTATCACTGTTTTATTTCTCCCTGATAACCCCTACCAAATATTTAGCAAAACAAACCTGTACACAGGATGAAATAAGACTCTTGTGATTGGGCTTCGATGACCAGTCAGCGTATATTTCGGTGGCGGCCTAGGAATCCAGTCACTTGGTTGTCGATTTTTCTTGAGTGGACCTGAAATAAAGTTGATTATAAAAAGGTAACATTGGTTAGAAACAAACATACAAGCTATATATCAATAACTGAAAAACGATTAGCAAAAAATCAGGGTAGCCACCATGGCACAAGTTTACAAGCTTTTTTTAATGCTGTCATGGCTTCCACATGAAAGATACATTTGCTCAAAAAAGAAATAATATTACCTACTGTAGATCTAAGGACTAAAGGAAAGAAAGGGATATTAATTGAGTGAAGTCTATATCCAAATTGCAACTTTTAAAATTTTTGCAATGCTTTGAAAAAATTGGCAACAACAAATGAGTCCCACACTATTGTGAATTAAAGCTGATAAGATTCACACCTCCACTTTCAAGCTCCTGCTCTGCTTGATTTAGCTTTGCTTCTAATTCCATAACCTGTAAAAAAATTGATAAAACTAACACTGCTATTTTGACATATCTAAAAAACTTTTTCACACAAACAACAAAGAAATGCAAATCCTTCCCTATCTGTGCAAATACCTTGAATTTTTTTAAATAAGGGTGGCAAGGAAAATTGGAAACATAACAAAAATACATGATGTGTCAGGTTTTGTTATTGTCTGTTTCCGCATATGGCAAAGAAAAGCAGAAATATTTTATATTTCGCTAGGATTCTAATTTTCCTTGCCATCCAATTATCTTATTCCTTAAATAGTCTGGGCAAAAACAATAAACAAGTGACAAATAGGTAAATAAGTAAAACGAAACACCGAAGACTCGTAAATAAATAATGCTCAGCGTTAATGCAGTTATCCTATGAATGAATCATGGCGACTAGTCTAAATTTTCCTTCTTATCAGCAGTCAGACAAAACGAAACACATGCTGTTCTGATCAATTATGCACCAAAACATCTGCTCGCAAAACTCAGTCTATTTTATTGGTAAGAAGGTGAATTTGCTGATAACTGATAGCCAATTACATTAAACATCTTTGTAAGATAACATAAATCGGCAAATTTTCAAAGCAGTGCCGACAAGACAATGTCCTGGGTTTTTCTCCCTGATCTCAATACAAGCAAAGGTTTTTAATGATTTTACAAACAGAGTACAGAAGTTGGCTATATAGAAATGAATTTTTAAGTGTTGCTTGCGTTAAAAGTTTTTAGTTTGTCACATTAAAACTTACTTCAGGTTGTAAATCATCACACCATGCAGTAAAGGCAAGTGTCATCCTGTCACAGGTGGAGCATTATGTACTGGATGGGCAACCCAAAACAGTATAATTCTCCATCTGGCACAGGATAGTGCACTGCTATGCACAGATCAATAGAGGGACAACCAACAGGTAAGGATAATTGCCCAACTAGTACAGAAAAATGCCCTACCTTTTACAGGAGCATCTACTTGCATAGGGGCATAGTTAACATGGCCTGATTATTTAGTCAAAGTTATGACATTGTTGAATTTGACACTTCTTGTTTGGACATGTCTTAACAGTTACAAAAGAATTGTCAACGGAAATTTCAGTATGATTTAAAAGACGGATTATAAACTAAAGAAAATCTAGTTGAAAAATAAAATAATCTATTACCTTCTTCTGAAGTCTGATAACTGATGTCCATTTTTTCTCCAGCAAACCAGAAAACTTTTTCTCAATATCGCCATTCTAAAACGACATAAAAATCATGTTGATGAGTGAAAAAGGATTCATTATTTTGTGTGTAATACTTCAAAACAAATCAAGTAAATAGAAAAGGTGTCCCAGCAGAAAAAGTCATGCAAAATCAAATCATCAATATCTCAACTCTATAACAACATACACATCAAGTTGAGGGAGGAAGGAAGTATCAACAAAGAATCTTTATACAAACAGAGCAAATAACACAAACAAAGATGGACATCACTTGGGCAAGTGCCTGAGTATGATAGTATGTTGTTAGAATAGAGATGTGATTAGGCAAAATAACCTTTGTATAAGCAAAAAGATTATGTAAGATGACACTCACTATAAATTAATAACAAAGCTCAGATGGAACCAAGAGTTGACTGAAGTAGTCCAGTCAGTTACAGCACCAAGAAGGAGAGACTACTCTCCAAATTTTCATAAATTTTTTCCTAAGATTTAACCAAATCTGAAGGAAAACTACTAGGTTGTGCCAGAATTACAAAACAGGAACTCCCTCGAAATCATCTCTATTGGAGACATAATACATATCAGAAGTTTCTGATCGAAAGGGGTTATGGCTTCAATAAAAAGGCATGATTCTAGAGTGTCTAAGTACTCTCCATTATCCATTAATTTTTAAGTCTAGCAGAGGAAGTAAGTAAATTTATGTTTCATGTGCTAGCCTGCGAAAGGCTAGAGTTCTTATTTCCCACAGGGGTTTCGGGATACCTAATTTAACAACCCCTCCACAGGACGGTGAGTGAGTTGTTCAGTCAACACCTCCAAGGTCAGACATTCAGATGATGACCTCACACGACTAAGCTTCACACGACTTAGCTGCTCTGCCACTCATCCCTAACAAAGGCTTTTGCCAATCCATTGCCTTTTTCAGGGCATTAAGCCTAGTTAGCCCATGCCAGACAAGTTGAGGGTTAGAGACTTGTAAGAGGCGTGTTACAAATTTGGAATCCTGTTTATGAGAATGTATTTAGGAGGTAAGATGTAATAAACTTACAAGCTCGGCTTCAGTTTTGAATGCTTCCAGTGTGGAGTGAAATCCAGACGTTTGCAGATAGTCTGCGATTGATTTGTGTCTGGAAGGAAAAAACATAACATGATTAGTCAGAAAAATCAAATGTACAGAAATATACAATTTTCTCATCTGCAAGTAAAAATTGTCATAAAACAACAGCAATGTTGGATTAAAGCAGTTTCAAAAGTCACACAGCCAGGAAGGGATTGAAATTGAAGGAATAATTGTTATAAATTTTTCTCTAACACTACTGAGATAATAGGTAAAAGGCACTGCAATATTGCTTCAAATCTTTGTCACAATCAATTCCACGGTTACTGCCAATCAAAATTAATCAGGTAAAGTTTCTCAATGCTTGCGAGTTGACAATGAGTTTCTTAACTAGTTCAAAAAATTGCCAAAACCAATGAAAATTGATGCAAACCATTTCAATCTGCAATTCAATTTGTGGTTGCCCTAAGCATTCTTACATATTATAAAATGTTAAAGAATATTTCAACCAACATTGATTATAATATCACTGTAAAAAATGAATTTCTGAAACCACCAAGGGTTGATGAATAGCAAGTTAAGAATGTAAGCTGTTCAGAAATAAGGCTTTCATGCCCTAATTAGTTTAATACAGCTATTACACAGGAAAATCCATGTTACTTTAGGTGTAGTACACAAGAATATGTTATAACCTATTGACCACTGAAAAGAATTTCTCTAAAGTCATATTCATTGACCAATTATTAGATTGGCCAATTGCAATCTACATCTTGTTATATCTATTTGTAAAGTTTTGTTTTATTTTTCATTCTGACATACAACTCTGAAAAATGTCAAACGCAAAGCTTCAATAGTTATCATGTTTTGCTATGTTTCTGATATTCCTTGGCATTTTCAAAAACATATTTATTAGGAAATCATGTTATTGTAGTAAACAATTTCTACTCACAATTCTTCTTTTTGTTTTGGAGTGAGCACCATATTTATTTTTGATAAAATTCCTCAATCTAAAAGCTTCATCAATGAGATTCATAAATCCAACTCTGCATGACAATTCAACATGAATCGTGGTTTCATCACAAAGGGATCTTCTTTTCACGCAACCAAAACAATGGAATCCATTTGCTCTCTTCAGGCTCTGTATTGCAAAGAAAACAAAAATATTTACAAATAAACACAATGGATTTTTCTATATGAATTGAAATGAAGGTTAGCAGGTCCGTAACATCAAATTTACATTGAACTGTGACTGTGCATTTGGCATCAATCTTTACACACATTTATAAGCAAGAAACATGATATATAAAGAACTGTGCAATAAAACCCCTGGTATAAGAACCTTGCTTTTAAGAACCTGTTAGCCAACAGATTTCATCATTTTCAGCAAATTCTGAAAACAAGAGTCCTATCAAATTAGTTCGATTTCTAGAGATTTAACACAGATTTTTAAATATTATTGTAATGTAAAGAAAGAAATTTGTCAGGAAGTTCAAGAAGTAAAATCCATTTCAGTAATATCCTTTTAAGGCTATATTTGAAAAATCTAGGTTATTTCCTCTGCTTTTTACGGTATCAAATGAAAAAATTCATGATAAAGCAACATTTGAGGATAGTGCCATGATAGAGGGCTTAGTTGTGCATGAACAATACATTAACACTCTTATCATACCAGGCTTCCCAGAGGAAATACTTCAAAATTACCATATTCTACAAAAACTTCAACAAAATGCGGTAAAGTAGTGGTTTGTTATTTCATAGGATTGTCATTCATTTTATGCATATTGATTCAACACAGTTTGTCTTTTGTGTGAAAAGTTGATTACTGCAAGTGTAGGATTCAAACCCACAGCGTCCGCGTCTGCGCCTCAACACCTCTACCGACTGAGCTACCTTGGCAATCCATTTCATCAACGAACCCAAGCCATATCTATCCCACAAATTGCACCACCACCCACTGAATGTAGAGGCAAACTTATCCGAGTTCTTTAACAACTACACCAAACCTAACAAAGGCTGAGATATTTCCCAACTCCAGGAGGGGAATAACCCGTGTACCATAGTAGTTGCACTTGAAATTATTCTATGTGGTACCTGTGCAAGTGGGATCACATGCAATAAACAAAACAATGTTTAGCCTAACAACCTTTCTTTCAATTTTTCTAATACCAAGAACAACTTTTAACTCTTTTACAGTTTTTTCTGTATTCAAATATAAAACTTTCTTATTCAACAAAGTTCCAAAATAAATTCTAAGAGGAAATGTAAAATACTGCACTTCATGAGCAAATCGGTCAAAAACATTGCATCACATGTTACAGAGTTTTAGAGTTGTCTATACAATCATTTAGAGCTTTTCCAGAATAGGCCTCTCAAGAAAAACTGGTAGAGGGTTAAAAACCCTTGTCAAGTTGTTGACAAGGGCAAAAATACCCTCATAACAAAATTGAAGTAAACTTTTTCTATTAGTTATTAGATAAGGCAAAATCCGACAAACACTTATACATAAACTCCACTTTACTTTGTGATCCTTTATAACTGAAACTCATCAATTTTGGATATTTTGGTTAACTTGATTAAATTATTTTGACTGTTGTACAACTTTTAATCTTGCACATGAGCATAATGTTTGATGTTATTGGTTGCGAATTGTCAAAAGTTATAACAAAGATCTTGAAAGGCAGATTGTTGTGTTTCATTTTCACTTTCAAAAGTTGCTATGAAAATGCCAGGCCAGGGGCTAAAAAAGCCCTTCAAAATATTTGTTGACCTTTCTGTACCAGAGAAATCATTTGTAAATGGATTGATAATTAGCACTCTAGGCCGGTATGAAGCAAGGGGCTGTAGCCCCCAAATAAATGCTAGTAGAATGGTTTTATGTCATAAATAGATGCCGCCATATATAAATTTTCATTTTTCAGCCCCCCCCTAATATGTGACTCCTTCCTACGGTGCTGCATGTACTAGGGGAAATTTGGGAGGCAAAAATTCAGATGTAATCTTTCACACTAGGAGTTTTGATCCAAATGTCTGCCTCATCTGCACTTGAGGCTTTTGATGACCCCAAATTTTCTGTAAAAATATGTCATCTGGCTGCGGCATTTTTTTAAAAATAGTATCTAGAAGTAATTTGTGCCATAAATGCAAAGCAGACAAAAAGAGAACTTGCTTGACCAATAACAAGCCTGTCAAAGCATATGCTAAGATATAAGAGAAGGATGCAGTTGTTATCCAACAATGACGAATATAACCCCAGTTCCCAGCAGTCATCCAATACAGCACATGGCTCATTTTTGCAGGATCTATTTGATCAGATGGCAGCAAAGCAAATCAAAGTGACTGAAAATCAATTGTTAGCATATTCGATACTTGCATATCAGAGATAGCAGATTAGTTATTTTTCAGATTAATCTCTTCAGATTACAAACAGAAGAGGAAAATTTTTACACCAAAAATATCAAAGTTTCATTTCTTTACAAGGAGTGGAACTGTCTCCGCAAAATCTTCAGCAGCCCCCTGAAGGCACCATTACTTAAAATAGATCATTCTGAAATCTTCAAGAGGGTTATACAGTGTGAGGGCACAAATGCAAATAAGATCAAAACACTCTTGTGGATTGGGGCAGCTAGGTATGGGAGTCTGTAATTTGAAAAACTTTTGTCACATTTGTTTGTGTATTTATTCTCAGCATCGACTCTACATGATTTGATTGTCATGCTGCACCTGCACTTGAACTTCGAAAGCTTTGTCACACCCGAGATCTTGGAGTAAACCTCTTTCCCAACCAGTGAGGGTTAAAATGAAAAATATATAAAAACATCTTTCAAAATCCAATCAAACTTCTAAGACAATGATAGTAACTGACAACATTGAATGACAACAATAAATATTGCTGTCAAGTGAACAATAGGATCAGTACCAAACTGTTGAAATTACAGTATTATTGTGAGTGCTTGTGTAACTGCCTGCTGGCATTAAATGCAGTCACAGACATCAGGGCCAGGACCACTCAACAGAAGTAAGCTGTATGACGTTTCCATTCACAGGTGTCACATCAAATCCTTAATTTCCCTACATGATATTGTGCAAATCCATTTAAAAGCATGCTAAATACAAAAGCATCCTCTTTATGTTTGTTGAGAATTTAGGCCCTCTTTTTGTGAACTAGCTAGACTTCGTCGTGCAAAGTTATTATAATTATTTAATAAACATCAAATATTTTTATATTTGAAATAACTTAAAACATGTGACAGAGTTTCCAGAGCCTTTGTTTGAATTATTAGAGATCGATTTCGTATTTGAATGTGAAACAAATGCTTTTAAAACAAGGAAAATGGGAGAGGTTGTTGAAGCTAAAAGAAAACATGATTGAAATTGGCCTAAATTACGTTTAACTCTCTTTCCGATTCTGAAAAATGTTGACAACGTACCAACAAATAAAGTTGAACAAGCAAGGTAAATAATTATGCAAATTATGGAATATTACGATGAGAAGATAAAGGGTTGAGGTGTGCCTCCCAATTCTTAGATCAAGTTCACATGATGCATAATTCAGTAAAACGGAGATAACAGAAACTAAAGCCAAACCCCGAGAGTGAGAACACGAGAGCCTCGCGGCTGAATCAACCATTCCCGTTGATTTCGGCTTCAGAGATCTAAACATTCTCAAAACACTTACCTTGTTTGTTATTCTGAGATGTTAATTCTGCAATTTGCAGTTCCTTCAAGGCCACATAAAGATGATAAAAATTGGATTCAAAATCTTGAATTGGTAAATTCAGATCGTTTCTACAAGGCCGTGTGCCAATCGCAAGGGAGCAGCATTACCACTCCCAGAATGCATTGTAAGCTTCAGTCAGTTGGTTGATCCCACCCTTCGACTTAAATGCTCCTTCGCAGTAGCAGATTAAATCATCGAGACAACGCAGTAAGTCCAGCACAAACATTACGGTCATTATTTTATCATAAATTTAACATGAATTTTTATTGTAAGCATTCGTTACAAGTTCAGGGAGGGTATAAAGAATTTTTTGTTTGAGGCATACCCCCTGTTGGTTCTTAGGGCCGGATATCCGAGGTGTAGCCTACGCTCAATGTTTCTTTTACAGAGCATCTTATGTACAGCTAAAATGGTTTCTTTTCGTGAAAATGTACTCCTTTTCAAACAATGCTAGATAGATCTAGCTATTGTTCTTACATTACTTGTGTATGACACATGAAATTATCAACGATGGGTGTGGCAAAAAATTCATAAAATTAGGGGAAAATTTATATTAATTTGAAAGTCAAAGTTTTATTTGTCTAGGAGAGTAAAAGGAGATCCAGCATAGAATTTGATGATGAATTTTAGTAACTTAGCTGACTTCACTTGTGCCTTTCTATTGGGACGACAAACAACAAAGCAATGTAATAGCAAACAGTGAAAAGCAACGACCAGAAGATTTCATCTTTCAGACATTAGCGACTAAACGAACTAGAGTGTGGTGAAGGGTTAAAGGGTACACACTACACAGGGTGTAGAGCATGGACATAAGAACCAGAGAGGCACCAGACACACGTGCCCCACCCCCTCCCCCTCAAAAAATGTACAAAAATCATTGAAAGCCTTTTTCTATTTTCAGAAACTGCCACTCAATGAAAAAAGTTCCATTCAAGCGTCGTGCCTGTGCAAGTTTGAGATGCCTCTACTGCACATAGTGTATATATTCCATGAGCTTTAGTGTATATTGTAAATGTGCAGACTCGAGTCCAGGAGGAACGTATATCCCACTGCCCTTATCATGAGGTGAACCCATGCGAATTTACTTGAAGTTAACATACTATGTCCTGGAGAAGCGGGCCAGCCTGATTTGCTCATACCCATCTCTTGCTCAATGAGATTTGGATACCATGAGCTGAGTGTTTTCGAATTAATTCACCCTGGGAAGGTTGCAGCCAGGCTTTGTGCGCCAATTTCTTTCTAGATTTTGTTTTAGGCCATCCATCTCGAAAAGGAGGCTAGATCTGGCCGGTGTGTCTGAGAAAATATTGCCCATACTAAAACAGGTTGGAAACTGTCCAAACTCGCGAAGTGTAGTAGCTCAGCGTACCAGGCTGGCACAAGACGCAGACTTTGGATGTTGAAACTGGATTAAAATGAGCTTTCTGATTTTTCCGCCTTCAAATTTTCAAAATCCCCTAAAAGCAATAGAATATTGGAACAAAAGAAAGAGACACATTCGTAAATTCAATTCACTATTCATTGATCAAAATTATATTACAATTAATTACAAAAAAGGTCAACTATACAACAAATCCCATAAATTATTATCAATCTATATCCAAAAGTTTTCTAACGAGAACGGTGAGAAAGCACTGCAGAGATTGTGCAATGGTGCGGCGGTATTGCCTCGAGATAAAAGTGTACCTATTCTAGGTGAAGTGGCAAATTTAAATGCCATTTACAACTTGATAACACGACGGTACTGGGCCTTATTAGCCACCAACATCTTAAAGACATTGGGGCTCACACTTTGGTTTTGAAGTTTTTGAAAAGCGATGCATAAGGGCAGGGATGTAGTAGCCGAACTAGCCCACCAAGATTTTGTAGAAAGTCAAAGGAATGCCCTATGCATGTACTTGCAGATATT
Source organism: Pelagia noctiluca (assembly GCA_963924455.1). Classification (NCBI taxonomy): domain Eukaryota; kingdom Metazoa; phylum Cnidaria; class Scyphozoa; order Semaeostomeae; family Pelagiidae; genus Pelagia; species Pelagia noctiluca. The sequence continues at coordinate 16,371,024 of OZ004322.1, read as the reverse complement.
GTCCCTTTCTCTCAATGGGAAAAAGTGTCTTTGAAGCGCCTCCCCCGAGCGTGCCCACAAAGTTTGATATGCTTCTTACAGCATGTATCTGCATAAGGGGTAGTAGAAGGGCTATATTAATCGCTTTCTTGGTATTGGCTTGCCTTGGCCAGGGTTAGTGCGGGGTCTCGAAATGTTTGAGGTTTTAGATTTTCAGCTAGCATCAGCCATTCACAATTTTCAACTGAGCAACGTATCACCAGGACACAAATTACTGATTTTCTAGAAATATGGCATTCCACATAAAATTATATTCTGATTTTGCCGCCAGCAGCAAAATGTAGAAAAATACGGATATTCTCTTGCCAGAAATAGAAATACATCACTTTTGGTTTACGTATTCTTGAATTTGAAATGTGCCTTTTTACGATCAAAACGTTGGACCTGTACAAGTTAAAAGAGAAAATTCACCCTACTAAATTGCACCGTAATTGAATGCTTTGTTCTGCAGTACATTCTTTCTACAAATAACCATTTACAGAAAACCTGGCATGGCACTAAAAACTATACAACTGCAAATGCTTGAAACCATGCCTGATTTTTCGTTAACACCTAAACATCCACAATCAAGGAAATTCATAAAGTAGCTACGTACGCAGCAAGAGGGGGGGGGGGGGGGTGGTCTGACGGACTAAAAGCGTTATGCTTGCATGGGCGATGAGTTGTATCAGGGGATGTTGTTTTGGTGAGTGCATAGCTAAATATACAAAAAGATAGAAGAGGCGGACATCTGAAAAGTTTACTGCGCACATAAGTGATTGCTCCTAATCTATTTCACGTTAATATAAGATTATCATTCAAAATTGCTGAGGGAATCAAGAATATTATAGAGCATACTCGGCGCAATTCATTTCAGGCTCCATCACTATGCCCCCTCGATTATCTGCGATGGTAGATAGAATTCGAGGTAATGATTGCTCGTCTTGATGTGCATTTTCACGGAAGAATATTTCCAGGAACAGCCGAGCAGCAAGCGGGAATTTTTGAATTTACACCTTAAATTTCACTTCTACTTTCGCATAGTTTCTATTAATCGAGATAATTTGTGAGAATGAAAAATGATCCGAGCAGGATCCGAACCATTGCTTTACCGATTGAGTTATCGTCGTAAGCAGCAATCGCTCCAAACTTATAGGCCCCTCGCTACACTAACATCTCATTGAGGGGAGGAGTTTCATTAAAATATTTCTTTCTCATAGGGTAAACATTCGGACTTCACAATAAAAGTGATTGTCCTTCAAGAAACTGCCTATGATGCATTCTTGATCTGACGAATTCGTCCTAAATACGCAAACTTGTAATGCATCCGGGCTATCAGCAATTTTGAAGTTTTAACCAATCAAATGACTCAGATCGCTACTTGAGTGTTGACATTTTCCTCGATCTTATACATGAGTGGTTTAGGCATTTTTTGGTAATCAATGTCAACAGGTAGAGGTATCTTGAATTCTAAATTCACAAATATTGCTTCCAGCCATTTCTCCAAAACAGCGAACGAAGGCCTGCAAACATAAACATATATTTGAGTGAAATGAATTTGTGGTCACGAAAACCTGTGTTAACGTGACCAGAAAAAGAGAGTAGCGAAACCAAAAAAATGATGTAAGGAAACCAAAAACTTATTGCATAGAAATCACCCACCTACACACTCAACTCAAAGCAAATATCGACAAGGAAAATTATCTCGACTCCGTTGTGGTTGAAAACTGAATGTGAAGGTTTTTAAAACTTCATTTAAATGGAAATGGCCGGCCTTTAGGATCGTCTTGACTTCTTATAAAGTTACTCTTAAAGTCTAATTTGTAATCGCTCATAACTTTTAATAAAGTGTCTTGATGGAATGCTACCTAAAGTAAATCACACACGAAAAGACGACGACGGAGAATGTTATGACTATCCTCCCTATGTTCTTGCACAGAATATGGTTCTGAAACCTTCTTTTTTTCCTTTGTTGCCCCATGCATTTATCAACTTTATCAAAACGAACTATTTCCTGCTTATCTAGCCCCCCTCTGTAGAACATTGTTGATTAGGACCAGAATACTTTAACTCGTTGCAAAGTCAGTCTTTAAACATTCAAAACGATGGGAGGGGGGCTGATATTACATGAAAGCAGTTTTTCTAGATTTTCCAAAATATTTCATCTAAGATTGTAGTTAAAAACATTCCTTTTCTGACTTGTTTGTGTGCTGGTTTCGTAACAATAGCAATTTTGAAGAGAAAGATAATGCTACAGTAGAATCCCGATAACTCGAACATGCGATAACTCGAACTCTCGCTAACTCGAAAAGATTTAGCATTCCCCTTGAACCTTATTCATGTTATCGGGGGCCTTGATAACTCGAACTATTTTGATCGTCCCTTGCTTGTTCGAGTAATCGGGATTCTACTATATATGTATCAGAGCAATGGGAGAAAAACGGAAGAAGGAAGCATTTCCAGTACTTCATGTATAGATGGAGTTCTCTGGCTTAAACCAAGAGTGAAGGATTAACCCTTTCCTACAAACTGTTGCTCTGGAGCAACAATCTCAAACAGGTTTTTCAATCATAATTTGAGTATTTTTTACACGTGAGAGAAAGTTTTGACCTAATTCTGTAATTGAAAATTTAAACCATGTGGAACTGGAAGCCTCAGTATGGTATAGTAGGACATTTATCTGCAGCCTTTCGTGCAAGCCTTCATTTGGGCCATATGAGAAAGATGTCCTTCCTCTCTAATCGCTTCTGGAAGGCCTGGTCTGTTTTGGGATAAAAAATATCGGTGAAATTCAAAAGGGCCCCCAAAAACATTTTCTTTACCACTTTTATATCTACATATCGATGTACGAAGTCTGTATATCGGTTTTCCTTGAGAGTGCTCAATACATAGAGTAGAGCATGATCTATACAAATTGATAGAAAAGAGACAAGAAACTACTCTTTCATCTCGACAAGCCTGTTTCGTGGTTTCCCACTCATCAGGAGATGTACTTATCTTTTGTTCTGAATTAGTACATCTCCTGATGAGTTGGAAACCACGAAACAGGCTTGTCGAGATGAAAGAGTAGTTTCTTGTCTCTTTTCTATCAGTTAGTATACATATCGATATATGTTATTAGTATGAGAATTACTTTGGTGTTATGATTATTGATAAATCAGACAGGAAAGTATTGAGGTCTGCGAGGAGACAAAAAAGCTCGATAAAATCATGAAATAGATACATCAGAGGAGTGTCCAGTTTACAGAGGGAAGTCTTGGAAAAGAGAAAGAAGGGAGATGGAGAAAATAGAGAAACAAACACATCGTACGAGAGAGGAGGATGCGACGAAGTGGTTGCGTTTGTTGATGCAACGCCAAATGAAGAATTAGCAAAAGTATAAAAGGCACTGAAGGATTCGGAACTGAAGGAAAACAAAGTGTGTAAGTAATCCATACCTTTGTTCTGGATCTGTGCAGCAGGCTTTAAAAGCAAGTCGATAAAATGATTCAGGACATTCTTTGCAATACATTTTCATGAATTCCTCTTCATCTAAGCCAAAATCCTGAAACAGACATAGTTTAAAATTAAGCAAAAAGGAATTTGAAATTAAAGAAAATTATAAATGGTATTATGGTAACAGATAACAAATGTGTCTTGGGTCATGTCGAGTATAGTTTTTATATCATCACACTTTGTATTAAGTGTTGCTATCTCCAATCGCATTACGATTTTACTTAAAATTGGCCTCTGAAGCCCTTTACTGGAGAGGTGTGAAAATACAGCTTGGGATGGGGACGCTAGAGCAATAATAGGTTAAGCCAGGATACCAGGTCGGTAAGGGGCGTATTGTAATTCAGAGTGGATCCCAGCCAAAAAAGTCACCATTATCTTGCCATTCCTTAAATACCTAACACAATGATAAATTGTACAACATAAACAGTCCAACAGACATTGAGTTCGAACCCCTTCTAAAAGTGTTGACTTTCTTTAAAACATGGCTGCCGAGATGATAGATTCGGTACCAGCCTCCCAAGATGGCAGACTCGGTACTAGACTCCAAAGATATATCATGGGTTTTAGGTCGAAGGTGAACATAAAGAGCTAGCAAATATTAGATTCCTTAGAAAACAGTGGCAGCAATATTCTTTAGAAGGCTAAAAATGCTACCTAAAATGGTATGGCAAATACTTACTGTGTCTTTCGTCATATTGCTGAGGGGATATTTATTTTCCCTCTTAGGGATGTAAATAGAGATTTTTTAATGTTTTTCACTGGTGGGAAAACATGAAAGAGGCCCAAAACTTCAATCACTGGGGGTTAAGTGGTATTTTTCTCCCACACTGCTAGGGCATGCTAAGGTCCCTACTAGGAAAAGTGGCCAACCAGTCAGTAACTTTAAACATTTCCTGAATTTCAGCTGCATTCAGTTAGTTGTAAATAGAGGATAAAAACACGAAACTGAAATGTAAACTTACGAATTTCCTCGGAAGAAAATCAGGATCTGACTTGACACGTCCGATCATCTGCAAATAATCAGATTTTAATTTGTTGTTCAGAAATAATTTACTACCAATATCATTAAAACAAAGATGCAATAGAAATAGGATGAATTTGGTGAAAATAAGATAACTTTAAATAAGGCAGTTTTAATACCTCACAGAGAATTATTCCAAATGAGAATATGTCGACTTTTTCGTCGTATTCCTTTCCTGTAAAAATCAGAAACACGTCAGATTAAAATAAACTCAATTTCTAAAACCTAATTACGGCAGAAGTTTGAAGACTCCAATTTCTAATATCATCTTTTCTTATTCATTCTAAATAGGTTTTCTTAGCAGGGTCTTTATTAGTCTCAAGCTCATGGAAGATGAATCTTCAGTACTTGAGGATAAAGTGCTATGCCATTTGTCAAGGTACCTTTTTCACCATAGTTCTCGGACTTTAGGGTATAATTTTTGAAAAATTATCTAATTAACGAGTATATAATAATAATAATAATAATCTCTTTATTTACAGTTGGTGAGAAGATAGCTAATGTACACAATTAATTATGTGCAAGCTAATTTATACCAACTATTTACATACAAAAATTGGGAAATTTTATGCCTTTGTTAAATCTGAATACGTTTTCGGCACTCTTTATTGTATCAGGCATGGAAGTGTGGAATATGTGTATCAGGCAGGGAATATCTGAGGTGTGAGAAAAGCAACCAGTTAAAAAAGAATAGAAAAAAGAGCTAGGAAACCAAATTTTGAAATTCAGCCTACCTTTCATCATTTCTGGTGCCATCCAAAATGGAGAACCAACAACTGTTAACCTGCAATAGATCAATCATTTGAATAGAATATTGAAAAATAAAGAAATTAAGAAAAGTTTAGGTTTTGAAGGTAAATGTCATTAAGCCCTAGCCCTACTATAAAAGAAAAGTCGTAATTTGATAACAAGAGTCTTGCAGGCCCTTCAGTCCTTGCAGTGAAAAGCCTGGAAGTAGCACAGCAACCCTTGTAAAGAGAGTAATTAACTACTAATTCCTGAGTGGGATAAATCTTATTGTGAGGTGAAGGTATGGAATCAGAATAGAGAATACAGTAAACATTTGCAGATGAGAGCCTCTGTAATTAGGCTTTACCCAAAAAGGTTTTTAATCATCAGGAGCATTTCAACGATCTGTATTGGGATGGGTGGTTTAAATGCCGGTTTTACTTTGTAATCTCTGTAATCTTAATCCAAATAAATGCTCTAACAAAGATGTTGGAACATTTGTGCTCAAACAGATAGTTAGAACATCTATACTGAGAAACGTTTAAAGATGCAATTTATCTTTGAATTACTATAATTCGAGTAGAGCTTGCCCATCCTGGCTTATTTCTCGACATAGAGCAATTATATATCAAAATTGACCCAATTAGTAAACAGAAATGTCCTTCTGTTTTGACGCTAATGGGTTTTGCAAGACATGACTGTTTATCAATGTTTTAATTCTACTGAATTACCTTTACATATTCTAAAAACTCCGGATATTAGGCTCTCGTAGAGTCGTATCTAAAAAGAAATATACCAAAAAACAAACCTTTTCTTTGGAGCAGGAGCTCTTCCTGGACTTAATGGCATTATCGTTGTGGGAGAGATAGAGTTAGAGTCAGACAATGGGGAGACAGGATGAGGAGGGGATTTCGATAGAGGGGGCGGCTTGGACAGAGAAGGAAAGGGTAAAGGTGACAAGAGAGGTGAACGGCATGGGTCTTCTTGCTGAAGAGCTTTTGCCAGCCCAAAATCCGCTACGATGATGGTTTTGCCATGCTAAAATAAAAAGTGTAATGTTTAAATCAAATAGTTGTTTAGACACAAAACTTTGAAAACCTTGAAATAACTGAAAGAGAGAATCAGAAACAAAGCGGAATCTACTGAAGATTTCATCGTCGATGCTCATGAGGAAAAATACAAGAAAGGGAACTCAAAATTCTGTCTGCACGAATTCGATTTTCAACATGGAGCTTTTTAAGTCCTGTAATGAAACAACCACTCCACACAGTTAAGTCTTAATATCAGCATAAACTCTATGAAAGTGAACTAGTTAAGTAACTCTTATGTTGAGCTAAAACTTGAATGATAACACGTGTCCGTTACGTGAAACTCTGAATACGTCGTACCTATTTTCATTTTGCAGTGATAACCGATGTGTGAAGTGATCAAATTGCTTCGTGCAGTGATTCTTAGGAACTAGTAGCATTTTTACACGATCTAATATAATACGATTCACAAAATCCCCCCTTCTTTCTGGGGATTCACCTTTTCTTTTAAGATGAAGCTTTTCTTGCAGAAAGAACAGTCAATAGAAATTGCCTAAAACATTACCCAAACATGCTAAATTCTTAAATATTTGCGTTGATAAATTTGTCTTAAAATTAGGTATGGAATAAGTAGTTTCTCGCAAGAAGGTTTTGCTATGATAAAAGACAATCCTAGAATCAAAACAGGTCTTTTAAGGCTCTCATTTAATACATCTAGCTCAGATGCCATTTAAACTTATCAAAAGATGATCTTCCATTAATTTTCTGTTTGTTTTACAAGAACACTCTTATTTGTGATTGGAACTTATCAGTGCGAGTGCAGTACAGAAGTGACAGAATGGTATAATAATGATGATAAACACAAACCTTATCGTTACTAATGAGACAATTTTTCGAAGTTAAATCTCGATGAATTACATTCATGTCGTGGAGGTATGACTAAAAAAAAGAAATAAAGCTTGCAGAACTGACAAAAAGTCTCTCCTAACACTATACTGAACATCCTCCAAAGTGCTCATGGTATCCCTTATTGAACTGGACACCCTCCAATGTACTGATGGTATCCTTCTACAGTACTGATGGTATCCTTCTACAGTACTGATGGTATCCTTCTACAGTACTGATGGTATCCTTCTACAGTACTGATGGTATCTCCCACAGCACTGAATCGTATCCCTACACAGTACTGTACATCCTCCACAATGCAGTACTTAAGGTGTCCATCCAAAGTGCTGAACATCCTCCTTAGTGCTGAATGGTATGTAGCTATGCCCCACTGTACTGAACACTAATCAATATAGCGATACTATCCCCCACAATTTTGATGGCATCCCTCTTCTGTACTGAACATCCCCCACAGAACTGATAGTATCCCTACACAGTACTGTACATCTTCCACAGTACAATACCCAGGCAGTCCCCTACTCACTGTACTGAACACTCTTCAATATAGTGATACTATTTCCCAGAGTACTGATGGTACCCTTCAACAGTACGCATAACGACAGGACATGGACTGCAATCTTGAAAGTCTATTGAAGATTTAATGAATTCATAGCATAAGAAAGCCTCACCACACCAGATGCAATATCTTTGGCGAAATGAACTCGTTCTTGCCAGGATATTTCTTGATGCTGTTTGAAAAAACAACAAATACCATCAAATTCACCATATTACCAAGTTCAAAAAGGCATCATCAAAACTCTCACGAATCTTGACAAGCTTTAAAATCATTTACTAAGTGGAATAATTACCTTGTTTTTAAGTAATTGTCTCAGGGTACCACCCGAAATATATTCTGAAATGAAAAAATATCATAAATTGAAAATTTGAACTAAAATAAAAGTTTCATGACTATCGGCAATTTCATGCTGCAGAAAACGGGCCAAATATATCACGCAAGCAACTCCTTCAACGCAGTGCAAATTAATTTATGATATCCCTAATTAGGCCCTACTAGGCCCTATTCATAATCAAACTCAAGTCTACAGTCTTTGATCAATATGAAACTTCATGGATATAAAAAGAGGCATTTTTGTACCCCGAAGCTTGATATCATGTTTGCTATAAATATTCATAAATAAAAGAGGACTAACACCTTTCATTTCAAAACAGCCACAACAGGCAGAAAATTGAAAAGGCCTAGACACAAAGATTCAGCGTACCAAAGTATAAAACGTTGTTGTACTTTGTTGATAGTTATCAATAGGCAGATAAACTTACTATCTTTTTAAGGTATTGGTTTATGCACAAAGTAAACAGGGCTCACTGAATAGGTAAAACTAATCAAAGCAGTGCATTGATAGTTGATAGATAAACACACTTACTATCTTTGTAAGATATTGGTTTATGCACAAGGTGCAAAGGGCCAACTGAATAGGTAAACTAATCGAGTAGTGCGACTCTGGTCCTTCCTCTCGATGCGATCACACCTCGTGACTCATTTTCCATTTTGCCTGGAGTTACAGATAAAAAGATAAAACTAATTCGCTTCTAAACCACTTACCTGTGATTATATGAAGTAATTTATTTTTGTACATGATTCCAATAAAACCAAGAACATTCGGATGTTTTAAACTCTTCAATAACTGCACCTGTAACACAAAAATAAGGTGTAATCCTACCAGTTTTAAACATACAATTAAAATAATGTCTAAGAAGGGTTGCGGGGGTGTGGCAATTTAATCAGATTCTTCGGTTAACAAGCTACAAGAAGATGGTTTCAAAATCAATGTTACTCATAGACAAGTGATCTATTTGGCTTTTTCTGGGATTTTTTTTATTTAGATGCCAAAACCTAGAGTAGAACTATTGGAAAGCGTGTGGTAAAATTTACAGCCAAGTAATTGTATACTAGATTTTATATTGAGGAGTACTCAAAGAGTGCTTAGCAGCAATAATTTGAAGACTAGAGCTTCAATCACAATCTCATTATCTTCATAAGGTATTGATTTATGAACCTGAAAAATGAAACGTATTTCTTCAATAAGCTAAGCTTTTTCACGAAAGATTCAAACAAACAGTGATTGAAATGAAAAGATTCTAACATACTTCGTTCAAGAAAGTTTCTTCAGCATCTTTGCTAACTTGTTTTAATTGTTTCATCACCATTTCCTCGCCAGTTTTGCTGTGCTTTACCTGATAAAACAAGGAACAAATATATGCTAGCTTTTCAACTCATCGAGGTAGGAGGCATATCGAGCTTGGGGGTACGATGCTTGGATGGCACCTTTTTGATTCATTTTAAGGGACAAGTTCGGAAAGTAAAAAGAGCACTTCGTTGTTTTTTGGCAAATCTTGTGGGGACACAACCCAGCACACCCAGTTCCTACGCCTCTGTTATAAATTAATTCTACAGCCAATCGAATGGGTTTAGGGTTCCTGGCTTAATAATGGAGTATTCCCTATTTGTAGAAATGTCTAATACTCTTACACTTGTAAAAGGCATTAAATGATTACTGTAGGGTCTGATATGGCCGAATATGACCGAATCATGAAAATCATGTGAGACAATTGAGAAAGTGCTTGCAAAGGAATAAAACTGAGTAATCTTTGTGGTTTGAATTCTGAACAATGAAGCATTTAGCTATCACATAGCTAAAATATGCAGCAGTCATTGGTTTTCCTTGTAACGCGTTGCTGAGGGTCTTACAGTAAAGGCTCTATTAAGCCCCCAGGGAGCTTATCTAATCTTAGAAGCTATAGAGCGGGGCCTATTTGAGCAGGTGCTTTTTAAAAAAGGGTTGGGAGAAGAAATTCTTAATTCTCTAGCATGCAAAGTTAGAAATTCGCAATATTACTACGATGGAATACATCCATTAACCATCTCTTACTCATTCATATTTCTGTAGTTTCTCTTGTATGAAGAGGGGGCTTAAAAGAGAAGGGTGGCTTAATAGAGCTTGAACGGTATCCCATGACGCATTGCGTGAAGTGAGATGCGCAATCTTTTGCGTTTTTAGAATAGAAGAAACTTCATACCTTGACAACATCACCGAAAAACCCCTTTCCAATGAGGTCACCATAGATAAGATCAGACGGCCTAAATATTTGGCTGTTTTGTTGTTCTTCAGTTTTGAATGACTGAGCTCGGTGAAGCGTGGTGTAGGCCCTGACCATATCTTTTTGCATGCTGTCACCATTACTGAAACGAACAACAATCAAATGTTACTATACGCACCCTGGGGAACGTCTGTGCAGTACTATAAATGATGTTCAGTACTGTGGAGAAATACCATCCAGCGCCGTGGAGTGAGAATTTTGAGTACTGTGGAGTGTGTACTGTGGAGGTATATCATCAATACTCTGGAGGATGTTCAATAATGTGGAGGATATCATCAGTACTGTGGGGGGGGGGGGGGGGGCTACTGTGATCGGACACAATTCAATACTGTTGAGAGTACTGTTTAGTATTACCTTCCAAGTGCTTGTGGTTTCTCTCCACAGTACTGATGATACACAGTACTGAATTTCCTCCAATGTACTGATATCGTAAAAGTATGAAGTTATTAAACTAAGCCAATCTTAGCAAAAGATGCCAATCTTAGTACATTTGAAAGCGAAGAAGCAACAAATTGATGAAAATTAGAAGCTTACCACTCCATATCTGTAAGAGATCGACTTCTAATCATTCGTCTTATATTTTTCTTATTTACGTCAGATCTTAAAAATTCTTCGTTTATCTTCCTTGTAGTATTTATAGGGGAATGATCTATAGCGGGAGATTTTTCCAACTTCTTCCTTTGCCTCGCCTTCACGTGCTTTTGTTTCCAATCCGAGGCGTCACTCGTCGCGCGTTTAAAAACACTGAAATTGAAGAAAGACAAACTCCGTTCGCGCTTTTTATCGTCGGTGATGTCGCCTTCTAAAATGTTCTTATCTCTGTTCTCGGTATCAAGCAGCCTCTCTTCCGATCGCGATGTTTTTATCTTGGGGAGTGATTGCGATTCTTTGATTACATCTTTGTTCGTCTTGTTTCGTTCGACCGTCACGTGTAAGGTTTCTGTTGGTTTATCGCGAAGGAGCTTGCTGACCTGGAAAATCATTGATTTTGATTACACAGAGGTAGAATTTCAGACAGGGCAGTAGTAAGCATCTCAAACCTGGGGGACAGGACGCTCCAAGGGCACTTTTTTCATTAAGGAATAGAGAGTAAAAAGGGTACTTCATTGTATTGTGCAAACTCTTTGGGGTTGCGTGCCTCTAGTGCCCTCCGGCCTTACGTCCCTGCTTTCAGAGAGAACATATGTCTTTGTTTTAAACTTTAAAAGTTTCACGCAGGTAACTTTAAGTTTCCTGATCATCAAACAACTTTTGATTACATAATAAGTAAAAAGATGAAAAATAACATTATATAGAAATAAAGCAGCTAAAGTTTTTCATTAATGCAACAATTTCAGTGCTAGTAAAATCATAAAATACATTGAACTTGTTGATAACATATGCTCCCTTGTTCCGTATTTGTTTGCATCTTCTCCCTTGACACCCATGAATTAACTCGTATAGATACTCCCCAAAATGTTCTTTCCTAATGCACCTGATAATCCCCAAATAAATGCTTCCTCCTTTGCTCCCAAGAAATATTTTGCTTTGCTCACCAAACCCTTGTTACTTCATGCCACCTCGATAAATCAACAAAATAATTCAATGAAAACATGAAGGTCAGGGACGCAATGTAGTTGAAAATGGTGAGATTAAGATTGATTATTGCAGGCAAATCAGCAAAGACAACAAAGCTATGAAATAAAGCTGCTACTCCCTGATTCCTCAAATGTAAAGGTAGAGTCCTAGCTCCCTGGAAATAATTTAGCACTCTCCCCTTCTCCTTATAGATGATTGAGCAATTCATCTTGCTCCCAAAACCCTTGGGAGAAGCTCCCCTCCTTACTGCCTCACATACATACACTTAAACCTATTTTGTTGTACAATCAACTTTTATATCAGATATCGAGTCAATGCAATAATAATAGTGATAATCTTTCTATGTTAGACGTTACGTAGTACTGACTAAGACAAATAAACATGAACAAACTGAAAGCTACATCAAGTATGACCGCTCTTATTATTTTTGGCAAAAGACCAGCGAAAACATAAATTATCAAGAAACCAAGTTTTGTCAGTGTTTGAAAATGATTTGCAAAGGGAACTAACGAAACTTTATCTGAGAGCCGATTCCAGTTTTGGGTCCGGGATTACTTAAAGATTGGATCCCATTCTTCGTGGTATTTATTTTGGGATATCTAAGGTTTTTATTCCTCTGAGGTCATACTTGGTAATACAAGATATTGGGTTTTTCTGTTGCACACGATACATTCCAAAATGTGGTCAATATTACTTGAAATTGACAGAGCAAGAGGAAGACACTTGCTTTTTATACGACACTTTTGTAACCTATTGTTCAGAAACCAAATAAACTATTTTGAAAGAAGAAAACATGCTATGTACATGCAAAATATGAGTAATAATAAAACATAAATAACCTCTTGAATTGTTTCATCTGTCACCAACACTCCATTCACCTCAATAACTTTATCACCAGCTTTCAATGGAGTATTCTGTGCGGATTTGAATATACTGCAAATAAAAACAAAACGAAATTTAAAATTGAGAAGGAGCAGGATTGGAAAATCAATCGAAATGATTTCGCGAGAACGAAAATGACCCGAGTAGAATTGGACCCTACAACTTGAGTCAGAGGTCATGGCCTCTTTCCGAATTCAGCTTCTTGTCAAGTCTATTTCTCAACACCGTATCCATTGTTGAGGCTGCAATACAAAGTCCGTGAGGTGTTGGAAAGTCGTCGCCCTTCAATTGTCCTGTGTAGTTGTCAAAGAGCCCACATAGATTTAGGTCGTCTCTAGAATTGTGAGATTCATATGGCTTGAGTTGTCCGGGTACACGTATTTTTTTTATAAGCAATTGCTTTATAAGCAAGTCAGTACTCAACATGGCGAAAACTTAAGCAATCCCAGTAATGGATAGAGGAATTCTAAGCAATTTGGAAATTCTAGTTCTGATCCAAATGTCAAGGAAAACCGTGCAGCAAGCTATTAAGAAGTAGGTTATAGTGGATATCAGTACCCCTGTCACAACTTTGTAAGCAAGATACCATCGGCATTTGTTGTACAACAACTTTTGAGATAGTATTCTTAGAAACAAATCTTCAAGTATAAAAAGCTAAGCAATTGCTAAGCAATTTTAAGTACTCAAATTTCCCCTCTAGCTAAGCAATTTTGCGCAGTGGTTGGAAATGCTACCAGCTCAATATTTTCAATATCACAGAATTACTTTAGATTTCAACAATAAAGAAGAGATTATATTTGATTCAACGAAGTAAATAAAACTTTTTACGTTAAGCAAACTTTTTATGTTGCCCTTAATGTCAAAAATAGCTCAGTGCACTTCATTTTTTACATAAATGTCACCTTCCTCGCCTTAATTGTCAGTACATTCTTAGACATAACTTGCACGGGGTGTGATTTTATGAAGCTAATATTTCTACCTTAAATAATCATGAAACTTGCTAAAAACCTTTTCGTACAATAATCAGAGTGAAAGCTAAGAACCTCTGGTACCTAGATCTAGCATAGTTTCTTAAAAAAAATGAGTGTGATCAATCGCAGCTACCACTTAAGATATGAGATACTCATTGTAATATTGTGCTCTTAAGATAAGAATGATATTTAGGATTGAGATAATAATTACCATGCTTAAAAACGTCCAAACTTGTTGAGATAATCGATCGAACACAAGTCCAGAAAAGGATCAGAATAATCCAATCAACTCTTGTATAAAAGGAAGATTACGCCCAGATGGATTTAATAATCTGTAATCCCATGATAAGATTTTAAAGAAATAATACTTCGAAGCTAATATCAAAATTTTCATTAACAAGGCAATATGCGAGAAGCTGAAAACAGGTCACAAATTGATTGAAACAAAGCCTTGCCCAATTGCTTTCAGGCCCAATGACATGTACAGAACTGCGCAGGGGTAAATGTGAGTTGCGGGGTAGCGCAGTAGCAGATTTATAATAATTATTGGGCCTGTATCGAGAAGTCTTGGCCGGCAATATTAAAACATGACTTTCTAGGAGAGCATTGAAATAGAATTTCGTAATATTCTAATCTAGCTGTGATTCTCTTACATATTCCTATATTACACTAACATTGTCTGTAAGGGGTTTTTCTTGTTGAAACAAATATTATCATTCCATATCGGTCATTATCCTCAATATATCATCCCAATACAGAGGGTCCTTAAGGGGGCACTGATTTCAATTAATGACACTGAAATAATAAAAACTATCCTACTGAGGAGAACGCCCATCGACATAACAGTTTTTTTTTTCAAAGTACTTTTTAAGAAAGTAGTACAGGAATTTCTCGTAACTAGGTTTCTTATGAAAAGAGATAATACATCGAAGGTTATGTTGGAATCATGTACACTACACAGTAAAAAATAGGCAAAACTTGTCGGTCGAGAAACCATCCTCAGTGATGATAAGATATCTTAACACTGTTGATAGTTGATAGGCACATACGCTTACTATCTTCGCAAGGTATGGGTTTATGTGACAAGCACAAAGGGCCCACTGAATAGGAAAACTAATCGAGCAATACGACCCTGGTTCTTCCTCTGGATGTGACCACACCTCGAAATTCCTTTTTCCTTTTTTTGCCTGGAATTACAGAGAGCTGGTTAATTCTCTCCTCACACTTTGAGACAAATCTGAAGGTGGTTTCGAACCCGGGACCCCTCGAACAAGGGTCAAGGGATCTAACCACTCGGCCATCCCCGACTGAGGATGGTTACTTGACCGAAAACCTGTTGCTAATTTTTACTGTTGTTTATATGATTTACGATTATTTCATAATGGTAAATCTTGATACATGTGTAGAATTATTTGGTAAAAATTGAAAAATACGGTATCCCATAGTGAAAGGAACAAACCAGAGAGTTATGAGTATACACATCTGGCACACTGAGCAGCCAATGGGGAAATACCCGTCTATAGTTAATGGCATTAACTTTATGCGGTAAATGTGGCATGAAAGTGTCACCTGCCGAACGTATCATTGTGGCCTAGTTACCTTTAACCTTCGCTGTGTCAAGGGCTAAACATGGATTAGATATGAAAGGATGAAATTAAGAATTTATGAGCAAGTGTCTGAGCCGATAAAACAGAAACCTGCTAAAGTTCTGAGAAAAGTCGAACAATGGAGACTAGAATTGGAAATGAATTGGGCATAGTGGTTGCCTTTGGCGGGAGAGTGCTTCGCTTTGCTGATTCGAGGCAAACCTTCATAAAGATATCAGTCCATATGCCATACTACAAATGACAAATTTACCATTACCTCGAATATCCCAATTACAACATCCTAATTACAAGCAACAAGTCATTAACAACAAGCCCTGCATTCAGATTATCTGTTTTTGCAAAAATCATCGAATCAAGACTAGACTCTCCAGAATTACTTGAATAGCTTTTTCTAGCAAGAAACATGCAAATGTTAACAATAAGTCGTCGAGTTTAAATGGGTTTTTGATGCACTATTTTCAAGTCTATTAATGATTCTTAAATCTAAGTTTCTTCTGGTTTACTTCTACAAGTTTCTTAAATTGTCTAGCAATAGGTTTCTTAAAAAAGAATGTTTTTTATAAAAACAGGTGTAACCATTTCTCATTTTCAAGTAATTTCACCAACTCACTCGTTATCCTCAGAATTGCTGAAAAACAGAGCTTTACGCTGGAGAGCTCGCCATATGGATAGGATATCTTCAAACATAGAATTAGCAAAGATTCATCAGAGTTCAGTTTGAACTATTATTTACTAACAAAAACTAAGTACTAAAAGGTTCTATAATGATAGAAAGAAGGGCACCATTTCCCCGTAATGAAAATGCTATACACAATTATTCCTGGTTAAAACGACCTTTATAAGAATCACCAGGCTGAATTCTGGGTCAGGGTGTTTTGCTATCTCCAAAACTGTTCGGGATAAAGACAGGAAAACTCCACTAACTTAAAGTCCTTGCCTAGAATGGCATTTTGGACACAATTTGAGAGTCTTTAGTTGAGATACGATAAAAACACCTTTCGACCAAGTTATTAACTTGTAAGAGCTTTTCATCTTATCTTAAACATCTTCAGTGTAATATCATTTAGAATTTGAAGACTGAAGATGATTTAGATTAAATGAAAACCTTTTGCATGTGAATAGCTCTGTTGTAATGTGTTTTATGGTATCTTTATAAATAGCTGACAAACATATAACTAATCTGTATTTAATATCTAGTTCTTACCAAGGGCACTTGCAGAATCTCATCATAACTTGCTTTATAAACTCTAATCTTGTTTTCAAAACTCCAGCTTGTTATATTCAGCAATAATTTTCCCCAATAAGGAAATTCTGCTATTAAAAATCTTCCCTCAATTTTCACAACAAAAGGCTCGAAACGAAACCATAAATTCTGCAGCAGAGCTTAGACCAAAAACAGCTTCGATTCTGTTTCCGCGACCAGTAAATAGTCCTAGATCTTGTTTCCTGTCCATCCGTGTATTTATATTTCCTGGTCAGAGGAGTTAACATTTGACTTCCTTGATATCATCGTGTCATCCATACTTATATTTTTAAAACCGTGTCATTTATGTTTATAATTCTCAAAACCAAATAACGTATTCGTCGTGAGAAATATGTCACGGCCTAAATTGACGCATTCCAGCTTGTAAACATCAATCTAGGACCTAATTGACTTATCTAGATCGTCGACAGTTCTGACTTTTTTCAAATTAATTTTTTATAACAAGAAATTTCAAACTGCGTTTCTTTGAAATAAAACCTTTGTTCGACACAAGCTTCTGCTCTACAAAGTCTTCTGCTCGTTAAAAAGGATAAGGAGGTACTATCATAACTGTGGAGGATGTTCAGGACCTGGTAAATTCCATATACCCTAACTACAACCATTCCGGCGTACCTTTCGCCTATGATGACTCCGACAAAATTTAGTTACATTCTTAGCTAGACAGAATGATGTGTTTTATTCTTTGACTTTCTTATAATCATTTTTAATTTTTCCATCTGTTTGGTTATAGGTTTTTGAAATTAACCATGCAGTGGCAGTAACAACGCCCTTTAAAGTGCAGCAAGTTGCTTTTTATCAGATAAGAAATAAGAATAGGAAATATGAAATACTGTGGAAGAATACCATCAATGCTATCGAGGAGTTTCAGTATTATGGGGGGGATAACATCAGTACTGTGGAGGGTATTTAGAACTGTGGGGGATATTAACAGTAGTTGGGAGGGCATTCAATTGCGGGGGATACTATCAGTGCTGTGGATGATAATCAGTATTGAGGGGGGGGGGGGGCACAAGCACCTTAGGTATTACCTCCATAGTACTGATGGTGTCCCCCACAGTACTCAACATCCACTACAGTTCTGATGGTATCCCCCAAGAGTACTGAACACCCTCCACAGTATTGCACAGACGTTCCCCAGGGTTGTACTTTCCGAAGAGAACCGTTCAAAATCTCTAGCACCAGATGGCTGGTTCGCAGGTCCATGCCACTGAACATAGGTACTACAAATATCGTTACTTCTTCCTAGATTAATAACTACGTACGTAGCTATATCATTCAAGTTTTGAAATCTCTGATTCATGACTCCCCCGTGAGAAACATTGGCGAATTAACGAGACTAGCTAATTTCCAATATTTACTTAATATTGAATAGCCGACAGGTAGAAGATCGTCTGCTAACGAAATTCAGCAATAAAATTTGTTGAATATGAATATGTTTTCAGAAAGAGGAAATAGATTCGATTCAGATATATTTGCATTTCTATCAACGGGCGTTTTAATTAGCAGTTATGCGCGCAAACATATATCAACTTGCATATTCTACTTCCTTCAATTTACGTCATAGATTGAAATTCGGGAAATATAGTTTTCGCAAGGAATCGTATACCAATCATCGTTTCAAAAATCGTTGATAAACGTCAGGAGGTAACTTAATTACGCCTATGACACTTAGGGTTACTATTTTAGAGTGTGAAATCATACCATATAATTCATGCACTTTCTGAAAGTTCTACCTCAAAATCTATACACTATACCAAGCGGCAAGTCACTCCATAATAATCTCGTATTTTTTTCCTAAAAATCCTATTTTTCTTAAGAAATCCCTTGAAAAATCACTGGAAATCCTTTTGATATCAAAAAAATTTTGTAACCTTTGGAAGGGATTGAAATGCTCCTCGTACTATTTAAAGTGTTTGCACCTTAGCCGTGCGACGTGCGTAGGGCATTGTGGTGCAATGTGAAGATATGCTTCCCTTCCCTTAATTGCTGTTAATTTCGAGAATACTTTAGGATTTCCAGGGATGCAATAAATGACATCCCAAAACTAATGACCACTTTAATTATCAATGAAAATAACACCCAAAAGTTTATTTCCTGCTCGTGAAAAGGAACCCCAAATATGGCACATCCGTGCCAACTTACATGGAAATTACCCCAGAATCTAATTCAAAGCGTTGCCAAATCTTTTCGAATCTAAACTATAATTTCAAGAGTTTCCCTAAAGTATAATTCAACTAAACTTTACGATGTCGATTTATGTTGTTGAATTGTTCTTACTGTTAAAATTCTTTGGAGCCCTAATTTTGCAATCAACTGTTGACTCTGATGACCCGCTCTGTGACATCCTAGTGTGCTGCCAATTTGCTTGCTTTGTATTTGTTGCTTATTTATTGAGCAAGAAATGGCTAGCTGTAGCTTCTTCTTAGTTTTAGGATAATTTGAGGCTCGTGTTCTTAACAAATTGTTCTCATAAAAAGAGTGAATTTAGAAACCACGTGGTGCGTATAGAAATAGGAAACTCCAAAAGTAAGCGTTGGAGTTGGCGTTGGATGGGCGAAGAGGAAGATGAAGGCCTAGGCTGAGGCAGTGGGACAGAATCACTACTGACCTGGGCGGAGTGCGCCTGGGATATAACAACTACGGCGGCTGTAGAGCTTTGAAAATCATATAGCACCACTTACCTGTACCAATATTTCACTTGGGTGACATAATACTTACGGAAAAAAATCAGGAGATAGATGTAATAATAATGATAATAATAAAATAAAAGTTGACAAAACTTTTGACAGAAATACTGCTTTTTCTCTACTAATGTGATTGATAATGTTTACGAACAAATTTAGGAGATATATGTAAAGATGATGATAATAATAATAGGAAAGTTGACAAACCTTTTGACAGAAATGCTGCTTTTCCTCTTCTAATGTGATTGATAATGTTTACGAACAAATTTAGGAGATATATGTAAAGATGATGATAATAATAATAATAGGAAAGTTGACAAACCTTTTGACAGAAATACTGCTTTTTCTCTTCTAATGTGATTGATAATGTTTACGAACAAATTTATGAGATATATGTAAAGATGATGATAATAATAATAATAGGAAAGTTGACAAACCTTTTGACAGAAATACTGCTTTTTCTCTTCTAATGTGATTGATAATGTTTACGAACAAATTTATGAGATATATGTAAAGATGATGATAATAATAATAATAGGAAAGTTGACAAACCTTTTGACAGAAATACTGCTTTTTCTTTTCTTATCAAGTGGCTGCATCTGCTTTCCCAAAACCTCGTCTCCTAACTTTCGTTCTGTGTTTTTAGATTTATCAATCTGAAGCTTGATTCCTCTCTCCCCGATTTCGTTGGATTTCAACATGACATGTTGGATTGTGTGCTGTCCTTTTAAAACAATATTCTTCATTTTTCCAATTCGTTTCTCCAGTTGCGAAGCGTAGCAGCTCGAACTATTGGGAAATTAGAAAGACGTGACCTTCTAACATTATGTTGTCTGCATCATATTACATTTTGCTACTTTGTTATGATAATATTAGGGATGGCAAAGGATGCGAGCTTAGTAAACAGTATTTGTACAAAAAGAAATGCAAAACATCACAAATGAAAACCGGAAAATATTTTCTTTTTTGCAACAGGTGTAAAGGCCCTCACCTCATTTACAATTCAAATTACAAACTTGTCTCTCATATTTACAAACAAGCTACATGTTATATAGAAAATATCAATTTTTACCAAAAATAAACATAATCAATTATGAATGAAGGTAATGAATTAGAAAGTAAATTCTAATTGATTAACCTATACGAAAAACTATCCATAAGCCCATAAGCGTGGGTTCAAAATAAACGACATGCTTTTCCATATCCTATTGCTAGCACGAAATTGCTTAACGTTAGAATTTGAATGAATGAAAAATGACCTGAGTAGCATCCGAACCCAATTTCGGCGTGTTATTGCTAAGCCAACTAAGCTATGGGGCATTTACTTCACTACCATCTTCAACTGCACTGCACAACAACAACCAACTGTACAACAACAAACACCTAACAAATTATCATACCCAAATGTGGATCGAAATGGGCCGATCAGAAAAGAGGTGAATGATTGGTATGGTGTAGGAAAACCAATCAATACCCACGATCCAGTGAGCTAACCAATAACGTTTCAAAGAGTCCCAAGGCGATAACGAACTCCTTCTGTCTACGCAGTATAGGAGACCTGGTTTTGATGTAGAAAGATTCCAAAATACTTGGATAAATGTAGACCTTGCTCTGCCAATTATTTGACAGAAATTCCAACTATAGCTTGACCTATTTTCCTGGCTATATTGAAGTTTTGAAGCGACCAAAGACTGTTCCAAACAAACGAAAACTCACCAAAACAGACAATTCCTATCTTCGAGCGTGTATTCGTCCCCTTCGCCGATAAATCGCTTACATTTGCTGCACATGAAACATTCTGGGTGAAATCTCACGTCCCCGGCCACCTGGAACAGATAAACAAGGATTTCAAACTCGGAAAGACATCAAAATAACTAAATCAGATACAGATGCGAAAATAGTTACAAGGAAATTCGCTTTGATTTTGACTTAACTTTCTAATCCTCGTAATTCTAAAACCGTCAGCCTTTTAAACCCGAGGGAACATTTCGAATAGAAGTTCAGATATGAGTGAGCCTGTGACAATGCAGAAGATAGGCTCATTATCGGGGCAAACATTTCAATAAGGGATCCCATTAGCTGCTTATGATAGGTTAGGACTCAAAAAATTAGGAAACAGTATTTGAATATATCGTCGAAAATATCGCATACTTTAAAGTGGTTTTCATAATTGGGATATCAAATACCTTGTTCGATGGTTTTACAAATTAGTTTTAAAGTGTTACTCTAGGTAAGAATAATGCAAGCTAAAATACCTTCTTCCTTTGAATAATATTTTTAGAGTATTAATCTGAGTATGTTAAAGAATACTGAATAAGGCCGTCAACCAAAGGGGTTCGTCTTTAACCAATAGTTTTGGGTATCCATAACAGCAAGTCTTAACGTTCAGCCCTCCTTATAAGATCTGGTCACTTGGGTACAACGAGTAAAATATTACGACCTGTCACAAAAGTATCGGGTGTCACTAAAATTATACCTGTGTAAACCTTTCCCGTTCAAAATCTAAGTAGTCATGTGTTTACGGAAAGAAAACTAATTGCATTTGTAACACAGTGTAATTTGAGTCAGCGGAAGAACTATTGTTCTAATTCAAGTCAGCTGAAGAACTATTGTTCTTGAACAATAAAAAGTTATTTGATTGACGTGTTATGTAATCTTGAAAAAAGCGTGTGTGCTTTTGGGATTTGCGTCTGTAAAGTGTCGTTGAATTTTTGTTGGAGATTGGTACGCTCTGTGTTGTTAAAAGTTGATTGATCCAATCAGATAACTTACCGCACAATGCGTTGAATACGGAATCATCAGGAAATTCGCCATCGAATCTACCCACAGAGAATTTTACGTCAGAACGTTCGGTTCGCAATCGTCAACCACCAAGTCGTCTGTCATATTTCGCTCCAGGTCAATCGTATGGAGTATCTCCCGTCAATGTACATAGTGTAAATAATCAGCAACATTTTAACCCTTATTTGGACCCTTTCGTATTTAATCAGTTTCCTCAAGTGCCGTATCTACGTCATGCGTATATTGTTCAGCCGATGCATCCGAGTATGTCGACTCGCTGGCCGAGACCGAACATTGTGCATCCGTTTAACATGAACCATCGACTCGATTTAGTATCCTCATAAAGACTAACACTCAGATACTTTGCATATTATTGGTATTCTCGTCTTATATTACGTACTTTGCTTCAACTTTATATTATTCGACCTGCGACAACATCGACTCACAAGAACTTACGGGTATAATTATACTTTCTACAATAGTTTCATCTATTGCGTCGAAGAGACAGTGTGCTTTGGTTACAAGTTCCGGAATTGTACCGAAGACAGAGTAAGGAAGAAACGTTTCGATACAACTTTTACCTCTTGACATGTCGGGACGACATTTCTTTTAGAGGGGGAGAGTGTAACACAGTGTAATTTGAGTCAGCGGAAGAACTATTGTTCTAATTCAAGTCAGCTGAAGAACTATTGTTCTTGAACAATAAAAAGTTATTTGATTGACGTGTTATGTAATCTTGAAAAAAGCGTGTGTGCTTTTGGGATTTGCGTCTGTAAAGTGTCGTTGAATTTTTGTTGGAGATTGGTACGCTCTGTGTTGTTAAAAGTTGTTTTCTCTTGCCAAGCCTAAATTCTAAGACTCACGATAATATGCAGGTATTATACATTTTCCATAATGAGAATTTACTATTTTATACTAACGTACAAAATTTCATTACTTAAGTGTTAAATGCAAAATGTGTCTCAATAAGCTTATACGCTTACTGTGGCGGATACGCTTACAAGGGGGTGGTACATCTTAACAGGGGGAAGTGCCTCTTTCAAGGAATTTGAAGTGGGAGACCAAAATTCAAGTGCCCTTATATTAAAAGGTATAGAATATTTTGAGAAAATTCAAACTTGCGTATGCAAATGCAACCTTTTTTAAAGAGCTTTTTTTATTAAACTATCCTCGTAATTATAATGGACTCCTTTCTTCAAGGGGCAAATCACTCAACAAGATGATCCCTTGATGATTCCTTCCTACGGGCCAGACTCTCAGAAGAAATGTTGACAAAAATCATCTTGGAGGATCACGACTGTGGGAATATTTTGACAAACGGGGGTTAAATAACTTGCAAGTGGTCAATACGCTTAACAAGGGGGTGAGCACATCATCATATACACTCTGGATATACTAACAAGGGCAGTATACAATCTTAACCCTATTACTACCGGGCTTTTTGGACCCTTGTACTACCGGGGGGGGGGGGGGGCACATTGTGCCCGCCCCCTATAATTCTTGTTAGGAACGCGATAAAAGCTTGAAACTTGGTAGAACTATAGAACTTCACTTGCTCTATCGATTGATGGTATTTTTTAAACCATAATGGCTACCAATGACGTCACAGTGACGTCATAAGTCTGAAAAACCATGGTAACTGCTTATAGGCATTTAGCTTGTTATTGAAAGTATCCTTATTGTATTTTTGCCTCTCAAATGGTCTATTTATGAACAAAAAGCATTTTCGAATCATATTCTATGAATTTTTTTGACATTATTTTATATTATTTTATATTTTTACCATTTTTTTCATAAATGTTCAAGTCGATGAATTTTACAATGAAGAAAAATAAGATAAAATAGCTATTCAGATTGAAAAATAGAATTTTTTCTAGTTTATCTCTATACAGTAACGCCAAAAAAGGAATTTTAAATGAAAAAAATAATTGTCTTTATAGATATGACGTCATAAACATTGATGACGTCATAGATTTTAAATTTTACTTACGTCAGCAAATACTAATAAATTATATATCATTCAAAAGCCCTTGTCAAAACAAAGCCAATGGTGCTTTAAGCAAGTCTGTATGTGTTATAGTTGCAGAAATATAGGCCCTAAAACATTTTAACACCTGACCGCTTGTTGACAAAAGAAGTGTCACGTGATCAGCGAAGGTGTGATAGTAACAAAAAGAAATTTTTCAGGTTCTCTGATAAATTTGAGGAAAAGTCAAACAGGTTTCAGTAGAATACTACGTGTTTTTTTAGAGATACAGCATTTTTAATTTGCCGCGGGCACTTTGTGCCCCCCCCGGCCATAATAGGGTTAAAGAAGGAAATCAAGGTGTCAAAAGGTTTTTCTCAAAACTTTGCTCTTAAATAACTCGAAAGTTTGCCTATTCTTTTCAAATATCAAATCCCATGATAACTATGACATTATCAGTCATATGAATCTCCAAAAATTTATCAATTTTTAACATATTTGTTGTCAAAAACAATTCTCCCATTCTAAATAAAAAAATTGCATTGACAATTTAATCGGGCACAAAGCTGAATAGATAAAAAATTGAGAGCCAAAAAAACAATCATAAAGTATTTCCTTTATAAAATAATCAGGGCTCCCCACAGATTTTTGATGCAGATATTGTGTTATTGGCCATTTGATAGTGTGTGAAGACATTTTTTTGTTTTACTTTTCTATGCATGATTTTATGAATTAATTCAGATTTCTTCCTGAATCATGAAGAGTAACTTTCTTGCAAATTTAGACGTGAAATACTAGAAATACCACTGCTAATTTGCAAAAGAAATTTGACAACAGCCCTGATTCCAATTGACAGCCACCTTGAAGAGTTTCTATTTATTAAAATTAAATGGAATGTGTGAATGCGTTAAAAGTCACAAATTGGTGTGTGAAAACATGAATCACAACTTACATGGGGGGCCCTTATCACAACCATCAAAACCTTAATCTTTGAAATTTCAAAGATATCTAATTTCAGGGAATCAATATCTATATAATTCAAAAATGATGATTTCACCCAAGAAGTAAAAGTAATTCCTTTGACCAAATTGAAACATAGATAGGGAATAGATAAAATAATTCTAAATTTCATACCATAACAGGCCCTGTAATAATTGTGTGGCATTTGTAACATGAATGGGCAAATTTAGCCATGTAATCTTCTCTGCAGAACAGATTTTTGTCTTTCAGATAATAGCTTTCCCCGGGACTTTCAAGACACACAGAGCACCTGTAGATAGAATTTGAAATACAATAAGGTATTAATAATAAATTACTTCATTGTGTAATTACCATGATAATGTTATACGTCTTTACAAAATGAATAGAACAGGTTACATCAAACAGGTTTTGCCTTTCAAGATTTCACAGAGATCACATAAAAGATAAACACAGAGTTTTAGGTTGCTAGATGAAATCATTTTTCACTTTAATCAAGTACCAATGCCCACCAAACTTCTGTATATAATTTGAAATACATTTTTCAGAACTAGGTTTCAATTTTGGCATGCCTTTGTAATGCTTCGAGCATTGGCATACCCAGATTTAGAAATAAGCATTGGAGAGTTAATATCGGATGCAAAAATATATCTTATTTTTCAGATGGAGAGGTACCTGCACCAGACAATAGAAAAGTGCAACAAATAAATAGAAAATATTTTTGAATGCATGTATACTATTTTCCAAGCAGTAAAAGTAAGAGATTACTAGACCTGGGGCCAAATACCTCCATGGTCCTTCATTAAACCATATTTGACACATTTTCACTGTATTTTCGGGGCTCTTTTTGGTCAAACAAAGATCAAGCCTGGGTTCATAGCCTCCTGTCTCCCCTAAAAACCAGCTATTGTCGAATATGATTTACCATATACAATACAATTGGTTTTGTTTGCCACCTGATTCCCTGTGTTGATGCTCTGGCCCAATAGGGTGGGGATTGATTTAATAATAATTAGGGTTGTGGGAGGAAATGAAAACAGGGGGATATCTGTCAAAATAGGCAAATCTGGGACATGGTGGGTTGATGACTGTTTTGAATAGGAAACCATTGGAAGGAAGCTAGAAGATAAATGGTTTGACACTTTGTTCTTTGTAACATATGTTAACAAAACAGGAAGAAGATTACAGGTTTCTTTTAAAAGAAACATAGCTAATAGCTCCTACCCTTGTATTACACTCTTTTTTTATAAGAACCAGTAAATTTGATTTGAAGCTGGCTGTTCTTAAATATTCCTCTACTTTCAGCCTGAAATGTTCTTAAATTGTTCTTACTTTAGAATGATTTGGAAGCTTGTTTTCGCTATCAGTTGTGTTAATTGGTTCAAATGTGGACTCTCTTGACCATCTGATATATCTGTGTGCTGTCAATTTGCTTGTTTTGTAATTATCTATCAGTATCATGGTTATTTTGTATAATTTTAATATTGACCTTGAAATGGTCAGCCTCGGTTTGTTCTTAAATTGTTCTTAAGATTTGGCAAAATCTGAGGCTTGTGTTCTTATAAAATTGTTCTTATAAAAAAAAGAGTGTATTAAGAAAGTGAGCCAGTCTAATTGAACCTGAACTTAATCATGTAAAGTTACATGAAATTATTCTAATACCAAATCAAATGTCAAATAAAATCCACCTGTTTCAATAAATCAATTGAATCACAAATAATCACAAACAAAATAGAAAGAAAGCAAGAAAGAGGAGAAACGACAGTTAATTACCTTTCACCGAATAACTAGTCATATATATGCAGCACACATAACATAATCCATTCTTGTTCGATATATTTTGATATAAATAACATTGACAAGAAGATCCTATCCGAAGGGCCTAATCAAAGCTGCTGAAATTCCAAACAATCGAGAAAGCAAAAGGTCCTCACAATTCACAGTTTAGGCGTTGGATAATTTCAGCTTGAAACAGCGAGAGCTGAGACTCGAGGGTGATTGTTTACAAGTTGTGATTCATCTGTTGATCATGACGTACCACCCACAGACCCGGACAAACAAATTTTGAAATATCGTAGAAATTGTACCTGAAACAATTCGCGTGCCAAATTTCATTCAACGCAAATAACGAAGGACTGCTCGAGGAGACGATCTTGTTGCAAGATCCACAAAGAAGTTCAGAGCAGGCGGCCATCTTCTAACTTAAACCGATATCTTTTCTTGCGCCTTGACCCTAGACATCAGCGTGGAGAGTGAAACTTCATGAAATGCGAAGAGTGTACAAGGAAGCCAATGTAGTGCCGACACATGTTGTGAATTTTGACGTGAATTTCGATGGATTGTTTCAGGACAACAGCGCCGACACACCATTGGTTTCATCTTTCCGCTATTGTTTTGTTTTCTATCTGTTCAGGGGGTTATTTTGAATAGGGGGTAGTTTTATCAGACAGTACCAACATAAAGCTTGAAAGAACAATACAAAAATGTGGCAGACACAAATAAAACAATATGATATCAAACAGAAATGTTTCTTAAGTCAATATTTATGGATGACATAATAATTATCAATTCCGTTTTTTCTTTCGACATTCCTCGGAGGTCTCTGAGATCCTTCCAAACAACTACGGAATTCGATTTCCATGGGTACAATTCAGTAAGCTCTGAAATCAATAAAAAAAGTTCAAGAAAAAAAAATATGCGGTAAGAGTATAGGTGAGAGAATCTTTTTAAGAAATGCCTGTACATATCATGTGTAGAGATCACTTTGTATGGGTTATTATCCATAAGTGAATGCTGAAAGTGGTCAATGAAACGAATTTCCAGACCAAATCTTCTCAGTTAAATTTGATCTTCTTTTCAAATCATCTTCCAATAGTAGCATGGAAGATCATTTTCAAAAATTAAAGATCTTCACTCAATAACATGTAATCTTCTTTTTGTTCCAACTGATCTTCCATCAGTCATATGCAATCTTCTTTATGAACCAACTGATCTTCTTTCAGTTACATACAATCTTCTTTTTGAACCAACTGATCTTCTATCAGTTACATGCAATCTTCTTTTTGAACCGACTGATCTTCTATCAGTTACATGCAATCTTCTTTTTGAACCAACTGATCTTCCATCAGTTACATGCAATCTTCTTTTTGAACCAACTGATCTTCTTTCAGTTACATACAATCTTCTTTTTGAACCAACTGATCTTCTATCAGTTACATGCAATCTTCTTTTTGAACCAACTGATCTTCTATCAGTCATATGCAATCTTCTTTTTGAACCAACTGATCTTCCTTCAATTACATGCAATCTTCTTTTTGTTCCAACTGATTTCTATCAGTCATATGCAATCTTCTTTTTGAACCAACTGATCTTCCATCAGTCACATGCAATCTTCTTTATGAACCAACTGATCTTCCATCAGTCATATGCAATTTTTTTTTTTGAACCAACTGATCTTCTATCAGTTACATGCAATCTTCTTTTTGAACCAACTGATCTTCTATCAGTCATATGCAATCTTCTTTTTGTTCCAACTGATCTTCCATCAGTCATATGCAATCTTCTTTTTGAACCAACTGGTCTTCTATCAGTCATATGCAATCTTCTTTTTGTTCCAACTGATCTTCCATCAGTCATATGCAATCTTCTTTTTGTTCCAACTGATCTTCTATCAGTCATATGCAATCTTCTTTTTGTTCCAACTGATCTTCTATCAGTCATATGCAATCTTCTTTTTGAACCAACTGATCTTCTATCAGTTACATGCAATCTTCTTTTTGAACCAACTGATCTTCTATCAGTTACATGCAATCTTCTTTTTGAACCAACTGATCTTCCATCAGTTACATGCAATCTTCTTTTTGAACCAACTGATCTTCTATCAGTCATATGCAATCTTCTTTTTGTTCCAACTGATCTTCCATCAGTCATATGCAATCTTCTTTTTGAACCAACTGGTCTTCTATCAGTCATATGCAATCTTCTTTTTGTTCCAACTGATCTTCCATCAGTCATATGCAATCTTCTTTTTGTTCCAACTGATCTTCTATCAGTCATATGCAATCTTCTTTTTGAACCAACTGATCTTCTATCAGTCATATGCAATCTTCTTTTTGTTCCAACTGATCTTCTATCAGTTACATGCAATCTTCTTTTTGTTCCAACTGATCTTCCATCAGTCATATGCAATCTTCTTTTTGAACCAACTGATCTTCTATCAGTCATATGCAATCTTCTTTTTGTTCCAACTGATCTTCCATCAGTCATATGCAATCTTCTTTTTGAACCAACTGGTCTTCTATCAGTCATATGCAATCTTCTTTTTGTTCCAACTGATCTTCCATCAGTCATATGCAATCTTCTTTTTGAACCAACTGGTCTTCTATCAGTCATATGCAATCTTCTTTTTGTTCCAACTGATCTTCCATCAGTCATATGCAATCTTCTTTTTGAACCAACTGATCTTCTATCAGTCATATGCAATCTTCTTTTTGTTCCAACTGATCTTCCATCAGTCATATGCAATCTTCTTTTTGAACCAACTGGTCTTCTATCAGTCATATGCAATCTTCTTTTTGTTCCAACTGATCTTCCATCAGTCATATGCAATCTTCTTTTTGAACCAACTGATCTTCTATCAGTCATATGCAATCTTCTTTTTGTTCCAACTGATCTTCCATCAGTCATATGCAATCTTCTTTTTGAACCAACTGATCTTCTATCAGTCATATGCAATCTTCTTTTTGTTCCAACTGATCTTCCATCAGTCATATGCAATCTTCTTTTTGAACCAACTGATCTTCTATCTGTCATATGCAATCTTCTTTTTGTTCCAACTGATCTTCCATCAGTCATATGCAATCTTCTTTTTGAACCAACTGGTCTTCTATCAGTCATATGCAATCTTCTTTTTGTTCCAACTGATCTTCCATCAGTCATATGCAATCTTCTTTTTGAACCAACTGATCTTCTATCAGTCATATGCAATCTTCTTTTTGTTCCAACTGATCTTCCATCAGTCATATGCAATCTTCTTTTTGAACCAACTGATCTTCTATCAGTCATATGCAATCTTCTTTTTGTTCCAACTGATCTTCCATCAGTCATATGCAATCTTCTTTTTGAACCAACTGGTCTTCTATCAGTCATATGCAATCTTCTTTTTGTTCCAACTGATCTTCCATCAGTCATATGCAATCTTCTTTTTGAACCAACTGATCTTCTATCAGTCATATGCAATCTTCTTTTTGTTCAAACTGATCTTCCATCAGTCATATGCAATCTTCTTTTTGAACCAACTGGTCTTCTATCAGTCATATGCAATCTTCTTTTTGTTCCAACTGATCTTCCATCAGTCATATGCAATCTTCTTTTTGAACCAACTGGTCTTCTATCAGTCATATGCAATCTTCTTTTTGTTCCAACTGATCTTCCATCAGTCATATGCAATCTTCTTTTTGTTCCAACTGATCTTCTATCAGTCATATGCAATCTTTTTTTTGAACCAACTGATCTTCTATCAGTCATATGCAATCTTCTTTTTGTTCCAACTGATCTTCTATCAGTTACATGCAATCTTCTTTTTGTTCCAACTGATCTTCCATCAGTCATATGCAATCTTCTTTTTGAACCAACTGATCTTCTATCAGTCATATGCAATCTTCTTTTTGTTCCAACTGATCTTCCATCAGTCATATGCAATCTTCTTTTTGAACCAACTGGTCTTCTATCAGTCATATGCAATCTTCTTTTTGTTCCAACTGATCTTCCATCAGTCATATGCAATCTTCTTTTTGAACCAACTGGTCTTCTATCAGTCATATGCAATCTTCTTTTTGTTCCAACTGATCTTCCATCAGTCATATGCAATCTTCTTTTTGAACCAACTGATCTTCTATCAGTCATATGCAATCTTCTTTTTGTTCCAACTGATCTTCCATCAGTCATATGCAATCTTCTTTTTGAACCAACTGGTCTTCTATCAGTCATATGCAATCTTCTTTTTGTTCCAACTGATCTTCCATCAGTCATATGCAATCTTCTTTTTGTTCCAACTGATCTTCTATCAGTCATATGCAATCTTCTTTTTGTTCCAACTGATCTTCTATCAGTCATATGCAATCTTCTTTTTGAACCAACTGATCTTCTATCAGTTACATGCAATCTTCTTTTTGAACCAACTGATCTTCTATCAGTTACATGCAATCTTCTTTTTGAACCAACTGATCTTCCATCAGTTACATGCAATCTTCTTTTTGTTCCAACTGATCTTCTATCAGTTACATGCAATCTTCTTTTTGTTCCAACTGATCTTCCATCAGTCATATGCAATCTTCTTTTTGAACCAACTGGTCTTCTATCAGTCATATGCAATCTTCTTTTTGTTCCAACTGATCTTCCATCAGTCATATGCAATCTTCTTTTTGTTCCAACTGATCTTCTATCAGTCATATGCAATCTTCTTTTTGAACCAACTGATCTTCTATCAGTCATATGCAATCTTCTTTTTGTTCCAACTGATCTTCTATCAGTCATATGCAATCTTCTTTTTGTTCCAACTGATCTTCCATCAGTCATATGCAATCTTCTTTTTGAACCAACTGATCTTCTATCAGTCATATGCAATCTTCTTTTTGAACCAACTGATCTTCTATCAGTTACATGCAATCTTCTTTTTGAACCAACTGATCTTCTATCAGTCATATGCAATCTTCTTTTTGTTCCAACTGATCTTCCATCAGTCATATGCAATCTTCTTTTTGAACCAACTGGTCTTCTATCAGTCATATGCAATCTTCTTTTTGTTCCAACTGATCTTCCATCAGTCATATGCAATCTTCTTTTTGTTCCAACTGATCTTCTATCAGTCATATGCAATCTTCTTTTTGTTCCAACTGATCTTCTATCAGTCATATGCAATCTTCTTTTTGAACCAACTGATCTTCTATCAGTTACATGCAATCTTCTTTTTGAACCAACTGATCCTCTATCAGTTACATGCAATCTTCTTTTTGAACCAACTGATCTTCCATCAGTTACATGCAATCTTCTTTTTGAACCAACTGATCTTCTTTCAGTTACATACAATCTTCTTTTTGAACCAACTGATCTTCTATCAGTTACATGCAATCTTCTTTTTGAACCAACTGATCT
Organism: Pelagia noctiluca; assembly: GCA_963924455.1. NCBI lineage: Eukaryota > Metazoa > Cnidaria > Scyphozoa > Semaeostomeae > Pelagiidae > Pelagia > Pelagia noctiluca. Next base: position 16,338,808 of record OZ004322.1, on the reverse strand, counting down.
TCTATCAGTCATATGCAATCTTCTTTTTGAACCAACTGATCTTCCTTCAATTACATGCAATCTTCTTTTTGTTCCAACTGATTTCCATCAGTCATATGCAATCTTCTTTTTGAACCAACTGATCTTCCTTCAATTACATGCAATCTTCTTTATGAACCAACTGATCTTCCATCAGTCATATGCAATCTTCTTTTTGAACCAACTGATCTTCTATCAGTTACATGCAATCTTCTTTTTGAACCAACTGATCTTCTATCAGTCATATGCAATCTTCTTTTTGAACCAACTGATCTTCTATCAGTCATATGCAATCTTCTTTTTGTTCCAACTGATCTTCCATCAGTCATATGCAATCTTCTTTTTGAACCAACTGATCTTCTATCAGTCATATGCAATCTTCTTTTTGAACCAACTGATCTTCTATCAGTTACATGCAATCTTCTTTTTGAACCAACTGATCTTCTATCAGTCATATGCAATCTTCTTTTTGAACCAACTGATCTTCCATCAGTTACATGCAATCTTCTTTTTGAACCAACTGATCTTTCTTCAATTACATGCAATCTTCTTTATGAACCAACTGATCTTCTATCAGTTACATGCAATCTTCTTTTTGAACCAACTGATCTTCTATCAGTTACATGCAATCTTCTTTTTGAACCAACTGATCTTCCATCAGTTACATGCAATCTTCTTTTTGAACCAACTGATCTTCCATCAGTCACATGCAATCTTCTTTTTGAACCAACTGATCTTCTATCAGTCATATGCAATCTTCTTTTTGAACCAACTGATCTTCCATCAGTCACATGCAATCTTCTTTTTGAACCAACTGATCTTCCATCAGTTACATGCAATCTTCTTTTTGAACCAACTGATCTTCCATCAGTCACATGCAATCTTCTTTTTGAACCAACTGATCTTCCATCAGTTACATGCAATCTTCTTTTTGAACCAACTGATCTTCCATCAGTCACATGCAATCTTCTTTTTGAACCAACTGATCTTCCATCAATTACATGCAATCTTCTTTTTGAACCAACTGATCTTCCATCAATTACATGCAATCTTCTTTTTGAACCAACTGATCTTCCATCAGTAACAGGCAATCTTCAGTTTGAATTAACTGATTTTCCATCAGTCATATGCAATCTTCTTTTTGAACCAACTGATCTTCCTTCAATTACATGCAATATTCTTTATGAACCAACTGATCTTCTATCAGTTACATACAATCTTCTTTTTGAACCAACTGATCTTCCATCAGTCACATGCAATCTTCTTTTTGAACCAACTGATCTTCCATCAGTCACATGCAATCTTCTTTTTGAACCAACTGATCTTCCATCAGTTACATGCAATCTTCTTTTTGAACCAACTGATCTTCCATCAGTCACATGCAATCTTCTTTTTGTTCCAACTGATCTTCCATCAGTCACATGCAATCTTCTTTTTGAACCAACTGATCTTCCATCAGTTACATGCAATCTTCTTTTTGAACCAACTGATCTTCCATCAGTCACATGCAATCTTCTTTTTGAACCAACTGATCTTCCATCAATTACATGCAATCTTCTTTTTGAACCAACTGATCTTCCATCAATTACATGCAATCTTCTTTTTGAACCAACTGATCTTCCATCAGTAACAGGCAATCTTCAGTTTGAATTAACTGATCTTCCATCAGTCATATGCAATCTTCTTTTTGAACCAACTGATCTTCCATCAGTTACATGCAATCTTCTTTTTGAACCAACTGATCTTCTTTCAGTTACATACAATCTTCTTTTTGAACCAACTGATCTTCTATCAGTTACATGCAATCTTCTTTTTGAACCAACTGATCTTCTATCAGTCATATGCAATCTTCTTTTTGAACCAACTGATCTTCCTTCAATTACATGCAATCTTCTTTTTGTTCCAACTGATTTCCATCAGTCATATGCAATCTTCTTTTTGAACCAACTGATCTTCCTTCAATTACATGCAATCTTCTTTATGAACCAACTGATCTTCCATCAGTCATATGCAATCTTCTTTTTGAACCAACTGATCTTCTATCAGTTACATGCAATCTTCTTTTTGAACCAACTGATCTTCTATCAGTCATATGCAATCTTCTTTTTGAACCAACTGATCTTCTATCAGTCATATGCAATCTTCTTTTTGTTCCAACTGATCTTCCATCAGTCATATGCAATCTTCTTTTTGAACCAACTGATCTTCTATCAGTCATATGCAATCTTCTTTTTGAACCAACTGATCTTCTATCAGTTACATGCAATCTTCTTTTTGAACCAACTGATCTTCTATCAGTCATATGCAATCTTCTTTTTGAACCAACTGATCTTCCATCAGTTACATGCAATCTTCTTTTTGAACCAACTGATCTTCCTTCAATTACATGCAATCTTCTTTATGAACCAACTGATCTTCTATCAGTTACATGCAATCTTCTTTTTGAACCAACTGATCTTCTATCAGTTACATGCAATCTTCTTTTTGAACCAACTGATCTTCCATCAGTTACATGCAATCTTCTTTTTGAACCAACTGATCTTCCATCAGTCACATGCAATCTTCTTTTTGAACCAACTGATCTTCTATCAGTCATATGCAATCTTCTTTTTGAACCAACTGATCTTCCATCAGTCACATGCAATCTTCTTTTTGAACCAACTGATCTTCCATCAGTCACATGCAATCTTCTTTTTGAACCAACTGATCTTCCATCAGTCATATGCAATCTTCTTTTTGAACCAACTGATCTTCCATCAGTAACAGGCAATCTTCTTTTTGAACCAACTGATCTTCCATCAATTACATGCAATCTTCTTTTTGAACCAACTGATCTTCCATCAGTTACATGCAATCTTCTTTTTGAACCAACTGATCTTCTATCAGTCATATGCAATCTTCTTTTTGTTCCAACTGATCTTCCATCAATTACATGCAATCTTCTTTTTGAACCAACTGATCTTCCATCAATTACATGCAATCTTCTTTTTGAACCAACTGATCTTCCATCAATTACATGCAATCTTCTTTTTGAACCAACTGATCTTCCATCAGTAACAGGCAATCTTCAGTTTGAATTAACTGATTTTCCATCAGTCATATGCAATCTTCTTTTTGAACCAACTGATCTTCCTTCAATTACATGCAATATTCTTTATGAACCAACTGATCTTCTATCAGTTACATACAATCTTCTTTTTGAACCAACTGATCTTCCATCAGTCACATGCAATCTTCTTTTTGAACCAACTGATCTTCCATCAGTCACATGCAATCTTCTTTTTGAACCAACTGATCTTCCATCAGTCATATGCAATCTTCTTTTTGAACCAACTGATCTTCCATCAGTTACATGCAATCTTCTTTTTGAACCAACTGATCTTCCATCAGTTACATGCAATCTTCTTTTTGAACCAACTGATCTTCCATCAGTCACATGCAATCTTCTTTTTGAACCAACTGATCTTCCATCAATTACATGCAATCTTCTTTTTGAACCAACTGATGTTCCATCAATTACATGCAATCTTCTTTTTGAACCAACTGATCTTCCATCAGTAACAGGCAATCTTCAGTTTGAATTAACTGATTTTCCATCAGTCATATGCAATCTTCTTTTTGAACCAACTGATCTTCCTTCAATTACATGCAATATTCTTTATGAACCAACTGATCTTCTATCAGTTACATACAATCTTCTTTTTGAACCAACTGATCTTCCATCAGTCACATGCAATCTTCTTTTTGAACCAACTGATCTTCCATCAGTCACATGCAATCTTCTTTTTGAACCAACTGATCTTCCATCAGTTACATGCAATCTTCTTTTTGAACCAACTGATCTTCCATCAGTCACATGCAATCTTCTTTTTGTTCCAACTGATCTTCCATCAGTCACATGCAATCTTCTTTTTGAACCAACTGATCTTCCATCAGTTACATGCAATCTTCTTTTTGAACCAACTGATCTTCCATCAGTCACATGCAATCTTCTTTTTGAACCAACTGATCTTCCATCAATTACATGCAATCTTCTTTTTGAACCAACTGATCTTCCATCAATTACATGCAATCTTCTTTTTGAACCAACTGATCTTCCATCAGTAACAGGCAATCTTCAGTTTGAATTAACTGATCTTCCATCAGTCATATGCAATCTTCTTTTTGAACCAACTGATCTTCCATCAGTTACATGCAATCTTCTTTTTGAACCAACTGATCTTCTTTCAGTTACATACAATCTTCTTTTTGAACCAACTGATCTTCTATCAGTTACATGCAATCTTCTTTTTGAACCAACTGATCTTCTATCAGTCATATGCAATCTTCTTTTTGAACCAACTGATCTTCCTTCAATTACATGCAATCTTCTTTTTGTTCCAACTGATTTCAAACAGTCATATGCAATCTTCTTTTTGAACCAACTGATCTTCCTTCAATTACATGCAATCTTCTTTATGAACCAACTGATCTTCCATCAGTCATATGCAATCTTCTTTTTGAACCAACTGATCTTCTATCAGTTACATGCAATCTTCTTTTTGAACCAACTGATCTTCTATCAGTCATATGCAATCTTCTTTTTGAACCAACTGATCTTCTATCAGTCATATGCAATCTTCTTTTTGTTCCAACTGATCTTCCATCAGTCATATGCAATCTTCTTTTTGAACCAACTGATCTTCTATCAGTCATATGCAATCTTCTTTTTGAACCAACTGATCTTCTATCAGTTACATGCAATCTTCTTTTTGAACCAACTGATCTTCTATCAGTCATATGCAATCTTCTTTTTGAACCAACTGATCTTCCATCAGTTACATGCAATCTTCTTTTTGAACCAACTGATCTTCCTTCAATTACATGCAATCTTCTTTATGAACCAACTGATCTTCTATCAGTTACATGCAATCTTCTTTTTGAACCAACTGATCTTCTATCAGTTACATGCAATCTTCTTTTTGAACCAACTGATCTTCCATCAGTTACATGCAATCTTCTTTTTGAACCAACTGATCTTCCATCAGTCACATGCAATCTTCTTTTTGAACCAACTGATCTTCTATCAGTCATATGCAATCTTCTTTTTGAACCAACTGATCTTCCATCAGTCACATGCAATCTTCTTTTTGAACCAACTGATCTTCCATCAGTCACATGCAATCTTCTTTTTGAACCAACTGATCTTCCATCAGTCATATGCAATTTTCTTTTTGAACCAACTGATCTTCCATCAATTACATGCAATCTTCTTTTTGAACCAACTGATCTTCCATCAGTTACATGCAATCTTCTTTTTGAACCAACTGATCTTCCATCAGTCACATGCAATCTTCTTTTTGAACCAACTGATCTTCCATCAGTTACATGCAATCTTCTTTTTGAACCAACTGATCTTCCATCAGTTACATGCAATCTTCTTTTTGAACCAACTGATCTTCCATCAATTACATGCAATCTTCTTTTTGAACCAACTGATCTTCCATCAATTACATGCAATCTTCTTTTTGAACCAACTGATCTTCCATCAGTAACAGGCAATCTTCAGTTTGAATTAACTGATTTTCCATCAGTCATATGCAATCTTCTTTTTGAACCAACTGATCTTCCTTCAATTACATGCAATATTCTTTATGAACCAACTGATCTTCTATCAGTTACATACAATCTTCTTTTTGAACCAACTGATCTTCCATCAGTCACATGCAATCTTCTTTTTGAACCAACTGATCTTCCATCAGTCACATGCAATCTTCTTTTTGAACCAACTGATCTTCCATCAGTTACATGCAATCTTCTTTTTGAACCAACTGATCTTCCATCAGTTACATGCAATCTTCTTTTTGAACCAACTGATCTTCCATCAGTCACATGCAATCTTCTTTTTGAACCAACTGATCTTCCATCAATTACATGCAATCTTCTTTTTGAACCAACTGATCTTCCATCAGTCACATGCAATCTTCTTTTTCAACCAACTGATCTTCCTTCAATTACATGCAATCTTCTTTTTGAACCAACTGATCTTCTATCAGTCACATGCAATCTTCTTTTTGAACCAACTGATCTTCCATCAGTTACATGCAATCTTCTTTTTGAACCAACTGATCTTCCATCAGTTACATGCAATCTTCTTTTTGAACCAACTGATCTTCCATCAATTACATGCAATCTTCTTTTTGAACCAACTGATCTTCCATCAATTACATGCAATCTTCTTTTTGAACCAACTGATCTTCCATCAGTAACAGGCAATCTTCAGTTTGAATTAACTGATTTTCCATCAGTCATATGCAATCTTCTTTTTGAACCAACTGATCTTCCTTCAATTACATGCAATATTCTTTATGAACCAACTGATCTTCTATCAGTTACATACAATCTTCTTTTTGAACCAACTGATCTTCCATCAGTCACATGCAATCTTCTTTTTGAACCAACTGATCTTCCATCAGTCACATGCAATCTTCTTTTTGAACCAACTGATCTTCCATCAGTCATATGCAATCTTCTTTTTGAACCAACTGATCTTCCATCAGTTACATGCAATCTTCTTTTTGAACCAACTGATCTTCCATCAGTTACATGCAATCTTCTTTTTGAACCAACTGATCTTCCATCAGTCACATGCAATCTTCTTTTTGAACCAACTGATCTTCCATCAATTACATGCAATCTTCTTTTTGAACCAACTGATCTTCCATCAATTACATGCAATCTTCTTTTTGAACCAACTGATCTTCCATCAGTAACAGGCAATCTTCAGTTTGAATTAACTGATTTTCCATCAGTCATATGCAATCTTCTTTTTGAACCAACTGATCTTCCTTCAATTACATGCAATATTCTTTATGAACCAACTGATCTTCTATCAGTTACATACAATCTTCTTTTTGAACCAACTGATCTTCCATCAGTTACATGCAATCTTCTTTTTGAACCAACTGATCTTCCATCAGTCACATGCAATCTTCTTTTTGAACCAACTGATCTTCCATCAGTCACATGCAATCTTCTTTTTGAACCAACTGATCTTCCATCAGTCACATGCAATCTTCTTTTTGAACCAACTGATCTTCCATCAGTTACATGCAATCTTCTTTTTGAACCAACTGATCTTCCATCAGTCACATGCAATCTTCTTTTTGTTCCAACTGATCTTCCATCAGTCACATGCAATCTTCTTTTTGAACCAACTGATCTTCCATCAGTTACATGCAATCTTCTTTTTGAACCAACTGATCTTCCATCAGTCACATGCAATCTTCTTTTTGAACCAACTGATCTTCCATCAATTACATGCAATCTTCTTTTTGAACCAACTGATCTTCCATCAATTACATGCAATCTTCTTTTTGAACCAACTGATCTTCCATCAGTAACAGGCAATCTTCAGTTTGAATTAACTGATCTTCCATCAGTCATATGCAATCTTCTTTTTGAACCAACTGATCTTCCATCAGTTACATGCAATCTTCTTTTTGAACCAACTGATCTTCTTTCAGTTACATACAATCTTCTTTTTGAACCAACTGATCTTCTATCAGTTACATGCAATCTTCTTTTTGAACCAACTGATCTTCTATCAGTCATATGCAATCTTCTTTTTGAACCAACTGATCTTCCTTCAATTACATGCAATCTTCTTTTTGTTCCAACTGATTTCAATCAGTCATATGCAATCTTCTTTTTGAACCAACTGATCTTCCTTCAATTACATGCAATCTTCTTTATGAACCAACTGATCTTCCATCAGTCATATGCAATCTTCTTTTTGAACCAACTGATCTTCTATCAGTTACATGCAATCTTCTTTTTGAACCAACTGATCTTCTATCAGTCATATGCAATCTTCTTTTTGAACCAACTGATCTTCTATCAGTCATATGCAATCTTCTTTTTGTTCCAACTGATCTTCCATCAGTCATATGCAATCTTCTTTTCGAACCAACTGATCTTCTATCAGTCATATGCAATCTTCTTTTTGAACCAACTGATCTTCTATCAGTTACATGCAATCTTCTTTTTGAACCAACTGATCTTCTATCAGTCATATGCAATCTTCTTTTTGAACCAACTGATCTTCCATCAGTTACATGCAATCTTCTTTTTGAACCAACTGATCTTCCTTCAATTACATGCAATCTTCTTTATGAACCAACTGATCTTCTATCAGTTACATGCAATCTTCTTTTTGAACCAACTGATCTTCTATCAGTTACATGCAATCTTCTTTTTGAACCAACTGATCTTCCATCAGTTACATGCAATCTTCTTTTTGAACCAACTGATCTTCCATCAGTCACATGCAATCTTCTTTTTGAACCAACTGATCTTCCTTCAATTACATGCAATCTTCTTTATGAACCAACTGATCTTCCATCAGTCATATGCAATCTTCTTTTTGAACCAACTGATCTTCTATCAGTTACATGCAATCTTCTTTTTGAACCAACTGATCTTCTATCAGTCATATGCAATCTTCTTTTTGAACCAACTGATCTTCTATCAGTCATATGCAATCTTCTTTTTGTTCCAACTGATCTTCCATCAGTCATATGCAATCTTCTTTTCGAACCAACTGATCTTCTATCAGTCATATGCAATCTTCTTTTTGAACCAACTGATCTTCTATCAGTTACATGCAATCTTCTTTTTGAACCAACTGATCTTCTATCAGTCATATGCAATCTTCTTTTTGAACCAACTGATCTTCCATCAGTTACATGCAATCTTCTTTTTGAACCAACTGATCTTCCTTCAATTACATGCAATCTTCTTTATGAACCAACTGATCTTCTATCAGTTACATGCAATCTTCTTTTTGAACCAACTGATCTTCTATCAGTTACATGCAATCTTCTTTTTGAACCAACTGATCTTCCATCAGTTACATGCAATCTTCTTTTTGAACCAACTGATCTTCCATCAGTCACATGCAATCTTCTTTTTGAACCAACTGATCTTCTATCAGTCATATGCAATCTTCTTTTTGAACCAACTGATCTTCCATCAGTCACATGCAATCTTCTTTTTGAACCAACTGATCTTCCATCAGTCACATGCAATCTTCTTTTTGAACCAACTGATCTTCCATCAGTCATATGCAATTTTCTTTTTGAACCAACTGATCTTCCATCAATTACATGCAATCTTCTTTTTGAACCAACTGATCTTCCATCAGTTACATGCAATCTTCTTTTTGAACCAACTGATCTTCCATCAGTCACATGCAATCTTCTTTTTGAACCAACTGATCTTCCATCAGTTACATGCAATCTTCTTTTTGAACCAACTGATCTTCCATCAGTTACATGCAATCTTCTTTTTGAACCAACTGATCTTCCATCAATTACATGCAATCTTCTTTTTGAACCAACTGATCTTCCATCAATTACATGCAATCTTCTTTTTGAACCAACTGATCTTCCATCAGTAACAGGCAATCTTCAGTTTGAATTAACTGATTTTCCATCAGTCATATGCAATCTTCTTTTTGAACCAACTGATCTTCCTTCAATTACATGCAATATTCTTTATGAACCAACTGATCTTCTATCAGTTACATACAATCTTCTTTTTGAACCAACTGATCTTCCATCAGTCACATGCAATCTTCTTTTTGAACCAACTGATCTTCCATCAGTCACATGCAATCTTCTTTTTGAACCAACTGATCTTCCATCAGTTACATGCAATCTTCTTTTTGAACCAACTGATCTTCCATCAGTTACATGCAATCTTCTTTTTGAACCAACTGATCTTCCATCAGTCACATGCAATCTTCTTTTTGAACCAACTGATCTTCCATCAATTACATGCAATCTTCTTTTTGAACCAACTGATCTTCCATCAGTCACATGCAATCTTCTTTTTCAACCAACTGATCTTCCTTCAATTACATGCAATCTTCTTTTTGAACCAACTGATCTTCTATCAGTCACATGCAATCTTCTTTTTGAACCAACTGATCTTCCATCAGTTACATGCAATCTTCTTTTTGAACCAACTGATCTTCCATCAGTTACATGCAATCTTCTTTTTGAACCAACTGATCTTCCATCAATTACATGCAATCTTCTTTTTGAACCAACTGATCTTCCATCAATTACATGCAATCTTCTTTTTGAACCAACTGATCTTCCATCAGTAACAGGCAATCTTCAGTTTGAATTAACTGATTTTCCATCAGTCATATGCAATCTTCTTTTTGAACCAACTGATCTTCCTTCAATTACATGCAATATTCTTTATGAACCAACTGATCTTCTATCAGTTACATACAATCTTCTTTTTGAACCAACTGATCTTCCATCAGTCACATGCAATCTTCTTTTTGAACCAACTGATCTTCCATCAGTCACATGCAATCTTCTTTTTGAACCAACTGATCTTCCATCAGTTACATGCAATCTTCTTTTTGAACCAACTGATCTTCCATCAGTCACATGCAATCTTCTTTTTGAACCAACTGATCTTCCATCAATTACATGCAATCTTCTTTTTGAACCAACTGATCTTCCATCAATTACATGCAATCTTCTTTTTGAACCAACTGATCTTCCATCAGTAACAGGCAATCTTCAGTTTGAATTAACTGATCTTCCATCAGTCATATGCAATCTTCTTTTTGAACCAACTGATCTTCCTTCAATTACATGCAATCTTCTTTATGAACCAACTGATCTTCTATCAGTTACATACAATCTTCTTTTTGAACCAACTGATCTTCCATCAGTCACATGCAATCTTCTTTTTGAACCAACTGATCTTCCATCAGTCACATGCAATCTTCTTTTTGAACCAACTGATCTTCCATCAGTTACATGCAATCTTCTTTTTGAACCAACTGATCTTCCATCAGTCACATGCAATCTTCTTTTTGAACCAACTGATCTTCCATCAGTTACATGCAATCTTCTTTTTGAACCAACTGATCTTCCATCAGTCACATGCAATCTTCTTTATGAACCAACTGATCTTCTATCAGTTACATACAATCTTCTTTTTGAACCAACTGATCTTCCATCAGTTACATACAATCTTCTTTTTGAACCAACTGATCTTCCATCAGTCACATGCAATCTTCTTTATGAACCAACTGATCTTCTATCAGTTACATACAATCTTCTTTTTGAACCAACTGATCTTCCATCAGTCACATGCAATCTTCTTTATGAACCAACTGATCTTCTATCAGTTACATACAATCTTCTTTTTGAACCAACTGATCTTCCATCAGTTACATGCAATCTTCTTTATGAACCAACTGATCTTCCATCAGTCACATGCAATCTTCTTTTTGAACCAACTGATCTTCCATCAGTTACATGCAATCTTCTTTTTGAACCAACTGATCTTCCATCAGTCACATGCAATCTTCTTTATGAACCAACTGATCTTCTATCAGTTACATACAATCTTCTTTTTGAACCAACTGATCTTCCATCAGTTACATACAATCTTCTTTTGGAACCAACTGATCTTCCATCAGTCACATGCAATCTTCTTTATGAACCAACTGATCTTCTATCAGTTACATACAATCTTCTTTTTGAACCAACTGATCTTCCATCAGTCACATGCAATCTTCTTTATGAACCAACTGATCTTCTATCAGTTACATACAATCTTCTTTTTGAACCAACTGATCTTCCATCAGTTACATGCAATCTTCTTTTTGAACCAACTGATCTTCCATCAGTCACATGCAATCTTCTTTTTGAACCAACTGATCTTCCATCAGTCACATGCAATCTTCTTTATGAACCAACTGATCTTCCATCAGTCACATGCAATCTTCTTTATGAACCAACTGATCTTCTATCAGTCACATACAATCTTCTTTTTGAACCAACTGATCTTCCATCAGTTACATACAATCTTCTTTTTGAACCAACTGATCTTCCATCAGTCACATGCAATCTTCTTTTTGAACCAACTGATCTTCCATCAGTCACATGCAATCTTCTTTATGAACCAACTGATCTTCTATCAGTTACATACAATCTTCTTTTTGAACCAACTGATCTTCCATCAGTCACATGCAATCTTCTTTTTGAACCAACTGATCTTCCATCAGTCACATGCAATCTTCTTTTTTAACCAACTGATCTTCCATCAGTTACATGCAATCTTCTTTTTGAACCAACTGATGTTGAATCAGTTATATGCAATCTTCTTTTTGAACCAACTGATGTTGAATCAGTTACATGCAATCTTCTTTTTGAACCAACTGATCTTCCATCAGTCACATGCAATCTTCTTTTTGAACCAACTGGTGTTGAATCAGTTACATGCAATCTTCTTTTTCAACTAACTGATCTTCCATTACATTTCCTTTATTTCTCTAGGAAGAGAATGTCTTAGTTGGGCTGGCTCTGGAGATATGAAACGCTACAGTTTATGCACGACGTAAATAAGAAAAAGACAACACTCATTGTTCAGCTGAGATTTTTAAATAAAATTCAATTTCAAGACTACTTTTTAAAAACATTTGTCCTACAGTTAATTACATTCTAATAACAAAGTTAGGCTTTTCATTTGCCGAGATAATTGCTCTGAAGCTGTAATTGTGAGACATTCTTTAATATCCTCTCTCTTCAACTTGTAAACATCCAACTTAAAGGGATATATCTTTGGTTTGGGACAGTCGATTTTTACCAATAAGGTATCTTTGTGTAAATAAATGCAAGGTGGATCTATCAGTGTTACTTTGAAGATTGAAAATAGCAATTCTTTTTATATTCTTATCCAAATGGGGGTAGTCTTTCTTATGACTCCTGGTAATTCATAGACTGGCTACACTGGCAGCGTATTGAGAATTTGGGATCCCAGGAAGCAAAGTGGAAAAACGTTTTTGACCATTCAGGGTATTTGTCTAAAAATAATTCGTCCGATCCAATCGCTTAAAAGACAATAGATTTCAGCATTGGAGCTGTCGAGTCCTTGAAATTTATTGTCTTTTCAGCGATTAGATTAAACGAATGATAAGTAAACAAATGCCCTAATTGGTCCTCAACATTCTTCCATTCTGCTATCCCAGGCTACATTGTATGTAAAGTGTTACTTCGCATAATGAGCTTTTTTGGAACCTTCATTTTCAGGTAAAACCTTTTTGTGGTTGCGTCTAAATATAGTAGGCTACCCAAAGCCTAATTTTGTCTTTAATGTACACCTAATGATAGTCTAAATTCGTGCCTAATTGACTAATTTGACAGAAGCCTAATATAATTACAACAGTGTCTTATTTTTCATGTTGGCCCCACAAGCCACCAGGGCTTTTCAAAATACTGTTAAAACCCGCATAAAGGCCTCCGTGTATATCTGTTATAGCTTAATTGTTTTGCACAGCGGGTGCATTCACTATAGGCCTTTCCAGCCTCCGTTACCTCCATCGAGTTTCGCTTCATAACTCTAAAAATCTCATAGATCTCACATTTCTACAATGAAAACACAATAGAATACGAGCTCCACTTTCTAATAAGTTGTGCTAGATACGATCAGTCACGCAACTGCCTCTGTGAGACCATAGAAAAAGAGGTTAAAACTTTGGTGGAATTACGTCAGAGCAAAAATTCATATTTGAAATTGCGAATGAAAATTTGAAACTCGCTAAGCGATTTTCATAAAAATGCGCTGGAGCTTTGTAGCAACCAGTAAGCCTTATAGATTTACCTGATTATTGTTATTTTTGAATCTATACAATGGCGTAAAATATTTTTAATCACCTTGTTATTATAGTTGTGTTAGTTGTTATGTTATCTTTTGTATGTTTGTTTTATGACGACGTCCCAATCTTGTGTACATGTTATTTTTATGAAAATTGAAAAATGAGAACCCTGAGGATGACAGATGTTTGAAAGGCCTTAGAGTGCCTATTCATAATGAGATGGGTGGTCTAAGTTACATGGTTCGGCATTTTAAGTTTCCTTGTATGCTTTTAGAACACATTTGCAGAGCAACTGCAAAAAGCATCAAAAGCCAAAAATACCGAGATTTCAAGGTAGGTGTATCTAAAGGTATAGGTCCTCGCGGGTTTTCACTATGCCAGATAAAATATTTACTCTACAAGATTTTTCAAGAAAATTATCTAAAATTTAGACTTAAAGTAAAGGTCTTATTTCATGTTGATCATGTAACTTACAAAGTCTATAACGTCAATTGTATGTTAAAAAATAAGAATAGAAAAGAGAGTGAAAAATTATAAATACTATACGATCTCTTTGGCGATTCTCCCACCAATTAAAGAAGATTTTTTAACTACTTTCAAGTCGGCATCAGCAATGCTCAAGGCTTCCTCGTAGCATTTTAACGCAGCAAACTCGTTCTCTGACTCTACCAGGCTCTCAGCAACGTCCACGAGGTCTTGGTAGCGCGATCGCTCGTCCGCATTTAGCGTGCACTCACACGCCTTGATTTTGATTCCAGATGCTGGGTCGTGTTTCCCACAAGGGCACACCGAGGATGGATCTGTAAGAAATGAAATAAAAGCAAAAGTGGTACATTTCAAAGTTGTTTCTGTGGAAAATCCAAATAACAAATTAAGCTTTAGAAGGAACAATACAACACGAGAAATCAGAACAAAAATTATTCATTTTGAGATTGTTTCTGTCCAAACATCATTCAAACAACAAACCTACCACGAAAGAAACAACACAGAACAACACAAAAAAGAATGGAACATTTTGGCAATGGGGAATAAAACATTGTTGACCTCAAGTTGTCGTAAGCTAGGCGTACAGTTAGGAAATCAAACTCATATTCATTGACATCGTTTTATGAATATTATCACAGCCTATGCACAGCCTAGTTTAGCCGTGTAGATCACTATGTATATAGTTGCATTAAATGGAGTGCAGTTCTCTTCAATACTCCTCTATATCTTAAGAAGAGGGTAGAAGTATGTAGATTAGACCTTTACTTTAGCTTTCAGGGCAAATAAACAAATGCAAACTCTTAAACAAATCTCAAAACTTATCCTCGCGTTGGTTCAGTGGCCATGCCTTGTTAGTAGGTAGTGTACGTATGTGTGTGCATTTACCACTAAAACTATTAACAATCTTAAAATAAGAAATCAAAATGGTTAAAGATATACATACATTGATAGATATCAAAAAACTTTTAGATGAAAGTATAAAAGACATGGAAGAATGCAAGCAAATCTAACCTTGTTGGCTGCCTGGGTCCGAAATCTGCAGCGTATCAGCTTCATGACGGTCGAATGAGAGCCGGTACTGATCTAGGTCTGAGGATGGATCAGACCCCCCTATCTCTTCGCAAGATATCAAACTCTCGCTTAAGAATTGAACAGATGTCAGGGGGGATGACTTGGGCTTGAGAAGAATACTGTTCCTCAGGCTTCGACGGGACCGGAGTAACAGTACATCGTCATCGGAATCATCGGAATCATCCATTGGATATGATGCTGATTGGTGTTTGATCACGATTTCATCGTCTTCGCTGTAATCACGATCGTAATCGAAATCAGGATCGGAATCATAAAACGTGTCATCGTCACCCTCAGTTTTTTCCTGCTCCGGGAGAACCGGGCGTGCTATACCTGGTTTCAGACGAGTATCCGGGCACATTTCTTCTATACCAGCAACTGGCAAATCAACCGCTGGATTTCTGTAGCCCATTGCATTGGTTCGCTCCAACGGAACCGGACGAAATGAGTCCGAATCTCTTTCTATTAGGACGGTATCTGCGAGCTGCACTAATGGATCCTGAATGAAAGAAGATGACATCGCTGATAATTCCGAAAAAGCTTCCCGCTCTGCGGGTACAGGTACGGTTGAAGATTCGGAATTAGAGAAAAGGAGGATGGAGCCGTCACCCCCATTTGATCTACTAGCGCTGTTGAAACTTCCATACGAGCTTTTGGCTTTGGTTCCTCTCTCCAATTCACGCGCGGCAGACCAATGAAAACTCCGTCTAGAATTAGAGTCTGCAGACGTGTTGCCATTGGGCAATGCTGTGTTATTTCGCCAGGGTGATGTGAAATTGGCTGAGTTGTTTCCGTCTATACCTGTCGGAGCAAACGGGCTGCAACCTACATCGGCTACTTCGAAGTAGCTGCAGTCATTCACGGACTTGGAGCGAACATTGGAATCGTTGATAGACTCAGGGCAAACATTGGAATCGTTAATTGACATGCAATCCATCCTAGAATCGTTCATAGGAAGAGGGTTCATATCAAAGCCTTCGCTCTCTGGAACTGCATGGTCGCTGTCCTCGACTTGTTCTTCCATTTCATCTCTCGATGCAAACGATGAGTCACTCTTTTCTGAAGCTTTGTTAGGCAAAGGCGATTCAGAATCATTTTGGGCATCGGTGCTTGTATCTTCGAAACGTATGGGACTACACGCAGTGTCAGCCACCTCTACATAGCTCAAATCGTTCATACCATTCCTATTTGACAACACTGAAACAGAACGGTCGAGTCTCGCAGTCTCCGGGATAATCTCGACATCGTCGTAAGCAGCGAAATTTTCCAATTCATCGTCTTTAGAACACACAGGGCTGTCAGGCACGAATTCAGTATGATCATCATTGTATGGGGTTCCTGTGATACAAGAAATGCTTTCATCAACGTCCCGATAAGACATGCTATTTTCGATATCATTTCTGTCACATGAATTTACGAATCTTTCATCCTGGATAGACACAGGGCTGCCAGGGGCGAATTCGGCATCACTTTGGCGGAAAGGGCTCTCACTGACATTAGAAATACTTTTATTCACGTCTTCATGAGACATACTAGTTTCAAGACCATTTCGATTACTAGAATCTACGAATCTTTCATCCTGGACTAACACGGGGCTGCTGGGGGCAGCATGGGCTGGGCTATTTTCGACTAGTACTCTGCTTTGCTTTTCATTTCCACGAGACACGTTTACACTTCCATCCCCAACGTCTACCGCTCTATCATCCTCAAGATTAGTGTTGCTCAATGCAACGATTTTATCACTCGTGTTATGAGAAAGTATAACATCGGCAGTGCTACTTTGAGCGTTGTTTCCATGAAACGGGCTAATTCCGTAATCTGCATCATCTTTCGTGGGTTGATCCTCCTCAAATAACAAGGGGGTTGTGACGACGACGCCATTTTGGAAGGAGGAGCGCGACTTCACAGCCTCGTTTGGGTCAGGACTGTCTTCGACCATGCAGGGGTCGTTACAGCTGTTCCTAGCCACCGCATGACTTATTCTTCGTCTGATGTCAGAGATTCCAGCATCTGGGGAGTCTGGTATTCGAATCGAGTGATTCGTGATTGGAGATTCAGATATTTTGATGACTTCAGGTGAATCACTAGAATAGAAAAAATATTCATCGATAGAGTTTAATTTGGATAGTGCTTTAACAAAGTTTTTATCATATATGAACAACCCTATAATGGGTTATGTCTGTGCAGTAATGTAGAGGTTGTTCAGTAATGTGGACTTTTGAAGCAATGTTGAGGGGATTTGTATTTGGTGGATGTTTAGCAATGTGGAATGGTTTTTGAAGTAATTTGGAAGGATATTGCTATAATATGGGGAGATGTTAGCTGTAGTAGGGACAAATTTTGACAGTAATGCAGACAAATTTTGACAGTAATGCAGACAAATTTTGACAGTAATGCAGACAAATTTTGACAGTAATGCAGAGGAATTTCGCACAGTGATGCAGAGAGCTATCCTGATAAAATGTAGAGGGACTATGCGTTGACGTGGACATATTTTATAGAAAATCTCATTCCTGACATGTTAAAATTCCGCCAGTTTCGAAAGTTAATTCCGAAGCAAGCGGTATTCTCGTAAAATGAATTTTTCGATACCTTCAAGAATTTTTTGTATTTACTACTCGACAGAGTATGAAAATTTCTGCTCACACAATTTATAAAATTGTATAGGTAGCATATAGAGGTAACAGATTTGACGTAATCAAATGACATGATGGTCATGCTGATGTTGTTGTTGGCAGGGTTATTGACGAGGCTGGTCCAGTGGCTACATCACTTAAAGTCTGTTCAAAGGACGTGGGTTCAAGCCAACCTTCAGACCATAGAGAATGTACCAGCTCTCTATTATCCCAGGCAAAAGGAGACAAGAGGTTGGGTCACATTAAGGGAAAGACCAGGGTGGCACTATTCGATTTTTATCTATTCAGCGGGCCCTTTGTGCTTTGCACATACACCAATACCTCACAAAGATAGTAAGCGTATTTGCCCATCAACAACTATCAACAAACATTTGGCTAACATGGCTGCTTAAGGTCCTTTAAAAAGTTGAGAAAAATGGACTAAATTGAAAACTTACATAGATATGGGTATTTTGGTCGTTGATTCTGCTTGTCCTTTCGGCTTTTTGTTACTCTGAAATTAACAAACTATGTTTCAACAACTAAGTAAACGTTGTACACCTAATAGAAAAAACTATTTGTCAGCTAGCCTTTTAAGAAATTCTGTTCATAAGATGGAATAGTCATCCTTGAACTTTACTGAACAAACATTAATCTTGAATAATTCTGACCAACTCTTTGCTATTTTTGAGAATTCTATTCAATAGCAAAGAAACCAGTCTGAAACCGACTATCTTTACTAATTTCAGATTATTGCAGTCTTGAAGCAAGGCTGTCTTTGATAAGTTGATCATCTAGATTTCGTTTCTCTTTAATTAAACATTGTGTTATCAATTTTCTGTATAAGGGTTATCATCTCCTTATTGTTTTATTGTAGTATGTTTAATTATGAATTGTATGCAGTTGAATTCAAACAAATGAGACTGAAAGCTTTGCTTGTTAAGCTGGATAAAAAGGTATAACATCAACAGAGTAAATATAAATTAGACTTATCAAGGGTTTTTCCGACACAATATTTGACATGATAGTCACCATTTATCCTCACAAGCCTTATATCTAGTACGGCAATTTAAATATATTCTGTCTTATCAAGGCTGTTTCTGATACAATATTGTACATGATAGTCACCACTAATCACGTCAAGCCTTTAATATTTAGTAGGACAACGTAAATACATTAATATCGTGGCTATCATGTCAAATATTGTGTCAGAAAAAGCCTTAATAATACAGAATATATTTGTGTCGCCCTACTAAATATGAAAGACTTGTCTTCTTAAGTGGTGTCTATCATGTCAAACATTGTGTCAGAAAAGCGTTGATAAGACAGAACGTATTTGTGTCGTCCCACTAAATATCAAAGGCTTTTCATGATAAGTGGTGACTATCGTATCAAATATTATGTTATAAGATAGATTTCCATCATACCTTCATCACGGACAGCAGAGATAGGTCGGCCATCTGTGCACAGATATTGGCTTCAGAAGTCACCATTTCCTCAGCTCTCTTCACCTGCGAATGAGGGAAAAGCAAATAGTAAAAGAGAATTGGAAAAATACAACAAAAACAAAATAGAAAAGCAAAGGATATAGCTGATAAGCATCTGCGATTAATTGAAATCGAATCAGTAAAACTTGACCCGATGATTCAACCTTGCCGCATTAAACGAGAGACAACTTGTGAATTGAATTCAAATCCTTGATTTATGATGAATATTTCATTGAGAGAAAAATGCAATTGCTTGATAAGTACAGAGCGATGTCGATAGGTATGATGATGGTGAAAACAAGAAACTTTGAGAAACAGACAGCTAGTCCCATCTCTGGTATCTTAAGAGTTTATCATGTACATCATCATGAAAGTGTACATTAGAAACTATGAAGTTAGAAGAAAGGTTATAAAGTTTACCCTCTCGACGATCTGAGAGTCATATTCGGTGTCTCCACAGTCGACATTCGCAGCCTCTCTTGAATCAACCAGCCCGTGGTCACTGATGCCGTATATATCTTGAAAGATGAAACAATAACATTTTAGTATTTTCTGCATATTTCATAAAACTGATAAAAACATTCTAACTAAAGCAACAACACACATCTAAGAAACTCTATATTTCAGTTTATCCTAGGCGGTTCTATATTATCGGGAGTATTTAACAGATTTGTATTGCGATGCGCGGTCTGAATCGAGATGATTATAGAAGGAGGGTTTGGCTTTATGCAGAAGATTTAGAAGTTTTATTAAAGAAATTAAAGAATTGGCTGACAGAGATGAATATAGGAAACAGAGGAAGAGAAAGGCAGAGCGACAACATCAAGGAATTCTGTGGGCAGACGATGGTGCAAGTGGAAAGAAAGGCACAAGACCAAATAGCGTGGTTAAGAATGGGGGAGAGGTGCACGGCTGCTCAACCGTCATTTATGATGTTTAAACAAATACTTTGAGGAATATGCTAAATTGTAATGGAAATTAGTTAAGTAGGATTTGAATTCAGAATTTATTATAGAACTTAATAGCACATAATTATTTTTAGCTTATTTTCATTAGAGACGTATACCTGCTGCAACAAATTGTTGATTTTATTGTTATTATATGTCATGTCTATTGTTCATTTGTTTCAAAACCATACGTGGCACCAAAACAACTTCCTTCGTATACCACTGTTGTCATTGATTAAATGACCGCACCTTGCAGAAGCCTCACAACCGTGCACAGACCACGTTCATTTTTATCAATTGGAAACGAGGAAGGCTTGGCGGTAGGGTTTCATGACTAGAGGAAGGTTGGGGGCGAGGGGCAAATCACTCCCTAAAATCTTGTACACTTTCCCTGGAGATCCTATTGTTCTGATGAAAATCCCTTGAAAATCACTGTAGATCCTTTAGCTCTTAAAAAATTCTCGCACGCTTTGAAAGGGAGTGTACTGCGCTTAAGTTTTGGGGGTATACGATCCGTACTGTGCACGATATTCAATACTGTGAAGGATACAATCAGTACCGTGGAGGAATATCAACAGTGCTGTGGGACAAAATTCAGTACTGGGGGGATACGATACAATCATTACTGTGGAGGATATTCAGTACAGTTGGGGGATACTATCCAATCTGTGATGGATATTCAGAATAGTGGAGGGATACCCTCAAGTACTGTGAACGATATTCAATACTCTGGAGGATACAATCAGCACCGTTGAGGAATATTAACAGTACTGGGAGGGTGGGGGGGTTCAATCAGTTCGATGAAGAATATTCAGTACTGTAGAGGGATACCATCAGTAATTTTGGGTACATGTTCTTGTGTACTGGTGGTATCCCCTAAAAAGGCAAGACTTAATTGAAGTGAAAGTACCTAAGGATTTCAGGAACTTGAAATGACTTTCCATCGTAGAATTCACTGTCTGTCGACCACGGAGTTCGTTTAGTAGGCCATATGTGATTGATTCTTTCGGGTTTTCCAGGATAAACAATTCCTTTAGCTCGTTTCGCTTGAAATATCTGAAAAACAACCATTTCTTCATTAGGTTATGCCCTACAAATTGAACATGATAAGCATCATTTCTTTAGGTTTGAATAACCAGTTAGCATGAATAAAACATTGCTTAAGTTAAATTCAAAGTTAGTGTAGAAGTAAATCATATATTTCAATTCTTACGTAAGATGTGTTAGATCCAAAGGTGCACAACACGTTTTTAACATGTCAGCAGATCATATTTAAAGTACCTAAACTATTAAGTGCTTGTCTTTTAATCCTAGTTTCTTCTAAAGCTCTGACCAAACGATCAAGCAATGCTTGAAATAATTTGTTTTTGCTTTCCTATCGATGTTTAAAGGTTTGGCCACATATTCACCAACAACAAAACATTACCAGACATTGCTTGAAAAGCAGGATTTGTTTGTTTTTGAAAATTCTCCAAACATTTCTTGCTGATCACAAGAAAACTGTTTTGTTCAATATTTGTTTTTGTTACCAAACTGACAAAGATTCTATTTGATAAGAAAAATTTCAAATGTTTGTCCAACATTGCTTGATCGTCTGACCAGCGCTTAATCCTCGAATCCCGGAATGAAAATCAAACAAAGGTTTTACCTGTAGGGGTTTTTGGTAGTGCCAGTTGTTTGATTCGATACCGACATCTTGAATATCTGTTTACGGTAAATCTTTTCCTCTATCGTTCCACATGTGATCAGTCTGTAAATAACCACGTCCTTACGCTGGCCAATACGGTAAGCTCTGAAAATGTAAATATAGAAATATAATATATAATGTAATGTAATATAGAAATATACTATCATTCAAATCTGTTTCCAATGTGCTCACTGCCAGAAATCGTAGCAATCAAACTATACATTCAGCAAAAAAGTATGGAAACACTTGCATAAATATGGCAGCTCCTAGTAGGGACTGAGCTCAGGCCATACAATTTTTTGTTTATTTTTGGCATCTCTCGATCAGGCTCAACTCGAAATTTTAATGACCGGGAACAATATTAAGACAGAGAGTTTTGAACTTGACCAGCTTGAATTGTTACCATGATATAAAAACACAAATATAAACATTGATATACTGCGGATAGCGTCTTTTCACAAAAGTTGCACTACCCCTTATCTAATATACTCCCCTAAAGGATCCAGATACCAATAAACCTGCTGGGGGAGTTAATAAAGAATTTACACTATACACAATGAAATAAGCAAAAGCTTTTTGGTAAGAGCATTATATCAGTGCTAGAAATATCATGACATATCTAGATTAGAAGATCAGAAGTTCAATTTCAAGGGAAAAACATGAAATGCTGAAATTTTATTGGTTAAGGTTCTTAAAAGAGGTGACGTGTGGGTTTTTACAGTAGTCAGATTAACCATACTGGTAAACACAACAAAGGGTAATGTGCTATCTTTCAAGTTTTCATAGAACCATCTTTATAACTGATTTTGACAGTGAATGATTCATTTCATAATCATCAAATGCCATAATAGGTAACTGATGTAGGCACTCTATGATTTTAATAGCAATGAAGACGGTCTTTCACAGAAAAGCTTTTGCCAACTTTATAGTATATATTGTTCTATTCAATCTTTTTTCTTATCAATTACTGCGAATGATCATCATAATTTACATACCTATCCACAGCTTGGGCGTCACTCCCTGGATTCCAGCTAGGATCGACTGAAAAAAGAAAATTATCAAGGTGACGGTGAAGAGTAACGTTTGAAAGCCATGCTGCATAACGTGCATGATGCACGATACACCATAACAATGCATGGCTACTAAAGTAATTTCAAACCCCTTCTTCGTAAAATGATTTACTATGTTCATTTTCGTTCTCTTTCTTACTTACTACTAGGATCAGTGTCAAACGCAAAAGTAGTTATCATCTTTCAATAAGTTTCCAATTTTCCTTGCAATCCTCTAGTTTTGTTTCGATAAAAACTGTTCTAACAAAGTAACTACAAAAACTAGACTGCAAGTTCAAAAGATGAAGGCCGTTTCAGTTTTTGTTCCTACGTGCTGCTAAGGGGCGTTTTCCTATGATGCATTACGCGAATGCGATTCACCATCTTTTGCACGTCTTTTTTTAACAAATTTCCACACTTGGCATGTATTTTGAATCCAATCAAAAAAGCCAGTCTTAAGAAAAATGTAAAGTATGATTAAATTGTAAACTTACAAATGATTACTCTGTCAGCACCAGTTAGATTCAAACCAACAGAACCAACCTACAAATCAAATTCATAGAATAACATTGATGACTGACTTTCACCTCGGGGCCGTCCCAGTTGATCACTAACTTTCTAAGGAAGCATCTTCTTGAATTTGAATTTTCAGACATCTGTTCCTACTTGTTCGTGCATGAAATTGCACCAATGCAGTTAGTTTCCAATAGCACTATGCATTAGGAACATATTGCATCTTTTAGATTTTTGATCTACTTTAGGGGAACGCCCAGTAATAGACCACACTCTTTTTGAAAGAATCGAAAAGCCCCCCAGCTCTGCAGCTTTTTCTTTTTAGATACTAATAAGGCTACAGCCTTGACATTTCTACCACAGAGAAAAGTATAGTAGAAATAGGAATAGAAAACTGTCATTTCTTGTAGTAATTCGAGCTCTCTTTGGTTATTGAATACCAACAATCTGTTACCGCACATCGTATGCCTAAGTTTGTGAGTTGCTAAACAGCAAGTGTGGTGATGACCAGAAGGGCACATTGGGTCTATTGTTCACATACTTATATTTCCATCTTTGTTCTCTTAGCTTCTAGAGCACTCTTTGCCTAGGTTCAACTTTACTCTATACCATTTTAGCTGATCAACAATAATACATTATTTCGCACATGGGGTATATAGTTGAGTAATCTGAAATCGAATCACTAAGGAAATGTTTGAGATCAGTCGTTCCATCAAAGTGGAAATAAATAATAATAATGATAATTTTCACCTGAGTCGTCAAAAGACAGCAAGAATAGCTCTGGTCTGTGTTGAATATCGTGATTATCTTCTGTCTCTCTGACGTGTCAATAATTCTCCCATCAAGCCGGATCAACTTAATGTTCTGAAAAAATAAAAGAGACGGATGAAATCACTTATACAGTTGAAGCAATGTGATCTGGCAAGTTCAGTAATTCCAATAAGTTGATTTGTTTACGAATAGATAGTTGAATTCACAGATCAGAATAGGCTTGGCAATGCCGCCTTTAGCCAGATATGTGACAACAGCTTTAAGGAAAGTGAAGTATCTGTAAGAAAAATGAAATACGGCATCAAATTTTTACACCATTGGGAAGGGCTCTGCAGTACTTTCGAGGATGTGCAGTACTATGAGGTGATATCCTCGGTA
Source organism: Pelagia noctiluca (assembly GCA_963924455.1). Lineage (NCBI taxonomy): Eukaryota > Metazoa > Cnidaria > Scyphozoa > Semaeostomeae > Pelagiidae > Pelagia > Pelagia noctiluca. Next base: position 16,314,114 of record OZ004322.1, on the reverse strand, counting down.
TATTGGAGGGTGTTAAGAGCTGTGGAGAGGATATCATCAATATTGTGGGGGTATCAGTACTGCAAGAGATACCATAAGTACATGGGAGGATGTTAAGTTTTGTGGGGAATAATAAAAGTACTTTGGGAGATGTGCAGTACTGTGGAGTGTATTTAGTACGGTGGGGATATCATCATACTGTGGTGGGATACCATCAGTACCATGGAAGAAAAGGCCACAAGCACTTTGGACACAAGTTACCATGAAATTTGAATTAAATATTTCTTAAATAAAGCAAGTCAGAAAAGATAATGAAAACGATGATCTCACCTCTTTAGTGAATATCTTGTCAACAATATCCAACATTTTCCTCGACTGACTGAAAATCAACGTTCGATGTCCATGTTTTATGAGATCTTTCATCAACTCCAAAACGAACTGGAGTTTCGACGACTCTTCCAGCAGTATATCCTCGTTCTGTTCCCTGCAACAACAGAATCAAACTACTGTTTTAATGATGCAGGTAGTGGGAGTCGAACTCAAGAACCTTTGCCTTAGGATTGTGCTATTCAGCAACAAAGATAGAGCTAAGAGGGATTCGAGTTTACAGTAGCCCCTATCGAAGTTATTGCATAGGTATTTTCAAAATGGGAGCAAAATTGCAAAGCTGTGAGGGCTAGGCCTAAACTAAAATTCCCATAACTTGTGTCAGACAGCTCAAAACAACACAATTTTGGTAGGCAAATATAGGAAATTTTGCTGACACCATATTTCATAACAATAAGCAATAACAAATTGAGGGAGAAATAAATTACGACTTGGGATTTGAGTGATGGTCAAAATATAAGCAAGGAGTCTTCGATGAAGGATTGGTCATCAAAGATCACAAGTGCTTTAAAAGTCATCAATCAGGTCAAGTTCTATTTTACTTTGTTGCTACTGCTCTTGTTTCGTATGGCGTAAGGAAAATTTCCTAAATTTCCCCAACAAAATTATATCATTGTGCCCTGTATGAAATACAGGATTTTTAGTGTAGGCCTGGCCCCAGAGCCTAATTAAATGCCAAACCTTCCTCCGATTGGAATTTTCTCCTTAATCAACCTACCTCAAAATTTCCAATATTCTTCCTGAAGGACACAGGACAAAGCGTCAAAATTGACAGCTAGGTCACTCAACACTGCCCTTAACGTCTGGGGGTGAGATGACGTATTTGACTAAAAGCAGCCACACATCTTTGCAATTTTGACGCCATTTTTATTCCTCAACTATGAGTTTTACCTATGCAACGGATAAGTGCGGCTCTACTTAACACAGGGAAGACTTGAACCATCCGAGAAAAAACACAGTAAAAACCCACATATTAGAAGTTAGAACCACTTCTTTCAAGAACCACTGCACTAAAATGTCACTAGTTTTGAGAAAGCTTTCTTGAGATTTTTGTAAGAACTTCTCTGATAAAATATGAAATATTTTGTGAAAGCAAAGATGTGTTTAAAACGCATAACCCTGTTACTTCAGAGTACACTTCTTTGATAACAATCTGTAAAAGCACCTCTAACCTTCAAGAATACTATAGGCCAACGATGTTAAGTTTAGGTTAAACGTGCTACAAAACTGCCAGAGGCCTTTTTTCCAGCAGTTTCACGAGAGCCCTAGTTAAACCTTTTTTTCCGAAAGACAGTGGATTGAGTTGTTTTTTCAATAGCTCGAAGGTCACTTACTCGAAGGTGACACGACCAAGCTTAACTGCAGCTGCAGAAAGAAATCCCTTAAGTCAACGGCCACTCACCACACATGAAATGTTTAGGTTCTTAAATGTGAGCTTTTACTGTTATCTTACTTCTCAGATAATTCTGCTTTATCATCAGATTTTATCATCAAGAATATTATCAGAGATAGGGATTTTACAAAATTATTACTTAAAAGTAGGATTTTCTTTGAAAGGTGTTGTAATAAAACCATCAAGGTACATACAGATCACCACTGAGTCCAAGATGATCACAAGCCACATTGGATAACAGCCGTGGGTGGTCGGCAATCTTTTTCAACATAGTTAACGCCGCAAGAGGAGATCTTGTGCTGTTCATCACCTGGTGAAATCAAAATGTTCCAGTCAGAAAGAGCAAGAGTTATGACAGGAGCAACTAAGATTTCGTGATTTCTAAGATGTTAATATGTAGTTGTCAAATGATAAAAGTAAATAAACATTTTCTGGTTCTTATTCATAGTCAAACCCATCCAACCCAAACGCCATTCACTGATATAGCTACATATAGTCTGTAAGTGCTAGTGTGTTGAAAGAATTTTAGAAGCCGTCCTAGTTGATCGCCAAAGGTAACTTATTCGCTATTTCTTATTAGTTTGAGTTTTAACCATCAATAGAATGATAAATAAAAGCTTGTAAAATGGATTTTAGTAAAGTACATTATAAAACGATGAATGGAACAATACCGAATGAGATCACCGCTTCTGAACCTATTTGAGTTAAACCAAAATGGATCATTGAGCTCAAACCAAACAAGCTCTTTTTTAAATAATAAATAAAAGCTCATAAGAATAATAATAGTAAAGTAAATTACAACGATAGATGGAAACTAGTTGCAAATTCAAAATAATTATCAAACATTAGGAACGTGAAACATGATGTTATAAAGTACGCACACCATATAGCAAAGCTCAAGTTAGTTATTTGACTCGGTCATATTCAAAATTGCATAACTTTCAGTGATATTTTGTTTGTATATTCATATACAATTCTATAAGACACAAAGCTTCAGTATAGTTATGATTTTCACTATGTCTCCAAAATTAGGATTAGTTGATAAAATGATAAAACTAGAAATAAAAGCAAAAATGGACCATGGATTGAATTGCAAAAAAGCTAAATGAAAATAAATCGTAAACTTACTTCTCTGATGTTATCCAGCTTTAAGAAATCTTTGTAAATGTTGAGTTGCAAATCCGTGAGGAATAACCAGATAATCAGGTCGTGTTTTTTTGTCATTTTCTGATTTTCAAGGCTGGAAATTGGAAAATACTTTCTCGATAAAACAATAATTATTGCGATTTGGTAAATTCATTTTGGCACCTTAATTAAACACACATAACATGTACTTACATTTCATTTTATTCCTTTATTCCCTATTATGAGGAATAAAATGAAATGTAAGTACATGCTATGTGTGTTTAATCAAAGTGCCAAAATGAATTTACCAAAATATAATTTGTCCTACAACACACGCGATCTTTTGAAGAAGCTAGCGTTAAATGTTAGTAAAAGAAAAATAATTATTGCGCTGTTTGTATTCCGGGATAAATTAAGAATTTGCACAATTTTACACACTGGAAGAAAACCCCTTTAGTATTTTTCCCCGTTTTAGAAAGTCAATAAGTGAAATCAGTCTTTACCCTCTTATCTGTTTTTTTCGATTATTCAGTTCTTATTTTACTGTAGGGGGGAAACCACGGGCACTTGATAGCACTTTCGGTATTACCTCCACAGTACTGATGGTGTCTTCCTACAATACTTAATATCCTTTACAATAATGATGTTACCCTTCGAAACTGCAGATTGTCCCCCCGCAATACTGAAGGTATAAAAATTATTTCTTACAGTAATAATCGCATAATTTCTCCCCGGGAAAAATCCTTGCAATCAATTTCTCCTTCGGAAAAATAGATGTGGAAAGTATTCTTACGAACAATCAGCTGGTCGATTGAACTAAACTTGGATTGAATATATTTACGAATGCCACAAGGTCACCTTAGTTTCTCAAATACTTTGGTTTCTTCGTCAACATTATCACTCTCGTCAATTTCTTCTTTCACCCCAAGCACTTCTTTCTTGGTTCTTCGTAGAAAATAGGGAGCTATCATCTTCCGTAAAGTCTCTGATATTTTGTTTCCCACCTTGCGTTCATAATCAGTCGCATCACGCTCTCTAGCCTAGAATAAATAAGTAATACATTAAAAGCTTTCATGTTTGAAATGAACAAATAAGATACTGCAGCCTGCCACCTTAAGCTGTATTTCCTCTATCGTGATTACTTAATTGCTATGACCACTACTGTGGACACTGTCAAAAGAGAAGCCAGAGTAGTTCATGATGTCATTCCCTTCTGTTTCCTCAGGTTATAATTAGACCTTTAAATCATATAATGAGTCCTATTGTAAAAGAGACACGACAGCCTGATTTCATGAGACTGTACGAGTTTTCTATATGCGGGAAGGGGGAGCCTGTGATGTAAAAACATTATCACGTTTGGTTAGTCTATAATGGAGTGCTCTATACTATTGGTAGAGCGATTTACACAGAGGTAGACTCAGAAAGATAACATATCTTCGTTGATAGTCAGAATTTCACGCATTCGTGCAATAATCTGACAGCACCTGATCACAAGAAACTCTTGTCTTATGGTCGCATGAATGCATGGAACTCTTGAGGTATCCACCAAATAAATGTTACAACGAAGATATGTTTTTTCTGAGTCCAACTCTATGTATATTGCTCTGCCAATGACATAGAGCACTCTAACCTCATCCACAAACTTTGACCTCATCCGCAATCGTGTTCCAGAAAAAGCTCCTAATATAAGTTACACTTTGCTTTCTGTAGGAAACAGTTTTATACTTAGGGACATGGAGCCGGGGTTGTTAACTCCTAAATCATATTATGAAATTTTTTCCTGAAACATTTCTTTCATAAAAATTGGATTGAGGTCATCATTTGTTTTAAAGAACTCGTTGATCAATAGTTGTAAACTTTTCAATTGAACTGCCACTAAATTGTCCTTTTACAAAAGAGTTAAAAAGTCTGATTCTCTGTCCCCGTAAGCTATTCTCAGAGCTTTTTCCTGGATATGATTTATCTTATTATTCGTGCAACTATCGTAAAACATCCAAATAAGCGGGCAGTAATTGAATTGTGATAGTACAACGTATGAATAATTTCTTTTATTTGTCATCGCTTATATAACAGGCTATTCTATGAAACGCATGTAATGAGAGAAATGGTTTCTTCGTCTGCTCCGTTAGATGGCAAGTTTTACGATCAAAAGTTTAGGAATATTGAATCAACGTGTTCTAAATCAGCAGATTGTATTCTATCAACTGGCAATGACACAAAAAGATTCTAAATTTCAGAAGAATTAGAATTTTGCCAGTTATTACTAGTTAGAATGTGCGGAACTGGTGCAAATATATGAGTTAATGAATTAATAAATAAATTAATTAATGTTAAATTAGGAAACTCACTCTGACAATGGGGTTTTCAAATTCACTTTTGAAGATTTTCGAAGTCCCTAGAAGTTTCCCTTCAGTAATAAAATCTATCAACGCCCAGAGTTCCTAGGAGAAAAATAAGATTACACTTAGTGCCAAATATGGTAAATTCGTAACATCCCAAGCTCCTTGATCAAAAGATTGTGGCATGACCAGATATCTCAGTGATCCAGGCATGATGACATGCAATGCTTGCTAAAATGGTTGGAAAGCTTGATTCATTTTCCAACTGACGCAACATTATCCCCTTCATCCATTAACTATGCTGATTTGTTAATGAAAAAGTCACTTTTGGTCGAATTAAAAGGTCACATTGCTAACACCAACCAACCATTCATTCTCAGATTCCGACATTGTTTATCATAGAGGGTGGAGTGTGGATACAAGTGGGGGGGGGGGGGAAGGGGAGATACTGATGCTTGTGTAAAGGCAATAAACTAGCTTGAAATGGTTCAGTGCTTATCAACTTGAAGAATGTGTGAGCTCATCCCACCATTCTTAGTAAGAAAAATTCAACTAAGGGTCCCAGGACAGAATCATCCTACAATATCGCTCTAAGAAGCACATCCATAACCCTATCTAACCCATCACCCCTTCCCATATGCATAGATGATGGTGAGTGTGGATTTTGGGTGCGGCCTCCCTAATAGGCTTCACATACTCTCAATAAAAACATCTCTCTCACGTAGTTGCTTGTTTCTTTCTCAGGATCATTACAATAATCTTCCACAATTTGAGTTGAGGTATCAGATTTGACCATCTGATCGTCGAAAAAAAAAGATTGTCAATTGATTTCTGAATCAAACTTTACATGATAAAATTCTGGTTTGTGGAAGTAACTGGCCGAAAGAAGGGTTGGTTGGCTCGAAAAAAGGGCAGGTTGGCCCGCTCAACCCACAATACATCGAACAGGGATTTAGTCTAGCTTTGACTGTAATAAAAGGAAAATCAAGATACAACCGGAAAAGGGAAGGAAGAGTTGAAATTTCAGAATTGAACATACCAACAGATTATTCTGTATGGGGGTTCCTGACAAGATGAAATGGGACTTAGCGGGAATTAACCGTGCTGCCTTTGAGGTCTTCGTCGGGTTCTTAATTTTTTGTCCTTCATCTAAGATGATGTAATCCTGAAACAAGAAGAAATTTAAACTCATTAGACTCTTCTTTTACCTCCAGCCTTAAAAACTAGAAAGGATCGGTCACAAAGTATCGCAGGAAATTCGTTTCAAAAATCGTCTAAACCAAATACGTTGAAAGAACTGATTCAAGACGTTGCAATATCGCAAAGAATCGTTTGGATTCGCTTGAAATCGTTGCGAATTGCTTCGGAATCGTTGTACATCCTCCTGGAGCTGCTCAGATCATTCAAAATGGTTATAAAGTCATTAAAAATTACTTCATGATTGTAGAAATAGCAGGTAGAAGGATTCTAACCCTCCACCCCTTGTTTGTACAACTGCTTAGCTATCTCACTGCATATTCTCTTTTGATACTGGTTGTTTCTGTATTCAGTAGAACCACATTTATCCTATCTTGCAAGTCAAAATTACAGTTGAGAAATTAAAAATCAAGTATGTTTGTACGTTAGTTGTCGTTCTGCACTCAAATACCACCAAAGATCAAGGACAAGTATCTCCATCTTATGTTTTCTTATGCTATAATGTTATATGGTATGATAATAGTAATAATGATACATGTTTTCTTATGCTATAATGTTATATGGTATGATAATAGTAATAATGATATATGTTTTCTTATGCTACGATGTTATATGGTATGATAATAGTAATAATGATACATGTTTTCTTATGCTATTAAATTTCATCATCTTACTTAAATACTCATAATTGAAGTGAATTATTACATCACATACCCACACAAATCTGCCACCTTTGGAAGTGCCGAGAATCTCACAATTGGATATTATCGTGCCTGGAATAAGAGAGATGCATCATCGTAGGGGTACCTATACAGAAGTGCGCTGTATTTACCATACTGGGAACGTCTGTGCCGTGCTGTGGAGGATGTTCAGTACTTTGAAGGGAAGGGAAACCAGAAAAACTTTGGGTATTACCTCCATAGTGCTTTTGGTTTCCTTCTCAACAGTACTAAACATCCTCCACAGTACTGCAGAGACGTTCCACAGGGTGTTAGGGTAGGAAATTAAGATTTTATAGCGAAGAGAAGTTTGATAATTTAAAAGGAATTTGACAGTGAATATCACTCGAGTTTAACACATCGACTACACGTTAGAAAAACCTTTTTAAACTTAAATTCCGTTAAGAGCCATCAATGTAATGAACACTGAATTCGAAGCACTCTTTTTCTCTAAATAGGGGTGAAAAATGTTATTCAAAGTTTTAAAGCATGGCATTATTGCAATTGTCATGAAAGTTTCAGCAGCTTGATTAGTCAAAAGATATGATAAAGCAAAATGACGTTTACCATACGATGTAAGAATGACTCCCTGATTTTCCTGAATCTTACGCAGCTCTTTTTCCCTTTTCGACTTCACTCCATGAAATTGACCCACAGGAATACCAGGTACCCTGGCAAAGGAACAACAAACAACAAGAGATTACTCCAAAGACAATACTTTTAAATGAATGCAAGTTCTAAAGAAGGGTAGATATTTCTAGAATCATATTAGACAGCTGAAAACATTTTTAAAGGAGTGCTTCCACAAGAGGTTCCATAAGCAACAGAAAAAAAGAGATACACGTTTGATAAGCAATGAATTTTAAAATTGTAAATTTTTAGAAAATTCATGAATGACAGAGTTTCTTCAGGCATATAGTTATCATACGGTTTCTCACAAATTAAGCCTCTTTCCCTATTATTTGATAGATTTAAAACAACAGTCGGACTAGATACTGGGGGCTCTCTAGTTGAGAGTCATTTATAGAATCATGAATTTCAGTTGCTCAAATGGGAGCATTTACAATACGATCGTGTTGCGCATGATACCCTGCTGGAGACAAGGCCTTTTGTGGCGCTTTGCAGGCTATCACTTCAAAAATAAACTACCTCAATTCACAAATCACAGAATTATTATTCAAAGATATTATCAAAAGCTCGTCACTGAAATTTCAAAAATAGATTTACCAGTCTTCAAACTGCTTCTTCCAGGTTTCAAGACACGAAACTGGCATCACTATAATTATGTGTTCCACCAGTCCTGCATCAAACATTCCACTCAGAAATGCAATGATCTGAATTGTCTTTCCCAACCTAAACAAACAAGAACAATTGTTTACAAGAATACCATAATGCTTTAGTTAAACAACCGGGGCATTCATTATATATTCTGGGGAGTTTCTATTCAAGGGAGTCATTTAGAAAAGGTGTGTTTACAAAATTTCTCTCATATCTTTCCTAAGCAAAATAATCTAAAAATAAAATAAAATGATGATTGAACCACATACCCCATATCATCCCCAAGAATCCCTCCTCTTTTGTTACGATGAAGACCCCACATCCATTTCACCCCCTCTCTCTGGTAAGGGAATAGCTTTTCCCAAATCTTCTTATAGATCTTGTAGCCGTCAAAGACTACGTAGTCATCATAATCATCGTCTTCGTCCTCATCATCTTCCAGCTCCTCCAAGAACGCCTGAAATTGAACAAGAATCTTAAGATGACAATCTTGTTTATTAATTTCAAATTTCAGTTATTTCGAATTTTTTCACTGGGTAAGAATAACACTATCCTAATTGGTCAGAATTTATTTATGAAAATGGAATGACCTAGGGAGGATTTGAATCCAAGTCCTTTGAGTCTATGCCTAAACATTCTACCCACTGATAGGTCATGGGGTTGAATACGATAGGGATCTATTTATTTTCACAAATTAGTTTTGATTGATTTTTCGAATCCTGCTTAACTTCTCAAACTACCGTATCCTATTAAAATTCATTTGATATTGAATTCATACTTTTCAAGATACAGCGTGATAAATACTCTGAAGTTCGTTCCTAATTTTTCCTTCCCACAACATCCACCTCATGGTGGTGTCAGGAAGGACTCTCATTTTCCAAACAATGGTTCTACCCCTAGAGTACCTCAGGGGTATCAGCAGTAATGCCAAAGACAAAGCTGAAAAAATGCAAACCTGTCATCTGATTGAGCTTCAAAACACAAAAGTTGCATATTTTTAACTGGAAACTCAAAACCGATGGCCAAAAATGGCAAAACCTGAAATTGGTGAAACTCCAGAGCCCCCCTCAGAAAGTGATCTTTCCATTGATGTTTGGCATACCCAATATCTTGATTTTGATTTGAGAGATCTTGAATAGAAGGCGACCTATGGAAAAGTTTCATACAGACTTCTTGATCTATGTAACTAAGAGAGGGTCATATACAAAATAACAAGAATAGATGCTAACCTTCAATTTTTCAATTCGCTTCTCTAACTTTTTTGAGTGATGGACTTCCATAGCTTTCTGATACAAAAGAAGTCCTTCCTGGTATTTCTCATCTTTAACTTTGGCCTTAGCTTCGTTGACAAGACCCAGAAATTCATCTGCAATACAAAATTAATAAAGGAAAATAGTTCTATAGATGTATATTTTCCTACCACTTTCAATATCTTGCTTATTCTTTGCTGGTACATTGTTTTTTTAAAGGAGCCTACCACAAGGTAGGTTCTAGTACCAGGCCTTTTTGTTTTCTGAAGGTGATTGCCCTTGCAAAATCAGTTACCAGCGTGTTTCACCGGCCTTGCCAAATTGTGTCTTGCCTCAAAAAACTTAGGATCAAAAACATGATTGCCGCAGTTTTAAGCTCACTTTTATTCAGCAATTTTCTTTCCTGATATCATATAGTTATTTTGAACATCAAAAAAAAAAAAAGTTTTCCCAAAAAGAATTTCCAATACACGTTTTTATTTTATAAGTAACCTAGCTCAGGTCCTAGTATCAAAAGTTTCTTAATTTTTCACCAGTTTCTAGTACTAAAAGTTTCTTAAAATTTTCTTATTTTTAGGTACGCACAAATATCAAATTTTGCACTTTCCCTTGCATATTTCTTAAGTGAAACCCACCTAATAATACAAGTAGACTCAACATCCTATGTTCCTCTAAATAAAAACGCGTGGCAAACTAAAATCAAGCGAAAATGTATTGTTGATATATTACTTTGCGGCTCAGAAAGTCCTCTTATTTTTTTCGTTGTTTCTGAAAGATATTGATGTAGTTCTAAAAGTTTCTTAACTTTTTGGGTCTCTAGTACTAGGTTTCATATAAACGGGTTTCTTATAGAAAAAAAAACGTGTATAGCAAGCTTTTGAAAGTGTTTGTTCGAGTTTGATTTAACCACAAACCCTTAACAAACAAACTGTGAGGTAGGCACTCAAAAACATTTGTAATTTCAATTATAATGAAACTGAACTGAAACAACTTCATTCCAAATCATTTCAAATTAGGAAATTATCCTCCAGCCTATTTGGTAAGTATCTTTGGACTGTGTAGGAACCCATAAAACCTAAAAAGTTGAGGGGCTATTTACCAGGGCGATTTGTCGCCCCGATGGTATATTATTCACCAAAATGCATGCTCGTCTTTTATTTAGGCCTAAATTCCACAACGTCCAACAACCTTTTTTTGTTTTCACTGTTGTATCTTTACATTTTACCATTTCAAAATCGACTTAGCAGTGAGTGATTCGTTGAAGATATTGAAAGCTAACTTAATGAATTATAAGGATGCTCAATTTATGAAGATCTTCGTAACTAACCTCGAACTTTTTTCTCTTTCTCTTCGTCCTCCTCCATCCCAAAACTTTCGCGCCAACAAAACTAAACGGCAACTGCAACAACAACAACCACAGTTTTTGCAAATTTATCGACAGAAAGACAGATCAGCAAATCTTGGCACATTTTTGGCATATTTTTGGCAATTTCGTGCTCAAAAGTGATAATTGGGCATGATTTGACATAGCGCTCCTTGCCAATGGCTCTGACACGCAGTCTCCTTCTCTTCCAATAAAGTCAAGGTTGTTCTTCGCCCGTACTTCGATATCAACCGCCTACCTTACATGGGTGAAAATAAAAATTACAATAAAATACAATAAATATGGCGTAAATTGGTATAACAGGGCTTTCTTCATTTGAACAATCGGCAACTCGTAACTCGTTGTTTAGAAGCTTGCTGCTATTATGGGCCCTGGGGATGTATTAAAGGGGCACACCTTTGTTTCAGGTAGTGCTCTTTGTTTTCGTTTTTCGCCGCATAAAACGAGGTCAATTTATTTGGATTAAAAGTTTTATCAAAGAAATGTTCAGCATAACTGCTTTCCAGCGCCTGAGAACACGACGTTGAGAACTAGTTTTTTCCCCTTTCCTTTCCTTTGACCATGGACACCTTATTCCCATTTTATTCAATTGGCTGCAAGTCATGCAGTTGGTGTTGTGTTGTGACTAGTTTCTTGGCTCACAGTTTCGTTATTTTGCCTAATGGCAGGAAAAGTGAGGTTTTTAGTTTTAGTTTTAGTTCAAAGTTTGAGTAAGCGTTCTGGTGGTGAGCTTGGCGAAAATACTTAAGCCTAAAAGCTCTAGATGATGAGAAAAAGCAGCCACCAATGTCTCATTACCTAATATTGTAAAAATTTAATGAGTTAGCCTAAATAGGTTCTTAAATAAATTGAAGTTAACAGCAGTAATGATGATGGTTTTGGCTGTTTGCAGTTAAAATATGGGCAAAATTTTAAGAAGTTCTCAAATTTTAGGTTCTAAGTGGTGGGTTTTTACTGTATTTAGAACTGGAACTGCCTTGTGGAGCTTTGTCTTTGTACCAGGTGGATTATATGCATAAATTTAAAAACAACTTTGATTTCATTTTATTGTTTCAATTGAATCTCAATGATCCTCGTGTCAGTGAGATCATGTTTTCCAAGCCTTTTTCAAAACGTGGAAATATATTTTTGATAGCAAGAAATATCGGAAACATAGCGAAACGAAAACAGAGATTAACTAAGCTTTTCGTCGGACACTCAACAGAGTAATACGTCAGAAAGAGAACGAAACAGAAACCTAACTGATTTATATACCCAGATGTGGATCAAAATAGGCCAATAATACAATACAATCCATGTGTTCGTTTCGCTTTGTTTCCGATATTTCTGGCTTTTTTGAAGTTTTGTACCATTCATAGACTGTTTTGTTAAATATATCCTTATGAATGGGCTGCAAATATTGTAATATGCCCAAAACTAGGTCGGGAAACCAGGACCTTGTCAACCATAGGCGTGGGCCTATACATGAAGTAATCAGGACAATAACTACATCAGCTCTCTAGTTTTTGGATTCGACTTCAGGCCTATCCTGAACAGTCAAGGCATACATGCAGTATCTACAGTATCGAATGGTGAGGAATGATTATGGAAATAATGTCACGTCAACCTTTTGATACTTTTCCAGAAACTATAGTAAGGGGTATTTTTATGACTTTCACAATTAAAAAAGTCTAACTTAATGTATTTCTATGTGTTTTAAATTTTTACCCACATTACTTTAATTTATCTCTTTTATCAGTTTATCAGATCAAAAATATTCTTACTTACTTACTTACTTGGTTACGAAAAACCGTAATAACGTTTTTTCTCTCGTCAATTCGTGATTTATTGACACTTAGATCAACGACTAGGGATGCCGAGTGGTAAGACCACTCAACCCTTGCTGAAAGGGTTTTTAGTTCGATTAGAGCCCACCTTAAGATCCGTTACTTTAAGTGTGAAAAGAGAAGTTGCCAGCTCTCTGTTATTTCACGAACAATGAATCACGAGGTGGGTTCAGATCGAGAAGAAGATGGGGTCGCACTGCTCGATTAATTACACTGGATCCTTTATGATTTCGCATAAATCAATACCTTTCAAATTTACCCATTTACTATCAGCAAAGATATTTGGTGAAATGTAAATAACTTCGAAGTCTATATCTAGCTTTAGTGGAGGTAAATATAACAGTCTTAATCTAAAATGACACGAATTTCAATTCCAGTTTCATTCAAAACATCTTAAAATATTCTCAATGTACAGTAGCTAAACATCTTAAGATTTTGATTTAAAACTTATTTCTAATTAAAACATTTCGTAAATACAATTCTTCGCTAGATGGTTTTGATAAATATGCAATAAATACATCTAAGGCTGCCTGGTAATAATGGTTCACCTTGAATAGGTAATTTCCAAATATAGTTTCCAAGGAGTATTTTGATCATTAAAAAATAACAAATAACATTAAGATCAAGAGGGATTTTGAGAAAGAATTATGCTATAGGTAGATACAACCTCCAGCTTAATGTGATTAGAGATATAAAGGCTATGCAGATGATGTCTTAGAAACTGCTGTCTATAGTTTCGCCGATCCTCTGTTTATGATTTAGGAATTGGAGCCTTTATGTTATAGAGTGAACAGCAAAAACTTATCTTCGATTTAGTCATTTCAAAATACTTAAGACTTATCACTGAATGTAATAAGATTATTCAGTGTTCTGCATTGCGTGAAATTAGGACAATTAGAATGGATTCAAGCTGACTTTGGAGAAAAGGTGCTTATTTCTGTAAACTCACAGAAACTTGGACCTGTCTACAGGGGAGAGGATGTTCCTATTGTTAAGTTAACCAAGAAGGTGCTCCACTACCACTAGAATGTAAACTCTTTTTATTTCTAGTCTCGCCAAAGGTTAAGTTTTCTACAATTTTGTCGGTCCGAGTAACGGAGCCATTTTCGAGCTTTTCGGGGTTTATTTGGGAGGGGGGAGGTTAATCAAGAGTTGAGGCCTAGTCAAATCATTATGGGATACTTCTTGAAATTGAACTTACGTGGATAATAATTTAATAACATTATTATAAGTTGATCGCTCTTTCTCGAACGAGTGATGTTTAGAAATATAATCACGTGCATTCTTCGTTATTTCTTGCAGTGATGACGTGGACGAGAGTAGGTCTTGTGCCAGCGTCTTGAAGTCCTAGAGAGAGAATGAATATAGAAATAATCTGATTACACATCAAGTTAATAGAATTTGATAATAGCAATCGAAAAAGGAAACGTATCTACTTGTATCTGTAGCTCTAGGACTTTTAACTGTACAGCAGTAACAAGTATATCTTGTTTGCAGAGATTCCGTCTACAAGTCAGATTATGGCATTGGGAAGGAATCATAATTTAGGCTTTGGTTATTGAAACACGATAAGACGTCATCATCTCCAAAACAAAAATTCATATTTTTAATTAGGATTTGAAATTGCTGAACATTTAGCAACTTTCATCAAATATTTGTCTGACTTAAGTTCTAGCTCATGAATCCCAATGAATTGACACACACGTTGTTGTCAAAATAATGTGGTCAACTATTATTTTGTTCTTCATTGTAGCAATTGTAATTATTTCTTTGTATATTTATTCTTCTTTGCAATCCTGACCCATAGGCTATAGAGGATGGCACCATAGGACATGCGATTGTCACCATAATAAGAGAAACAGGGTCGGCAAAACTCAGTTTCTCTGCAAAGAAACTTCCCTAACAAGACTTAACTATTTTGCTGAAAAACCAAGATTTTCTGACAGAGAAGTCACCCAGTCAAAGTCATGAAGATCACAAAATCACTGGAAATCACTGAAATACCGCAGTAGAATCACCAAAATCACGAAATCAAAAAAATCGAGAACAATCATAAATCTAACATACAATTAAATGTGACCTTTGTAATCACAGAATTTGTTTCGAGTGATATGCTCCTTGGATGAAATCAAAGGAAAACAAAATGCCAAGCGTTTGTACCTGAGGACTATCGAAGAGAAATCCATTTTGACGATGCTTGATCAATGCTTCATTTCCATCATTTCTTCTCGCAATAACCGGTGTTCCAAGATACATCGCCTGTTTCAACAACAACAACAAACTTTAAAACTTTAGATATATGTAATACCATAAAATTATCAGCAATACTCTATTGAAGCTGTGACCCTGAAAGTATAGGCTTCTTATCAGAAAATTGGCATTGTTAAAATTAGGCAAAGTTAGCACTGCAAACGAGCTATTTTGAAAAGTCTAGCAGGGGTGGTTCCTATAAAAATTCATTTCAGATAAAAAAACAGATAAAAATTATTTCATACCTATTACTGGTTATTGATAGAAAAAAAGCTTTACCGGTACATTTCATTAAAATGATATCTGGTAAGTAAGCAAATAGCTAGGCTAGTAATACCCTGGATTACACAGCCTTGGTGAAACTTTGCTGGGCGCATCGAAGAAACTCATTCGAACTTTTCTTTTAACGTGTTTTGTTTTTCTCTTGAGAATCCAGAACCTAAAGTAGACTATTATCAAACTACTCAATCTTCGAATTTTCTCTTTTGCGGATCAAAAAAAGCCAATCAGACATCCTGGCCTCAATTACATTTTTTCAAAGAATATAACATAATTACATAAATTATAGCATAAATACATTTGGACTTATCAAGGCTGTTTTTGACACAATATTTGACATGATAGTCACCACTTATCATGATAAGCCTTTGGTATTTAGCTAGTAGGACAACATAACGTCATTGGAACTTATCAAGGCTGTTTCTGACACAATATGCGACATGTTATTCATCAGTTATCAAGACAAGCGTTTGGTATTAAGTAGGACTGTAGGGGTTTTAAGGGCTATTACAGGCTAGCCATGACAAGTGGTGTGTCTCTAAAGCCTTGGTAAGATAGAGAATATTTACTCTTATACGATATAATTGAAGTTAAAACTGATTGAGTTACCTCTAATATGGAGTTAGCCATTCCTTCGCTAGTTGAAGAGTTTATCAATGCAAATACATTCCTCATGAAACCACTAAGAGTATCCGGCTCCATCGCATTGATAAAAACAACTCCACGCAAACTAAATGGAATCAATACAACAATTCAATTGATACCTTTATAAACGTAAGAATATAAAGTGAATAGATATTGAGAAGAAACGGCACCAAAGCAATCTTGACCGGCAAATATGCTTTATGTGAAAAGCATGAAGACCACACTGAACAGGTAATGGAGTAGTGGGTTGATAGCTGATAGGTAAATACGCTTAATATCTTTAATAGTTATTGGTTTATGTAATAGCCACAAAGGGCCCACTGGAGAGCTAGACTAACGAAAGCAATATCTAGGTATTGGTTTGTGTGCAATGCACAAAGACCCGACTGAATAGGTACATAGGCTAATCGAGCAGTGCATTGATAGTTGATAGAAAAATGCTCTTCCTATCCTCGTAAGCTATTGGTTTATGTAACAAAATTCTTCAGTAGTTGACATGTTTCGCTATGTGCCCTATTTTTCACCATCCTTTATGAAATCGCTGAAAGAGGTCCTAAATAGAGTCTTTTCGTTGATTATGAATATGAAATATAAGAAAAACATGAAGTTATGAAAGTTGATGTAAAACTTGCCTGGATATTTCCTTCTTGCAGAATAATGAATATTCCTCGTCAAGCTGAAATGAAATTTCAAAAGGTAACAGAAATCTTAAGTAGGCATAATTGTTTGTTACTACTTTCTTGTAACTTGTAGAATGGTGCAGCCCCATATAGGAATTCGTAATTATTCCCGCGTTAATGATTTCTAAATGAGTAAAAGCAACTTTTCCTCGGTGTTAACGCCTCTATAATCATAGTTTATAGAAAGAAATGGTTTGGAGGCCTTTTTTGATATGTTTTTGTTCACTTTTTCTCAACCGTCACAGTGCACTAGCCTTTTGTGTTATCATTGTTTAACCTGAATTGACATGGTCGAGCAACTGAGCCCAAATTTTTCTTTTCTTCTACTTGTTCGATATTCTCTTGTTTATAATTAATCAGATAAGGATATTTCAACAAATAATCTAATATGCAACTTATACTGATAAATTCCATTAAACTTTGTGCACGGCTAAGACCAGTTCATCATCATCATCAAAACTTAAACAAAAGAACTAAACAAAAGGCTCCCTAAAAATTCAAATCCAATAACTATGCTGTAATCAAGGAACAGATGTTTCCAATTCCAAAAAGTAGTAAGATACTAATTAGCCACAATTTTTACTTTATTGAATACAAAGCGTTACTTTCAAAATAATAAAATTGTTCACCTCCGGTCCAACAATCACGAGATGAATTCTTTTATCTTCTCTATGCCACTCTGAAATGTCAAATCAAGTTAAGTAGATATATATTGAAAATACAGTCATACTGCATAGATTATACAAATAGCATACAAATACTCTAAGAATACACTAATACTACATATGTTGCTTTTGAAACTACACACCTGTTTTAGTAGGGATGCCATTGTCGTAAACTCTAGGGGCAAACCATCCCTAAAAATCTCGCACGCTTCTCCTGAAAATCCTTTTGTTCTAAGGAAAGTCCCTCATAAATCTTTGAAATCCTTTTGTTCTTGAAAAAATCTCGTACACTTTGAAAGGGAGTAAAATGCCCCTTGCTTAAGCTTAGGGGCGAATGGTTCCAAACGAAGTCGACATTTCTTCAAACGTTGATTTTTGGGAATATATCATGCTGAAAACATTCCATAAATTAAGACCAGCATGTTCCCCTGATGCACGATGGGAAGAAAATTGTGATTCCATATAAAAAAGCTTTGAATTTAAGAACCTTACTTTCGTACTACAACTAGGATGAAAGATAATCAACTATGGCGTTCTTCACAGGCTGTCTTCAAGAATTGGAGTGACAAAAAAACATGTGAAAATATATTACCTGATATAACTTTGACAAGAAACAATGGATCTTTCACAGGTCGAAGACCAGCAACCAAAAGAAAGATTACCTACACATCAATCAAAAAAAAACAGTAAAGTGTAGACAACACGAGCAATTTTATATGACGATTTTATTTGACTAGTTTCCTTGTTCGTGTGGATGGGTATTTGACAAATGTTTTGATTGTCAATTGTATTTACTTGTGTGGATGAGCAATAAGTGTCTCAGACCATTCGTAAGGTATTTGATCTGGCAAATGGCATTTTCTCAGATTTGTAATCTAGCCTCAAGATATTTACATAATTTTGGCCAAGACATGAAATTGGACATGGAAATTTCTTGTGAGACAATTATCGCAACTCTATCAATAAAGAAACATCTTGGATCAAGGGAAATTGTCAAGTTTTCTTATCGGAGTGCTTGAAGAGAGTCTAGGAAAATTGTCAACCTTCCTCCGGCCGTGAAAATCTTACCACAAAACCCTCCTCCTATTTTAGTTAATAAAATGGCTGTGGTCTGTACACAAAGGGGTAAGCCTTTTGTAAAGCAATAAACGAAACCAGTAGAGAAGCATTTAAGTTGTGCAGTTCTATAAACAAATAAAGTTCTAGTGGGAGAACGAATCCTCTCTGTAAATTCCTGAAGATGTTTACGTTTTGATCTGATTTTTGAATTATTAATACAGACTTTTGGAAAGGGAATAAAAGCTTACCGCATTATTGTTGAGAATATCTTCATGTTTATCTGAAAAAACATCGACCGTATCAAATGGAAGCTGATTTTAATCATCACTGTAGGAGAGGCAATTCTTTACTGGACCTGATGAAATGTGTCACTGAACCTGGTGTAACTTTTGGTAAAAAAGTATAGGACAGGGTTTCAAAATCGATTTCGAGTACACCAATATAACAGGATTTGGCTGTTGTCGAATTCTTTTGTGAAAGAGAACATCTTCTAAAAGCAGATAATTCATGGTACAGCATCGGGTCGTGGTTAGTTTTAGCATGCAGTATTAAGCCCCGGTCCAACGAGGCAACATTTAACCCAATAATTTTTGGAAAGTTGGCAGGCTACGCAACATGGGCGGTCAAACGACGCAACAATTCACCCAACTTTTGACTCGACATTTTTCTGTGCTTGTTTTGTAGAGCCTAGGCACATAGTCACACAGTGCAGTATGGATTTCGAAATAGTGCGGTATTGAGTTCATTGGATTTGTTAACATATCTATTTAGAACACTAATAAAAGAGCCAATTAACCGATCATATAAAAGATAAGTAAATAATAAAGCATGCTTCAAGACGTTTCGAAAATACTATTACCCTTAATTACCCAGTTTTATGGAATTCTGTCGAAAAGGTTCCTTGCGAAACGTATTTGCCTATTTTGGCATGAAAACGAGATTTCAACATGCTATAGAGACTAAACGCCCCCCCTAACTTGCCCGAATAACATCGATATTTGGAATCAGCGCCCCAAGATTACCCAAATCTACCTAATTTAAGTTATTTCCCCGACGGGGGATACCACCCCCATTTTCTGCCTGGTCTATATCTTCGGTTACTTTTCTTAAAAGATTTGACGCCTTATTTAGATACCTTATCAACAATAACATAGGGATTGTAAACAAATTAGTTCTAGTGGAAGCCTACTTCATATTTCTATTTACGACAGAAGTCTTTTGAAGCTTTCAATCCACTGGTTGTTTCGCTGCTGATCTGAACTTAATTCAGATGTCAATATGCAAGGCTTTGCTTTGTGCTAATTGTTACCTCCTTTACAAATGACATTTAAAAAATACGCAGTGCGGAAATTTATTAAATAAGCCCTAATCAGGATGTAAAAGATATTGCGACACATTCAAGTCGTTCTCATATTCTATATCATCTAATACCCTGATAGATAAAACGTCGAAATGAAATATATATTCAATAATTTTAGCAAGATGTATTTTGTCAAGTATTTGTTATAGTGTGCCAGCTTGCCAGCTATCAATAAAACATTTCTAAACAAACAGGGCAATTTGCTGTTTATCATACTTCTTGCCAGCCAAGAACCTGTTATGAAACATCACTTTCATAGTTAAAAAACAGAGACATGAAAATATCAAACGTTATTACTTTGACACACTATATATAAATTAGTTCACAAACGATCTTCAAGATTCGGCCCTATCAGGCCCTATCCATGAAGGAGATAATATACTAAAAGGAATGGTATCTATTTTCATATCATCTATAATAATATCGAAGGACTTAATTTGATTTCTGAAATATTGGTTTGATCATGATAGGGCCTGATAGGGCCAAGTCTTAAAGATTGTTTATAAGTAATAAGAAACATTACTTTGTTTTTCATATTGATTTTCTTTAATACCAAGCCCAATCAATGGCAGCATTGAAGAATTCAGACTGAAGAACAAACCTTTTAGAAACCGCAAATCCTCTTGTATCAGAAACTTCGCAGGATGAGGACAGATTGCTGGAACACATAAATTAAGCAACATCAACTTATCTAAAGTTCCAGATAAACAAAATCAAAAATCACAACAAGATCATTAAAAATAAGAAAGTTAAAGGATAAAAGATAGGAAATTACCTTGCGGCTGGATTATGATATTTTCTTCAATTCCTTCCTGCAGGATATGAAAGACAGAAAGTTTCAAGACTAAATTCAAATCATTACCCATTCAATTATCAAATATATCAAAATATTACGGTAGGATATGTGTAAAGATGTGGCTACTGTTGTGAATGGTTCAGCAGGGACGTAGCTAGAAGCTCTAAAATGGGGGGAGTCGTTAACCACCTTTGGCACTCAATTGTGGAGAATATGTCAAAAGAAGTGTTCTCTACACACAATATATATAAAATTTCCTTCAAAAGGGGAGGAGATATCGTAGGATGCGTCACGAGGTATCACAGGATGCTATATAAGAGTGCCAGTGCTAGACCCAATCCAAAACTCTTAAGTATCAAATTCGTAAGTATCTTTTCCAGTGTGCTCTTAAGGAATCTGCTTCTAGGGTTTTACTGTATTCTAGTGGAGCACTTTGCCCCGAGATAACGTGAAGTAGCCGTAACAATAATATGCATGAGAATCTATATTCAGTAACTTAAGCACATCAGAAACATATGTTCTTGTTTTGCAAAGATTTTCAATACTGAAAGACCATCCA
Organism: Pelagia noctiluca; assembly: GCA_963924455.1. Classification (NCBI taxonomy): domain Eukaryota; kingdom Metazoa; phylum Cnidaria; class Scyphozoa; order Semaeostomeae; family Pelagiidae; genus Pelagia; species Pelagia noctiluca. The sequence goes on along the minus strand of OZ004322.1, from coordinate 16,292,944 downwards.
TCTTACTTATGACAAATATGGCTTAAAATCTGACAATCCTTTTTGAAGATTTGTAACGAAGAAAGAACCCACTGTATAAACCTGTTTATGAACAGAAAGCATTGCTAATCTTGTATACGTTATAAAATGAATTTGAATTTCTATGCAGCTCACCCACAATCTTCCAGCCTGTCTCTTCAACGATTCACTGAATGAAATGCAAACTCTGAAATACAAAAAATATAATTGATGAACAAACATAAAGGAGTGAAACTAAATGCTTCAAACGTAAGTATTTAAAATTCTTTCATTTGCTCCGATTAAATGTCTAGGGAGTCTTTCAAATTTTCCAAGATTTCAGGGGGCCATCTAATCTATGGTGGACTAAGTACTTGTAGGTGAGCAAATTTATATTTAACGTGCTCGCCTGCAAAACACAGAAGACCTTATTTCCAGCAGAGCTACAGGACCCCTAGTTGAACTTCTCTTCCAAAGGAAAGCAACATGAGTCGTTTAGACAGCAACTGGAAGGTCACCAGTCAAGATCTTGACCTCACACGACCAAGCTTGACTTCAGCTGCATAGCAATTCCGCTTAAGTGACCCCATCACCACCCCATTATTTGCATTTATTGAATTCCTTTCATTCTTCCCAAGCAATATATCCAAAAGATATCCTAATTATGATAACACTAAAAGCTTGTACTCTGAATAGGTAACAACTGAATTGAAAGTCCTTTATCGATGTATGAAAAAAAGATATAGAGTGGAAGGGCCTTTATTCGAAGGAGGCGTTTAAAAGATAGGTGGCCTAAAAGTAATTGATTTCCTGAAGAATTTTTTGGAATGATTTGCCCCATGAAAAGAAAGCTATCAACTTTCCAGAAGAAACAAAAATGATACCATCTTACCTTGCATTGTTGACAGCTTTCGTCATGACTTTTAATTTCTTTACATTCTTGTGTTGTTCATTGAGGTCTGTACCACCAAAGACAAGTGCGTAAGGAACTCTACAATCTGAGAGAAAACGAAATTACAGAACAGATTCTATTTTCCAAAAGCTGAAAATAGGATGAGCCTACGAGATATGGAGAAATTGGGCCTATATGTCATGGCCCTGATTTAGATCACCTCTTTGAGTTAGAAAATCTGTCTCCAACAAAATTTCAAATCATTATGGATCCTATATTGAAGAAGTAAGTTTTCCCACTATAGAAGAACTACTTTGCTAAACCGTGTTCTTGTCATTTGGACTGCCAGTGATGATTGGCTGTTTCAATGCTAAACCAATGATTCGCAATATTCTTGATTGGCTTATTCCGATCTGCTTCTTGGTACAAAAATTTGTCAAGTTTCAATTTTTGTCTCCTTCCGACTTACTACTCTAATGAGTGTCAGACAAAAAGATTTATTTGTTTTCAATTTTTGCTGTTTCTGATTTTTCTCCTTATTATCACAATGTCCTTTATCTGAGAGCAGCAGCACCTAGCTTCAGGGGAAAAGGCATATAAATTAAGCAAATATTTTGCAAAATAAAGTTTTTCTATGGTTTAGACGCTTTGAGTTGAATCCTCTATAATGGTAAATCCTACATTCATCCCTTCAGATTGGTTGAAATTAAAGGTGTTATTCAGTATATTATTCCATCATTCTCTGATCTGTGTTGGTTTGTTTTCACTGTACTTATGGTCGAGCTGATGTCCATTGAGAATTGATTCTTTTGATTGCTGCATGCTTTTCTTTGAAATACTTTAATGCACACAATTGCAATGCTGAATAAAATGAGTTTTTATTTCATAGCTGGCTCTACATACTGACCACATGTTTCAAACTGCAGTGAAAACATTTAAAATTGTATGACCTTGGATCAGAGAATATTATATTGTAGCTTCACAGAAAAGAGACAAATTTCCATGAAGATATCTTAGATTTAAACTATAATGCTATACAGTATATATTAGATATACATAAACACAAAACCAGCGGTGGATGATGTAAGGTTAGAAGGGTCAGTGTTGTTGCCCTATTGTTAATTTGTGTGATGGATGTGTCGAAGGTTTGAGTGAGGGGATATGTAAGAGTTTGATGCGCGCAGATGATGTAATGTTGATTGGTGAGTCAATGGAAGAGGTAATGGGGCATATGCAGAATGGAAGAAAGCAAAAGTGGAGGAAAAAGAATTGAAAATTAATATTGGGAATGCGTGTGTCAAGGGAAGTAGAAGTCTTTGGATGGTACAGAACTTCAAAATAGCCAGGAAAATCGGGAGCATAGCGAAACAAAAACATAGATAGACTGTATCGTGGGTGTTGATTGGACTGTACAATAGACTGTATCGTGGGTGTTGATTGGTTTTCCTACACCATACCTATCATTCACCTCTTTTCTGATTGGCCTATTTCGATCCACCTCTGGGTATATAATCAGTTAGGTTTCTGTTTCGTTCTCTTTCTGACGTATTACTCTGTTGAGTGTCAGACGAAAAGCTTAAGTAATCTATGTTTTCGTTTTGCTATGCTCCTAATTTTCCTGGCTTTTTTGGAAGTAGAAGTGGAGGACTACGGGAAGTGGCCCTGTGGAGTGTGGGGAAGAATGTAGGAGTGAATTCCATAACAATACAAGGTGTGCTAGATGGGTGCATAAAAGATGTTCAGGAGTAAGAGAGAGTCTGAGCAGAGTTAGGGAGTTTGTGTGTAAAACATATATGGGGGAGGGAGAATGAGAATCGTGGTTTGGACATGTATTGAGAAGAGGTAAAGATTTAAGAAGTGGGTAAAGTGTTAACAATGGAAGTGGCAAGGGCGCGAGGCAGAGGAAGACCAGCAAGTCGCTGGAAGAATGTAGTTGAGTATGTTATGAGGGTGATGGGGTTAGAGAAAGGGGATGGCAATGGATAGGGTAACTTGGAAAAGACAAAGCTATAGACTGGTCAACCCCTGCTAGTCGGGAAAACAGCCAGGATGAAAATCGCTTTTGTGAGTGTGTGTGTGTGACACATACACAGGAATCAAACTTTCAAAATTTGAAATCATACCTTGAAGAAGTTTTCCAGCTCTGTAAGCATGAATTCCAATAACAGCCTTTATGTTAAGATCATTGATAAGTCTGCTGAACTCTTCAAAATCTGTTGAAGTGCATTTTAAAATTGCATTCAATCCATTTGACATGAGGTGATCCCTACAATGACAAACGAAAAATTTAGCATACTCTTAAACCAGTTTAGTATTGGGAGTGTAATTGCAATATTATGAGAAATTGTTAATTTTTTTCTGCCCATTTGTTGGCAATCAAAGCACAATTTACGAAATTTTGGAAGATTATAAAAGATTGTCAACTTTTGGGTTGATTGATCTCAAAATAAATGCAAATAACACCATGTGCGTTCACAGTAATGGATGGAGGATAGCAATGCAAGGCAGTTAGGCCTTTGAAATTTCTTCATTTATATTCTTCTATGGGGTAATTCCTTTAAACATTCTTAAAGAGGGTTCTCCTTCGCAATAAAATGTGCTTTGTACGGCCTTGGGTAGCACGTAAGAGCTTGCTTGAAGCAAAAAGTGGTTTTCCTCCATTTGATAAAGGCAAAACCAAGGCGTGATTTTATTTTCTCAAAGAAAAATATTCATTGTGTTTTTTGTTCAGAAGGTCTCACAAAAATCTTGGGATAACAGTTAGTTGAAGACCAGAGCAGTAGAGAAAAAATAGCACCTATGATGAGCTCTCAGGTTTGCAAGAGCCATCTTCTATTGTTTTCGAGTGTGCAACTATCATATATACTTTCTATAACACGGTTGAAGACAAGAGATCAAAGAAACATTTGATGCCGATATTCAGGTTATTTAGCTTGACCAATGGGACATGCTTCTATTGTTTCTTGGTGTAATGTCTTGGTGTAGCAAAGTTACCATACCATGGCCTGACGGAAAAGTTTAGGCACTGTACCCTGGAGTTGTTCACCTGGCTATTGTTCTAGAATAGTACCCATTGTTCTACTTGAAATTGCACACGAAAGATTATCCCACTGCAGTTCATATTTCCCAGTTTGTTACCAAGGATAAAGATAAATTTTCAGGGTTGGATTAATAGAGTGCCTACAGAGGAAAAGACCACAAAATCCTATAGTGGATAGTTGATAGGCAACATACAACAGCCTATTGTTTCCCCGATAACTTTGTTTTGTCAGTCTTAAAAATAAGTTTTGTATCTGAAAAGTGGTTTGTTTTTCAAATTACCTTATCCTTTCAGCAGTTGAATTATTTCCAGTCCCACGACTCAAGCTGGCGAGTATAATTATATTCATTGAGACAATCTATGAACACAAAAACAAGAACCATTGATTTAAAAAGAAGAGTCCGCAGAACTGTAAGTGCTGGTAGGCCTATTATTTTGGTGAAGGCACACAGCTACATACAAAATCAAGATGCCATGATTAAATCCTGGTCCAGAACTGTCACCACTTTGTTTTATATGAAGCCAAGCAAACTATAAGCTGTAATTTTATTCATTTGATATCAACTTGCTTGCAGCATTTCCAAGCAATCTTCGATAGTGAGAAAAATTCAGAAAACCCATCCGCCATTGATCAAAATCAAAACAAGAAATCATTGTGGCAGCCTCGATCGTGCGATTGCCTCGTTCTGATTGAGATGTTAATTTCGTGTTTTGTTTTGAAGTATGTGCGATCAAGCGATCAAGTAACAATATAATTTACAAGAATGTTCAGGAATCTCTCGCTTTGTGCAGCAGTGGATCAAATCATCAAATAAAGTCTATTGTGATAAGTGAAGTCCTGAAATGAACATCTGCAGCGAGTAATTCTTCAACTAATCTTTGCAGTCTTCATGTCAGCAGAAATTTTAATCATTTGCCCAGGGCAGGAAGGTGAACATTCTTTCACGAGTTAGAAATAAAGAAATAAAGAATTGCTCTCTGCTCTTACGTGGTTCTTTAGTGTAAGTATAAGTAAAACTAGGAGTTAATCCTCTTTTTGTAAATTGACAGTTACGTAATGTTATGATTAAGAAAGTATTCGCAGTCGTTTTGTTCTTCTTGTTCTAGAAGCAGTAGTGAGTCGAGGACAGACTGGCCATCAGGGAGTTACTTTGGAAAGCCCTCTTTTATGTTTCGGTTTTTTTAAGCAAAGCTTGAAAAATTCTAATACACTAAGTCTCTGCATAAATATGAGAAACTTTGATTAAATGATCATGTCAAGTATCTTTATAAACAGAATGATTTTATGATCAAATGTTTCAATGCCAGCCAGCCATTTTCATTTCATTTTTTTTTTCATTTGATTTTAAAAACTAACGGAAGGGTAGCCCTTCAGCAAGAGTGCTGGTTTACTAAGGGGCCCCTCCAAAATAAAAATTTTACAAAAATTATAAAAGTTAAAAAAGTTCTAATCCTAAATTACAATGATTGCTAAAAACACTATTATACTATATTTATTTAAAATATCATTAAAACCCTAACTATTTCTAAAATCCTAATTACTGATAAAATAATGTACAAGTGATAAAAAAGTAATAAAACCTAAGAAAAGAAAAACCAACCCCTAAATCGTATCTTTGAATATATTTAGGGAAGGTGCTAATTTGGATGTTGCTGTTAAACTATTCCAAGATTTGGCACCACGGAAAGAGAAGCTTTTTTGCCCAGTGGTTGTTGTTTTTAAAGGTACTCTCATATCAGTTTTAGAGTTACGTAGTGTACAAGGCAGAGCCTGCGAATTTCTGCTGAACAAGTCACTCAGGTATTGTGGAGCCCTATCATGAAGAGATTTGTATACCATGATCCTTAGCTCATTATCTATTAATTGAGCAATGTTTTTCCATCCAAGACTTTGGATTAGCTGAGCGCTTGGGGTTTCATAGCCACTGCCAGTGACAATACGGGCAGCACGGTTTTGGAGTTTTTGCAACTGGTTAATTAGTGTCAAACCAGCACATCCCCAAACCGAACAGCAGTACCGGAAATGGGGCTCAACAATACTTGTGTAGAGAGTCTCCAAAGTTTTTTGGGGAAGATATTTTTTAGCGTACTTCAAAATACCAAGTGCCTTGGAAACTTTGGAGGAAATATTTTTGATTTGTTCATTCCAGCTAAGGGAATTATCAATTTGTACACCAAGATATTTTGCCTGCTCAATGACACCAATTTCTGTAGTGCCAATTTGCAAATTTAACCCTTGATCATCACGTCTTAAAATTCTATGCTTATTCTTAGTGGTAATCAACATAGAATTTGTTTTAGTGACATTAAGGGATAATTTGTTACCCTTCAACCATTTATCAAGTTTGTCGAGGTCACTGTTAATGGTCTCATTAAGATTACTCAAATCTTTTGATTGGTAACACAGACAGGTGTCATCAGCATACATGGAGAGAACAGATTCTTGAACAACTTGTGTAATGTCGTTAATATAAATGAGAAAGAGTAGAGGGCCAAGACAGGAGCCCTGGGGTACTCCTATGTTGATACCCTCTGTCTTAGAGCAGGCACCATTGACCCTACAAAATTGCTTTCGATATGATAGATAGGACTGAAACCATTGAAGTTCACGATACTTTATGCCATAGTGTTTGAGTTTGCTGCAGAGTATTTCGTGATCAACAGTATCAAACGCTTTTTTAAGGTCAACATAAACAATGCCCACAAGTTTTCCAAGATCAATTCCACTGTACCAATCGTCAGTATTTTTAAGCAAGCTTGAAACTGTAGAGTGAAGGGCCCTGAAACCTGATTGCTCAGGAGCCAGGAGCCCATTTTCATTGAGAAATTGGTACAGTTGATTGTAGATGAGCTTTTCGAAAAGTCTTGAGATTACAGGAAGGACAGAGATTGGACGGTAGTTCGATTTATTTGCCCTATCTCCAGCTTTGAAAATTGGAGTGACCCTAGCTACTTTCCACAAATCTGGAAACAGACTTGTTTCGATCGACGTATTAAACAAAAAAGCTAGAGAATCTTCAATAAGTGGCATTGCAAGTTTCAAGAAGTAGCTGGAGATATTATCATTCCCAGAACCTTTAGTTGTCTTAATTTTGGCAACTGCAGCCCTTATCTCTTTGACATCAATGGTCTTAAAATGAAAAACCTTTCTTTCATTGTTGATTTGGTAGTCACCTGACAAAAGTGGGTTTGGTACAGGGTCAATATCTTTTGCAAGATCCTTACCAATTGAACAGAAGTAACTGTTCATAGTATCAGGGATGTCCTTCTTGTGAACAACACTTTCAGAACCAGTATCCTTAAGTTCATTTATGTTACTGGATTTTGACCTTTTGTTTATCAATTCATTGATTATTTTCCATGAATCTTGCATGTTACCTTTACAAGCAGTAATTCTGTTAGCATAGTGTTGCTTTTTGAGGCTAGTGTTAAGTTTGTTAACCTTATTACGGACCTGCCTATAGCAGTTCATCAAAATATCAGACTTATTTTTGACAGCAGCTTTTTTAAGCTTATCCCTAGACTTCATAAGGTCTTTTAGATCCTTATTGATCCAGGGACAGTATCTTTCTGAGACACGCATTTCTGCTATTGGAGCATGCTTATCAATGATTGAAGAAAAAAGATTAGACCAGCTGTTCACAAGTAAATTGATATCATCAGTGTCAGGAAGCATTTGAACCCATTGCATGCTGGCGACCTCTGCCAGGAATTCTTCTTCATTAAAATTTTTCATTTTTCGAGTTTTAATTATTTTATGGCTTTTTTCAACACCTCCATTAAATTTTCGGATGCAGTAAACCATAAAATGATCACTCATAGAAATTGGAAGCACTCCAGACTTTAAAATGTTTTGAGTAGATGTGCATGCAATGTGATCAATTATTTTTGAGGTATTAAGAGTAACTCTGGTTGGCTCTTTAATGATCTGTTTAAGACTAAATAGTTCATAAACATTGGACAGATGTTTAGAATTATTGTCAAATTCCTGACCAGGTTCTAATTCAGAAAAATCACAGTTTGTGTCACCAAGTAGAATTATTTCCTTATTTTCCTTATCTACATGGGAAAGGACTTTTTCTAATTTAGAGAAGCTTTCGATAGGATCACTGGGTGGCCTGTACCAACCAAAAATCAGGAATGGTTTACATTTAGGAGGGGATATCTCAATACAAAGAATTTCAAGCCCATAAGAGGGTATATCCTCCCTGAGAATCATTTTGATAGATTCTTTTACATACACCATTACACCACCACCATGACAAGACCTATCAAGCCGTTTTTGCTGGAAGCCAGATATTTCAGTCAACTGTTTAGCGACTGAGTCATCAAGTTTGGTTTCATTTAGGACTAAGATGTGAATCCCCCTATCATTTAGAAGTAGTTTAACTTCGTCAAGGTGACTACGAAGACCATTGATGTTTAGGGATGCAATGGCCATGCCCTTTTTAAAACCAAGATGTTGATGACACCCGACTGTCCCACCATTATTTTGCTTAGCACCTCCCCTAAATTGTGTATCTTGTTAATCAGATTTAGCGTAATTAATCAAGTTACTAGCAAAGATACGGTTACCTACAGCGTTTAGGTGCATTCCTTGCATTCCTTGCCATGTAGCTAAGTAACCTGGCTCGATGAAATGCCCTCTGGACAGGGAGGGGTATTCTCCATCCTGCACTTGGTAGATGCGCCTTATTACATGGAGATGGGTTATCCTTTATTGTGCAGATGCCTGTGTCTCATGGGTTAGTAGTCACAGGGAAATGCCCCCACCTTGTGTAGGATGATGTCTCAACCGCAGGTACAGTAAAATTTGGCATGCTCTACCTGGACCAAGGAGACTCCAATACCAAAATGTCAGAGGAGAGGGGGGGCACCGGAAAGTAAGATTTTTTACCCTAAGCTGCCTAGAAAATAATTTCTAACCTTAAAAAACCCCCTCCACTAAATAAAGTGCTAAGTGTCCCTGGGCTGCAGGATAATGCACCACCTCGGGAACACCCATTTAATATAGTATGCTGCCCAAACTTATAGAGGAAACTTTTTTTCTTTATAAGAACACTGATGCTGAATGTTTGATTAAGAACTATAGAAAAAACAAAATTTTATTTTTTAGAATGTAAAAAAAATAAAACAACTAAGCCTGGACCAAAATGAACTGGTTCTTATAAAAAAAGAGTTTAATGTCCAACTTAGAACAGAGGCATCCACTTGGGGAGTGGCATAGGTCCAATAAATGGCATAGGAATATGAGTCTATTGCTATTACTCCTCTTCACGTTTTGAAAAATTCTTGTTTCAAGCTCAAGCAGTAAACTGGAAAATGTGCTCAATTCATGACTTAATTTATCATTTCTTTCTTTTAGAGCAAAATGAAGACTGATTGGAAAGCAAGGCTTGGTGTAAAGAATGTTGACATTTTGACCCAGTATACCAAACCAGAGGTAGTTAAGTGACCCCTGACTTTCTACTAAGCAGGGCCGGATCCAGCACCCACAGAAAGGGGGGGCGTAACACATATATCAAAGGATAATGTTAGGGAAATAGGGTATTATCAAGCAAATTGTATTGTTCTTCTACCAAAATAGGGTGGGCGTACGCCCCTTACGCCCCCCCTTGGATCCGGGCCTGCTAAGTATAGATGAACAATCTACTATCTTAATGCTGCATTCACACTGACATGCTTTATTTACTGTAGGTTCCTTTTTAGCCGATCAAGAGCATTTGAATTATCAATTGACCAATCACAGTCCTCAATTTAAAATGCTGGTTTAGTTTAAGCTGATTTAACTGCCAATGTGAAAGCGGTATAAGCCGAATTTCAATCAGGTAACTTACATGAAATAAAAAACCGTACCAGGACTCAAACCCACAACTTTTCACTGGATGCATCATTGCACTACCACTGAGCATGGGTGTTACTAATTTTTCACAATTCACCATCTTGAAATTTTACCAGAGAAAAATTTGAGCAAACCCAGAAACCCGTTGGTCTCCTGAATAATTTTCAGGGAAGACCGAAAACCCAATGGCAAAAATTGTCTAATCCTGCCAACCCCGAGACCCCAAAGCCCCCTCCTCAGTTAGGCTTTGATATTGAACCTCATATTTTAGGTGTTGAAGAAGTTCTTTCCTGGTGGATACTTGGGCAATGACAAGGAGGGGAGCCCAATAATGATTGATCCTCTGGGCCAGGTGGATTTCAAAGGTTTGTGTAGAAAATAATCTTAAAAATATGTTTGTTGACAAAGTTTTATCAATATAAGAAAAGGAGGTAAGTGGGATTTGAGGGATGATTCACAGCAATCAGCCGTGTCACCGTAATTTGCCGTGAACAAAAAATCCTTAGTCGTATGATGTCATTGAAATTTTGTCACAGAGTGTTTCTGTGTCGCAATAGCTGTGGCCAAACTGTGACATTTTACAAGCATGTGCATGCAGTAGAAAAACCTTGTGCAGTGGAAAGCAACCCAACATGAATGTTGTTATCAATGAGGTTGGCTAACTGGATGAAATAGATTGAAGGCCTCAAAGATGGCGACTAAGCTGGATAAGTACAAGATGATTTGGATATAAAAGAAAGAAGATCAATTTCAGTTCAAGTATTGGAATCATGTATTAATTATAAAACAGAAGCTTGAGGTTATCTTATTCATCATTATGACAATAGGGCGATAATGATTGCTTTGAAAAGCCTTCTTGTTGAGAAATGAAGGCTCCAGATGACAAATGCCTTGAAAATATTTGGAATCCTGCCTTACTAATCTGTTTTCTGATTGCAAAAGATATGTTTGCTCCGTTTTTAGCTTTGAGTTCACATTACCCCACCCTGAAAACAGAGCTAAACGAACACGCTTCAAGAACACACAGCTGACACTTGATGTTATCTCATTCATAATTAAACACGATTATCATTGTTCCAAATTTTCTTTGGTTAAGATTAAGAAATGAAGACATATACCATATACCTTTGAAATATTTTGAATGCTGTTACACTTGTTTCTTATTTTCAAAGTTCAACAGATATGTTTTGCTCTATTTTTGCTCTGGGCTCACACTACACCTACCTGTATATGCAGTTAAACGAACCATCTAAACGAGCAAACAGCTCAAGTGTGATGTTATCTTGTTCATAATTCAAGAGGATGATAACTGCTTTGAAAACAAAGAGGTAGATAGAGGCTTTGCAATGGGGAAGCCGTTGAGCTCTTTTAGCTCTCCATTGTGGATAATATAAAGTGGCATCTACACACATGTACATATAGAACCTTTTTCAATAGGGTGAACGGTTGTTTTTTTAGTAAAGGAGCTGACTAGTGCTATTTTGATGTTTTCCTGCTTTTTTTACTTCAGTCTCAATATAAGGTGTATGTTTTATTTGTGAATTTGCTGTTAGGACTTCTCCAGTCAATAAAAGGTGATGAGATTTTGAAGTTGAGAATGTGGGTCGCCGAAAGAGGAATTCAGCTTTGCCAAGAACAGTCAAAAAAGGTTTTTATATTCCTGATTTGCATTCCCTTTTCAGTATTCTTGTTATTCACAGTTTCCATGGTTGTTGCTGCTTCAGCACGTCTCTGCAGAACTGTAGAGATTATCTCTTAATAAAAGGACTTTTCTAATCGGCAATCAATATCTGGACACCCTCCTCCCCAAGAAAAATCTCTACCCACATTCATGCCCCCCCCAACAATCCTAAAATTCAATTGTTCAAAACATGGTCTCTAGTCTTCTTATTGTTCTCGAACAATGGTTAACCCCCCATAATTTTTCCCAAGCTACGGTGCTTCCCAGATCCCTGTGTATAGGATGTTCAGTGATGTAGAGGGGTAGCATCAGTACTGTCGAGAGAAACCACAATCACTGTAGAGATAATACCAGAAATGCTTCTAGTATCCCCCACAGTATCAAAACAGCTTCCTATGTACTAATGGTATCCCCACAATAGTGGACATACTCCACAGCACTGAAATTCCTCAAAACTATTGCAAGACGTTCTCAAGATGCTTATTCATATACCATGTACTATTTACTATGGATCAAATTATCTCTCTTTACCTCGTATAGACCAATACCCCATATAGACGGTAAGGTTGTTTTCCTACTTATTTCCCTGTCAATCCAAGAGTGACATCATCTTGTCAAACATTCTGTTAACAGTTTTGTTCTCACAAACTGAATTTTAAAATTTAATCGTTCTATGGTATAATTGACTCTAGAATAACTTAGCTTTTTCTATGGTGTAATGAAAGGGTTTCAAAATTTCAGATAATTTATTTATAATTCTTGCAGTTGAAGAAAGACATCAAAAGTGTTTGCATAATTGCAGATCTTGAAGGTCTCGGAATCAAACACATGTGGAAGCCAGGTGACTATTTCTATTCTTACCCCACATTTGTTTGAAATGTCCTCAAAACTCCCTAAACGACACTCCTAAAATTTTAGAAGTGTCGTTAAGAGAGTTTAAAAGGTGGAAACTAGAGCTAACCGAAAACCCCTTGCCAGCCAGATAGAAGTGCTAACCCTCCTAAACAAGGTTACTGGGGCATATGAAATATGTGACCATTGCTTTTTGCTACACAAGATAAGTTTATCTTTCACTTTACCTACGATGGAACGAACTACGAGGTAGAATATACCTCAACTGTAACAAATTTGTTTTATTTTCATTTTCAAGATTGTATCAATATATTTTGTTTCTCTTTCAGGCATTCATCTTTTCAACAAGGTAAGCTTTACGTTTTTCTGTAATTCTTTATTCTCATATCTGCTTTCGTATTTGAACGAGTGGTCGAGTGGCTGGACCCTGTAATGTTTTTGGTTTATGTCCCGCTTTTGGTCCAAGAAATAAAAGATTTAGGGAAAACATAAATGACTTGTATTTGGCTCAGACAAATTTTACTAGGGTAAAATGTTTGGTTACATGAGGTCAACATCTAGATGGATGACTTCGAAATACCTAACTACTACTACTAACTAACCCCATTGTCCTTAACGCTACATTGTGTTACCCAGTGAAGAACAGTTTTTACAATGTGTTACAACGCTTAGCGATGGTTTCCATAGTAACTCGACGATTCAAACTTGCAATAGCGTATGAAAGAAAATTCATGGGTGACATCGTAGTCTAACATTCTAAAACGTGTTAAAATTTTGAACATGTTACCGCACGTGTTACAACGTGTCACCATGTGTTACCTTGTAATCTGTTTTAACCTCTAACCAGTTTTATAATCGCTTTCTAATAATATGTATTCCGGTTTATTTTCAGATGGCAACAATGTTTGAAGATGATTACCCAAACTTGATGAAGCGAACATTTGTCGTCAATGGTAGGAATATTTGAATATCATTTCTGAATAAGTAAATGATGCTTAGACCATCAGTGCTAGTGTTGCAAACTCTAAATGTTATACTTTTGTTCTTGATTTGACTTCAATGTCTAGAACAAATACCCGAACTGGAAACCTTAATATGAACCATGTGAATTTCCATCAACCCTGGTGATGATTGGGTTATTTCTGTACTATATCAATCATTGACCTCTTTTCTGATTTACCTTACTTAAAACCACCTCTGCGAATGATTATTCAAAAGAAACGGGCTAAATTATAATGAATCCAGGTATTATGATACTACTTTGAACACCGGAATAGCAAGATACATCTCTTGAATAATAGGGGACAACGTCGTCATTTACACAGTTTAAGACAGTAGACATCATACAGTTTGAAATTTATCAAAGTTTTCAAAGATTTGCTTCCAGTGTGAAAATACTAATTCATTCATTTCAGCACCAAGATTGTTCCCTGTGTTGTTTTCCCTCGTGAAACCTTTTCTCAGTGAAGAGACGAAAGATAAAATCAAAGTGTTTGGAGGTTTGGGCAAAATTCCTCATTTTTCATTTTGTTATTCCGTTAATCTATAAAATTGATAATTGGTGAACGTAGCATGAATTCTTATCTCAGACTTATGCAGTTTTAAAGCCCGAATCACACATATTTATGATAGTTTAAAATGAAAACATGATAATCATCAAATATTGAAATATATCATCATATATTAACATAAATGATGATAATTTACGTAATAAAAGTCTCTGCTTCCTTAGTTAACGAAGTTGATATAGTATGTTAATGAAAAGGATGTTGTAGGGGTAAAAGTGTGAATCTTATCATTTTATGTTCATTAGGAAACTGGAAGGAAGAATTATTGAAATATATTGATGCTGATCAACTGCCCGTTCATTACGGGGGAACACTTCGAGATGAGGATGGAGACCCAATGTGCAGATCGAGTGTGAGTTCCACATTTGCAATATTTTCAGTGTTCAGTTATTTTTTCCTTCTTCGGTTATTTTCTACTTTTAAAACCTATCTGAATTGTTTTAAAAATCTCTGTTTATAAAGCTTCTTGTGATATTATTCACTATCTGCATTGCTGATGAAACTAGAAGATTTTCTTTGTCAGTAACGTTTACATAAGATTCATGAAACAGTTTTAGATCGGTACAGAACTTGTGGATGATGAGGAAAATTGGAAACATAGCGAGCTTTAATAACTACTGAAGCTCTGCGTCTGATTCTCATCAGAGTAGTACGTCAGAACGGTCTTTTATCGATAAAAAACTTAAGGATAGTGAGGAAAATGAGAAACATAGCGAAACATAAAAGATTCATCACCATTTTTACCATTTTTCAATTGTTAAAGCTACGTATGCTTTTGTTGCTGTTTTAGAGTGAATCTTGAGGTGTAAGGCTTTTTACAAATAGTAAATTGAACTCAAAAATTCTATTTCAAATTTGTAATATTGAAAATATCTTAGAGTAGGCGCTAGATTGAACGGGTTGTTGGTTCGAAAGCACCTTCATCCCGATCACATAAAGAGTGAGGAGAGAGTTTGTCTGCACTCTGTGATTCCAGGCAAAAAGGCAAAAGGAATCACGAGGTGTAGTCATAATGAGAGGAAGGACCATGGTCGCATTACTCCATTTGTTTCCCTTTTCCTAAAAACAATTCTTGTTTGTAGATATGCTATGCGGGTGAAGTTCCAAAGTCCTATTACGTAAACTCAACAGACATCGACAAGGAGGGCCTAGATTTCGCAGCAATAAAACATGGCGGACAATTGTCTTTGGAGTATAAAGTTGAAAATACTGGCAGCGTCCTGCACTGGTACTTCAAGACTGAAAATCACGACATTGGGTTCGGAATGTATTTCAAAGCGATAGATAATAAATTAAAGGAAATTATAGCCATGGATAAACGAGAAAGTCACTTGATTGCGCAAGACGGAAGCTACACGTGCAACAAGAAGGGGATCTACGTCATTACGTTCGACAACTCTTACAGCTGGACGAGGAATAAGAAACTTTATTATCAGGTTGATGTGACGCCCTGTGAACAGGATAACGCGATGGGCACCCTGTGATATTATTCGTTCGTGAACAGTTGGTGTTGTTAGTGAAGAAAAGAATTTAAATATTTCTGGTCTACCAAGATAGGTATATTTTAACACTAGTGATGAAAAACGTTTAAAAATGGTTTCAGAATGCTCGAGTCTCTTACAGCTACAGTTGAATAATACATACCTATATATGTAATTAGGTGATCAAGATATCCAATGTGCCCTTCACAGTTATCACCACACTGGCTTTGTAGCAACTTGCAACTTGGGCATACGGTTACACATTGTTCGTGTTCAATAACCGTAGAGTGCTCGAATTGCTTCAAGAGCCATCATCGTAAAGAAAAATGGTAGTGTATGGATCAGGATACACATCAAGTGCTAAAGAAGTTGCAAGAACAACGAGGGAATTATAGATATGTTATCAAGAGACCAAATGTACCCTCCCGCTTACCACCACACTGGCTGTGCAGCAACATTTAGTCTTGGGCATACGATGTACAGTTGTGTATGTTGGCAATACTATATAGGTTCTATCCCATAAAAGCAATGTTTGAACCGTTCAATTGATGTTGGGTTATTCAAATGACTATTCAAATTGCTTTGTATTTCATATTAGCTTGTCTTTATTCTTGAAGACGAACAGATACCTTTTCAAAAGATGCATCATTAAACACGAAGAAGTTTTCATACCACTCTAAGCAAATGCGATGCTTCTAGTCAGATTTCAAGACAAATATATATATCTAATCGAGATTGTTAGTATACCCGAGCAGGACTCGAACCCACGACCTCAGACGTTGTACGCTGGTGCTCTCACCACTGGGGTATCAGGGAACTCGGGCAGTAACTCCAACCACGTATATCCCTAATCTCTCCTCTTCTCGAGTTTACTTCTTTTTTAACCCTATCAATAATGGCTGACGGAGAACCGTCCCTCGGTTTTAGAAAGTCGTCTAATGCCAGGGGGTAATGTAGGGTTGTTAAAGAACTCGTCCTTACCTATGTTGAGTAGGGGTGAATTTTGTGATGAACACATGCTTTGGGTTAATATCTCAGTGACCATAGCTCAGTAGAATATAAAATCTACAAGAGATATGCAAGTATTGCAACGAAATTCTGAAAACTCAGTGGGCAGACGACAAGTGAATTCGTTACCAGATCCTTAGCCACGAGATGGCTTAGGTTGGCATTTCCATTTCTGCAGTTTTTATCAACCACAGTGGTCTTCTAATTGCCCAGTGTTGCATGCTGTAGAATATAATTGAAATAAAAGAAAATATTGATGAGAATAATTGTGGAAAACAGCATATTTCATGATTTAGATATACAATTCTAAAATGTATCGCTCCTATAGTTTCTGCATCCGTTTTTTCGTTTAGCCTTAACCTTCCCCACAAAAAAGGTTTTTCCCAGAATGCAAATTTTTTCTACCCCGGTTTGGCCTGGCTAATGGCCTGGCTACGGGGCAGCTCCATACGCAACTAAAGACTTTCAAACACTCAAAAAAACTTCACGTATTATCATTCACCTATTAATAGGCATGAGATTCGTAGATTTAGTCAAATAACAAAGAAACATTCAATTGTTTTATTACAAGCCATGCTGTTAAATATCATCCTGGAAGATAATTTCATATTTGTCCATCCTTATTTTTCACTTCTTCGAAGGCTCCACCCTGAAAAAACAATGCATTATACAAGTTAAAGGCTCTATGTCCTTAAATCTCGATTTATATCTCCCCATTTGCTGGAGATGGCCTTAAGTATTAAGAGAAGCTGGAGTATGAGATGTCATGTTTATACAAGAAAATGGTTCGGAACCTAATAATTTCTTTGTGCAAGTTTTTCAAGATTTTATGATTTTTCCATTGTTTTAGCCAACAAGCTCATGGTTTAACAAATAGACCAAAACACTTCTTTCGGTTCCTTATTCAAATTTATCCTTATTAATTAAAAGTGTTATGACATAAGCCAACATATTTATGAAGGCACTGTGTATCTGTGCAATTTCTAAAGTTAAGAGAGTTGATAGTCATCTACGTCTGTAAACTATGGGCATAAGTTGTGCACTTTCAGGTACTGTTCCACATCGAATGTGAAAAAAGGACGTGCAACGATAGGTTTCCCAACCATCTACTTCTATCAACTATTGACATACCTTGTGCACTCTCAGGTACTGACCAACATCCATTGTGAAACAAAAACGTACAACAATAGGTTTTCAAACCATATATTTCTATTAACTTTGGCGCTACGTTGAGCACTTTCAGGGAAATGTTCAACATCGAATGTGAAACAAAATTGTACAACGATAGGTTTCCTAACCATCTATTTCTATCAACATTGGGCATACATTATGCACTTTCTGGTACTGTTCAACATCAAATGTGAAACAAAGACGTACAACAATAGGTTTTCAAACCACCCGTGATAGTGATAGTGTTCCTTTAATGTAAGAATAAGCCAGAATAGAAATTGAATCATATTTACTGTTTCAGGTAGAACTGGTAGACAGCATTCGTGTTGTGAGCTCCAACCCCCTTCCAGCAGTTTGTTGACATGCCGTATTTGTTGTAGGTGACTTCAGCAGAAGGTCCCGACCAGCATTCCCCGTAAAATTGAATCGCAAACCATCTGTAACCTACACAGAAATAAATGTTGAATGTTAATAATAGTAGGTTACTATTTTGTGAATGGCAAACCATCTGTAACCTGTTCAGAAATGAATGTAAAGTAGGCTACTATTTTGTGACTCATTCCATGTCCTAATGTATGTTATGTTGTACTAGGGGACAGGACATTCTATAGAATTTATGCGAGGACTGTTCAGCACAAAAGGAAATAGATTGGTTAATCTACAGGCCTTTCCAACTTCTGCACTTTAGTAAAACAAGAATTCCGAAAATCTGAGACTTTTTCAGCGAGAATTTGGTTTAGCTCGTCACCAGTCTCATTGATAACATGTTTCCTGGTAACTAACAAAATGGTAGCCATACTCAATCTAGAATTTTCAAATCTCTTGACCTGTTTGTTTGGCTCGTCACGAGTCCTATAAATAACATTCATTCTGGCAACCAACAAATTTGCATATTTTCTTCCATACTACAAAGCTCTCGAAAGTGTCAGAAGCCTTCTCCTTTTGAAATCACAAAGAATGGCAAAACACCTAACCTGCAGTTGTTAGGAGAATAGCTTCGGTAAATACTCAATCTGAAAACTGAAGGCTACTGAAAAAAGAATCGTTAGACATCGGTAGAATTGACAGAAGAATGCGAAGTTTGTGTTTTGTTTTTGCATGTTTATCTCAGAGGACAAACCCCCCCCCCCCCCGATTTCTCATCAACGTGAGGATAGACCAATACTAAAGGAATTACATCAAGGCTGAAGTGCAGGGGGTGGTGGGAGTGCAGCTCCCTAGTTATTTTGTAATCTATATTGCTACCTATATTGTTAGCTGCATATTGCTATCTATCGTTAACCACAAATAGATCCCCTCTAGATAAACTGAAACCCCCTAGATGTTTTCCTAGCTCTGCAACACTGGGATAGATTAAACTGATCATTGAGCCTTCCAAACTTCTGCTCAAGAAGCCCTCACAGAACCGACACGATCTAGCTTCTTCTCAACTCTACCCCTTACTTTTATTGCATTGAAGTGAGCCTCGACCCTATTGAACTGAATTGATTCCGTGACCCTGTTGAATTGAATTGATTCCGTGACCCTGTTGAATTGAATTGATTCAGTTTCCTACCGTTCTTGTCCGCGGCATCTGCACATTGCTTGATCGTCTCGTTCATGTTGCTCCAATCAATTGAGCTTCTGACGTTGGCATAAAGAACAGGTAAGGCACGGTCAGCCTGGGAATCGGCGAAGCAGCCAACCATTCTTATTCCAACTTCATATTCTAATCAATAAAAAAAAAGTGTTAGATTTTGGGAAAGATGGGAGTTTGAAATTACGTTATCAACATCTACCTATTTTACTCAGATAATAGTAGCTAATATATTTCAGCGCACCAAAACCAAGTTGATATGAAAATACGTTTACTATCTTCGGAAGGTATTGGTTTATGTGCAGAAAAAGGACCCACTGAATAATTAGACTAATAGAGGCAGTGCATTGATGGTTGATAGGCAAATACGCTTACTACCTTCGCAGGGTATTGGTTAATATACAATGCACAAATGATCAACTGAATAATATCATAAATTGAAACAGTGCAACCCACAAAGTTTGCAAGAAATGTTGCATTCTTCAATCCCCTTACGTTAAATTTTCCTAGTGATTTTGCCTTGAATTTGTTGAATTAGATTGCCAAACATGAAAAAAATGTATAATTATCTTAAAACCTAGAAATTCGTCCCTTTTTAATCACAAACTGGTGCATAGACTGGGTTGGCCCTTAATCTGTAACAACTCAATAAGTATTACAAAGCGTTACAGTTATTTTCACTGTACCTGGCTCTGGTTCTTCTTGTGCCATGCAAAAACCAGCGAAGAGAACCAAACAGGCACACACAACCTTCATCTGTGACGACATTTTTATCTCACTCAATCTTCCAACTTCTTGCACAAAATACTTCCTGCAGTGATGTTAACCGATAGGCCTGGTGCATTTATACGAGAACTGTTTGGCAAACACATTCTTCAGAAAGGATGGAAATGAAATCAAGGCGAAGAAACCGAACAGCTAGGCAAACGATTTGCAATCATATAATGTCTGGAAGCCATCCCCTTTCGACAAACATTCTCCGCTAACATTTAAACATCTGAACTGCATGTAAATAGACGTTGAGGCTAATCCTAATGCTTTTTGATGTTCTTGAGGTTTCGATTTCTCATGTTGATTCTTGGTGTAAATGCTGAGATGCACGACCAGATGTTGAGAGAGAATTCCCGGATATTTGTTCCTATCGAAATTTGCGCTTGATGATGATGATGACAGACCCGTAGCTAGGCCTCTTTGAGCTGGGGTGAAAAACATTTCTTAGTCAAAAAAGATTTCGTAGGGAGGGGTAAGACGGATATAGTCACCATAGGAACGACAACTTTCAGAAATGAGGCCCATTATATTATCAATCATAAAATATGCTGTCCTTCACTTTTCTCATCGATATTTTCTTCTATTTCAATTATATTCTAAAGGATGCAATACTGTCCAATTAGAAAACCATTTTGGTAACTTGAAAAATGTTCAGGGGTGGAAAAAAGCTTACTCAAATTGCACGAGGGGTAGCAATGACATTCCGTACCACCTTGGCTATGGACCTGGATGATGATGATGATGATGATGATGATGATGATGATGATGATGATGATGATGATGATGATGATGATGATGATGATGATGATGATGATGATGATGATGATGATGATGATGATGATGATGATGATGATGATGATGATGATGATGATGATGATGATGATGATGATGATGATGATGATGATGATGATGATGATGATGATGATGATGATGATGATGATGATGATGATGATGATGATGATGATGATGACGATGATGCTGATGAAAATGACAATGATGATGATGATGACAATAATGAAGATGATAAAACATATCATAGTATGTATCATATTAAAGACATCAAACATTCACAATTAAGCCAGTAAGGATACAGCTTTAGTAGGTGGGGATCTGATTTGTTTTTTCGTTCGAAAGAATGGAAAACAAATGTTTTTTCGTTCTTTAAAGCCTAATAACACTGTGCTTCAGGGAATACCAAAAAAAACAAAATAGCCTGAGGAGATTGAATGGAGTTATCTAATAGGAAAGGCTTGAAGTTTGAGTTTAAATGATGGGAAAAGCTCCGACTAGGTTATTTTCTACTTTGATGTATCGGCATCCTATACAATCTATACTAAATCTAACTTTGCGTTTGTATGAAAATTTCAAATAGCCTTACCTAAGTGAGGTTACTTGGGTAGCCGATATCCCATCTACGCATGCGGTATAATCAATGATCAAAGGGTTCAAACACAAATTGGTGGTCTAGGGACTGATCACAGCTATGGGTTGAGAGCAGCCCCTGGTGGGGGACAAGGGGGAGCCCCTGTCGTAATACCATTTCATTCACAACAACTATATTAATCATTATTTGTAGTTAAGATGACCCCTCTTCGAGCAAAAGCTTTTGCTGACTAGGCAAATATGAAACAAAGTAGCAAAAATGAAAATAAATGCAGTAGTGTGTTAATACATCATGTAAGATGTCTTTGGTTCGAGTCCTGTTCAGGTCATTTTCATTCACACTGAATATTTCGATTAATCATTATTTGCAGTGTAATTTTAAGAGCGCTCCTTCTCAAACACTAGCTTTTACTGGGATCCCTTAAAAATATGCAATCAAGGATCAAAATGATAATAATGCTAAAGGAACATTGAAAGAATAAATGTCAATTCTTTGAATCTTTTCTCCGTCACTCTTTCCCCCTGCGTTTTCATTCTTTCAGCTTTCTCTCTAAAACTAAAGAGATTGAGATGAGAATAAACTTAATTCATTACTTACGAAGTTGTGTGACCCTGGTCCTTCCTCTCGATGTGACCACACCTCGTGATTCCTTACGCCTATTAGCCTGGAATTACAGAGAGCTGGCTAATTCTCTCCTCACACTTTGTGGCAGGTCTGAAGGTAGTTTCGAACCCGGGACCCTTGGAACAAGGGTAAAGTGATCTAGCCACTCGGCCATTTCCGCCGTTACTTACGAAGTTTCTAACAGGAATTCGCTAACTCCTGGCATGTTAGCAGAGTTTTGGGATGTGACAGAAGGTAGATAAGGCTGGCAAAATACAATTGGTTCTGTTCTACGGCTGGGAATTAATAGTTCTTTTCAAATTTTTATCATACCTCAAGATATCTTTATGTTTTATTTGGAGTGGAATTTATGAATCGTGACTGGCTAAGAAAGATGACTAGAAGGATGAAAAGAGTGAAAGACTTTAACTTGAAGAACCAAACCAATAAAAATTCATCAGGTTGACTTGAGTTCGAAAACCCCAAGGGGAGAGTTCCTATGAAAAATGGTAGGGGGTGAGAATGTAAAGATCAAACCCTAAGAGAGTCAAAATTTGCAACAATTAACGACTGATACAGTAAAAGAGGCTTCCAGAGCATTGCAAAAGTAAGAAAATTTTACAATTTCAGCCTGAAAATAAAAGAATATTTGGAACCGCCCTTATGCAATCTCAAGTCACTTGAGGGCTGGAGTCCTGGTACTGATGACATCAAACCTTTGATATCATGACATCAAATTAAACAATGTTGTTAAACAATCTTTACTAGTTCTTATAAAAAAGAGTGTAAGTAATAAGAATTCCGAAAATGAGAAAAAGAAATTCGGAAAGTGAAATCTGACTTCTCACAAGTTGAAAGTTCTTCATCATGACTCACTCTTGATGATCACATGTTATCATGTTCCAAAAAGTTAGAGGATGGTGACAGTCACATGCTGAATATGAGCTGAGACCTTCTTGGTAATTCAATCCCCCTCTTTTCCTTCCCTTCCCCTGTGACTCTGTCATGAATGAAGAGTGACCACCCTCATGAGGCAGGATGTCAGTTTTCAGCCATCCAAACTAACTCGCTCAATATCTTTGCCTTTCCTCATAGGTATCCTACAAAATCACAACAATTACACATAACAACTTTTACTGAAGAAGAATTACTCGAAACGTTTAATGGTTTATTTCTGAATCTTTCTCTTAATATCTATAAACTAAGGACATTTGGCTTTCGTATTATCATCTGTGCAAAATCACAGTACATAATATACCACATTAGGGGAAGTGTTTTCAATAGTAAAGCTTTCTGAGGATGTACTGCTGGACAGTGTAATTGGTACTACTCCAATGAAGGGCGATAAGTGTCGGACGAAATACTTTAGTATAGTACACTCTTTTTCTTTTAGAAGAACAATTTTATAAGAACACCAGCTTCAAATTAGGCCAAAACTTAAGAACAAGCTAAGAACAAACCTAAGCTGACCATTTTTAGCCCAATATGAACATTACATAAGATAACCATAAGACTGAGAAATAATTACAAAACAAGCAGACTGGCAGCACACGGATAATGTCAGATGGTCAAGAGAGTCAAACATTGCAACAATTAACACTACATATAGCAAAAAAGGCTTTCCAACCATTGTAAAAGTAAGAACAATTCAAGAACATTTCAGCCTGAAAATAGAAGAATATTTAAGAACAGCCAGCTTCAAATCAATTTTACTGGTTCTTATAAAAAAATGAGTGTAATCATGTTTCGCTATTTTTCCGATTTTTCTCACAATCCATTTTGTTTGTCTGTTCTCATTGAATATCTTTATTCAATCAAATAATTACCTACTAAAATAATCATGGAACAATACTCCGAAACATTCAGATTTGAAAGAGTGGCTCATTCGTATAAGTTATTAGTTCCTATATTTGGGTTTTATTGTACCAATTATAATGAATCTCTATTTTCCCAGGCCAGAGCAGGGGAAATAAGACCTAATTCAATGATCAGTAACGACCTTGTGGCGAAAAGCAAATATTTCAGATTCCAGGCCATGAATTAGAATCTCAAGCAGGATTGCTGACAAGGAAAGCCATGATTCATAAAAGCACCGCGAATCAATTAGAAGTGACTTATTACTTTATCCAACAACAAGTTCCCGTCTTAACTTCACTTCCGAAGCAACGAGAGCGAAGTTTGTGATGATAACGTCATTAAAAGTGGATTCCAGGCTTCTCATTATCTGGTTCAGTCCGTGTTTGGTTGTGCACTAGTTTCCAGACACTGGACTTTCCTTTCCTTGTTTCACGCAAATCTTTGAGTTCCAATATATATTATCAGGATCGTCGAGGAAAATCATGTTAAAAGTATTATTTTGATGATTCAAATTAACTGTTTTACCTGCTGAGTGTTTATGTCTGTCAATTGCCTTAAATATGGTATTGCCAAATTATATATTATAACAATCATTTAGGCCTGTATGAGTCTACCTGATCACAACAATATATAGCTTGACAACAACAAATATTTTGGTCAAAGTTCAAGAAAAATTTGAGTATGTCCTCAATATGTACGGATATCATCTCAAAAAGAAAAAATTCATACGATGGTGGATAAAGGGCCAATGTCCCCAATCATTACGGTCTTGTACCTAAATCATTTGGTTATATCCCTAAAATCTATGGACAACATCTCTAAAAGAAACAATTAAAAATGGATGAGTCATTATAGTAGGTTGATGTCCATAAATATTAAGGTAGATTGTCACTAAAATATTTGGACATGTCCATATCTATAGCGATTGCGTTGTCAATGCTGCATCACAGTGCTCGATGTACGAACGTACAGAGTGATATAGGAGTGGATTTATATGGACATGTCCATATAAATTAGTATGCAGTTAGTTACAATTTGAGGACAAATTATGGATGAAATGCTCTCAATTTCCAAAGCAAAATTTTATGGATAAATTATGGATAATTTATAGACAATGTGGAGACAATTCATGGATAAAAAAGTGTCCGAAAAGCAGTGACGAAAAATGCAATTGTCCATAATTTTTCAGGACAATAATTTTTACTGTGTAGCCTCTGCGAAAGAGAGTGCTGCCTTTGGGTTATGTAGTAAAACAGGGGGAAAGGTGTATATCACACCAACATCAATACTGTTCTTGATCTTCAAATGCGAGAAAGTGTTCGAAAACATGTTATAAATGGGGAAACTATTAGACTTAAGAAATTATTTGACCTATTACAGTCCGTTGAACTTTAGGTCAGACTTAGCTTAAAAAGCATCATAAAGCCATCTTAACCAAACGTAGATTAGACCACATATAGCAAGCCACAACTGTGGGAAACACCATGTGGATGTAAAAATAAAACGGGTATTAATAAATTTATTGGTTTCGTGATGATATAGGGTTTAATGATATTTATGGAGATTCCTTGGATAATACTTTTTGGAGCTTTCAAAAACATTTCATAAACTTGAATGAAGTTATGGATTAAACAACATTTACAAAGCTAACAGCTAAACTAAGAGACTTGATGTAAATATTTTCACGAAAATATGAACAGGAACTTCTTATGCTAGGTACTAGCCCTAATAACATGTGTTTATCCCTACACCCTCCGACAGAGTGGAATTTAGAGTTGCATACAGGCTAGGAACTTAATCATCCTAAACGATGTGAAACAAAAATATGGAGGGTGGTGCAGTAATGTGGAGGGTGGTGTAGTAATGTGGAGGGTGGTGCAGTAATGTGGAGAGTGGTGCAGTAATGTGGAGGGTGGTGTAGTAATGTGGAGGTTGGTGCACTAATGTGGAGGGTGGTGCAGTAATGTGGAGGGTGGTGCAGTAATGTGGAGGTTGGTGCAGTAATGTGGAGGGTGGTGTAGTAACGTGGAGGTTGGTGCAGTAATATGGAGGGATGTCTTACAGTGATATAGAAGATGTTCAGTAATTTCTTATATTTGAGAAGAAGCAGGATTTGGAAAATCAATCGAGATAATTTGTGAGAATGAAAATGACCCAAGTAGGACTCGAACCCACGAGTTTACTTCCTGCAACTCTATCCAGTGATGGGACTGCGATGGTCTCCCTGGTGCGAGAAAATCGTCGCCCTTCGGCAGGTCCAGTGTAGTGTCAAAGAGCCCGGATAGGTTCGTCTCTGCATTTGGTGAGTGGTGGTGCAACAATTTGTGTGAATGAAATAGCCTTAGTTTCTCGTAGCCCCGGTTGCGCAGTGGTAGCGTTCTAGAGTACAAATCTAGAGGTCGTGGGTTCGAGTCCTACTCGGGTCATTTTCATTCTCACAAATTATCTCAATTGAATTTCTAATATCATTAAGCACATTACTACGTACCCTCCACACTAATAAGCACCCTCAGCATTATTTCAAGATATCCATCTACGTCAGTAAATTTTTTTTCTACAATACTGAATGGTATCCCTTTACATCACTGAACATCCTTTACGTTACTCAATTACTGCAAAGTTCTCTTCACATTAATGCAAACCCTCTTCATTGACACATACACATTACATAGTGTCAAGTTCAAGAAATATTCGTCAGCGAACTAGGTAATGTACAGTCAACACATCTTTAGCAAGAACAGCAGACCAAAAGGTTTCCTATTTTTGATTTGCATAGCTCTCATATTGTTACTTCCAATAAAGCTAACATTTACTACGTCATACCTCAGATAAAGCTCTTTTAATATAGGTCAAATTTAAGGGCTCTAAAATCATGAATATTCGAATTGTAATCTTTTTAATGGCAAGAAAAACCATAAACATAGATAGCGAAACATGAAATGTTTGAAATCAAAATTTTGCACCCCACGTTTTCATGGTTTAACAAATCTAGTGAAGTCATATCATCAAGTACAGCTACAAAGAATAGACGGAAAACCTTCAATCTAAGATAAAGCACACCCACAATTGTAATAAAACCAAATTATGTCATTTAATAAAAATGCAATCTATTAAAAGGCTTATTTCTTCCAACCTTTGTTTAAAGGTAATTGGACAGAAAATCCTGTTTATGGGACATTATCGCATTTGTGTTTAGAAGTGAACGAGAAAAAAGCAGAATAGAAACTTACAAGAAAACCATGACACTAGCTATAACAGTATCTGATTGGTTCAAATTTCAGGATAGCCAGGGACAGCGAGGAAAATTGGAAACGTGGCAAAACCTCTTCAACCAGCGAAACAAGCTAAGCCTCAGGGTCATGCTAGACCTTGTTTCCAACAGAGGCAAGGTAACCAGCGTTAAACGTGTTATCCTCTCACAAGCATCATATTATCTCTCCTTTGTACTGATGTAATCCCCCACTGTACTGAATAACCTCCACTGTACTGATGTCATTCCCAATGTACTGATGTTAGCCCTCCAATGTATTGCACAGCCTCTACCGTACTGATGAGTGATATTATCCCTCCACTGTACTGAACAATCTCCACTGTACTGATGGTATCCCTTTACTGTACTGAACAATCTCCACTGTACTGATGTTATCCCTCCACTGTACAGAACATCTTCCATCTTACTGATGGTATCCCTCCACACTATTGATAGTATCCCCCACAGTTCTGAACACCCTCCTCTCTAATGCTTAACCTCCACTGTACTCAAGGTTATCTCTTCATTGCTTCAATTTAGGTAGCATAGTTATGAAACCTTTTGAGAAACTTTACGTACAAAAATCAGGCCAAAAGATATGTATTTTTGAAGAGAATTTGGTCTAGTTTCTGAGGTACAAAAATAGTGTAAAAACAAATGATGATTATTATGTTTAGGCTCTGACCCACCCTAACAACCCTGGAAATACGACCAGGTAATAATTTCGAAAAATTCCACAAGAGCCACCATGAGGAATAGGGCAAAGGTCCTACACAAAATTTCCAGGATTACGAATTTTTCGACAGGCTATGTAAATATTTGAAACATTTCTAAAATTCCAAAAAGTCGTCGAGCATTCCTGTCAGCGAGAAACGAGTGACGATACGAAAACCGCCGAAAACTTCGACATAGCAGCGAGGATCAGCGATAATCTACGAATAAACAATGAACGAGAACTCGGAGACTTGATTCCTTCTCGTATTACAGAGAACAAAGAGTCGGATATTACGTCCCATTCAGGACAGACATGCAAATTGTGGTGAACAATCTTTGATTCAGTGGGCGTTTTTCGGTGGTGAGTATGAACAATCAATCACGAAGAATTTCGGTTCGCCAGATATTCGTGGAATTCACCGATAGGCGACTATTTTTATGAACAGTAAAGATATAAAAGTGTTCCTCACCGAGAATTCTCGCATTCTACTACCGAGCTTGGCTGGTCCACTCGTCAAATTCTCGTTCAATACTCGTCTCTCGCTGAAGTTGCAGAACAGCAAAGCTAACGTTGATCGTTATAAACTGAAAGAAAGAAGGTGAGTTTCATATATGACAAATCTTATCTATCAAATATCTTTTTATTTCATCTATCGGGTTATTACTTGTTCAAGCATGAGGTTGATAAGGAAAACGCTGCTCAGAACCTAACACTTCAAGCCTTGCTCCTAGCCTCAAAGCTTATTGATTCAAGAAACTCGATCTGTAAGACTGTAACAGTGTTTCGAAATACGGAGTGAGAACACGATTCTTTCAAAATCGACAGGATCTCCAATGATTTTCAAGGGATATTCATAAAAGCATTGGGATTTTCAGGAAAAGTGTATGAGATTTTATGGGAGTTAATTGTGGCGTATCTTTGCAAACTAAAAAGCAACCAAATTTTCTCCTAAATTGAGAATACACGTATTATTTTATAAGCAACTGCTTTATCAGCAGGGCAGTACTCGACAAGACAAAACCTTAAGCAATTCCAGTACTGGATAGTGGAATGCTAAGCAATTTGAAAATTCTACTTCTGATCCAATTCGCAATAAAAATCGTGCAGCAGCTATAGGGAAGTAGGTTACAGTGGATATCAGTACCCTGGCACACTTTCGTATGCAAGATACCATCGACATTTGTTGTACAACAACTTGTGAGATAGTATTCTAAGAAGCAAAATTTTCAGGTTAAAAAAGCTAAGCAATTGTTCAGCAATTTTGAGTACTCCAATTCGCCCTACAGCTAAGAAATTCTTAGTAGTTAGCTAGAAATTACTTATAAAAAATGCGTGTAGAGGAATTTTTAGTGTAAGCGTTTTTTGCTAAGGTCTATCACAAATTACGATTATTTTAATTTCAATCCCGGTAGCTTAAGCGTTAAATAGCTCAAACTCTTTAAAATGAGACCACACTTTGATAAGGACATCCAGGCTTGACTTCTAGACGAGAACAAAAGAGTAAACAATAGCCTATTGTTTGAGCATTAAATATAAGAATGTCCGAGCCAAAATAATCACGTTCTTATAAAAAGGTGTGTATCGGTTTATATTTGGATTCCATTTGAAAAAGTGTATATTTATGTTAAGCAACTTTGAGGGCTCGAGCGTATATTTGTTTTTCAATAACATTCAGTCTGACATCACAATCAGCAACTGCCTACTTACATTGTTAGGTATGGCAGCTACGTGCATTGTTAGTTATCGAAGCAGTGGGGTAGCCCCGGGTAGCATGTAAACACATACAAACAAGCATTGAAAGCACACATTTGTCCTATGTGGGATTCGCAAAGATGTGTACAGAATGGTATGTGGGCGTTGGTTTGTAAGCTGAAAGAAGATTTCCTTCACTTTCTTTTCTTGAATGAAATTTCCGTCTCATTAATCCCAGTTGACATCCACCAAAGGTGCAAGCAGGGAAACCAATATAAATGCTAATGTTGGAAGAGAATAAGAAACCGCGAGGCTTCACAGTGCTTTCAGTATGTGGTATAGGAGTGTGACGTAAGAAGGGATCAGAAACACAATGCTCACAGTTTTACAACGTCCATAAACATTTTTTATAAGGAACAGCTTTCTAAAGAACTTGAGACTGAGATTTCACTCTGAATTTTTGGAAAATCAGCAAATACAATTGCATTTGTGTAATTTGATATAGAATAATTAAAGGGTACAACGAGAGAAGTACTCCTGAAGGATTTCTTAAGGGCTGGGAAGACAGAGTTCTTTGAAAATTAGGTTTGAAAATAAGGAACCCTCAACCCAAAGTTAAGGTTTTTATAAAAAAAAACGCGTAGCTGTGTGTGACGTGCGAAGAAATTCATAAACCCAATGCCCACAGCACTTTAACTACGTAATACTCCGTAATTATAGGCCGTATACAATGTAATATTTATTGTATTGTGCTTTATATATAAATGAAAAATGAAAATATTCCTCGTATTGTTAAGGTTTTTAAAAGTTATGAAAATCTAAGAAATTTAGAAAAGTTCAGTGTCAAATATTCCGAGGAAATAAAGTTTTTTGCCTTTGACGAGGCAGAGGTCTTCTGTCAGACAAGGTTCGGAGTGTCCAATTCGGTTTCTTACTTCAAATATCAGAGTTTCATAGGAATATTCACATATTTTACAGCATTAGAACATTAGAATCATAACACATTAGGGAATCCAATTATGTCGAAGTTATTGGCGAGTTCTTAGAATGGAATGGAAATTTCCTGGCAGATTTAATAGTGAAATAGTACACAGTGACGACAAAATAAGGCCTGTGAAACTTTCAGTTCAGTTAGTCTGAAAAGAAATGTAAATGAATGGAAGTAAAGAAATTGGGTTAAAGTCTTCAGAACAATGGAATGTCTTCCATCGCACGACGAAACCCACGAAACCATTAGATTCTTGACTAATATAGGTGACAGTACGATCAATCTATTACAACCGCAATTGTCTTCTCACTAAAGCATTACTCTGAACAAACTGAAACATCTGGCCTCAATATTGTTACTTGGCCTTTAATTGTTAAGTTGAAGTTAACTACTTTTCGGACAGAACAGATAGGGAGAGCTTGACGCGTTTCCGGTTCCTGTTTCTAGGCACTGGAAGGGTTTCGATCATGGTTTCAGTTCACCGTTATAAAAGCTAGGCTGACATTACATTGGCTTTATTTCAGATAACTTCACGAACTTCTATCATGGACATGAAAACTGCTTCAAAATTGTGCGTTTTGGTAATCATTTGCTGCTGCATCACAATTACTAGTGCAGGTAAGAAATGAAACATATTGCAGGTTTTTGTCTGTGCTAAAAGGAAAATTAATTGAATGCAGTTTTTATTAGGTATATTCAGGTATTTTTAAACTTATTCACATACCAAAACTTTCGTAATCAATTCTTGCCAAGTATCTAAGTTTGAATTTCAGATTGCTTAATACAACAGGATCTTATTACACACGATAAAGAGAGTTATCAAATCACCAAAAAATGTTTAAAAAGTTCATTCTCACATGTATCCAGAAATGTTTGTATAAGCTACAACAAAGATATCATCCATAATTTTTTGAATGATGTTTCAAGGATATGGTCTGATGTGCTCAAAACACCCATCTTTCAAATTTTCTAAGTCTTGAGATAGGTAAGAGTCACTTGAGACTAACTTATAAAAAAGTGTTACACATCAGAGATTGATAGCAACTATGACTTTCAATCTGACAAGGTGACATTCTATTCATTCCAGTCTCCATAATTGACGTCTCTAGACTATTTTAGAATCTTTTCATTATTTTTCAATTAAATATTTACCTCTCACTGGCCCACTAAATAGGGGAGTTTCTTGGAAGCTTTGGCTCAGTGCGTCCTTAAGACAACGTCAAAAAGATCATTCTAGAATATCATTAAACATGAAGGAATTACTTAAATTTATATACGCAGCTTTCTTAAAAATTCAGCTTAACTAATAAAACATCCTAAATTTTTGGGGTTCTAGTGCTATCACAGATTCTACACAAGGAGGAAGCCAAGGGGGGAGCGGGGAATCAAGGCTACTTCCTTTTGAAGAACTTTTAATAAATATTGTATGTAGAGATCACTTTGAATTGGTGATCATTCAAAAGTGAATTCTGAAAGTGGTCAACCCCCCCCCCTCCATCAGAGCTTCTGGCTTCACAACTGGTTCTACATACATATGCCAAAATAGAGGGACCCACTTAAAAAGAAAAAATAATCTATTAAGAGTTTTTTTTTAAAAGCAATGAGACAATAAAGAGAGGAACTAGGGGCACTGGAGGCAAGTGCCCCCTAAGATTTTGCAAAAACATCTAAGTGTTTTTTACTTTCAAAAATGGCGCCCCCAAAGCGTCATGTCCCCCAAGTTTGAGATGCTTCCTATGCCCCAGCTCTCTCCCCTTGCAACCTTGTAACCTGAATCCACCACTGAAATTTTGTTCGCTTTTCAGGTACAAGGGCTTTGGAAAACTTGAACTGTCACACCAGACCTACAGTGGTACCCACACACCCATTATACTACCCTTACTTTGTCAGCCTGCACAGATGCAATGGCTCTTGTGGAACAAACTCCCCCGCTCGATTCAAGTGTGTCCCATCAAAGCAAAAGGCCGTGGAAATCACCGTGCATCATGGATTGGAAACGAAGGTGGTGAAGCTCTCTAATCACACCGAATGCACAACAGAATGCGTCATCAAAAAGACCAACTGCGACTACCCAAATACGTATGATGGCAAGCAGTGCACGTGTAAATGTAACAGAAATACACCCCCAGCAGACATCCACTGCACCCCACTACAAAGGTTAGTGACTTTCACTATCAGTTTGAAATATTAACCCACATTGTCTCACCCAAGGGCAAAGGCAGTTGCTCCCCTCGCCCTCCCCCTCCTGTGGGTTCTTCTCAAATTCTTTAGGGGACTCAAAGTATAGATTTGATATGGTGAAGTAATACAAGTTTATACAGTCAAACTCCCATTAGCCTAGCAGCTAGCCTTATCAGTGGATGCTCAGCCTTGCAGTAATGACAACTCAACAGTATCTTTGGACCTAAACAAACCGAGACCGTGGCCTGTATAATGAGCCATCAAATTGTTATAATTTCTGTTTAAGGCCACATGGCCATAATGCATTTGCTTTACCATTTAATAATTATCTTTATAGTATTTCTTATTGAAATGGTTAACTATTATATATTTAGCTGGAGTAAAGTGGCATGTGGGTGCGTTTGCAACAAGATGAACAGAAGCTGTTCCAGCCGAAAGTACACCTTTGACACGAAGACCTGTTCCTGCAAGTGCAATCCGAGAAGAAGAAGCAGGTGTCTGGAAAAAGGTGGCGTTTTCTCTGAGGAAAATTGCAAGTGCAGAACGACACTCCGTCAAATATCTGATAGCACCAATGAAGGTTGGCATTTCAAAAGTCTTAACCTTATTTGTTTATGCTCTTTTCATAACAATAATTTATGAGCCTCAAACTTTGCCACAACTCGACAACAAGCCAATAACAAGCTGATTCTTGCAATGTTTGCAATAGATACGCTTCTTTATTTCAAATGTTTCTAATATTTTCATGGGGTGTACAATAATTTGTATGTGCCTCGACTAGGCCGCTCAAAGATGGGACCCTTACTAACATAGCTAACAACGTCAATGCCCAGAACAATGTTGAGATGTATAAAAATTGAACCTCCCTAGAAAATAAACTTTTTCCAAGCATAACATCTGAGAAAAAATAAAATGACAGAAGCAATTAATCAAATGTTCATCTTTCCAGGTAAATTTATTGGAAGTACATCATTCTGGGTATATGTTCTGATCGGAGAGTTCGTCGTGATGTTGGTGTGTTTCGATTTGATATTATATTGCAAGCAATTAGGCTTCCTTTACAAATGCACGAAGAAATGCCGAAAAGAGAGATGTTTAGAAGTCAGTGACAATCAAAACAAGCAGACAGAGCAAACAGACCAAACGCACATTCAAGGTGAGCTCCTCAGCTTACGTTGTTTTTATGATTTAAAAGCATTTCATGGCTTGGCTAACAACACCATCTTCATATTGAATCATATATAGTATTCAGTTTTTTATTTCCTTTGGTTTCTATAGACTTGAGAAGCCTCTACATATTTCTATGTTACCGATCGAAAATATTGAACAGAAAGATTCGATAGATCCCAGCCATTCCACAACTTTCAGTGTTTCTGAGATCATTTCAAACGACTTGTGGCGAATATGAAACGATTTACAACGATATATAGAATGATTTGCAGCAATTTTGAAAAGATATGATGAGTCATTAGAAGTTAAATTTAAACAACAGATGATATAAATATTTTATAATCTAACACTTCCAGAAACATGAAGGCAAAAGGGGCCTAGCTTGAGTTTGATATCTCCCAAATACATACTTTTTTCTTTATAAGAATACTTAAAATTTTCCTGAGCCTCAACTTTTCCATTGTTTATTCTTAAATTTCCATTGTTCTTTGGCGATTTTGAGCCTCAATATTCTTATAAAATTTATTCTTATAAAGAAAAAAGAGTGTAAGCATAGATTCCGAAAAATGATGCTTTGAATAAATAATGATAATTTAAATAATGATACTTTTTGCAGCTTATGTTCAACCTAGTATTAATACCATAACCAATTCATACTTCACCTTTTCATTACATGATTACTAATGAATTTATTTGACCAATGAATTAATATTGCTAATTTTCTTTTTAGTTCACTGGAATGAAGGATGCAGCAGATTTTCAAGTCAAGCGAGCCTGCCCACCGTCCTGTGATTGAATTAGTAAGAACTCAATTTCTGTAAATTATGTAAATAAATTAATTTATTGAAATATGAAGTTATGGACACATATCTATATTGTAGATAGCTCATCCTATGAATAGCATAATAAAAACGAGTTTGACAAAAAGCTAGTTAAATGTTGCTGAATTGAAGAGGTTTCATTTTCAAGTGTACCTACAACCTACCATAAGAAGATTTATTTCATTCATAAGATATTTGGAATGGTTTGCTTTGGAGAATATACAAAATAAGGTATCGAAACTGCTACTTTTCAGTCTGTGTAACTTTGAAATTGATATAAATTTGTTTTTGAATATTAATGCTATTCATAGAAAAGGCCTAACCAGTTTTTATATATGTCATAAGAAACTTCATTGTTTAAATGTTAATTCTTTTTTGTATTAAAACTGTTTGAAAAACAAATATAAATTTTATTAATATGCAACTCAATTTAATTGATTAATATATAATTACAAATTCAGATCTTATATTTGAAAGATAGTGGTGTAACAGATCCAATTACGATTTTGACGGAAAACGTTTTCTGTGTTAAAAATTTAAGCTTTCTATTAAAAGTTGTTATCCTCAAAACGTATTGGTGCCTGGTAACTACAATACAACCTCAATAAAAAACAAAAACTTTTAGAAAACGAAAATTTTTAGAAAACCGTCATGAACTTTTCACTCTATATTTAGGAGAAATTATCAAAGTATCTCGAAGATAAAATGAAGTATTCTCACTTTTGAAATAGCGTTGTAAATTGATTCTACCAAAAGTACCATAGATTTGGATTTTTCTCTATTCAAAGTCCTGTTATAGCAGGCTTTCGTAACGTATCTGTTGTACTTTGCAAAATATTCCACGCACTACTCGAGAGCATAAAGTAAAAAAAATTTAAAAACAGAATTGTAACGTTATTCAGAATCAAAAAACCAAAATCTGAGTACTCGTATAGATAGAATTTCTTATTCTGTTTCATCACTATCTCCTCCTTATTGATGCATCACAATTTCTTTGACAGTGGAAAATATTCCAGCCTCGTTGTTACATTTGTATGATATTTGACTTAAAGTTGTTGTTCATTAATAGTTTTGTAATTCTTTCCTTAGTAGAAACATACTTTCCATGCAATAGAATTTCAGAAAA
The DNA here is from genome assembly GCA_963924455.1 of Pelagia noctiluca. Classification (NCBI taxonomy): domain Eukaryota; kingdom Metazoa; phylum Cnidaria; class Scyphozoa; order Semaeostomeae; family Pelagiidae; genus Pelagia; species Pelagia noctiluca. The sequence goes on along the minus strand of OZ004322.1, from coordinate 16,257,279 downwards.
TAAGCAGAAACACAGCAATATAACAGCAACACGAACACAGAAAACAATTTAACTAAACAACCATCCCTTTGGAGGTCTCATAATTGATATCTGAGCAAAACTAATATGAATATAATTGGCTATCTTGCAAATTTGATATTTTCTTAGGTACGTGCAGCCATTAAAAACAGCTGCTTTAGTTGCTAGCGATAACGTGGGTTTGATTCCACTGTTGGGTTCTAAACCACTGTTGGACTTAATTTTGATAGTTGTTGGATACGCTAAGAATAACCAACCTGAAAGCAGCTTTATCCAGCTGTTGGTCAGACAACAAGCTGCTTGAAAACCGAATCCATGGTAGCCATTGATTTCTATAAGATATCATCACACCTATGCGATATAAGAAAAGTACAAATCTTATTACAAGGAAGGAGCACTAGCGACACTTGTTTCCTTGCTGTTAAATGCTGTTGTTTCTGCCTGGATTTTTATTTCTTGGTCAGAATTATTAGTAGAAGGGTGGGTGAAGGGTGGGGTTGCGTTCGAAAATTTTCCTATTCACCACATATTTCATTTATTTGTATGCAGAATAAATTGAGATTTATTTTATGTTTTAAATGACGATGTTTTTATCAAATAATTTATTTATTGATCTTAATGAAAGTACATACAAAATGTTGGTTTATTACCTCTGCTTTTTGATCTTAGCAAAAGCAAGACTGTGGTATAGTTTTAGACAGAAAGATATTTTATAGATAAACTACGCTGTTGGGTTTGAAAATAAGAACATTGCGTTTTGGCACAGAAAGTTCCGAGCCAATCAGGCTATAGATTTAAAGATTATGTTAGACTGCTGTACTTGAACAAGGCCCTCTCCCCCATCAAGAAAAGCAAGAGAGCTCTTTTCTTGAAGATTTTTCAAAATTCTAAAAATTTGTATCACCAGTATCAAGGAGACTTTTGGGATCAACAAATTTCTTGGTACTATTTGTTATCTTGTGAGGATCTCCAGTGTGTGAGAGCAATTTTCTATTGTTCTAATCCTATTGTTCATCTCTGAAGTGCTAAACTTTGTTTTCCAGATAATTTAGTATGTGTAAGAGACAAGGGTGGAAAAGTTATTCTCGCTTACAACGGCATTTACACCTTTTCTTTTGTCTTTAAATCTTTCATCTTTATATTGTTTACAAAGATATCTATTGTTCTGATGATGTTGCTTGCATGACGTGTTGACAAAAATTGACAAGTTTTTTAACCTAGTTACAGGGGTCATTTTCTACAGTTCTGACCTATTGTTCAATTAACAATTACCATAAGTGTACTACTCTGCAGATAGGGCCTGTTACAGTGTCGAGTGTACATATCAAAATTTCAAGTATAAAAGTTTGTACCCTTCTTTTCAACTTTGTTTCTTACCTTAGTCAGTTGTGGATAGAGTTAGCTCAAAAGCAACTAGATGGGCCCCATATTCCAATTGACTTTTCCGAATAGCATTATATTGAAAATCATCAACATATTGTTCTGTTTCATTTAAATCGAATTTTTGAATTAAATTTCCGTTTCATCATTATCGTAATTAGAATAAGAAACTTCTGGTCTGGCGTCACGCCCTACCAAAAAATGTTACCTCGCCCATTTTTAAAATGTTTGGGTGACCACGCCCCTATCCATAAATTTCTTGAGTGACCAGTTATTTCTGAAGCCTTGGAGTGATGTGTTCTTTTCCTGCTGCCTAGGCACAATATTTTTAGCAACCTTTGGCAGTGACTGACAGTAGGTGGGCGGATTGGGCAAAAAAAAGAAGGGAAAGGCAGTTGTTGTTGTTGCTGTCAAGATTCTAATCTTAGCGCTTTTTGAAAGAGAGGCTATTTTGACTTCAGATAGAACCAGCGAATCGTGGATCGTTGGATCGTGGAATCGTGGAGTGAGCATTGCGGAGTGTAAATAACGTCTCATAGTGTGGATTGGGAGCAGCAACCATGGGGAATTTAAGGTTTCACTTCGGAAGGCCTGGGTGATTTCATATTATTACATCATACGACCTATTGCAGTAAAATGCCCACCTACAGAACTCTGGCTTTACTTTTTCCAAGAATTTCAAAAAATTTCAGTGAAGGAAGGCCAGTTAATGTGGGCTAAACATAAATGTAAAGAGCTGTTGTTGAACTTGAAGCTTGTCTCAGTCTCCTAGTCGTGTGACTACTGAAGTCTTTTATTCATATATATAAGGTCCATGTATGCATACATCAGTGTAACATCTTCCATTTCAAGGCTTTGCACCAAAGACTTCTTCTGCTTCCTATCTATCATAAATCATCTAAGAACACAGCAATGTATTTGATAACCTGTAACAGCAGCAAACCTTTTTCAAACGAACCTTAGCGCAAACGACAGCTTATCAAATGTAAAAATATGTTTGTTGCTTCGTTCTTACATCAACTACAATGAGGATTTGGGTTTTGTCTATCAGCAGACACATAGCTCTGAAAGGAGGGGAGTAGTTAACCACTTTTACAATTCACTTTTGGATAATAACAAATAAAAAGTGATATTTGTCATTTATATATCTTTCTTGAAAAATAGGGGGGGGGGGGCGTGGTAGTTCATTGTTTGATCAATAGACTCCATTCTCAATATTCACTCCTCTGGATAATCTTCAACATTTGTCATTAATTGTTCAAAGCAGTAACATTTATCCGAGGATCGAGAGTGAACAAGAACGAACAAAAAGGCAGCCTGTAGATACAAGAATAAATAAGTGAATAAAAAGAAAAGAAGCAAGAAAGGAGGCTTGTTCTACTCAAAGTTCAATGCTTTTGCAATAAATAAATAATACGAATCTGATTTACTTTCCAATAAAAGATGGGCGTCATGCACTGACGATTCGTTTGCTCTGCAAACGAAATAAATACGATATTCTAATTTACACAATAACTGGGATCCAGCCCTCTCCGTCATAATAATCTAATGATATATTAATGATACTTTAAGTATAATTTAATGATAATTTAATGATAATTCAATGATGATTTTTGATGATTTAGAATAAAATTTGGATTTCCAATTTAAAAGTGTCGTTTACAAATGTCGTTCCTTGTATATTATCATTTAGCTTGCATTGTCCACCACGTCCACGACATTTTCTATACTGATACTGTTCGTCATGCCAAGGTCACCTGAAATGAAGCAAAAACACAATCAGATTGTAAAGTCACATTTGTGTAGAAAGGACATCATGATACAAATTGGGTAACTCATCATTCCAGGAGGGCTGCAGCCACAAATGTATGCACTATATGAAACATCATTGCATACAGCATTATTCGGAAATCTATTATCATGCCCTCTTACAATCCATTTCTTTTGCACTTTTATGGGGACCATTATGGAAATAAGGACACTCTAACCCTTTTTTAATTTAATCCCTGCCATCGTAGTTAGAGGTGCTTCAACTTAATTTCATTAATCAACTTAATCAACTTAATTTCATCTCCTGTTGTCATAATGATATTTTCTTTGCATTTCTGCTTTCTGTAACTTGCCTAATTGATTCACAATCATGTTTTATTTCCTCGTTCTTGTAATTCAATTTGAATTGGTAAAGGGATACTTACTTACTTACTTATTTATTCAGTTATATCAGCAATTAATGAGGTCCTAGTGTGCCTAACGACATTTCAATAGTCAATGGAAGACAATTCCGTTGACTATTGTCTATGCCGTTTCTGAAAGCTACAGGTTTGCTATGCTTTGTCAAGCTGTTTCGCTATCGTATACACAGCAATATTTTTCGTTGAACTCATTAGAAAATGTTTAACTTACTTTTGACGGTGTTGGTCGTTATTTTTCCAGCATGGCATCTGTCATGACAAACTTTTGAAATCTTGTAGATGAATCCATGATTTTTGTAAAACAGATAAGCTTCGAAAATCAGCGTCAAGATGACGAGTTCTGCAAACACCATGCAAATCCAAAATGGCAGGTTGTTATGCAGAAAATCTGAAATAGAAAATTGAATCTTTAAGTTAACATGATATCAACTCTAATTTAGGAGAGCATGAAAATGCACCTTGTTGAATCTACCTGGGTACTCATGGTCATATTCTGGGAAAATCACATTCTACATTTCATTCTGTTTATGCCAAATTTTGAAAAAACGGATTTAGTACTTCAACCTTAATCATAAGTCTGCAAAAAGCAGCTAAAATTTATCAAATCATATCTATTTAGAGTTTTGTACCATTTTAGTTGTACAGATGTGATAGAGGTGCAGAAGCATCGGAAGAGCGATCTGAATGTCAAAGAAGTGCTTTTGAAGTGTCTAGCTCTAACTTAAAGATGCTTCCTAAATTACTACGTCATCAGAGTTTTATTCAAGCTTTATTCAACACCATGGCTTCCGGGAAGATTATTTTGAGGATGAAGGGGGAAGCTTTGTTGGAGATCAGTAGAAAAATCCAATTTTATGTTAAAAACCATTATCAAGTTGTTGCTGTTGTTTTATATACTATTGTTGTTGTTGCTAAAATTATTCATATGAACATGATGGGGGACTAGGCCACCCTTCAATTTGTTTCAGCTTGCTAAACGACTTTAAGCAATACCTCGTTCTTTTTCTTTGTAAGTTTGTCCTCTTCTTCTCTTACATCCACAATTCTCATACTTGAAAACGCCTCCTTCTTGTTCGCACTTCACCTTTCGTTCTGGCTTGCACTCACAGCTGCACGTGTTTTTATTGAAATATCTTCTGGTTGGGCACGTCATTATTTTGTTGCACACGCACTTGCAGGAGATTCTGCTCCAGCTGAAAAACAATAGTTTGTTTATGATGATGGAGTTGTCTTATTTAAGTGCATGAAACTGAGTCACAAAAGAGATATGTCTTTTTTTAAGTCGAACTCTGTTTATTCCGCTCTTTCGGTCCATCCTCTTGATGTGACCAGCCTAATGGTTCCTTTAGCCTTTTCGATGGAAATTAAAGAGAACTAGCGAATTCTCTCCTCACATTTTATGGGACATCCTTAATGTTGACTATGAACCAATTACCCTTCTAACATGAGTTGAATGAACCATTTTGCCATCCTCGTCCAAACGGAGAGCCAATTTAGCTAAGACTATTTACACTTTCCTTTTCTGTAAACACTTGGACCTAGATAGAGCAAATTGACTCTTCTTCTGTTTTATTTCATTTATCGATAGGAAACAATATGAAAAGAACTCTTAGCACTAGTCACAAATTCTACTAACTACAAGGTAATTTTTTACAAGATACAAAGTTCTGGGTACCAAACTTTCTGTTTCAAAGGACTCAGTTCTCAGTACGCAGAGTATCATATAACGAAAAGTGTGCAAGGAAATGAAACAATCTAAGAAAAACTAACCTTTTGCCTTGTTCACATTGAAACCCGGCAGGTGGGGAATCGTGAGGACAGCTGCAGTAACAGTTGCTAAACACATTCGGCTTCGGGCAGTCCGACTCTTTCGTTGCGCATACAGACTTGCAGCTTGTGTGGTTCTTCATGACCATGGTACCTTTTGTATATGTAAGTGGGTCAAATGTATTGAACTTGACGTCACTTTCCTCACGAGGCGCACATTTGTACAAGGAGGGTGGTTTAAATCCACAGGAACCGTCGCAGCGATGTAGGGATATGAAGTAGGGGTGTTTTTTTGGATTGGTGAATACCACAGATGGCCTAGGCTGGCAGAACTGGTTGTGGTGTATTTTACCCGTGCCTAGAAAAAAATAAGCAGCATAATTATTATTTGTAGGCTACATATTATTTTATAAGAAAGGCTCAAATGATTCCAGTAATGAAGCTTTCTTAGCAATCTGCTAATTTCAGTACCACAAGTACTTTCTTACGACGTTCTTAGTTAAAATGAATTTCTTGATTCATAGAGCCCAACACAGTACATAGAACCTGTTTTCATGTGTAATTTTAGAAGAAAATTGAACGAGAATAGATGCAGAAGACCTCTGTTACTTTCCTTGTTTAAGTTTTATTGATCGAAATTGATATTTTCTTGTTTGACTTTATTTGGTAAAAGCCAACTTTCAAACCTTCTAAGTATTGCAAAATCCAGTACTGAAATTTCTTAATTTTTTGACGAATCGAGTTCTACTTTCTTCTAAAAAAAACGTGTATCTTGTGGATAAAGGTTTTTGGAGGTGATTGCGTCAGGGATGAAAGTTAAGTTCTTTTGTTTGATCATTCTTAATTTCATTGATTAAACAAGGTATTCATATCATATTTAAATAGCACATGAAGAGTAGAACTAATGTGCATACTAACAAATGGAAACAGTAGAAAATTACATTAAGTCATGTGATTGGGTCGTTAGTAGAGCAGAACAAGGTCACACTGATAAAAGCAAATGATTGAAAATTACATTAAGTCATGTGACAGATCAGTTATTAGAGCACCATGAAAAGCATGATAACAAAAGAACGTTAGAAAATTATAAATCACGTGATTGACTAGTTTAACAAGCAGAACGAGGTTTTTCTACACAAAAGTTCCAGTTCCATTCCAGACTATGTGTCTCTTGTGACTATTGCTAACTTTGTCTCTCCCAGTTTGAGGTAAGTACTGCTTAAAACTTGAATTCAATTATTGTTTAGTGAGACTGTTTGAAAATGGCGCGGCTTCTTTCCTCCAGATAGGCAGATTTCCCTCAGCTAAATCGCAATTTACATTCTGCAATTCATGATGACAAATATTTGACATTCACAAATGACGCACCCCGTCCAATGAATCTATGTGGATAAGAGTTTCAATGGAAAGAATGTCAATATGATAACATCCACAGATACAAAACTAAGTAACTCCGGTGTGAGACCACAGGGCATTGAAAGAATCACATTTCGGAACTGTGATGTAGTGTTCCCACCATGTGGGGGAAATCCCTCAATTTTCTACGTGACGTATTGTATTTCGATTGCTGTAAGTGGAGAAGATAACTTTACGAAACTAGGTTCACACCATTTTTTATAAGAATCAGTAGAGTCTGGCCTAAGCTCAGACGTTGTGCTCTACCATTTTGAATGATAGGCCATCGTTCGCAAGTGTTCTTCGTTGACGGCCTTAATGATCTTTAAAAGTGTGTTCTCACAAAGAAAAAAGGCTAATTTGTATTCATTTTGACATAAATTAGTCTCAGTTCTACATTGATAACTCATCACTTAGTACATAAAGAAACTGCTTTGGAAATATATGTCAAATTTAGGTAAAGAAATACATCGTTTTTGTTTCATTTCTTTGTTTCACATAAGGGGTTTAGGAAACAATTGTAAATTTAAGAAGCATCTCAGTAAACTCTTTTTTTATAAGAACAATTTTATAAGAACACGAGCATCAAAATTTGCCAAAAATTAAGAACAAGTTCCCACAACACACACACACACACAGCCCGATTGAAATAATAAAATTCACTCAAGTTGTTGTTAGTTTAGATAATAACGATTCATTCAAAATAAAAAATAAATGTTTTGAAATAACAGCATAACTTACCAAGGAGGAAAAAGTTGAATAGCAGGAACAAAAACACCAAGCCCAACGAAGATATCATTTTCAAGGTCTTCAGCTTCAACTTCAGCTTTCAACAATTTACAGTCAAGTTCAAAAAGATGTTTGCCTTTTCGTTCGTTTGTTATCTGTTTATATAATATAAGGAAGGATATATTTTCCAAGTGAGAAACACATAACTAGTGAGTTGAAAATTCCAAATATGGCAAAGTGACTGGGGCAAAGTGACGCACTTCCGTCTTAGATTAAGCCATACTTCAGCTACACTCATTTTTTATAAGAAACTATGCTAAATCTTCGCACCAGAGTTTCTTAACTTTTACCTCAATAACGGTACGAAAAGTTTCATAATAAGTTTTTTAACAGCAAGAAATATTTTCCTTGACTTTGTATTGATATGAAGAGTTCGAGTTAAGCTAATGAGATCTCATCCCGTGCTAACTAATTCCTGAAAAAGTAACATATGAGATGAGATATGTTACGATCTTGTGAAAATGAAGGGAATTGAGCACTTTTAAACGTCTTATTTTGTAAAGAGAAAATAAAAAGTCCTAAAACCTTTGATTCACATAAAGTCTCCTACCGAAGTTTCCAAAGTTTTGAAAATCTGGCCCTACGTTCCCTATAAACGGTTTCTTATAAAAAATAAGTGTAGCTCTTTCGAAACCTCTGTGTGCCCATCCACAGTTTGGAATGCATTTGTGTTCATTCCATTCTATATGATGGCTATATTAAAAAAGAAATTCGAAAATAGAAATTACTGACAATAAACGTTTTTTATAAGAAACCTAGCTTGGGTCCAAGTACTAAAAGTTTCTTGATTTTTCACTAGTTTCTAGTACTAAAAGTTTCTTAAAAGTTTCTTATTTTTAGAAACGCACTCAACATGAAATTCAGCACTTTCCTTCACATATTTCTTGTATTAAAGTGAAACCCATCTACTAATACAAGTAGACTCAACATCCTGTGTTCCTCTAAAACGTGTAGCAAACTTAAAGCAAAAAAAATGTATTGTTGACATATCACTTTCCGGCTTAGAAAGTCCTCTTATTTTTTCTCGGAGTTTCTTAAAGATATTGATGTAGTTCTAAAAGTTTCTTAAATTTTTGGGGCTCCACTGGTACTACACTGGTTTTAATCATGCCAAGGCCGGTCACCTACTGTTTCCTACCAGCAGTTAAAAGAATCTACACGTTTTTTTTTCTATAAGAAACCTAGCTTAGGTCCTAGTACTAAAAGTTTCTTAATTTTTCACCAGTTTCTAGTACTAAAAGTTTCTTAAAAGTTTCTTATTTGTAGATACGCACTCAACATCAAATTTTGCACTTTCCATTGCATATTTCTTGTATTAAAGTGAAACCCACCTACTAATACAATTAGACTCAACATCCTGTGTTCCTCTAAATAAAATGGTGTAGCAAACTTAAATCAAGCAAAAATGTATTGTTGACATATTAGTTTCCGGCTCAGAAAGTCTTCTTATTTTTTTCGGAGTTTCTTAAAGATGTTGATGTAGTTCTAAAAGTTTCTTAAATTTTTGGGGCTCTAGTACTAGGTTCCTTATAAACCGGTTTCTTATAAAAAAAAAACGTGTATTGAGTTGAATTTTGATCTGATCTTTGAAATGTCAAGGGGTATTTCCCCTTGCATAACATGAATTTAGGAACTTGTTTTCTCTTGACATCAAAGATGCCTGATGGTGAAGAGCTATGGCATCGCAAGTAATGAATTAATAGGTATGGCCTTAATGCAATTACTAAGATTTTTTCGTATTTTACTCTTTATCATGGCACCATCCGAACTTTGATTTTCAGGAAAGATGGCGCATTCCGTAAACTCGATTTTCAAAGGGGAATCCCCTTCACAAGTGTATTTCTGTTATGGATATCATAGTTAGGCTGATAGAGACTGCACAATTATCGCATTTTAATGTCGTGATTTACACCTTAAGTATTCATCCTACAATCTATTCCTTCCCCTCAAACGATAGAGAACTCAATTCTGCATATAAAAGGCCTATTTACAACTACACTAGCCCATTGAAAATATTGCACAGGGCGATTCAAAATGGTGGCAAAATTGCAAATCTGTTAGGGCTAGGCCACTGGAAGGATTTAAAAGTACACGCTTTCTTTATAAGGAAACTTTTAAAAGGAACCTACATGTCGACGGTCGAAAAACTTTTAAAGGAACTTTTACTACTAAAGGTCAATCACTAAGGAACTTTATAATTTTGCATATACTCATTTGGTATAGATATGCAACTTCTCTGATGACCATGTAACTAGCTTTTACGTTTTATAGGTCTAGCCTAAGCTTTTCTGTGTTATAACATGTTTCATGTTTTCTTATCACGAGTTTATTGCTAAATGTTGAGTTTTAATGCTTTTCTTTTATGTCATGTTATTGTGTCATGTCAAATGTGTCATGTCAAATTATGTCATGTCAAATGGGAGAATTTCATTGCCTTTGATTAAATGCGCAGGGGATTTCCCTGTTCTGCACAAGGCTTCCTTTCTACACTACCTTCGCAAAAGTTTGGAAAGGAAGGGAGGGTAAGATGGCCGACCAGTTGTCATCAAAAATAATGACAGAGATAACAATGAATTATCAAGTCACCAACAGGGGCAGATCCAAGGGGGGGCCAAGGGGGCCATGGCCCCCCCCAAACGATAAAATTTCAAAGATCGAAAATTTTCAAAAAAACGAAGTGCAACACAATGATTAAGCAACTTAATGAACTAGGTGATGTTTTGAACATAACAGCGTAACAAGAAAACATTATCCACGTACCTAACATTGAAATAAATCATATATCATCTTAGGCGTCTCAGGTGGTTGAGTGAATCTCTAAAACCGTAAAGTTTCAAGTATATCATAAATTTTTTAAGGAAATTAATTCAAAACTAAATCAATTGACCAAACCCAAACCTTAGAAATATAGCCCCAAATATTAACCACACACATTTAGCAGCTCTAAGTGATTCATTTTCCCCAGATAACTTTTCTTTGAAGCTAATTGTGAATGATCTAACATACCCCCACTCTTTACACTCTGGTACCAAAGTTATTTGAAAATGAAAGTTATTACAAGCTCAGTTCATTTGTCTTTGATGTCTTTGCATGGCATTTCTATGAAAGATCCTTCATAGAAACTTACCCCTTTACTTCATGACAAAGTCCAGCTAAAGTTTTAAAGATGCATCCACTCGTAAGGATTTTTTACATAATGCGAAAGGAGGCTTACTTTCTTTTAGAATATTGAAATTGCTATTCATGTAAAAAATGATGGAAACAATTTTAATTGGGATGCATAGGACAAAAATTAAATAGGGCATTGCCAGCTTTCTAAGCTGTTTTGAGGGGTGGCTCCGAAAAATGTTTCTATTGCCCCTATTCTATGTGGCCCCCACCAAACTACAATGTTGGATCCGCCCCTGGTCACCAATCGTCGAATTAGTTCGAGATTACATCTAATCGTGGTAAAATTATCGCTTTATGCAAAAATCATTCCAATTGTTTCAAAACTTTCCCAGGTTGATTCAAAACTATAATGTTTTTCTGTTGACTACGAAAGCGAAAAACAGCTTGTAAAATCATCAAAACTACTGTTGAAGTTTGTTGACAAATCTTTTCGATATTGTTATCTATTCTTTAATTATTCTTTTAGAGAATGTTTGTTTGGTTTATGGAGAGTTTATTCATAGTTGTTGTTTTTTCGAAAGGTAAACTTTTATAAAGAATAAAATATCATCTAATCAAGCTAGGCTATGCCAAAGTTTTACAGAAGAAACAGGCAGAAATATTTTTTGTAAAGCAGAATTTTAGGGCAGAATTCTGAATTTTATCCCTGTTTTGGGCATCTAACAACAGCTTCGCATCTATCATTTTGATAAAAGAATGTATTTTGAAGAAATTCCTATTGAAAAGGAGTTCTTGATCTAAAAGCCCATATCATGTTCTAAATTCTAATCAAGAATTCATCCCCAAATTTTGATGATAATGAAGAATTTTTTTGCCCTTATGCCGATTTCTATCAAAGAGTGGCTTTTCCTTCTTGTACCTTGTTTTAATTTGTTTACTCCTTCCCATAAGGCCATGGATAATGCTGGAGGCTACGAGGCATCCTTTGTGCTACCTGTCCAAGATGATCACAAGTGTCCAGTTTGCCATCTGGTCTTACGTGATCCTCTGCAGACTGATTGTGGACATAGAATATGCAGTAGCTGTTTCAAAGGGCTTGCCAGCAGGTTAGTCTATGCACCTAACTCATTGGGACGTACCATTCAATATTTTAATATCAACTGAGGCATCAATTTTGGTGATTTTTGTCGCAGGCCCAAAAAATGAAGTCTGACAGTGGTTTGAACCCAGGCCATTTAGAAATTCCAGCACCAAAGTCGGATGTACTATAACAATGATAAATAGTATAATAGTGTGCCATATGCACTAATCATCTTACCGAAGTTTGGTGGCAAAACTAAACAAGAGTACTCCCAAACCACAGGAACTAAAAGGAAACAACATGTTTAGGAAGAAGAAAAAGTTTATTATCAGGAATATGGAGCAACAGAGTCTTACCAGTGTTAGGTAATTGAAATGCATAGGACAGTAATAATACAATTTTCTTTATTAGAAACCAGGTATATATGTCAACATATATGTCAACAGACAGTCAGGGCCCAATAATGGTGGAGTGGCAATTTTGAAAAGTTGTTCTCTTTTTTCAGAAAAGTCAGGAGAAACACATAAAATGTCTTTTTTTCCTCAATATCATCCAAATCACATGATGGGCATTTATGTTGGGCTACTTTGAATCACATCGCTTTCTAGATCAGAAGTTTGTGATCACTTAATGTTTACAATCATTGTTCGTGACTTTAAATCGGAGACAGGCAATGCATGCACCCAATGCATGTTGAATTGTGAGTTTTATATTGTTTGGCCTGCCAATGTTGGCACATTAAATAAAAACAATCAAAATTCAAGGAGGGGTTAACAAGGAGTAAATGGAAATTTAATGGTAAGTTGGTCTTGATTAGCCTATATGGCCGTCACTGCTGACCTGCTAGACAACTAAAGCGTGTGTCTATTTCTTATAAACCTTTGATACTTATCTTAAAAAGCACACAATTTATAACTTTATATGTCACTTCTATGTAGCATAGTGGTCAACAGCTAGAATAATCTTTTCTGTCCCTTCGTCATAAATGATATTTCATTTTCTAGTAAAAATGGTGAAGTACAATGTCCAGTAGACCATTCAGTCGTCCAAAAAACTGAAGTCTTCCCTGACAACTGTGCGAGGCGAGAAATACTGAATCTTGAAACATTTTGCAAATACAGAGACAATGGATGTCCATGGCAAGGTACACTAAAAGAGAATGGGGTAAGATTAATTGCTTTCTCTTTCATAGGGCATATTTTGGTATGCAGTGTTGAATTAGAAAGATTGTAGATCTAAAATATAGCTACAGTTATGGCATAGTTGGACTATAGGGTAGGCAATTTTTTGGAGGAACATCACTATGGAACGACCAAGAATGTGTTGAAACTACAGTGAGAACTGTTTCTGCATCATTGACAGAGCAAGGTCAACATTTCACTTAGGAATTCTGGAAACTGATCAAATTAATGGATACCATATTTGTGTAGTCAGAAATAGCACCTTATTCCGTCAGAAGTTTCCATGAATAACCTAATTACACCCTGTAAGAAAATATATCATATACATCAGAACCTTAATAAGGTGGTCTCAAAGTCTCTTTTTATTGGTACAAAACCTCTGGATAGAGAGAGAAATCTTAAAGGTACCGAAAAATAATATCTATTAAGGCTTTTCTTCTAACACTTTAGGAGTAGAGAGTCAGAAAGAGAAAAATGCAGCCTAGCATATTGTTATATAAGAGGCAAAATGATGAGTATAGCGAAGAAAATACGAATCACTGGCGGGTGTTTTTGTCTGCTTATGCATCTTATGGCCAGACCATATGCTTAGGTTCCAAAATTTTCCAGTGATGCACAGTGTGCCCAGCCATGGAAAAAACTTGTTGATGAACTTTCAAATTTAGGTCTTCTAACACTTTATTTCAATGTAAGCGGATATAATAACCTTAAAAACAAAAAATTGAGCTCAAAAGCTCAAGTTAAGCCGATTTGATGGCGTTTTGAAGTCAGGCCCGTAGGAAGCGGGGGGCAGGGGGGGCATTTGCCCCCCCCCCCAATAATTTCCAGACAAAAATTTATGAAATTGTCCATATTTTGTAGAATGGGAAGGGAAAATCAAGTTGTGTTGCTTCATAATCCTTTTTGTGGGTCAGACTTCTGTACCTACTACACACACATTCCACCCCAACCCATACAGTTGGTCATTAGGGCTTAACACCCTGTTTGATTCAATTTACAATAAGAACTTGACAGTTTGCTGTTATATTTCTGTAAGAATTCACATTTAATTGTTGAAAGATCTGACAGGGAAGACTTTTTCAGGAAGCAATACTCTATGGAGAACAGTGTGAGAGGAACCAGGAAGTGAAAAACCTGTCAACTTATTTTGTTTTAGCTGTTATTTTATTGATAACGTCAATCTCACTGAATAAAATCCTGTTTTAAAGCCACATCTCTCTCTCTCTCTTTCATTTTCACTCTCTCCTATGACACACGTTATCTTATACCTCTGTTTTCGAAGCATACGCAAATAAATCTATAGGCTATTGAAGAAACAGCACGACTAAATTAAACTAGAAATTTCCTTCGCTATAAGCCATAGTAAAAAGACCAGAAAGCAACAAAAAAAGTGGACTGATGTCATGGCTGAGCTCTAAGAAAGTGTAAGTATAGAATAAAATTAAAAAAAAGATGTATTCGTTCTATTCTTTATTATTCTTTATTTTAACTGCCATCCTGATCCCCCAGTTTAAACTAAGACTTTCTTATTTCCAGTAGGGCCATTGCACCTGATCAAGAACTTGAATCTGGATCCGAAGATCGTTTAGCCCGTTTAGAAGAGTCAGACCAATCGCTCAGTAGTGTTCAGGAAAATAGACCCAGCACAAGTACACATCGAAACGAGATATCAAGACTATAAAGTAAGTTAAAAGTAGGGAGTACTGCTGCTACGCCAAACAGACCATCTCAGTCACACTCTTCAGAGTCCCAAACTGTCGGCTGCAGAAGGAAATGCGATTGCACAGGATTTTATCAAGGTCCTGTGCAAAGACAGAAATGAACAGTCTTTTGGTTTCTTTTGGGACAAGGTAATGCTGAAGAAGGAGCAACTACAAGCCGATGAGCCCAAATAACCGCGAAAAAGAAAGCTACCTGCAAGGTTCGACCCGGGTGATCCCTCAAATGAACATTTTCCATTGACCCCTAAAGATAATTACCGCACGGTTTATTTCGCTGCTTTTGATGCGACAATTGAAAGCATCAGGACACGATTCAATCAGGAAGACTTTCGTCACTATCGAAATTTGCAAGAACTTATGCTGAAGGCAGTTTCTGGAAAGCCGCTAGGTGAAGAATTAGAAGAAAAAATCTGTATGGAGATGAAATCAATAAATTTCAATTAGAGACTCAACTCCAACTACTCGCACCAACTGCCAAATCAATGGGCTTCGATGTAGATGAATTCAATGTTCATCACCTCACCGATCTGCTACAGCAATTAGAAGTATCGAAAATGCTCGGTGAAGTGCGACATCTTGGAAAGCTTTTGCTGGTGATGCCAGCCACAAACGCAGTTCGTTGAAGGTCTTTTTTAGCTTTTAAGAGAATCAAAACGTAGCTACCTGCAGTCTACCACGACCAACAACAGGTTGAATCATATGATGATTTTGCATGTGCATAAAGACAAACTTGATGATTTGGACCTAATTGAGGTGGCAAACTAGCTTGTCGACCCCATTGAAAGCAGAAAACAAGTTTTTGGAAAATTTTCAGACTCGGACAGGGTAAAGGAAGCTGAATTCCACCACGTTGGAACACAAACAGATGAGAGATTGCCGACGGAATGCATTGACTGATTTATTTCGACTTACTACTTTAACTTCTCAGATAATATATCTAATATTAACTTGCAAAACAGAACAAATAACAAAAGAAGAAACATTGTATTAAGAAAAAATGGGCGTTTTCAGCAATGTAGAGGGCGTGGCCCTAAAAATTTTTTTGGGGGCTTGGCCCCCAAGCCCCCTGAAGCTCATAGCGCCTTTGGCCCCAAATCTTGCCCCCCCCCAATCTCAAAAACCACGCTACGGGCCTGTTTGAAGTTGCTGATTTTCTAGGAAAATGGTTTATTTTATTTTGAAACCTAGTGAAACTGACAACAAATACTAGAAATACCCTTGGAGGCAGTGAAACTCAAACAACTTTAGAACCACTACAGCTATTATTGCAAACAAGGGCTCATATTGTGTAGGTTAAAGAGTGTTATTTTTGAAAATTTTGCCGATAAGGACCAAATAAGGAAACTCGTTACCAGGCTCTCAGTGTCGATCATTTCTGATTTTGTTTGCTATTTTTGAAAAGCTATTATTATAGCCTTTGTGATTAGCCCTTGACCACTATGTTCAGACTAGCATATCAAAAGTTATGAGGTTTTATCCACAATTTTGATTCTTGACACAATGTGCCATGGTAAAGTTCAACTAAGATTATGAGAAAATCTTGACATGGATCTTAGTACATGATTTTTATTGAAATAAACTTCAAAGCTCCTAGTGAATTTAACTTTCTACATGTGTTTTGTTTTAGAAACATGTGTCTACATGTGACTACGAAGACGTCCCGTGTCCAAATGGCTGTCCGCAAATTGTGCCGAAAAAACTTTTGGAAAAACATCTGTTGGAAACATGTCCACTCAGAAGAGAAGCATGTGACTTTTGTAAGCAAGTGATGCCCAGATCAGAAATTGAGGTGAATGAATTCGAATTTAAAATCACGTGGTCAAAAGGATTTATGGGCCCTTACAAGATTGAAGCTCTTTATTCCTTTTGACTCGAATTCAGTTTATAGAATTCATGATCCAAAATTGTGGTTGATGTTAGATGAAACAGGTTGCATACACGAGTCTGGGCTTCTTCTGGAGCACATGAACTGTATGTAGATAGCCTGAAACTACATTTTATGAATCATCATCATCATCATCAAAACTCTGATAAGCTGCAGTTTGTCAAATGCTGGGTAATAACGGTTTGATAATTCAAACGGAAACAGACACAATGACTATTTTGAGCCCAGAATTTAAAAATGGATGATAAAACATGTTTACACATTTATAGTCCTTACCAAATACTGACTATTGTGTTTAAACAACAAAAAAAACAATAAACAGATATCAGATTTCACTGAAGGAACCTTACCTGTCGCCTCCCTTAAGCAAGGATCTATCTACTGTTTCTGGGTCGCTTGGCTGTTTATGGGCCCGTTTGGTGACTCTGCATGTTAGTAAACGTACCGGAAATAGACAGCCATTGTCATGCAGCTATAAATAGACTCAAGCAATTCCCACAAGCCGATTGTTTTCTTTGCTACACGATGAAACTGCAGGCGTCAAAGTTGTCGAATACAAAATATGGATTTTCAACTTTGCACATGCCAGCTTTTAACCTTGTCAATTTCCTGTAATGATATTTAGTTTTAACTACTAATGCTTACTGACTTTTAAGGTTCTATTGTTAAACACAACAGGATATGGATGGTTATAGAAAAATATAATCTGCAAAATCTACAAAAATCAATTCCTGCAGAAATTAATTCCCTTAAGTGGCTTTAAAGATCCTAATTGATCCTGTTAGACGATATTTCACATTCAACCTGTCAATCTTAAGTTTTAGTGTTGAAATTTGTTTCAGGCTCATTATGAGAGATGTAGCCTCTACCCTGTGGAGTGCCCTTATAACTGTGGAGAGATAAAGATTCCGCGAATTAATCTTCCTGAACATGTCAAAACCTGTCCACACGCAGAAGGGTGCTGCAAGTTTTCATTTGCTGGTTGCAATTTCAAGGTATGATCATTATTTTGTATTTCAATACTCGTTTTTAAAACAGAATTGTCATGAAGACGAAGGGTTGTCAACCCCGTACTCTTATCCATGGAGGAGATGATCATCTAAGTCCCTAGATGCGTGTGGAATACATCCACACCGAAGATTAATCACAAAACAAGCCAAAATAGATTTTCAAATAGAGTTTTGATAAATGTCCATCCCTAAAATTTAGGGACATCTAAATCAAACTGAGATAAAAATTGGGGACGATTTATGGTCAAAGCTTTATAGCACCCTATTCTCTAAGTTTTCAGTTTCATCACTAAATTATATGGACAATATATGGACGAATTAGGGACAAAATAGGGGCAATTAGTACTTAGGGTTAAAAAACTGCTCGTCCCGAAAGTTTTGGGACGATAAGTTTTATTGTGCATGCTTTGACGCTGCCCTCTATCCGTGCTTTGAGACTTTGGATGACATTACTTGTCCCAGTGCTATTACTAAGAAAGTAGTTAATGATTTACTGCACAGGCAGTTCAGTGATAACCGCAAGATTACGCTGGGTCTTTTGCCTGCCAACTTCTTAACTATAAAAACTAGGAGATTCTTTGATCTTTGTCACCTTCTATTGTTTTTCATTGGTGTTGCCTTTGATCATTAAATGACTAACGGGGGTCTCCCATTGAAATCGAGAGACTTGATAGGTCTACGCTTGATAACATACTTTAACTTTGGTCGGTGTTCTTCTTTCTTCTTGAGCACTTCTTGTATGAAAATGTTTTTAATTTGCTTTGATGTACAGGGAAGTAAAGCAGAACTGGAGAAGCATCTCAAATCGAAGATGTACGAACATCTCGATATGGCAGCCCTTCATGCCAGTCAACTTGATGCAAGGAACTTGGAACTGACTAAGAAACTCCAGAAGGAAACCAGGAAGGCAGAGCAGCAAGAAGCTATCATTTACGATCAAGGTATATTTATGGTTACATTTCATTCAGGGTTGAATTTTATTTAAGGTTACATGGTAAACTTAAGGCTACATCTTATTCAGGGTTTTAAGGTGGATCTAAGGTTAAATTTCATTTAAGGTTACTTTTACCGAGTCTGTATCTTAGTTTCCCTTAAAACAGTGGTCGATAAATAATGCATAGTGTAGTGTATATAAAGAGTTATGAGAGTAAAGCCTGCATCTTGAAGGCCTGTTTCGTGTTTTCAAATCATCAGGAGATATCGATGAAGAATTCCCTACCTACATCATATTCATCTGCGGAAGTGAAAGAGAACTACGAATAAACAACGCTTTATCTCAAGCGTTGCTTATTTGTTCCATGCATTGCTTTAAAAAATCAAGGAGAAGGAAATGAATAAAGCTGGGTTGTCAAATGAGAAATGTTTACGGAGAAACTAAACAATTTGGGAAAAACTTTGAGTAACCTGTATGATAATTTATGATTTTAAATATTTTTTTGTTTTACTTTCTTTTCAAGAGAAAAAACTAGAAGCGACTCAAAATCAGTTGAGCACAATTCAAACCGAAGTGAAATCACTCGAAAACGAAGTTTTTGAAATAAGACAGAAAGGAGAGAGCCTGAAAGAAAGTCTCGTTATTCTTGACAAAAAGAGTGGACCGAACATGATTAGAGATGTGGACAGCTTGAAATTACAGACCCAGCAAATGGAGCACAAGGTTAAGATGCTAGTGGAGAAAGTGAGTGGAATGGAGAAGGCGGCTGGCAAGGCTTTTAGCTATTCGGGCCATATGTCACTGCCGACCGGAAAGGCCAAGTCGAGCGATGATCTGGACAGACGTGCGGAGAGGATCGAGAATCAGCTGGCGTTGCAAGACGTGCAAATGGCGGAGTTGAACTTGAAGCTGCAGTTGTTGGAGTCTACGTCATTCAACGGGATTCTCATTTGGAAAATTGATAATTACAACAGAAGAAAGAGGGATGCGGTCATGGGGAAAACGCCATCGCTGTACAGTCCCCCTTTCTATACGAGGTAATTTCATATTCAATACACGCCTTACATTTGAATTTCTATTGGAGTTTAGTTTATATGGTAAAGCAAGTCTAAGAGGAGTGTTTGATCCATAGGAGTGGATTTAAAGAGTAGATGAAGGTAGACTAAGATGTAGACGATCTTTCATAACTCATGTTGATATATGTTTAGGATGGCGAGGAAAATTGGAAACACAGCAAATTATAGTAACTACTTAAGCTTTGCGTTTGACAATCATCGGAGTAGTACGCCATAAAGAGAAGGATAATTAGACTTAACGAATTATTATTATCCAGAAGAGGATCCGAATTGGCCAATCGAAAAGGTGAATGACTGGTAGCGTGAAGAACAACCAATGATCACCCGTAGTAAAAGGATTGAATTATGATTTCGCTTAACTTATTGTTTACTTCAGAATCTTAAATTGTCATTTCCTCTCACGAAATAATTCTCAGCCATTAGCTGGTTGGATTAAGATCCATTTAAGACAAGTTATTCAAAGTTAGAGGAATAAAGTGTGATGTCACTATGTATCTTTAAATATGAAGACAAAATATTGAATTTGAATTTTAAGGAGAAGCTGCAATCCTTGATATAAGGTATGAGACAGTGCTTGATTGCCACTCGATATATACTAATTGTCGAAGAAAGACCCCCATACCCCCTAAACAATGTTGTTTCAGATGTTGCTTTGGTGCGGAAATGCATCTGCAACATCCTCCGATGACATCCAGACCTAATATCAACATTGGTTTGGGGGGAGGGGGGGCTTCAACATCATCTTACAGGTTAATAGCTGCATGTTAAAGATAATGCTAAAATCACCATTGTGTCTCAAAACCTTATGGCGAGGATTGTCTCGGAGCCAACTTTTCTTAAACTCATCGTACATAAAAGAAAATTACGTTTTTATACCAGTTTCACTAGCTGAGTTCGATTCTGGCATCAAAATTGTTACAACTCTGCACTGTATACTATTGTGACGTCATTTATAGTGAAAAGGAGGCTGATTTGGATCTCAGGCTATTAGGCCCTTTGACTACTTCGTATGTTATGTTTTACATGGTATATTGGATAACACGGTTAACGGAACGGTTAACACTTAACACTTTTAATGCTTCAGTACTAAGATTCCCACGATTAACACGGTTAACGGCTTTTATTTAAATAATAGCCTTATTATTTAAATAAAAGCCGTTAACCATGTTAATCGTGAAAATCTTAGTACTGAGGCATTAAAAGTGTTAAGCGTTAACCGTTCCGTTAATCGTGTCATAATAAATGTGTAGATGATTTAATGAAAGAACTAGGCCAACATGTTTATTTAAGGCATGCTTCTAGAATTTTGATATATATTGGATAACACGGTTAACGGAACGGTTAACACTTAACACTTTTAATGCTTCAGTACTAAGATTCTCACGATTAACACGGTTAACGGCTATTATTTAAAATAATAGTCTTATTATTTAAATAATAGCCTTTAACCGTGTTAATCGTGAAAATCTTAGTACTGAGGCATTAAAAGTGTTAAGTGTTAACCGTTCCGTTAACCGTACAATCAAATATAACACGTTTCAAAAAAGCGACAAAATCGACTACACAGGCCCACAATTAATCAGCCTTATTTTCACCATAAATGGCTAAATAGAGGTTTACAGAAAGCATTGAGAACAATTTTGGTGATAGAATTGAGCTCAGCTACTGGACTTTGTGTATACCTCAAATTTTCTTGCCTGTGAGATAAGATTGAAAAAAGTTGAGTCTAAGAGTCTCGGAGCCAACTTTTCTTAAACTCATCGTACATAAAAGAAAATTACGTTTTTATACCAGTTTCACTAGCTGAGTTCGATTCTGGCATCAAAATTGTTACAACTCTGCACTGTATACTATTGTGACGTCATTTATAGTGAAAAGGAGGCTGATTTGGATCTCAGGCTATTAGGCCCTTTGACTACTTCGTATGTTATGTTTTACATGGTATATTGGATAACACGGTTAACGGAACGGTTAACACTTAACACTTTTAATGCTTCAGCACTAAGATTCCCACGATTAACACGGTTAACGGCTTTTATTTAAATAATAGCCTTATTATTTAAATAAAAGCCGTTAACCATGTTAATCGTGAAAATCTTAGTACTGAGGCATTAAAAGTGTTAAGCGTTAACCGTTCCGTTAATCGTGTCATAATAAATGTGTAGATGATTTAATGAAAGAACTAGGCCAACATGTTTATTTAAGGCATGCTTCTAGAATTTTGATATATATTGGATAACACGGTTAACGGAACGGTTAACACTTCACACTTTTAATGCTTCAGTACTAAGATTCTCACGATTAACACGGTTAACGGCTATTATTTAAAATAATAGTCTTATTATTTAGATAATAGCCTTTAACCGTGTTAATCGTGAAAATCTTAGTACTGAGGCATTAAAAGTGTCAAGTGTTAACCGTTCCGTTAACCGTACAATCAAATATAACACGTTTCAAAAAAGCGACAAAATCGACTACACAGGCCCACAATTAATCAGCCTTATTTTCACCATAAATGGCTAAATAGAGGTTTACAGAAAGCACTGAGAACCATTTGGATGATAGAATTGAGCTCAGCTACTGGACTTTGTGTATACCTCAAATTTTCTTGCCTGTGAGATAAGATTGAAAAAAGTTGAGTCTAAGAGTCTCGGAGCCAACTTTTCTTAAACTCATCGTACATAAAAGAAAATTACGTTTTTATACCAGTTTCACTAGCTGAGTTCGATTCTGGCATCAAAATTGTTACAACTCTGCACTGTATACTATTGTGACGTCATTTATAGTGAAAAGGAGGCTGATTTGGATCTCAGGCTATTAGGCCCTTTGACTACTTCGTATGTTATGTTTTACATGGTATATTGGATAACACGGTTAACGGAACGGTTAACACTTAACACTTTTAATGCTTCAGTACTAAGATTCCCACGATTAACACGGTTAACGGCTTTTATTTAAATAATAGCCTTATTATTTAGATAAAAGCCGTTAACCATGTTAATCGTGAAAATCTTAGTACTGAGGCATTAAAAGTGTTAAGCGTTAACCGTTCCGTTAATCGTGTCATAATAAATGTGTAGATGATTTAATGAAAGAACTAGGCCAACATGTTTATTTAAGGCATGCTTCTAGAATTTTGTTATATTGGATAACACGGTTAACGGAACGGTTAACACTTAACACTTTTAATGCTTCAGTACTAAGATTCTCACGATTAACACGGTTAACGGCTATTATTTAAAATAATAGTCTTATTATTTAAATAATAGCCGTTAACCGTGTTAATCGTGAAAATCTTAGTACTGAGG
This sequence comes from Pelagia noctiluca, assembly GCA_963924455.1. NCBI lineage: Eukaryota > Metazoa > Cnidaria > Scyphozoa > Semaeostomeae > Pelagiidae > Pelagia > Pelagia noctiluca. Next base: position 16,234,431 of record OZ004322.1, on the reverse strand, counting down.
CATTAAAAGTGTTAAGTGTTAACCGTTCCGTTAACCGTACAATCAAATATAACACGTTTCAAAAAAGCGACAAAATCGACTATACAGGCCCACAATTAAATGGCGATTAAATGCAATTTACTCGCGGTTAATGGGCAATGAAGCTCGCTTACTTGCTCCTGGGGGGTTTTGTTGCCAACGTGTTGATATTTAGATAGGTTCTGATTGGTTACAGCATTAAAAGACGCGATGGAGGTATTTTATATACAAAGACATGTTTGGTTGATTGCTTAACAAAGAAATCTTTCTTGCATTTCGAATCAGCTATTGTTTTCATGAGCTTGCATAAAATCTAGGCGTGACTTGGTTGAAGGTCATTCGTTCAAACAAGCAGCCAAGCCGTTCGTGTTTCTTCTTGAAAGTTAAAAAACCGACCCAACTGCGAAGTCTCGAGGAGAAAACAGAAAAGTAAACAGGGTGAGAAGTTTCCATATTGTTTCTCATAGCAAAAATAGATGGTTTGATAATGAGTGCAAAAATAAGAAACAGAGTCTAAATAGAGCTAGAAAAATTTATCAAGAAAGTTTAAAAATTTTCCAAACGTTGAGTCCAGGTCCTTACAAGGAGAATTACGTCAAGCCTATTTTCAACAAAGGAGAGAATATAAAAAACTTATCAAAAATAAACGTCAGTCGTTTCTGGACACAGAAGAAATTAAACTTTGGTCCTTAAATTCCGAGTCACCTAAATTATTTTGGAAAAAGTTAAGCAAAGGAAGGAAAAAAAACCGATTTAGATTTTGATGATATTGAGCTTTTTGATTATGTTAGTGGCTTACACTCTTTTTTATATAAGAATATCTAATTTTTTTTCTGAGCCTTAATATTCTTAATTTTTTGCTATTTTGAGCCTCGGAATATTCTTAAATTATTCTTACAGCAGAAAACTAGGGTATAGCAATAAATTGTTATCATTGTCATAAATGCCAAAAAAGAACAATATCCTTATTTGCTGTAAAACAGAGCTCATCGACACTTGCATCAAAATTAAGGTGAGTGTACAGTATTTAAACCATTCCCGGTAAAAAGCACACCAATTCAGAAGTAAAGAAACACTCGCTAAAATTTTTTCCATAAGATCTGAGCCTCGCAATATTCTTAAAATATTCTTAAATTTCACCGATTTTGAGGCTCATTATTCTTATAAAATTCATTCTTATAAAGAAAAAAGAGTGTATTGAAAGTGAAATAAATTGCCCAATCACGATTCAGGAAGTCATAGCCATGATTCATGACTTGAAAAATGGGAAATCGCCTGGCCTTGATAGGATCAGTGCCGAACTGTTGAAAAACCTTAATGAACAATTTCATAAAGTTTTTGTGCAATTTTTCAATAGAGTTTTGGAGAGGGGTGACTTTCCAGAGGAATGGGCGGTAGGAATCATTTTTCTTCTGTTCATAGGTGGAGACAAGAGAAATCTTGATAACTACAGAGGAATAACCTTTTAAGTACCTTCGGAAAGCTGTTCGTTGGTATTCTACTACAACGACTAAACAAGACTATTTCAACATACAACATACTGAACGAAAATCAAATAGCTTACAGGAAAGGCTATCAGACATCCGATCATATTTTTAGGCTATAATAGAACAGCTTAGGGCTATAATAGAACACAGCTTTAAATTTCACTTTATGTTTGTTTCATTGATTTTAGCAAGGCGTTTGATTCGGTGGATCATAAAGATCTAATTAAGAAACTATCAATGTACGGTTTTAACGGAAATTTCTAAAGGTAATTGAGTCCCTTTATCGCAAAGTAAAATCTGGTGTAAGGGGTGAAAATGAATTAACTGGATTATTCCCTTGCTCTAGAGGCGTAAGACAGGGATGTTTGCTAAGCCCTCTTCTTTTTGCCCCCTTTTTTTAAATGAATTGGATGATAAGATAAAAGCTTCATCTTTGGGGGTTAAAATGGGTAACGAATCATTTCACACCCCCCTTTATGCAGACGATCTTCTTCTATTAGCTGAAAACCCTAAAGATATGCAATTACAGCTTGACTTGCTAGACAATTTGTGACTTTAATAAAAAATGAAAATTAGCTGTGGTAAAACAAAAATTATGGTCTTAAGGAAACATAAACGCAAATCTGGCAATAAATAAAAAAACAAAGATATTTGGAAAATTGGCGATAAAGAGGTGGAAGAGTGTGAAACATATAAATACCTAGGAGTCACTTTCAAATCAAACGGATCTTTCGTTGATCACACAGAGAAAATCAAAGAAAAAGCCCCAAAGTGTTTTTTTCTCTCTTTTATCTAAAAGTAGGGAATGGGGTGGTTTTCAACCTTGGATATTTCTGTATCTTTTCGACCACACGATAATACCAATTCTCAATTACGCATCAGAAATTTGGGGTACTAATGATTGGCCAAAGTTAGAGAGGTTGCATCTCTCTGCCTGTAAATACGCTCGTGGAGTAAAGTCAACAACAACAACCGATGCAGTTTATGCAGAATTGGGACTTTATTCTATGCTTTATTCTAGGCATATTAACATTCTTAAGTTCTATTTGCGTGTCTCCATGTTAGAGAATGAGAGGTATGCAAATAAAGCTTTTATTATGCTGCAAGAAGATGCTGATAATGGGCATTCTAACTGGGTCTCTAAAAGCCAGGTCTTTGGCGACTCTTTATGATATTAAGAGCTCTGCCAATAAAAGTGCTATAAAAAACAAAATGTATCAACACTTTCAATCTGTAGTCCGTAAAAGTTTAGATGTCCACATAGAGCAAGAAAAAAAAAAGCTTAAGACATACGCTTTGTTTAAAACAAACTTTAAATTTGAACCGTATCTTGACATTTTTTCAGATTACAACATTAGGTGAAATTTTGCAAAACTGCGCCTTAGTGCACATAATTTGCACATCGAAACAGGCAGGTATGGCTAGAAAAAGACCCCACGTGATGAAAGATACTGTTTGACTTGCAAATCTAATGGTTTGTCTATCGTTGAAGATGAAGTTCATTTCCTGTTGAATTGCCCCTTATATATTGATTTAAGAAAAAAAAAATATATGCTTAACCCTATACTTCAAAAATGCCCCTCAGTTCAGCTTCTATCAGAAGAAAAACTTTTTATCTGGCTTCTCTCTCAAGAAAATACATATACTGTAACAAGGCCTTTCACAAGACGTGAAAAGACGATAAAAAAGTTGAATCCCTCACTGACATGACTTTACAGAGCTTTATCAAGGTTCATTATATTATTAAATTTTGTAATTTGATTAATTTTTGTAAAGAATTTTGTATATATTTTGTAAAAGAGATATTCATCCAGCTAGATATAGTTAAGCTGGTTAAGGGCCATCTCGGCCTATATACCATTGTTACATAGACCTCACGGTTCAGGCATAGTTTTCGGGTGGGGGCAGCAACCACCGCCGCATCTCTAGGTTTTCCAGAATATCTTATAAAAGCATTGGGTCGCTGGTCAAGCAAAGCATATAAAGCTGCCTACGGAGCAATTGACATTGGCGTCGAGAAAGATGGCAGGAATTCCCTAACAGTGTCGTTTTCTTTGCCTTTCTTCTTCTTTTCCCTTTTTCCAGGAATGGCATCACCTAGCCTCGAGGAAAGGCCAAATGGCCAAAATCAAAGAAAGACCAACTGCAGCAGAAAAGGGCGAAAGGCACAATAAAAAAGAACGGCAAAAATGGCAGAGTGGATAAGCAGGCCAAAGGCCTCATACAAAATAAAGGTGCAAAAATGGCTAAGTGCAAAGAAGAGGGCCAAAGGCCCGACACAAAGTGAAAGGCCAAAGGCCTAAAACAGAGTGAAAGGCCAAAGGCCTAAAACAAAGTGAAAGGCCAAAGGCCTAAAACAAAGTGGAAGGCCAAGTGGCCGAGTGCATAGTGAAAGGCCAAAGGCCTGACACAAAGTAAAAGGCCAAAGGCCTAAAACAAAGTGGAAGGCCAAAGGCTTAAAACAAAGTGGAAGGCCAAAGGCCTAAAACAAAGTGAAAGGCCAAAGGCCTAAAACAAAGTGGAAGGCCAAAGGCCTAAAACAAAGTGGAAGGCCAAAGGCTTAAAACAAAGTGGAAGGCCAAAGGCCTAAAACAAAGTGAAAGGCCAAAGGCCTAAAACAAAGTGGAAGGCCAAAGGCCTAAAACAAAGTCAAAGGCCAAAGGCCTAAGACAAAAAACACAAAAGAGGTGGTCGGAGTTCTGTTGGCGGAAAAAATGTGTTTTTCTGTCCAATCACCGACAGTAAATAATGTTTCTGTGCTAGCAATCCGGGCCAGTGTACTGCTGCCCAATTTTTCTAGCAACTATGGTTTTACTTGTCGCATGAAATTCGAAAAAGTAGTTTTTTGGGGGGAAGAAAATACAGGGAATTGGGTGTTTTCGCACAAGTTTTTTCGAATGAACTTACAAACCTCTTTGATAGTGGCTGTATGCTGGCCTATTTGCGGGACAGCTACCAGTGTGAACCTTGAGAGGTTTGTCCGTTCCTTAACAAATTCATTGCAACCATTAAATGGCGATTAAATGCAATTTACTCGCGGTTAATCGGCAATGAAGCTCGCTTACATGCTCCTGGGGGGTTTTGTTGCCAACCTGTTGATATTTAGATAGGTTCTGATTGGTTACAGCAATAAAAGACGCGATGGAGGTATTTTATATACAAAGACATGTTTGGTTGATTGCTTAACAAAGAAATCTTTCTTGCATTTCGAATCAGCTATTGTTTTCATGAGCTTGCATAAAATCTAGGCGTGACTTGGTTGAAGGTCATTCGTTCAAACAAGCAGCCAAGCCGTTCGTGTTTCTTCTTGAAAGTCCCACCCTACCCACCACAGCTTCGGTACTTATTCTTCCACGGTCGACGGTGAAGGGGCGAATCGTAATCTTGAACCGAGTACATAGTTGTTTTCACGGAAGTACCCGATTGGTAATACCGCTACCTCTACAAAAATAGCTTCTGAATGCACCAAACATCTTCCTTTTAAATCTATTTTTGATTCGAGAGAGAGGGTCCCTTCGCCGATGACTGTGTGACAGGTGCAATTGGCTCGGAAAAAATGTGTTTTTCTGTCCAATCACCGACAGTAAATAATGTTTCTGTGCTAGCAATCCGGGCCAGTGTACTGCTGCCCAATTTTTCTAGCAACTATGGTTTTACTTGTCGCATGAAATTCGAAAAAGTAGTTTTTTGGGGGGAAGAAAATACAGGGAATTGGGTGTTTTCGCACAAGTTTTTTCGAATGAACTTACAAACCTCTTTGATAGTGGCTGTATGCTGGCCTATTTGCGGGACAGCTACCAGTGTGAACCTTGAGAGGTTTGTCCGTTCCTTAACAAATTCATTGCAACAATTAGCTGCATGTTAAAGATAATGCTAAAATCACCATTGTGTCTCAAAACCTTATGGCGAGGATTGTCTCGGAGCCAACTTTTCTTAAACTCATCGTACATAAAAGAAAATTACGTTTTTTACCAGTTTCACTAGCTGAGTTCGATTCTGGCATCAAAATTGTTACAACTCTGCACTGTATACTATTGTGACGTCATTTATAGTGAAAAGGAGGCTGATTTGGATCTCAGGCTATTAGGCCCTTTGACTACTTCGTATGTTATGTTTTACATGGTATATTGGATAACACGGTTAACGGAACGGTTAACACTTAACACTTTTAATGCTTCAGTACTAAGATTCCCACGATTAACACGGTTAACGGCTTTTATTTAAATAATAGCCTTATTATTTAAATAAAAGCCGTTAACCATGTTAATCGTGAAAATCTTAGTACTGAGGCATTAAAAGTGTTAAGCGTTAACCGTTCCGTTAATCGTGTCATAATAAATGTGTAGATGATTTAATGAAAGAACTAGGCCAACATGTTTATTTAAGGCATGCTTCTAGAATTTTGATATATATTGGATAACACGGTTAACGGAACGGTTAACACTTCACACTTTTAATGCTTCAGTACTAAGATTCTCACGATTAACACGGTTAACGGCTATTATTTAAAATAATAGTCTTATTATTTAAATAATAGCCTTTAACCGTGTTAATCGTGAAAATCTTAGTACTGAGGCATTAAAAGTGTCAAGTGTTAACCGTTCCGTTAACCGTACAATCAAATATAACACGTTTCAAAAAAGCGACAAAATCGACTACACAGGCCCACAATTAATCAGCCTTATTTTCACCATAAATGGCTAAATAGAGGTTTACAGAAAGCACTGAGAACCATTTGGATGATAGAATTGAGCTCAGCTACTGGACTTTGTGTATACCTCAAATTTTCTTGCCTGTGAGATAAGATTGAAAAAAGTTGAGTCTAAGACAATCCTTGATATAAGGTATGAGACAGTGCTTGATTGCCACTCGATATATACTAATTGTCGAAGAAAGACCCCCATCCCCCCTAAACAATGTTGTTTCAGATGTTGCTTTGGTGCGGAAATGCATCTGCAACATCCTCCGATGACATCCAGACCTAATATCAACATTGGTTTGGGGGGAGGGGGGGCTTCAACATCATCTTACAGGTTAATAGCTGCATGTTAAAGATAATGCTTAAATCACCATTGTGTCTCAAAACCTTATGGCGAGGATTGTGGATCGGAAAATCAAACACATCGATTTCTGAGAATGAAAAACGACCCGAACCGGAATCGAATCCACGACCACAGCACGTCATTGCTCTACAAACTGAGCTGCCGACTAGTCAGTGGTCGTTGCTTCGAATCCAACGCGTGTCTTTTTTTCGTCATCTTAGAGAAAACGAACCAAAAAGATCGCAAGTTTAACTCTTTCGACCCGTGTTAATTAGACTCAGTATACGATTTTAACGGTTTGGCCCTGCCAGGCCCTATTCATAATCAAACTAAACCTCTAATACTTTCTTTCATTATTTTTTCCATTTCCACAAGTTCATCGATTAATCCTGCCATTTTGAACTGATCAGTGCAAATTTGCCCTCAGGGCTTCCCTCAATGTATTGCATGTTCTTAGAATTTGCCAAGGATAGCCAGGGTAAATTTACTAAAATTGGAATGATGGCAGCATTAACAGCAAAATGGTCTATTCAATTTTTCTTGACTTGAAATTCTGAATTTTCATTCACTTCTTTCGAAATATTTGTCGTTTCAGCCGATTTGGGTACAAGATGTGCGCAAGGATCTACTTGAATGGCGACGGACAAGGGAAGGGGTCGCACGTTTCGCTGTTCTTCGTCGTGATGAGGAGCGAGTACGACGCCCTGCTGACGTGGCCCTTCCCTTGCAAGATCACGATGAAATTATTGGGCCAGGACAGCAACCCTAACGTGGTCGAATCGTTCCGTCCAGATCCGAATTCGTCCAGTTTTCGCCGCCCATCTTCGGACATGAATATTGCCTCCGGTTGTCCATTGTTCGTCAGCCAGTCAAAGATAGCCAGTGGTTCTTACGTGAAAAAGGATTGCATCTTCGTCGAAGTAATGGTGGACACGTCGTCGCTGCCAAATTTTTGAAATTCTTCTGTCACTGTGTGTATTTTGCTTCTTGCATCAAATTCTCATTCCGTTCAGAGTTAAACCAATTCAAAATGATTAAAACATCCTCATGTTGCTTTTTAGTGATTTGGTTCTTGAACACCAGCAATGTGTAACCGTACATCGTGTGCCCAAGTTCACGAGCTGCTACACGGCTGGTGAAAAGTTCAATCTCTCAGGAGGCCTGCTATTTAGACGCCCACTAAAAAGTGCTACACGATTCCTTGGCTCTTTACTGCGGAGGCTTGCTGCTACGAAGGTGAATATTACAACGGTTACACCTTCTATTCACCGTAACCAAAAATAACCTCTTCTCAAAACCGAGTTATCCAGTGGCTTACGTTGGGATTGTCTTGCTGGGTTGAGGTATAGCCAATCAATGCATCCGACGCAAAAGCCAGACTGGGAAAAAGGTATACTGAGAGATTGAATTTTTCTGCTTCCTTGCTACACAGTCAGTGTGGTGATAACCGGGAGGGCACATTATGGGTTTCTTGAACACGGGCAATGCAAATCTACGGTGGTTTATCCTAGTAGTAATCCTTGAAGGGCAACCTTGGTGAGTTCGAATCCACGAATGGTCGACATCATGAACTACAAGCTGTCAGCCAACTCAGCTCTCCATCCTTACGAGGTCGGTAAATGAGTACCTAGGATATTCGTTCTAGAATATTAATTCTGGGGGCACAAGCAGCAGGTCCAGATTAACTGCAAGCTGCCATATTCCGAACCTGCGTTAATAGATAAATCTACTTGCTTGCCATTCGACCAAGTGTGTTCTATGAGTTTTGGCAGAACTCCATCATCAAGGAGCTTGTCGCTTTTAACCAAAGCGTACGAATCACTTGCGAGTTGGTTAGGGTGTTATTGATCCTTGGTTGGGAAAATATATCCCTGAAGATAAAGAAATATTTTTTGAGAGATGCATGTGCGATATTGTTGACATGAAGCTCTGCCAAAGCTGATAAGACATGTACAGGTTATAAACATCTGATACATCATACGTTTTGCATGCGTTTCGTTTGATGGGTATCGTCATAGGAGAGATGAACTCTATACTAGCTGACTTGTTAACTTTTCAATCCGGAAACGGAACGACAGTTTACAATTACCAAATAACGATAGAAAATTAAATCCAGGCATCTGATTAAATTTTCAAACAAGGGGGATGAAAGTTAAAGAAAAAATAACAAAAAATAAAAATCCCAGTTGTGAATTTTAAGAACAATCCATGTTCGTTATTGTTAGTTTCATCTTTATCCTATGATCATAGCCTGGAGTTGCTTTATATCCTAAAGACTAACTTAACAATTTAACCAAAGTCAAGAGAGAAAGATAGTCTAGAAACTGAGATTATAGCCATTAAGTTCACTATTACATCTTCAGCGAACTTAAAAAAGAGACACTCTGAAAAAAGGAAAAATTGAATATAGCATCAAGTCTTGTGATTAATATACTAGTAGAGCAGAACGGAAGTGCACGCTGACAAAAGGAACAATAGAAATTAGAAACGATTTTCAGTTCAAATGATATACTTTTTTCCGTTTACAGACTATCTTTTTCTTATGACTTTGATTCAACCAATCAAACTAAAACTCGAGCAAGGAACAGTACAAAACAGGAGCAGTAAAATCAAAAGGCAAGGGGAAAAAGGCTAATGCGATAAGGCCATGGGCCTCGAAGAATTCATTCTTGGGAGTAATATTGAATTCGTACACATATTTATTGTTCATGTTATGTCCTGCTCCTTTTTCAAGTTCTATTCCTTTACTTTGACAAAACCACCATCTTGGCACTGCATACCGTATTTCCTCGATGATGAACCTCGGCTTACGTTTTTTCTGATACGCTACCGTGACAGTGAGAGGATATGTTATTGCTACAATGTTATATTGAAGTTCATCGACATTTTTCACGGCCTACGTTCACATTTCTCGCCGTCTCAGCCCGAGAATAGAATGTCATTCATTCTTGTAGAGTACAGCAAAATTCCCTCATTGTGACATTCAAATGAAGAAGTAAGGAACAATAGAAACTTACTTCTATGTTCTGAGATGCCTTCACGAAATCTTTCCCCTTAAGAATAAAATTTCAAAATGAGATCGCCTGCACTCGGCTGTCTAGTATTGAAGGTGAATGAAAGATGACTTTGAGTCGTGCAGAACAAAAAAACTTCTCAAAGCATCCGAAGGGAAATTAATTCCAACGAAAAGCAAAAAACTAATTGAAAAATCACAAACAATAAGGATTGGTGTCAACAAAAATTATGTCTTTCTTCACTTTTCTTAACCGTGCAGTGGGCAAATATTTTGCTCTGTCATTGTTTCGCCTGAACCACCATAGTTGAGTGAAACCAAAACATTTTTTCCCACTTCTTGTTCGTTGTATTCTAGTTCAAATAATCACGTAAGGATATTTCAACAACTATCCAAGAAAATGGTTCCAGTAATTCCTATTGCCATTCTCCAACGGGTCTTAACCAACTCTGTGCACTGTCAAAACCAGATCAACATGCAAACTAGAAAAAGGAATAGTAGCAAAAGAATTCCAAACCACGCCCTTAATATTTATTAAGGTATTTACAATCAACCATCGTTGATTACAGATTGTAGACATTTTACTGCGGCTGTTATTCAAGGGCGGTTAAAAACGAGGGGTTAATAATCAATGAAATACGGTATCAGTGTTTGATAAATTGGATGTTTCTATCCACAGAATTGGTATAACTCAGACAAAATTGAGACAATGTTTTCCATCTGCTGACTCAAAACTTTGTTTTTTGCATGACAGGAATTCGATGCAATAGCAAAATATGCACAGACCGTTGCTTTAATCCTATTTTATTCTACTAGAAACAAGTAATTGAACTTGTAGAAAATTACATAATTTACATCTGATTATATTCGATTTTGAGTTGATAGGCTCTAGTCATATAATATTGCATAGTCAAAAGATGTGGTTTCCAGTCACTGTTTGTTATTTAGTTATTTTCAATAAAATTTTGATGCATATTTGAGTTACAAAGTGTATTTGACTTTTTCATGGCCTTCCAGCTGTTGTATTCAATTTGAATAAAAATGAAACGTTAGAGTGAGACTTTCTGTGATTTTCAAGAGGCCTATTTCACAACTACATCAAATGTGGTGACTAGGTTAGCTTCATGAGTCCTTGCTTCCCTGCGTTCTATGATATGCCGACGTCACTGTGTCACTATGCTGACGTCACATGGACTCGTGGAGCAAGTCCATATGAGGACATGTCACATGATCATTACGTAATCTTCATTCTGGCTGGCTGATTTCCATTTTTGAGGGGAAATTGAGGGAAAAATATACGACCTAATTGGCTACTACGATAACAACGTGGGAATAATCAGTACTGTGGGGAATATCATCAGTACTTTGGAGGATATTTAGTACTGTAGAAGGAAACTACAAGTACTTTAGGTATTATCTCCACAGTTCTTCTCTACAGTATTGAACACTTTCAACATACTGAACTCTCTCCGCAATACCGCAGACGTTCCCAATGGCGAAATTGGGATGAATGTGATATTCCTGAAAGCAGAACATTCTCTCTGTTCCCTCCTTATTTGAGTCTGTCGTTTTTGTATTGATTCGAGGCGCATTGCATCTCTTGTTAGTGTACAAATAGGCATACTTCAAAACACCCTAACTAGTCAGGGGGCGCTAAATAGTTTGAGAATTAAGGATTCCATAACTAATGACTCAAGCGATGGAAAACCTGAAGAACTCAACAAATTTACAGAGCTAACTAGATATATCAAAATGTTAATTTTCATTTCACTATAAATAGGATAAATTATATGATAGCTACTAATAAGATATATTTCTACTTCTATGTTGATATGGACAGTATACAAGAGATATCACTTTTATAATGGAAGTTAAAAATCCCAGTGTGACTGAATGTAGCTAACGGGGTGTCCAAGTCAGGCAAATTGCACTTTTGATTTAAGTCTACCAAAACCTTTGGATCTAGCACAATTATTTCTGCACTCGATCGATGGTTTATGGGTCTACATATCGAAGAAGTTTAGGTAGGCTTGCAAATGTACCGAAATCTAATTGATTTCACCAAATCTGTCATTATCACTGCTCATGGAACATGTTTCGTTCTGTTTTTTCGAAAGAGATTGCTGATGAAAGAGTATGATGTAAAATATTAGAGTCAGTACTGTTGCAAAACTGCTTTCAACATGGGTCTGCGTCAAACTCTATCAATTTTGTCTGGCTCTACGAACATTTTCTTTTGGTCAACGTCTTTTGGGTCGACTAGGACACCCCGTTAGCTAGTTCGTAAAAACAAGGTAAAGTTGTGTAGGATAAGTTGTAAAAAACTGGGAGAGTCGATAAGCAAGTCGAAAATATTAGGGAAGGGGGCTGGCAGATTCCGCAAGGGAAAATATGGTATGATGTCGTTTCAACAAAGAAACGCCTGTCATGGTATGTTGTAGAAAACAGGGAATATCTGTTAAGTTATCGAAGAAATCGTGCAGGCATAGTCTAGATAAAATTGCAGTTCAGGGGTAGAAAACTGCAAAAGTTGGTAAGAAACCTGAAAATCGTTAAATATTTCGTAATGAAAAGAAAATCAGTTTTCAAGTCTTACAAGTCCTCCTAAGTCGGTAGGCATGAAAAACTGAGACAGTCAGTCCGTAAACGTAGAAACGACTTTTAATAAAGATATTTTCCAAAGGAAATTATTTGTACCAAAAAAGAATTGGAAACTTAAAAACTTGTCGTTAATACAAGAGCATCTTCTGGGAAATTCACGAGAGTTTTGAAGAGTGATTTGTGTCTTGTAAAAAGGAACGGATCTTTAAATCACATGACTTTTACAATATAAAAACCAGAAGGTTTCATCTGCCAGATTCACGAATAAGAATCGAGACGACAGTTAACATTTGAGAAAAACCCACCAAATCACGAGCTAACTTTGAAACCAGCAAAGTATACAGACTGATGCTTCAACTTGCCCATCTATCTTCACTTCAGCACGATTTGCAACATTTCTTTCTTGGGGTAATGATGCGCTATGTCTTTACCGTTCCATCATCTCTTGGGAATCCATGGTAACTTTCGTCCGTTGGAGTCAGCGCTAAAATATAAATACCAAAATTATCAGTTAAATTCCTGCTCAGACATACATAAATAGCTATATTATACAGTGCTGGTGCTAAGGTTTTGTTCGCTCGTTAGAGCTTTGTTGGTACGTTCTCTCATCATGTAGAGCTTGTAGAATGATAATGATAATAATAATAATAGCAATATCTATACAGGGTAACCTTGTCAATACTATGAGTATTGTTATCAATAAGGGCCCTGTTTGAACATAAAGAAAAATAAGCTATCAATTTACAATATAAGAACCTAAAATATCCTTCAATATTCATTGTTAAAAACAAAAAATCCTGTCCTTAAGTTCATGATTATAATCCTTCCAGATGTTCTTTTAGTCGATGCTTGAAAACAACAATAGAATCCAAACTTCGAGTGTCAATGGGTAGTTCGTTAAAGCAAGATGGGCCTTGGAACCAGAAAGACTATTTTGCTGCTTCTGTTTTGACCCTTGGAAGAATACGTAATGTAGCTTTATTGCCTCTTGTACCATAATTGTGGCTAACTCTTTCACCATAGGACTCGAAGTTTGGAATGGAAGTTTCTTGCAAACACTTGAAGATCAAAAGATCTTCTTTAAACTTCTTCCGGTTTGATATCGTCATAAACCGACGTTCTTAATCAAACTCTGGATGATGATGAAGGATGATGATGACAATAAGTGTCTTGGCCCAAGCTCTCCTACCTTATCTAGACTTTGGAGAATGGGAGAAAACCCTCAGTTCTTCCACCAACCTACAACCTAACGAAACTTTGAGCCAAGAAACTAGTCACACCACCAGCTGCATGACTTGAAGCCAATGGCATAACAAATTAGGAATTTGGCTTCTACGGTCAACTGTCAACGGTCAACGATCAAGGGTCAACGAGAGGGGGTGGGGAAAACTTATTCTTCTCCTCGTGTCGTCAAATCTTGGATAGCTGTAAATAATGAATAACTTAGTCAAGTCGAACCTTAAACGAATATTTCACTGTTGTGGTCAAGAAGTCTATAGTTTTAGTTGCTAAGGGTTGCTAAGAGCATATTCCTATCATGCATTGCCTGAAATCAGACCCACCATCTTTTGTGGAATGGTGTATTGTGAACAGAACCGCAATAAAATATACACTGAACGTTATTAAGAAATAAAGGTAATAAAATTGCAACAAACCAATTTGTGATCCGGTATCATCTGTTGCGAGTTTCTGTCTGCCTCTGCAACAGCTCATGACTTTGTGTCCGATTCCTGTTTTCTTTGCAAACAGAACACAATCGAACACAAGAGCCACGAATACCAGAATCCCCAGCAGAAATAAAATTGCGATCCATTTATTCGACAACCCACAGAGCTCTGAATAGAAAATAGAATGTCATTGTGAGTTTCAGGGTAAATGTCTTCAAAAAGCAAGGATAAGCTGATTTCTTCTTTTCGTTCCATGAAATTGAATGACATGCCTCATATTAGAGAAGCCTCGATTCGACACCGACAGATAGGGAATAAGGAAGAGTGCATAATTGCAAATATTTTTGCAAGCACATACAAAATACCCCGCTTGATGATGGGTTGTTTCTGCCCTTTACCAATCATCCCCCCCTTTTTGAAGTACTAATCTAGAGATCGTGGGTTCGAGTCCTACTCAGGTCATATTCACCAAAGCAGGCTACTGCGATTCTCATATGCCACCACCAGGTTTCCAGCCTAGGTTTTACCCACCAAAGGCGAGTGCGCTAACCACTGTTCTAAACATTGCAAGGCCTCAAGGTGTTTCCAACTCCAGGCTTATCCACAGTGAGGCATTGATTTATGTCTCGATTGAATCCCTCTTTAGAGCCACGTTTGAACAACCCCTCATTGTTAAAGTATGACTTCTACAGTTAGACCAGGCCTTATGAATCAAAGTTTACGAGTGATTGTCATTCAAACAAATCATCTCAATAGATTTGCGAAATCCTGCTTTCTTCTGAAGTCATCGGTTTGCAAGCTTGTTGCTGGTGAAGGCAATTCTAAATGAATGAAATTTACCTTTCTGTCCAGTTGCCCTTTCCCCATAGGCAAGGCATTGGCAAGTATGAATGTCGAAATTCTGATTCAATGCGATGCACCTCTGGTATGTTTCTTGCTTGCACATGCATCTGCAATTTTTATTGTCAGGTATTTGGTTCGACTGGCATTGAAGTCTGCATTTACAGCTACAAGTGCTGGAATGCCATTCAAACGGTGGACGACATTGCTGTTTTCTTATATATCCTCCAGGTTTGCATTCGCAACTGTAATTAAGAAAGAAATGACAGATTTGAAATAGAAATAAGACTAAAAGTGTCTCTGCTGGATGCTGAATACCCCTAACAGAACTCAAAGAAGCCTTCCTGCATGCACTAAACAGTCTGCAAATTCTAGCAATGATGGTAGGAGCCATTAAACGGAAATAATTTTCAAGCAAAATGTAGTCTTACCCAAGCACAATCAAAACGTTAGTGAAATGTGTGCATTCGAAATAAGGGTCCGATTCTGCTTTTTTCAGCCATTGGTGAAAAGGGTGATATTGCCACTACATTCTTTTTTTAAGGAACCTAGCTCAAGGCCTAGTTCTTTAAGTTCCTTATTTTGATACCTCTTTTGACCACTTTGTGGTTCTAAAAGTTCCTTAATAGTTCCTTAGTTTCAAGTGTTCATTCAGTGGATAGGAATTAGTAGCAAAACGCAAGAAAAGCATTAAAATTCAACATTTGCAACATAGTCAATAGAAAATTGACTATGTTTGCAATGAACTTGTGACAAGAAAAAATATTGTAACACAAAGAAGCTTAGGCCTGGCCTGGATAACATAAAAGTTAATCATTTTATCAATAGTCATTGGAGAATCGTATATCTACACCAGATGAATAAATGGAAAAAATATAAAGTTCCATAGTGATTTGACCTTTAGTAGTAGGGGTTTGGTCCTTAAGTTTTTTGACCTCCTACATGTAAGTTCCTTTTAAAAAAGCGTGTAGAAATTTGTTAACTAGCATTGCTAATGAGAAACAAATACTTTTTACATGGTTTAAATTCATTTATTGATTAGCTTATACTTGTGAAGCTGCAGCCAATATAAGTTATTGTACAAAATCTATAAAATGGCATTGTGCACAGTTTGAGTGAGTGGTAAGTAAATAAGATACTGAGACTAATAGGGTCATGTAGGACTGTTGATTATTCTAATTACGTTTTAAAGTCATCAAAAATTGCCTACCAAGTCTATCGGTTTTGGGTAGGGTATTCTTTTCATTCAAACAAACAAAGTCTACCAGTTTCAGAATTCAGAAGATCTAGTGATAAAAAGAATAACCTCAAAGCCATACCAAAATAATGTAAAAATACCTGCAAAACTGGTGATTCCAAACTTGGGTTTCAGCGTTACAAGACGTTTCGTCACTCATGCAGGGGCATTTGCAAGAGGTGTGATTCTGGAAGGAGAGTGTGAAAGATTTTCTGTCGAACATTCTTCTGACTTTAACTCGGATGGTTTGAGCTTTATCAGCCTCACATTTCTTGACCGAAGGATGGTTGTGACAGGTCCCTCCACACTTATGAAGCTTGACCACCATCGGGAAATATTTGTTGTGAGTCTGATCAATGTCGATGAGGGTCTCGTGGGGCTTGCAATATTCGTTTGGCAGATATTTTATCACTGTCTTTGTTATGTTCACACCATTACCTACAAATTATCAAAATGTGAAATCAGACAATGAATCTACCATGAGTAACAAAGAAGATTAATTAATAAAATCTAGCCAATTGTTATACCAGATGTGGTATAGAAATCGACCAATCAGAATAGAGATGAATGGTTGGTATAGTGAGAGACAACAAGTCATCACTGACTGTTCCGTGAGACGAACGATAAATTATTGTAAGAGCACAGTAAGAAAAAGAACTCCTTCTGCCTACACCATATGGGACCAATGGGTTCTAGAAGGATTGCCCTTAGCATTTCATTGTAAAGCTCTTTTCATAAGAATATTTCATGAGTTTCTATTCATGATCTGAGGGGCTAGCCATTTTGAGAGCGCTAATATAATTTCAAAGAAAAAACATTAAATTCTCCAGAGGAGCTGAAGAATTCCTTATTTGCTTTTTATGAATTTTAATGTCATTTTTGTAATTTTGAGCCTCGATTTTCTTATTAAATTTATTCTTATGAGGACAAAAACAGAAGATCAGAGCTGGAAAGTTATCAACTGCTCTTTCCAAAACCAAAATCAAACTTAGAATCTGCATTTAGAATTAAAATCTAGCATTCATCCCAATTATATTTGCTTTGCCAAAGAGCATCAAGGCCAAAGGGCCAATTCTGTATTTGGAAATAGAAAGTTGGCA
The DNA here is from genome assembly GCA_963924455.1 of Pelagia noctiluca. NCBI lineage: Eukaryota > Metazoa > Cnidaria > Scyphozoa > Semaeostomeae > Pelagiidae > Pelagia > Pelagia noctiluca. Next base: position 16,217,426 of record OZ004322.1, on the reverse strand, counting down.
GAAACCAAAAAACAGATAAGTGATAAGTCATCAAATGGTGGGTCATTGAGTTGAAGGGATACTCACAGTGGTATTGCCATTATCATATATCCTTATCTGTTTTAAACAGTTTCAGTTTCATATTTAAATCATGCAGCTTTAGTTTCCATGGGATTTGAACAATTTGACATGCTTTCTAATAACGATAAAAGAGCCAAACACAGGGGCATTGGGGGGTACTAAAAAGAGAAGAGGGTTATAAAAAGAAGGGTACTTTCTAGTGAATGTGTTGGACGGTCATTTTGGGGTTCAAGGGCATGCATCGGATTAGAAAAGTTAGGAAAAGTAATTCAGTGAAGATTCATACTGTGAAACATAAAATACCTGCATATAATAAAAAAGTATAAAGCTAATCAATTTCATTGTGAATGATTGTTTTACACCTAGTCAAGAGTTCCTTAAATCAATTGAATCCATTTTATGAGAATTAAAAATGACCCAAGCAGTATTTGAGCGCACAAACAACTACTCCCTTTTTTTATAAGAACAAGTAAAATAAGTTTGCAGCTGGCTGTTCTTAAATATGCCTTTATTTTCAACCTGAAATGTTCTTTAATTTTTTTGCTGTCTGTTGTTGCAAATTTCAGCTTTCTTGACCTTCTATCATATCAGTGTGCTACCAATCAGCTTGTTTTGTGGTTTTTTCTCAGTCTTTAGGTTATTTCTTAAAATTCCTTTATTAAGCAAAATATGGTCAGCTTCGGTTTGTTCTTAGTTTGTTCTTAGATTATGCCAAAAATTGAGGCTTGCATTCTTATAAGCAAGGATGTACAATGTAAATAAATTTCCCTAATAATTATGGTGCACATAATTACATTGATATCGAAACAAGAATTAGAGCCTAAAGATGTTTTTACGACCCGTAACAATTTAAGTTTCAGCGTGTTCAAGAGGGACAATTTTCAAGGTGCCAACTGTGACTAGAAGACATTTGAAATGGCCTAAAAATCTTGCCAGGGCAATGTTTACATAATAAAACACAAAATATTTTCATCAGTAAGTATTCATTAAAATTTATCATAGATGAAAATTTAATAAACTCACCATGTTTGAAAAGACACACAACTGCAAGAATTTGCACTAGCAAAGCTGTAAGGAAGGGTTTTCGGACGTTTTCTCGGTGAGACGAAAAATCAACCTCCATTCTGTACCTTTGCAAATATCAAATAACTTCGACATGGATGAAAGCGATCACATGGAACACGAGTTAAGTCTTGTTGACACAGGAACAGCAACACACGACAAAAGCACACCACGTTCGTGATTTTCGGTGGGCGTAGCTTCCTCTTTCGATTATTTTTCCAAGTAAAAATTCCATGATTCCATTCAATCACTCTGGATACTACACTCTTTTTTTCATAAGAACTAGTAAAATTGATTTGAAGCTGGCCGTTCTAAAATATTCCTCTATTTTCAGCCTGAAGTGTTCTTTAAATGTTCTTCCTTTTACAATGGTTGGGAAGCTTTTTTGCTATCAGTAGTGTTAAAAAAAAGTCAGCTTTGGTTTGTTCTTAGCTTGTTCTTAAGTTTTGGCCAATTTTGAGGCTTGTGTTCTTATAGAATTGTCCTTAAAAAAAAAGAGTGTTTACCATTTTAATATTGCTAGGAAAATTGGAAACATAATGAAACGAACACATGGATTACTTAAGCTTTTAGTCTGACACTGAACAGAGTAATACGTCAGAAAGAGCACGAAACAGAAACCTAACTGATTATATACCCAGATGTGGATCGAAATAGGCCAATCAGAAAAGAGTTTAATGATTGGTATGGTGTAGGAAAACCAATCAACACCCGGGATACCATTTTCCATATAAACAACTCGTCCATTAGCAACCATGGCTAAGAATGGAATGACAAAAATAATAACCAACTCTAGGGCTCGATGAAAATGTACCCAAAATAAACTCTTCTGATTAGACTTTTTATCAACTCAGGACTGTTCAGGGAGCAATATTTAGACTATAGACCAGGCTGTAGTAAAAATTCTTATGTGGATTTCTGAATAGTCACTGGCCCAGGTGTCCAGAAAAGCGATGCTAAACGGGTAGTACCGAGCTAATATCCAAATGCCGACATGAAAACAAGTTTTATCTAATGAACAATAGAACGCTAAATAATTAAATAACAATAGGACGTTAAATAATGGGACGCTAAATAAGTAATTAACCAAGATGTAAAAATAGTATATTTGTCTTAAATTTATCACCTTTTGTAAATAAGTACGGCTGTAAAATCGGAATTTTTCATTTGTATAGTCAGTCTGAAGAGTGCGTAAGCACGAAACTCAGAGTCACAGATGTCTGTTTTCTAATGTGCTCATTCTACTTTATATATATATATGATTATTACTGTGCTTTATTTCATGTTAGTGATAACGAATGCAGATCACGCAAGTACAATTCCATCGATGCACTGCAAATTATTACTCCTTGATATTACAAAATCGTAGACTAAAACTATTTGCAGGTTACTACTTTAGTCTACGATTTACTTTAATACTTTAAGCGGCAAGCAAGGAATTTCTTGCTAAAAAGCAAATGTTTTACGCTCGAGGCCTAACAAAGTTGTTCTTATGTTCTTGCTTTATTTCAAATCTCATTTCTGACCCACCCTTCTTTGAAACTAGGCAGTCGAGAAACGCTTGACTATTTTGAATAATAATTTGCAAATGCAGATTTGCAAAGCAAATTCCTTTATGAAGGTTTTTAACTGCATGAATATGGCAGCAAAAATACCAAATCAAGCACTTAATGAGCATTATTTTTCACCACTTTGAACATAATGGTGGGAGATGACTGATAAATTTAAATGACGGCCAAACGGGGAATATTGCATTGAAAAATAAACGGATCATAGTTACCAACCCTCCTGTATCGGGTTGGAGGCTCCAGCATTTAGACTTGGAGCTCAAGCACAATTGAAAACTGAGAAATCTCCACCATTTTTCCTAGGAATAAAAAACTTCAGCAATTTCTCCAGCATCTTACACATATGCTACAACTAAACTTATCCAAGCTTAACTTTTCCAAATATTTTTCAATTTAATTTGCCTAGCGCATTGGATTGAATCAAGATAAAGCTGAGTAAGCTATTTTCTGCTGTTCTTAAGCATGCTAAAGCCTAAACAAGTCCTTTTCCTTGACATAACATACAGAAAATATCAAATTTCCAGCTTTTAAGTTTTAAAAAAATGGGGACTATGCGGATGAACAAGCAATTTGAGACAAGAGAACAAGATTCAAGCCAATAAAACAAACATTAAGTAAGTACTCTTTTGGTGAGGAATATTTTATTTTGATGCAATTAAATAAACCAATAGACTACGACATGGTGCACCACTTCTGGCCTAAATGTTTTTGTGTGCAAATTATCCACTATTCGTATTGCCCTTGATGCAGCTATCAAAATGGAAAACTATTAGATTCCATTTTGCCTTGGCCTTCGGCAGCCTTTTCAGCGAGATTAGTGCATTTAACATGAGTGTACCGGATTAGCTTAAGGTGTTCAAGTTTTTCTTTGTTGTTGGGCATGGAAATTAGTAAGTGCTGCCGTCTATTCTCTAATCTCACAAAATTTTAGTTGTTTTCACTGCAATTTGGAACATATGCTGAATCTCTACAGCCACCAATGAAATAAAAACTCTTTGTAGTTTGTAAGTCAGTATTGCAATCGTGTGCATCAAAGTATGACACAGATAAAGCATGCAAATATCACGTGTCATCAGCTTACCAATGACTGCAGTGAAAACTAACCAACTCGGATAAGAGAATTTTGGATTCACTTGTTGGATTCTACGCATGCGCAAATCTATTTTGATGCTGAAATAATATCTACTTTGCATCTAATTAGATCTCCCAACGAGCCTGAACCATCACCTCCCTAAGGATTGGATCTGTCTATCAATGGATGGAAATTTCTAATGTGGCCCGACCTATCGATTTTTTAATTATTTACCCACCTATTAAGTTTTTACTTTTGCCTAATTCTGGGTAAAACTAACGGGAAACTTTTACTAAAACGCATGCGTAAAAGCACATCTGGCTCCTAAATGGACGGCACTACTTACGAATTGTCCATGCACATCGTCATCCATTAAACGTAAGTTCCGTAAGCCTCGACTTCACACATCGTCATCCATTAAACGTAAGTTCCGTAAGCCTCGACTTCACACAACGAGAGCCTGGTATTGGCGATATTTACGATGTAAAGGTATCTACCAACTTGCGATTGATCGCACTTGAACGACTTAGTCTTCGGCACCGTGACTTTGGCGTTCTTCCTGCAAACATTGTTGGCTGTTTTGTTCCTTGTGTCTCCGATTCTGATGTCAAAGTTCTTCAAGCGTTCGAGACAGCAATCGGTTAACGGGGAGATCGACACACTCTCGATGTAGGCTCTGGCGCCGAAATCAACCATCCACCATTGGCCGGCTCCATGTTTGGTGGTACTGCATAAATTGGCAGTGTCACCCCGTCTGTCTCCATCGACAACCATTCCACTCGAGCCTGAGTTTGATGACATGGCTGTTATCATCCCTCTTGCAAGATTTCTGTCTATAACGATATTGATATTTTGTCATTTTAAATCAGGACGTTAACAGCAAAGAATAAATGTTATGGATGGCAAGGAAACTCGGAAACATAGCGAAACATAATAACTAGCTTTGGGTCGGACTCTCGTCAGAGTGACGCGTCAAAAAAAGAAAAACATGAAAATTAGCATAAAGCAGAATGAACACATTAAAAAACAGACACGTCCTTCTGTTACTTCGAGTTTCGTACTTACGCACTCATCAGACAAACTATACTAATCGGTACACAATTGGTATAGTCTGTCTGACGAGTGCGTAAGTACGAAACTCGAAGTAACAGAAGGACTTGTCTGTTTTTTAATTTGTTCATTCTACTTTATGATTGCTCTATACTAATGTATATTGAGCACTATGGCCAGGATAGGCACTCTCCTCTTGCGTTAGATGAAAATTTGCATATAATGCTACTCAGGCAATGATTATTACAAAACGCAACATCAATCCAAAAATTAAGGCCATTCACTGATGAAAACGAAAACTTGAGAAGAAGCAGGACTTGGAAATTCAATCGAGATAATTTGTGTGGAAGTAACATAGAACTGGCAGGATTCCAGCCCCCGATTTCTGACTAAAAGGAAATTTTGCCCAAAGCCAGTGGAAAAATTGGGTCAAAAAAGAAAGCACTGTCATTACTTTCGAAAAGTGGAAGCACTGCCATTTCCCTTTTAAATAAAATTTATTAAAGAGAAATGACAATACTTCCACTTTTAAAGAGAAATGACAGCGCTTTCTCTTTTAAAGAAAAATGATAATAATTTCACTTTACAGAAAAATGAAATTACTTTCTCTTTGAAAATGACAGCGCTGTCACTGTTACAGAGATATCACAGTGCTTTCTCTTTTAAAGATCAGCTATTTGCGTTTAATATTCAACAACCAATTTGAGAAATCAAAAAATCTGTTTTCAGATATCCAAAAATATTGCCAAAGTGATGGTAAATTATGATGATAAACTACATGCGAAGCTTTACGCTAACCTACTTCACGTTTCAAGAATAACAGAAGAAAATTGTTATTATCGAAATGTCTGGAAGCATGGTTTTGTTCTCGACCTATTTTTTACGATTCATAAACTCAGGTGAAATGGCTTTCGTATTAGTTTTCTTGTAATGAAGCAAAATTTGGAAGACGTCATGTTTGTCTCAAAAATGTTTAGAATCACTATAACTGAATTGAAGACAATTTGTTAAACTTCTAATAAATCAATTCAGCGCTTTCCTCGCAGCTGCGTCCTTGAGAAGAGAGAACAATTCATCTTTATTGAGCTCTATGCTGAGATGTATTTTTGTAGCAAGAACAAACTAGGTCAGAAATATGTTCGATTCTACAAAGACGAACCAATATTTATAAAACATAAAATCGATAACCAACACTTTTGTCGCAAAATTGTTGTTTTTTGACAGAGAAGTTTTTGAAATTGAACAGTCGAACGTTTGCGCAAAGCCATCACCATTCTGTGCAAGAAGTAGCCGAAGACGTAAGTTACGTAATTCGTCACCTCCGCATTTGAATCGGTTGTTCTTTAGGCCTCGTTACCACTGCTCCGTTTTTTCCTCCGTATTTGAAGACGAAAAACAGTGCCTGTTCACACTGCTCCGTTTTCAAGTAAATACGCTATGAATACAGTAAAGTGTTCAAATTGCTCCAACCAAATACAACGCTTCTTATCCGATTTCCAGACAAATATTTACGTAGAAAGAATTCCGTCGTATTCCAATATCTCCGTATTTGGTGTTCACTCTGAAAACAGTGCGTACTCAAAACACCGTATCCGAAAGTATGCGTATTTGTTTGCGTATTCAAAAAGCTCAGTATTTGAAGCGTATCAGTTTTAATGCAAGGTCGAAACGAATAGATTTTGCTCTGTTTTCATCCAAATACGGAGCAGTGTCAACGGGGCCTTAGATGAATACATAAAAATGGAGTGTGAAGAGCTACTGTTGCATAACATATCATTATTAATAACATTAGTGTGGTGATAATAGCGTTAATACAGGCTGAGACTCATGAATGGCATTGCAGCTTTTAAAACTGCAACAGCATTGATTAAAGAACTTACAAACAGGCCCATTATTTGGTACTTTCCCCCACTTCTCCTTGATCCGAACTCCTCTCTGAGATACCATACATGACTGACTTCGGTGGCACTGGAAGAAGTCTTCATTTAAGAACGCAGCATTATCAGCAATGACGTCATTCTCACCACTGATCTTCTTGAAATATTGACCAGAATCAACGTGGTCTGCTGAAGTAGCAGCGATCAAACATTCCAACAAAATGAATGCCAACATCACTGCACCCATTTTTATCGTAAATAACTCTGTATCATCCAGATATCTGACAGCAAATCCTTACTGCAGGTGGCGAAAAGAAATAATGCCCTTTCAATACAATCAGTTCTTTATGTCGACATTATATAACGAAAAGCCGTTTGAGACTCAATCTTTTTGTGGTATTGATTCGATACGATTCATTCTATTTATTCCAGAAATCAATGATTTAAATCCATCTACATTGTGGTCAGTTTTCACCAGCAAAACCTGATTGAACTGGATTCTCGTTAGATGATGTATCTTTGTTTTTCTGCCTGAACTGTAGCCTCGCTCCACACTGGGTTGACATGTTTGAAATGGACAATCGCTATGTTCCAAATTTTAGAATGCGGACAGAGTCCATGCGAGATGGTCATCTGCGCCACCTGATGATGTAGAACTTAGACGATTCACTATATAGTATCCATCTAGCGATTTGGGAGTAAACAGCACATGAGAAACACTTAAGAATCTTACAAGATCACCTCTCTAATTGACCATATTATCGTTGAACCTGAATTTACATAATGTCTGTTAGATAGACTTAAATTGCAGGAGAATCAATATATGCTTGGTCAATTCTATAGACAGGGAATTTACCATAACATTCTAGCAAATTGGGTAACCGGAAATCTAAAGGTACTTTTAGAATCCTTGAGGGAAGGTGGTCATTTTGAGCATTAGGGACATTCTGGGAAATGAGCCATTGTGACGTAATTGATGGCGTCATGTGACTACAGTCACAAGAAATCCAACCTCCGAATATTCGACCGCTGATCACATCATTGGAAAGAGCATCGAAAACCGAGCAGATAATTATGTTACACTGATGTTATTTGACTTACTTTTCAAAAGATATAACGTATTGAAAAGTGTCAGAGAATTCAAAATGGCGGATAGCAATTGAGTGTATCAGTCTGTTTGTTTCGATTGTTTGATCGGAATTTAATGAGGGAACAGATTTTTTAATGATTACTGTATAGAAATGAAAAAACATTAAGATAGAAGCCACTGAGTTTGAATTTAAGCTAAGCTGAAGAAAGTTATTGAATTTATGTTTCAAATTCCATTGTCGGTTAATGGCATCCATTTGGTGGAGAAATCGTAGCTTGAAGAGCAATCATACTCTTCCCACGCATTTTCTTCAGCACGAAATCGGAAATATCTTGCATTTTCAGCACGAAATCGGAAATATCTTGCATTTCAGCACGAAATCGGAAATATCTTGCTCTTCTGCTCTTACTCCTGTTCTTCCCGTATCAGCCTCCTCACTTCTGTCGCACATTTCTTCATCTGCATCTACTTGCTTGGGTAAAGAAATGTGACTTCCTTACTTTCTTTTCAAGGACAAAGATGGGGTAACTGTTTCCCTTTGAACCAAACAGGCACAACAACTCGGCTTCTCCGTTCCATGGTCACCTATTCATTTCCATCGAGACATCTGGAATCATTAATTCAGTGTGGTGAAACTAGTGAAATAGCTGATAATTTACCCTTTAGATGGCTCCCTCTGCTTAATCTAAATATGAATGATGCTAGACGATTTCACTTCAAACTTTTTGTAGATTCGCAATCTGGTTGATATATACGCTTCAATTGTCTTTTGTAGAGAACGGTTCTGTGAACGAACTCTAGCTGTTAAAGATATTACATGTGACAATCGCATAGTGGAAATTTCGGTATGTATATTTTCATTTTATTACTATATCAATTACATATATTTTTACTTATAATAGTAATTGCATTGAAAATTTCGGTTAGTTATACGTTAAATTGCATATTATGTGTTTAGATTTATTCCCAAAAAAACAGATGGTTTCGTGGTGCAGTTTTTATTTAATCCAGATTTCTATTCTCGTTTAATTTCGGCATGATTTAAGTCTTTGGAATGGGGTCTTTTCATTCCGATCTGCTCATCAAGAAGTTACTTGATCAGGACCATGTGCTCCGAAAATACATTTGAGAGTCTCAAGGTATGATTGAAGTCATCAATCACAAAGAAAATTCACTTGACCTCACATGGAGGGTTGGAGAAGTGCGCATGGTCATTTTTAAATTTGACGCAGGGGAGGAATTCCACATTTTCAGACTCAAATTCCCGGATGAACTCTATGTGTTTGCCATAACATTACACAAGAAAGAGCCAACACTAACCCCAACCTACAGAATGGATCTCTGTATGAGTTGATTAGGCCAGGCGGAGAGAGGGGGTAGGGTCCCCCGACGGGGAAATTTATGGGAACTAGTGAATTTGGTCAATTTTGGGGCGCTGAGTTCAAAAATCGTTGGTATACGGGCGATGGGCGGGGCCTTCAGCCTCTTTTTCACGTTTTAATGTCTCGTTTTCATGAAAATTCCTTTGATGTACGCAAAACGTATAAGATCACAAGAAGCCAAGATAAAAGAGAATATTTACAGCTAATCTAGGCTTTAGATATCAAATAGACGAAAACCGTTAATGGGCGTGGCTTTCAGCCTCGTTTTCACGATTTACAGTCTTGCTTTTACGATCAGTATTTTCAAGATTGTGTAAGCAAAACAACACAACCCTTGATAGAAATGGGCAATTATCTTAGGTTTGTTAACTATTGAACAGAAGGCATGGCAAACTTGAGGTATGATCTCCAACCTCGTTTTCATATTTATAGTATTTTTTTTTGAAATAAACTATTTAGTCATTCATGGAGCGAAAAATGAAAAATAAGATGGATCTGGTTTACCAGGCTTATCACTTTGTGAACTTCTGCTAACTAGAACAAGGCTATTCATGCCTCTGAACCCCTTTATCATTGCTTTTACTTTATGTGTGTTCAAACAGAACAACTAAATAGCTAGAGAGTTATCGAAGTATCTACAAGTAATCTTTTTGAAATATGGTAAGCCTTCATCATCCTCTATCACAACTCAAGAATCTTCTTCCAAATCACTTTGCACCCCTAATTCTGTCTTCATTTTCTCTGTTATTAACCTTAACCAGTAATTCGCAAACATCATCGGGGTAGGAAATTCCGCTCCACATCACTTCGCTTCTCTCATCTCGAACATCCATTGCTTGATGGGTGTCAAGAATTGTGAGAGTGATATACTCCATATACTCAATAGTACTCAGACTCTTTAGTTTAGTTAATCTCTATTAGTTACCAGATTTCTTGAATATTTAACGCCGTTTCCTCTCCTATCACTCATTCGCTTCATTTGATAGATTCGCTCATTCGTTACGCTTTTACTCCGCTTATAGTGTATTAGAAATTAGAGTGCGTTATAACAGTGCAATGGATATAGGTTTATAATTATGCATACACTAAGAAGAAAAAGACTCAAAGGACAAAATTCTCAATCGAACTATTTATATATTTGAAGCATAACTCTAGTATCTTCCTTACTTGCACCCCACAATGGGTCTTCTAGGTTGAGTATTAAGCGATCCGTTTTCCTGAAAATCGATCCGACTTAATTTGCATGCATCATATGAAGCTTCGAATTAAATTGACAAGGCGGCAAGAGGCTGAAGTCTACTATTTTCTTCTCTTTCTCAAACATTCTTTGCTAGAAAATTGAATACTGCAGCTCGTTTATTAATGAAATCTTTCGGTTTCCATAAAACATGCAGACGTGTATGGCGCAAGCAGCTAGCGTCACTACCGAAGAAGCAGTAATGGCTCGATCTCCTTCCATTGATAATGATATCCTTACATTGCTCATGGCTCATAACTTCCAAAGGGCTCGTGTTCTTATCAATAGCGGTGCAGGGAAAAAGCAAGTAAATTATAGATGAAACGCCTTCGTCAATGAGTGTCAAGAAGAAACAACTTCTGTGACAACGTCTCGAGCTTCTTCAGAAAAGGTAAATTAGCACTTTGGAAAGCTATGTTAAAACATCAAGAATTCATTCGTTTATTTCCAAACCTGGGAAGTCGTCCTCTTTCTGAAAGCACTTTACAGGTTTTTGCAAACATCATGGAGAAACTCGTCGGAACAGTTCAAAGATTCGTCGGAAATCAAAAGATCTTATTAATTATCGGGCTGAAGTATTTAATGGAAACAATTTCGAGAAAGAGAAGAAATTAGTAGACTTCAGCCTCTTGCCGCCTTGTCAATTTAATTTATATATATAGTTAGATGGATAGTTTCGTCTTTTGAGTCTTTTTCATCTTAGTGTATATTATAAACCTATATCCATTGCACTGTTATAACGCACTCTAATTTCTAATACACTATAAGCGGAGTAAAAGCGTAACGAATGAGCGAATCTATCAAATGAAGCGAATGAGTGATAGGAGAGGAAACGGCGTTAAATATTCAAGAAATCTGGTAACTAATAGAGATTAACTAAACTAAAGAGTCTGAGTACTATTGAGTATATGGAGTATATCACTCTCACAATTCTTGACACCCATCAAGCAATGGATGTTCGAGATGAGAGAAGCGAAGTGATGTGGAGCGGAATTTCCTACCCCGATGATGTTTGCGAATTACTGGTTAAGGTTAATAACAGAGAAAATGAAGACAGAATTAGGGGTGCAAAGTGATTTGGAAGAAGATTCTTGAGTTGTGATAGAGGATGATGAAGGCTTACCATATTTCAAAAAGATTACTTGTAGATACTTCGATAACTCTCTAGCTATTTAGTTGTTCTGTTTGAACACACATAAAGTAAAAGCAATGATAAAGGGGTTCAGAGGCATGAATAGCCTTGTTCTAGTTAGCAGAAGTTCACAAAGTGATAAGCCTGGTAAACCAGATCCATCTTATTTTTCATTTTTCGCTCAATGAATGACTAAATAGTTTATTTCAAAAAAAATACTATAAAAATGAAAACGAGGTTGGAGATCATACCTCAAGTTTGCCATGCCTTCTGTTCAATAGTTAACAAACCTAAGATAATTGCCCATTTCTATCAAGGGTTGTGTTGTTTTGCTTACACAATCTTGAAAATACTGATCGTAAAAGCAAGACTGTAAATCGTGAAAACGAGGCTGAAAGCCACGCCCATAAACGTTTTTCGTCTATTTGATATCTAAAGCCTAGATTAGCTGTAAATATTCTCTTTTATCTTGGCTTCTTGTGATCTTATACGTTTTGCGTACATCAAAGGAATTTTCATGAAAACGAGACATTAAAACGTGAAAAAGAGGCTGAAGGCCCCGCCCATCGCCCGTATACCAACGATTTTTGAACTCAGCGCCCCAAAATTGATCAAGTTCACCAGTTCCCATAAATTTCCCCGTCGGGGGACCCTACCCCCTCTCTCCGCCTGGCCTATATCATTTTTAATGAATTTTGTTCCTTCCTCAGTTGCTTCCATTTACCCCTACTTGTCATACCTTCCAACCTGTAAAGAAGGAAAAGCAGGACACTTTGCGAGCGGAGTGAGATTCACAAAAAAAAAAAAATTCACAAACGAAAAATTACCTGCTCACAGCCTCGAAACTTTCCAAAAGGTCAAGTGTACAATTGACCTTAGGAAAGTTTTGACAATTAAAAGAATTTGTTATGAAGAGCATTGAGTAATTAAATTCCAAAGTTTGGCGCCTGGCTTTATCCGATGTCGTAGTCGCAACTATTCTAACGTTTTTATTTTTATTATAAGTTTTTTTTCAAAAATTGGGAGGATTTTTTAATTGTCAGGAGGTTGGGAGATGACCACTGAAATCGGGAGTCTCCCGGTCATATCGTATCGGGAGGGTTGGAACATATGACTTGTTGACCTAATTTGGTTTGGTAAATTAAGTTCTTTTTCAAGAGATTACTCACAAAGATTTTTCATATCGGTGCAAAGGTATCAGTATTTTCAATGGAATCTTTCTTCGGCTTCAGCTAATGAAATTTGCAATGCAAAAGAACTCGGTTTTGGGATGGTTATCTGTGCTCAAGTTTCTCTATCATCACATTTCATCAAGACTAGCAGATTTAAGTGCCCTATTTCTTGTTTATATTCTGCCTTAAAGTCTGTTATAATTTGCTCACCTTGAAAAGCACAACTCCTAAACACCTTTGCTTTGTGTTTTTATCTCTCTGTGTCAAGTAACTGTGGTGGCATCGTCATTGAGTAAATTGAGATAGCGAAAAGCTATGCTTCTCATGTCCGCCATTTTCAAAAACAATCTCTCTAATTTCTAATACACTATAAGCGGAGTAAAAGCGTAACGAATGAGCGAATCTATCAAATGAAGCGAATGAGTGATAGGAGAGGAAACGGCGTTAAATATTCAAGAAATCTGGTAACTAATAGAGATTAACTAAACTAAAGAGTCTGAGTACTATTGAGTATATGGAGTATATCACTCTCACAATTCTTGACACCCATCAAGCAATGGATGTTCGAGATGAGAGAAGCGAAGTGATGTGGAGCGGAATTTCCTACCCCGATGATGTTTGCGAATTACTGGTTAAGGTTAATAACAGAGAAAATGAAGACAGAATTAGGGGTGCAAAGTGATTTGGAAGAAGATTCTTGAGTTGTGATAGAGGATGATGAAGGCTTACCATATTTCAAAAAGATTACTTGTAGATACTTCGATAACTCTCTAGCTATTTAGTTGTTCTGTTTGAACACACATAAAGTAAAAGCAATGATAAAGGGGTTCAGAGGCATGAATAGCCTTGTTCTAGTTAGCAGAAGTTCACAAAGTGATAAGCCTGGTAAACCAGATCCATCTTATTTTTCATTTTTCGCTCCATGAATGACTAAATAGTTTATTTCAAAAAAAAATACTATAAATATGAAAACGAGGTTGGAGATCATACCTCAAGTTTGCCATGCCTTCTGTTCAATAGTTAACAAACCTAAGATAATTGCCCATTTCTATCAAGGGTTGTGTTGTTTTGCTTACACAATCTTGAAAATACTGATCGTAAAAGCAAGACTGTAAATCGTGAAAACGAGGCTGAAAGCCACGCCCATTAACGGTTCTCGTCTATTTGATATCTAAAGCCTAGATTAGCTGTAAATATTCTCTTTTATCTTGGCTTCTTGTGATCTTATACGTTTTGCGTACATCAAAGGAATTTTCATGAAAACGAGACATTAAAACGTGAAAAAGAGGCTGAAGGCCCCGCCCATCGCCCGTATACCAACGATTTTTGAACTCAGCGCCCCAAAATTGACCAAATTCACTAGTTCCCATAAATTTCCCCGTCGGGGGACCCTACCCCCTCTCTCCGCCTGGCCTAATATACCCCAGCTCCTCATTTTAGCACTGATCTCTAAAGAAAGACTAGATAGAGCTTCCTATTGCCCTTATTCACAAATATGTTGCCTGCAAAACTTTTAAATTCGATATCTTGGCCGTTCCACAGGTAGTGCTTTAGGCACAGCAGGAAACACACAGACATCTAGTCTATGCACAAAATCTTTATAACTGGCCAGAATTCAAAGATGAAGATGAAGGATGACAGTGAAAATGAAAGTCTTCAAGGTCTTTCACAATCATAAGAATCCATCTTAATGTTTAGGGCTAAATTTAAATATTTTTACAAAGACAACCATATGGGTTATTTTAAGTAAGAAAAATTTGAGGCAGCACACTTAAAGGAATCTAGAAATCAGAGCTTCTCGCAACTTTTAGGAATGGGTGAAACTGCCAAGATGGCGTCCAATGCATCTTTACTATTGTACGATAATCCAGTCTTTTATTAGAGATCAGTGCGTTTTACAACCAACAATGTTCAAAATGTAACTTGTTACAATGCTTCAATCAAAAAAAAAATTGAAAAGAAAGGGGTTCCCAGAAAGCTCAAAGAAATCAAAAACAAGCAGAATACGGAAATCTGCAATGCAACTAGATACAAAATCCAGTATTCAGCCATCCCATCAAATACCGTTCCACCTTCCAGGGGAATTGAACAAAATGATTAACACAATGGGAAGTGAGATGTCGTGGAGTAACATTTTGGCCCTGTAACTCGGCTATCCACCCTGTTCTGGTTGCTGAACGTGATGGTAGCTTACGAATCACAGTGGATTTATGAAACCTGAACAAAGCACTGCAGAACCGTCATTTGCCTATTCCACGCGTTGAGGATATTATGCTAATGTTCAATAGTAAATCTGTGTTGAACAAACTTTACCTCAACACCGCTTTCCATCAGTTAGAACTTTTCAGGAGTCACATTCTCTTTCTGTTTTCAGGGCTGGGACAAACTCATGCGTTAAAAAATGCTCACGATTGGAACACTACCATCCTCTGGAGTATAAAAAGACAGCTCCATCCTCTGCTACCAAATATTCCTAATGCAGCTATTATTCACGATGATATAGTCATTGCCACAGTCAGGGAGCAAAGCCACAAAAAGAGACACTGACAAATGTACTTGATGCTCTCCAGAAAGCAGGTATTATTAAAAATGTATTATTGCTGCATTTGAAATACCTTTTGGGGATTCAGAGTTACGAAAGATGGAATCAGCTCTAACCTTGATAAAGTTCATTCAGTGCAACAGGCTGAACGACCCATGAACAAAGATGAGGGGAAATTTCTATGTATGATAAGATTGGACAGGCAGTTCATTCATGACCTTGCCACAGCTACAGCAAACCTCCAGAATCTTAGAAAAGACGACTCAATATTTGAATGGTTGAAAGTACATGAACAAGAGTTCCAGAACGTTAAGGTGTGTTTTAGAGAGGACACTCTCCTACGTCATTTTGTCACAATTCTGCCTTCCTATATCTTTGTTGACGCACATGTTACAGGGAATCCTTACCAGTCAGAGACATATCGTGTACCAAGATAAAAAAGAGATCGCAAAACTGATAACGAGTTCACCTAAGAATTCACCTAATCTTTATAAAAAGCCACCACATCTTTTGTTTCGACCAAAATTGTTCAGAATCTCATAGCAGGAAAGGTGGCAAGAAGCGCATTTGTCCTAATTTCAAAATGGCGTCTTCAAACTACAACCCTGACGAGATGCCAACGGCTGATATGGACTACTCTTTCCGAAAAATGGTAACTGCACTAACAACTGCCAGTTTGCAGCCTACTGTCCACCAGACTATTCAACACTGTCGACGATAGCAAGAAATTCAGACGTGTTATCACCATTCCAGTTGGGTCTAACTGGAAATTTACCCACTCCTTTCGAGATGATAGGAACTGATGGAACTGACTATGCAGAGATTCTACAACCTGTAAGTATCTAATGTTTCATTGCGTGATATTTCTCTTTTAGTTTAAAAGGTAAAGAACAATGTGGTTTTTATAGTTATCATATTTATCTGGATCTAAGTTGTTATGAGTTTTACATGAAGTAGTTGCAGTTGAACTTTGTACTCTAGTATCTGAACTAAACTGAAACGTGTTGTCTTTCTCCTCTCTCCTTCTATCGGTTTCATAACTGAATAGAAAGCATAACATGGTGTCAGGTGTGGGATCTGTGATGATGTTCAGCAGAAGGAGTAAGTACTCTGCTACTAGTGTAGCTAAGTTTTTTAATGCACACAACGAATAGGGTGAATTTTTTATTCGCTAACCACTCAGCATGGATTTAGGCCCGAATCACTTTTTGCCTCCACAGCCTCTCAGCTTTACTGGGAATGTTTCAAATAACTGGCGTGTATGGAAACAAGAATTAACCTTGTATCTAGATGCGACTGAAGCATCTGCTAAGAGTGATAAAGTTAAATCTAGCATTTTACTCACCTGCATTGGAAAACATGGTCGTGAAATTTACAATACCTTCACGTTCGACTCAGCTGCCGACACTATGAAATTCGATTTCATTCTTCAGAAATTTGATGAATATTGTTCTCCAAGGAAAAATGTAACTTTTCTTAGATACACCTTCTTAACTTATCGTCAAAAGGAAGGGGAGACATTTGATGAATTTGTCACTACACTCAGAAAATTATCTCAGGATTGTGAATTCAACACGTTGAGAGACTCTTTAATCAAAGACATGATTACTATAGGAACAAATGATAAGTCCCTCCAAGAGCGTCTGCTGCGAGACTCTGAAACTACTCTAGAAAAAGCAATAAAGTTAGGACAGGCAGCGGAGGTGACAAGAAAACATGCAAAAATAATTCAGAATGAAAGTGAAGGCAAAATAGCAGCTGCAATTTCAAGAAGAGATAGACATGAACATAAACTGCATAAGAAGAAAGAGAAATTTCAGGAAACAATTAAATGTTGCAAATTTTGTTCATATTCACATCCACGAGGATCTTGTCCCGCATTTAACAAAAAAATGTAAACGATGTAGAAAAAAAGGTCATTTTGCTTCATGTTGTTTACAGAAGCATGTTCGTAAAGTCACCCAGGAGAATTTCTCAGATACCAACTCAACTTCAAGTGAAGAATCCACTCGGGAATACTTTATCGGCTCTGTTGAAGAAGTGGAAAACTCAGATAAAAGTACTCCCGTCACTCAAGAGACATCATACACTGTTGCCAGTATGACAAAGCCAGACTGGATTATTACACTATCAACAAATGATGCACTGATCACCTACAAACTTGACACAGGAGCACAGGTTAATATTCTTCCTCAAGATGACTTTAATAAATTGCCAAAAAAGTCTAAACTTCACTCCTGTAAGGTGAAATTGTCTGCCTATAATGGTTCTTCGATACCCGTGTTAGGAAAAGCAATCCTATACATCACACATAAGGGAAATAAGTTTCCAGTAATTTTCATTATCGCTGATATACAAGCAGCTCCTATTCTAGGCCTCAGCACATGTACTCGCCTCGACCTCATTCAGCGTGTTCATTCTACTTAGGTAAATTCATACCACGTCTATCCGATCATACAGAACCACTCAGGAAATTACTTGAGAAAGATGCAATATGGGCATTTGAGAAAGTACACCACGCAGCCATTACCAGGTTAAAACACATCATTACTGACAGTCCAGTACTCAAGTTCTACAACCCCAATTTGCCTACACGTGTTTCTGCGGACGCCTCATCTCAAGGCTTAGGAGCACTGTTAGAGCAACAACACAAGTCAGATTGGTACCCAGTTGCCTATGCAAGCCGGTCACTAACAACAGCGGAGCGTAACTACTGCCAACTTGAAAAAGAAACACTCGCCATCGTCTTCGCATGTGAGAAATTCAACGAATATATATATGGTCAAAAGATAGAAATCCTCAATGACCATCACCCTCTCAAAGCCATTTTCAATAAGCCACTTGCAAAAACTCCACCACGTATTCAGCGTTTCGTGTTACGCTTGCAAAAATATGACTTCGTCATGAAATACATCAAAGGTACAAGCCTTACTATACCGGATACCCTCAGTCGTGCTTCCTTACCCGACTCAACACCAGAAATACCTGAGTCTGAACTTTCTTGCTACGTTCATTCTGTCATGTCTGCTCTCCCCATCAGTGCCAAAAAACATGCTGAAATAGCAAACGCCACTTCAAAAGATTCAACATTACTTCAGCTACAATCCTATGTGCTACAAGGATGGCCAAAAACACGCCAAGAGGTAGATCTGTCCAGTCGTCCATACTTTAACATCCGAGATCACATCACTATTACTGATGGATTATTGCTAAATGGCACTCGCATCATTATACCCTCCAGTATGCGTACAGAAATGAAAAAATCCCTACACACAGGTCACATTGGTATTGAAAAAACAAAAGCTCGTGCTCGTGAGACTATGTACTGGCCTAACATCAACTCAGAAATTGCTGATTTAATTCAAAACTGTGCCACTTGTCAAGAATACCAAAACCAGCACTCTTCGGAACCAGCTCTTAAACATGACATTCCAGATACCCCATGGACAAAGGTTGGCACTGATCTTTTCACACTTCGAAACAAAGATTATGTTATTGTTGCTGACTACACCTCCAAGTATTTCGACATAAGTCAACTTGAAAATACAGAGGCTTCTACCGTTGTAATGCATACCAAGCGAATCTTTTCAAAGTTCGGCATTCCAAAGCTTGTTTTTTCAGACAATGGTCCTCAGTATACGTCATCTGATTATAAGAAATTTGCTCGTGAATGGGATTTTCAGCATGATACCAGCAGCCCCGAGTATCCACAAAGTAATGGATTTATTGAAAGAACCATTCAGACCCTAAAAAAAACACTCAAGAAAACATTTCGAAGTGGTGAAGACCCATATCTCGCTCTACTCGCTTTGAGAACAACTCCGTCTACAAAAGGTAATCCAGCACCAGCTACGGTATTGATGAATCGCCAACTCCGAACCATTATTCCATCAGTAATTAATGCACCTCCATCTACAATACCCAGCCGTAACACCCGCAAATCGGCTACAGATGGCAAAGAGAAACGAGCACTCCCACCTCTGCAACCAGGAAACACTGTACGGTTTCACGGTAATGCTCCATGGGAAAGAAAAGGTGTCGTAATAGGAAAATGTGAACAGTCACGTTCTTACAAAATCACTACTGATAAAGGAACAACGGTACGAAGAAACAGAAAACATCTATTACGTACCAATCGTGAGCCAGAACAGCAGTATAAACAAACAACATTCTTAGAATCAGAATCAGAATCTGAATCAGTATCTCAACATGAAGATCCGGCACCCCAAGCTCCTTTTGAAGATCCACAGTCCGAACCTCAAACAGAACCGCACACCAGAACTACACGATCAGGCAGAACTGTCAGGCGTCCAAGATACCTACAAGACTATGTTTAGTGGTGAACCTGAATGACTTTAGTTTTTGACTAGACTCTAATAAGTAAACAGACATTTTGTTTATTATTGTTTTGTGTTAAAGATAATATCTTCAATGTAACTAAGGAAGGGAGATGTTATGAGTTTTACATGAAGTAGTTGCAGTTGAACTTTGTACTCTAGTATCTGAACTAAACTGAAACGTGTTGTCTTTCTCCTCTCTCCTTCTATCGGTTTCATAACTGAATAGAAAGCATAACATAAGTCCTGTTTTTCAACTAAACTCATACATTACTAACAAGCAATTCTTTAATTGTAGGGATTATTTCTAGGAGCAAGTTTTCAGCCAATCCCACAGAATGCTCCCCAAACACTTCCTCAACTAGCTCTCCTACCTCAACCAGCTTCACCCCGCATGGCGCAGACAGCAAAAAAAGAAAATTGAGATTGGTGTCTCCTAAGAAAGTTGCGCACCAACAAAAGAAGGAAAAGAAACTGGAAAAACGTGCGATGGCAAAAAACGAAGTCGCCGATCATTTGGTCTTCTGATCAAAGCTTACAAACTGAATCGCAAAACTGGATTAAGTTGCATGACTGTGATATAGTTGCAAGAACATACACAGGTAATGTTACCTATTGGTCATCCCCAGATTTTGAGTACAAACTCAAGAATAATCAGGCCGTGTTAGACTCTGAAACGGCTGTTTCAATGATTCAACTGGAAAGGAGGAGACAATTTCTGTTCGAAACAGAGCGTGTGATCTTCCCGAGGTTGTTGAGCTAAGCCTCGAAAAGATGCCGCTGCTCTTCCTTTCATTACCCCGAAACGGGGTCCAAGTCAAGCGGCTATGTTACAGGTGCTCATTTGGAGAAAGATGTCTCCCCAACTGAGCCAGCCCCTAAGACCCCGGAAAAACGGGAAAAGAGCACGAAAGCACTTTACCAAAAAGCAAGACCCAAACACATGTGCACGTTGTGCAAAAGTGTGGAACCATGATGATGATGAAACTTGGATGTACTGTGATCATTGCGATGGGTCAACGAGCGAACCCTGCTTTGGAATTCAGGGCTTGAAAAAGTCCGAGCTGAAAAACCTTAGATTTACGTGTGTGAAATGTTTGAAATATACTGCAGAAAATTGGACCACTTATAAGTCCCAAAACTCTTTGTATATGAATCTACAATGTTAACGTTAATTGGACTCTGGGCTTCCGAGTGGCATATCACTCGAAAAAATCCCGTACACTTTTTGAAAAATCACAGGAAAATCACAGGAAAATCAGAAAAATCACAAAGTTCACAGGAAAATTAGAAAGAAATCACACAAACAATTATTGTGATTAAAATCACAAAAATCTCGTACACTTTTTGAAAAATCACAGAAAAATCACAAAGTTCACAGAAAAATTAAAAAAAAATCACAAAAATTTCATTGTGATTTTTAAAATCACAAGAATCTCGTACACTTTTTTGTGAGTGATATGCCCCTCGTGGGCTTCTATAACAAATTTTATACACGCCGCTATCTTTTTATAAGAAACTCATAAGAAAACCAGGATTTTCTGTTACCATCTAAACATTTTAAGAATGCAATCAGCATCATTTCTGATATGATCTCCGTTTGTTATTTCAAACTTTCAGCTCCTATGATTCTGGGAAACTAGAAAAATTTCAGTATTAGGAAAAGTTTACCTCCTTATAAAGGAAAGACGTGTATATCAATGTGCAAAAGGGCCGAGAGTGAGTTTTTCTTACACGAAGGAATAGGCTATGTCAAGGAACGTTTAGGGCCGCTGATTTTCAGATCCATACAAAACATTTAGCCTAAAGGTGTTAATTGAAATTCCATTTTATTATCTGCTTCGTTTACTTGTCAAATCTCTAAAAATCAAATTTTGAAGCTTTCAAACTCGAGCAAAAGAGCAATCATAAACTTTGAAAGTTCTTAAGCTTCAATCATCCTTCAGTTTCAAATAGCAAGGGAAATCAGTGGCTGGAAAATTCCTTGGAATATCTATCACTACTATAGTGCTTATAGATACTCTAGATACTCCATATGCTAATAGATACTAATACGGTTGAAAAAGTGCTAAATCCAAACATCCAAAATGAAAAGCAACTTATATTCAAGCCTCAGTCTCATGAAAAGATAGCAAAAAAATTGACTTATTTCTACTGATGTCAATAGGGATCTTGCATACATAGCTACTATAAATGATGCAAAACTAACCTTATACTATTTGCTACTAACATTCCTTGATTTTTCACTTTTGGCACTGAATTAGGTCTTGCTTAATAGAAATGTTCCAGAAATGCTTTTTAATAAACTTACTACTCCTTTTTGAGACACAGAAATATTGTCTCTTGAATATTAATAGTAGTCAAAAATCTATGTTTGCTTTTCAGATGTGATTTAAAAGCGACATGATTAACTAAGTCTCAAGAATAACTGTTAATCAGTTCGGTATTTTTGATTCTACTAAATCTGTATAGAGTACGAACGTTACTTGGCACATAAAAGAGAACGCAAAAAACTACACGGCTTTAATCTTGCGAAATTCTGTAGTCTTGCTCCTCACCAATGTA
The DNA here is from genome assembly GCA_963924455.1 of Pelagia noctiluca. Classification (NCBI taxonomy): domain Eukaryota; kingdom Metazoa; phylum Cnidaria; class Scyphozoa; order Semaeostomeae; family Pelagiidae; genus Pelagia; species Pelagia noctiluca. The sequence continues at coordinate 16,195,280 of OZ004322.1, read as the reverse complement.
AGATAAGATTTCCATATAAAAGTTTTACAAACAGTTGCTGGGATGTTGTGTTCGTATCTAATACTAAAGTATGCTCTTATATTTCGATTTCTAGCATTGTTTATCGGTTTTTCAATTTAATTCCTGAGAGCACCCTGGTTTTGATTTGAGTTGCTGTCTAATTTTTTCCTTTCTTCTGGCGTCACAAATACAATTTTGTTTGACCGAGCTATGCTTGGATATTCTTCGTTCAGGTACAAATGTCCAATCTGATAATATCTTCTATATCTTGCTAGTTCGGTAAATTTGGTAAGGGAGAGGCCGAGCTGATCACCGTGCACGCCATCGAATTGTGTTGTACGGCTTAGGTACATTTTACGACGCAGAGTTGCCCTCCATAATTGTATAGAATCAGCATTGCCTCTTATTCGATAACCCTCATTCCTACGTGAGATTCCGCTACTTTTGAAAATTTTGTCTTTCAGTGCTTTCAGTGCGTCCAAATTTCTACATGCTGAAAGCCTCATTGACTCTGAGGGTACGTCTTCTGGAATCCACGATTCTACAGCTTTGTGAATGTTTTCTAAGATGTAATCCCAGTCTTCGCCTTTGGAAGAATCGTTGCTTCTACTGATGGAAGAGTAACTGTTCAAAAGATCTTTTAACTCTGCAGGACAACTTATATCGAGGAGCATCAAGTAGGATTCAATATGTTGATAAGATGGGTGGTTTCTGCTGTAAAAGAGATCCATGAACTTAAATAACGCACTTTTGATAAGCCTGGCATTGTTTCTACGAATACCCATCCTGTAGTTGATGATAGCTTGGGCATAGTTTGTGAAAACATATACATGAATTAAGGATCCCCCTCTTTTGTCTTGCAGTAAGAGTGAAAACCTTCAGCTGTTGGGTTGGCTTGTCTCAGAGGTGCATTTCTTCTCTGGAAATTCCCCATCACTCAAAGCCTTCAGGTGGAAGAAGACCATTTCTCTCAGGGAGCCAATTTAAAATATCAGGAGAAGTGACCATGCCTCATGATCCGTGGCAAAACGCTTTGCAGCTTCAGACTAGAATCCCATCCAATCGCACAATGCTTTTAGAAAAGGAATCCAATTCAATTCAAAACATGACTTGATTGCATTCATTTTGATGTGCCCTCCGCCTAGCCTTAGCGAAACCCAGTCAGACTCGTACTAGAATTCCATCATGCTATCGTGCTCTGACTTACAATGATCTGAAAATTTTCCCAGCCCAAAAAATGACTTATTGTATTCCAAACACACTCTTGATTTCTTTTATCAAGTTAGCAAGTTATAACAAAGTCTAGATGGTAGACCATCACAGCAAACAATGAGCCAAAAACGCAAATTGTCACCATACCTGTGCAAGCCTGCATTTATCCCGATATTTCTTAAAACAAGAGTCAATTAGCATGGGAGTCTTGATTCAGAATTACTGGATCACCAAATGATATGCCAGGAGCAGTTTGCTTATGGTTTGATGGAATATGGACATAGCGTTCATATCTTCATATTTTTTCATCTTCACCCTCAGGTTTGAATTTTGAGATTTTCTGTGTTGTTGCTTTTCCCTAGATTTAGAAAGATCAGGGTCTATGGCCTCTATATATTCTCCTAAAGATGCGCGCAGATTTCGTTTAGCAATATCACAAATCTGCTTAGATTTCGGATAGTGAATACCTTGGCTAGATTTGGCCCAATGCATGCATTGGATACAGTTTTCTTCTTCGTCAAGCTGCTTTACAAGATTTTCAATCTCTTCATTGCAGATTTGCTCTTCTACTTTGTCTAAACTTTCCTTGACATCCTCAATTGCTTTGGAAATGAAATAATATAACTGCTCGTAGTGAGCTTCATCTAGATCTGCAAAATACTTGTCAGTTGCATCGATACGAATTCTACCTACATGTTCTGATATGCTCTCCTCTGCAAAAAGGCATTGTCTTGGCATGAGGTCGGCATTGCTTTGCAGATTTCCAGACTCAAACAAGTTGAATGTATTTGGAATTAGATATAACAGAGGTAATGATTTTTTTTCGAGGGCGCACATTCCAGGTCCTTCCTATGACTTGAGTGTGGTCGAAGGTTATAGCTATGTCCCGAGGTGGACAATCAAGTGGTTAATCTGCTTGGTTGATTGACGTATATATGGTACTTTGATAGTACCATAAGAACCCCCACCAGTGCCTGATCTATTTAAATCAACAACCGTCTCAGCATAGATCCAAAGACTGTGAAGAAAATTGAAAGGAAATACACAACGTCTTTTACTGGCTCAAACAAGTTCACATACTCGACAAAAAGGCCGAGCTCTTTAATAGAGAAACGTTTAACTTCAACGCCACAGAATCCTACATACTTCAGTACGCAGTTGATTTTACTGATGTATTGATTTGCCTTCAAGTTTACAAGGAAATCCAAGTCCCTGTAAGACTTTGCCCAGTCAATTATGGTTTCTGAGACTGACTGATATTGAGGTCAACCAATCAACTTTGAAACAACAAGAAGTTCTTGATCATTGATTCGTTCTTTTTTGATCGAATGTTCAAGAAACTCAAGTCTCCCCTCGCAAGAAAGATGTTCAAATTTGTTCAAACACTCATTAACATTTTTTGAAGTAACACCCTCATTACCATCCTTGACTTTTCGTCCTGGGCCTGGCAAAACCACTCTTGGCCTGGCAAAACCACTCTTTTTCGTTTTCGGCCAGCTTTTTTGGAAGGTGCACAACAAACTTTGCAATCGATTTCTTTGTGCGCGCAAAATACGTGACAGTTTTTTTTTGCAATTTGACTTTTGATGGTACAGAACTTCAGTATAGCCAGAAAAATCGGAACCATAATGAAACGAACATATAGATACTACTTAAGCTTTTCCTCTGACACTCAACAGAGTAATACGTCAGAAAGAGAACGAAACAAAAACCTAACTGATTATATACCCAGATGTGGATCGAAATAGGCCAATCAGAAAAGATGTGAATGATTGGTATGGTGTGGGAAAACCAATCAACACCCAGGATACAGTGAGCTGACCAATAAGATTATTTCAAGAGTCCTAAGGCGAAAGCGAACTCCTTCTGTCTACACAATAGGGGATCCCTGGTTTTTATGTAGACAGATTCCAAAATAGCTAAGTGAAAGGTAGATCTTGCTCTGCCAATTATTCGAAAGCAATTCTCACTGTAGGCTTTAGCACACTCTGGATTGTTGAGCAAATGTTGACCTATATCAGAGTCATGTTTTAGTGAACTTTTTGGTTTTGAGGCGCGAGATGGTTGTTCTCGTTGAGGAACAGTTTTGTTGCGTATGCTAGACGGCACGTTTTGTTTAACCCTATCACATAACCGCTGAGATGTGCGACCTACGTACCTGGCATCACACCGGCACGAGTATTCATAAACTACTAGGCTGTTTTGTGTGGTAGGCACACTATCTTTGCGGATAGATGGAATTATCTTGATCCACATCTGGGTATATAAATCAGTTAGGTTTCTGTTTCGTTCTCTTTCTGACGTATTACTCTGTTGAGTGTCAGACGAAAAGCTTGAGTAGTATCTATGTGTTCGTTTCATTATGGTTCCGATTTTTCTGGCTATACCAATTTGACTTTTCTTTATTTGCCCTTACCTACCTTTCAAGTAGGCAACGATGCTTATTAAAAACTGACTTGGGATGCAAATTGTTCTGGTCCTTACTATTGTCAACCTCAAACGCTAGGAAAAGGCTTCTTGGTACTTATTTTAAGAAACTAATTTTCCCCTTCCTCTCTATAGCAATTTCCTACTCGACATCTTCTGTTCAACGCAATCAGGTGATCTTCTTCAGAGCAGGCCATACACCTAAAACGGGTTGTGACACTATAGCAGTTTTGATAAGACATTCAATTAAAATCATGAGTTATAGAAAGGATTGAAAAGTTTCCTTTCATCGTTAAAAACACAACTAAAATAAATGTAATATTCAGGAATGAAACGGAATCCCCGAAGCAGAAGCTAGCAGTCCTTGTATTTAACCAAAACTAAAGATGTTTCTTATTACTTGCCAGATACTTTTCCTTTCTAGTGGAGTTTCTTAAATTTTTGTCTAGAGATCTTGGGTTTATTATTATAAGGTTTGATTTGATGCCGTCCTATGAGCTTTTTTATATGTTTAATACTCCGGGGTAAGGTATCAGGAATTGGGTGGCAAATGCATCAGCCCTAAATTCTGCCTGATCATTATGACCTGTATGGGTGGTGATTGAAACAGGGAAAATATTTCTGGCCAATGCACCTTGTCCCACGGAGGAAGAACCACCGTGAGAAAAGAAGAGGGGGATACTGAAAAGAAAGATTGAAAGGGAGGAGGGTGGGAACTCAAGAAATTCGAACGCCGTAAAATCGAGCCTGTGTTTTCTGAGTTTATGATCAATATGAAACCGCAATGCACAACATGCTATATCATGTCATTTGGTACAGCATGACACAGCATGATACCTGACAGAACAATACATAGAAGAAAACCTTCCCCCGAGAGTATTGGGGCCCATCTACACGAGTTCCCTAAACTTTCCTTATAGCATTCTTTAGGGGATTAAGCAGATTATTTTCCATAGACTAGAACCCGAACCTCCTGTTGTATTTATATGAGGAACGCGCGGCGTTTCGACCTTGACTTGTGGATTTTGACCTGACCGGAGTAGTAAGTGGAGCCAAAGTGTCAAGAAGTTTACCCTTTTTAATTTCTTGCTTTCCATGTTTTATAAGATTTGTTCTTGCTAAACGAATACTTAGACTTATTTTCTTATATTTTTAGTCATGGATAATCAAGGAAATATGCCCAAACTTTGCCTCATTGATAAGGACAAGGAGGTTCGACCTTTGACCCTGACCGAACACGTGCAGGGAAATTTGCTAAACGAGGAAAGCCAAAGTGCTTCCTTCGCCTCTGGCAGTGCAGAAAACCGCACTGTTTTGATACCTCAACATGAACCTACTTCTTTAGAAGATATCAATCGTTCTATTTCTCGTCTATCTGGATTATTTGAGAAATTTGTTGACTCTACCTTGACCAAAGATAGGCCTAAGGCTTCTGATAAGTCTTCGTTCACCATAGATAGGCCTGGCCAAATAGGCCCTGATGAAATTTCACCTCGTAAACGAAGAGTAGATGTGATATCTATAATGCAATCCCATGATTCTTTTGAGCACTTAAATGTGTCTCGGAAACGCACGGAAGCAAAATCTTCCGCTATTCGCACGGGAGCTAAATCTCCCGCTCACGACTCGGATGTGAAATCGTCCAAAATTCAAAAAATGAATATTAAATCATCCAGTGATAACTTATTAGATGATTCATCTACAAGATCCAGGGGCCTTGATTTAAGCTCCCTTTTTCGCAAACCCCCCCAGCAGGTCTGATGAGGGCAGTACAAGATCCATTGACATGGAAGAAGAAGTCCTAGACTTCGTAGACTCTGAGATGCCTGTATTGTAGGATAAAACAGGGCCACCCTTGGTCTCTACTAAGTTAGCCCAGAAGATAAAAAATCAATGGCAAAATTCAAATTTTAATTCAGCAATGAAAATATTTGCAAAATACAGACATCCTACAAATTTGGAAACTGTCATGACACCACCCATGCCCCCATGCCTAAGATCATTCGCCATATGCCTACATTTAAGCAAAATATTGCCGTAAGAGAAAGGAAACTTTTCATTACCCAACGGGAAATTGTTAAGGCTACCCACATTATGGCCACCATGGCTGATGATATCCTGCAAGCTGAAACGACTGACAGGGCTGTTGATACGAAATCTGTTGTTTTAAAGGCCTTTGATGCCATCAATGTCTTGGCTAATGCTAGCATAAATTTATCTAATATGAGAAAGTTGAATATTAGGCATCTTCTTAACAGAGATGTCCAGGGTCTCTGTGACTCGTCAACTCAAATTTCAGAACATCTCTTTGGAGATGAGATCGAAAAATGCCTAAAGGAGGAAAGAGAATCTAGAAGAATATCCCAACTGGCTGTCCAACGACCTTCATCACACCAATTTAGTGGGGCAAGGCGATCCTATGACAATAATAGATCACCATTCAGAGAACGTGCTGAGCCTTCTTTTTTAGGGAGAGGTCACAAGGCACGACCTTACCGCCAAAAGCGAAGACCCTACCGGAATGAAATGTAAATACATTTATTTCACAATTACCTATATTATCTGATTATTTGCTATCCAAAATTGATTCATTTAATGCAGGAGCTATTCAAAATCACCTCCCACAGTGGAGAATGATAACTCAGGAATTAGAAACATTACAAACTGCATCAGGTATGAAAATTGAATTTTCTGCCCCTCTTGGACATCATCTTGCATCAAAGAAACCCTTTTCAGATGTGGAGCAACGTTTTATACAGCAAGAGATACGTAATTTGTTGAAAAAGGGGGTTCTTGTTCAGAGTAATCACGAAATTGGAGAATTTATTTCTCCTATATTTTTGGTCCCTAAAGATGAAAATGAATTCAGGATGATTTTCAATTTACGTCAGCTCAACGAAGCTATGCCTTACATTCATTTCAAGATGGATTCATTTGATAAAGTTATAAAACTAATTAGACCTGGTTGATTTTTATGCAAAATTGACATAAAGGAAGCATATTATTCAGTGCCTATACACAGTTCTTATCAGAAGTATTTGAAGTTTGAATTCCAATCAGTATTGTATCAATTTACATGCCTTCCTAATGGATTATGTAGTGGCCCTCGAAAGTTTACTAAGCTTTTGAAGCCAGTTTTGGCTACTTTGCGTACACAGGGCTATATTGTTTCAGCATTTATTGATGATATTATCATAATGGACTCATCTTTTGATGCATGCATAGAAGCCACTATTGCAATTATTAAATTGTTAGATGCTCTTGGATTTGTGATAAATGTTAAAAAATCTGCCTTCATCCCTGAAGAATGCATTCAGTATCTTGGTTTCATTATTACTACTGAAACAATATTAGTTACTCTCCCCCTTAGAAGGAGAGAGAAAATTGTTGATATTTCCAACAATTCATTAACACGTTCACATATCCGTGAGGTGGCCTCGCTTGTTGGTTTACTGGTCAGCATATTTCCCGCGGTTACATTTGGTCCTTTATATTACAGGGCTCTGGAGCGTGATAAGATTATAGCATTGAAGATTGCTCAGGGTGATTTTGACCAATTAATGTATTTATCTGATGCCGCTATTGCTGATATACATTGGTGGATTGATAACATCAATTCTTCATTTAGTAAGATCACGTTTTCTGATCCAGATGCTTTGATTACCACTGATGCTTCGTCTTCAGGTTGGGGAGCTATTAGACAGGGAATTTCCTGTAACTATCTAAGCACCAACCTAACCTTTGCTTTTATACTTGATTTCTACTAAATCGACCATGCTGATTCGAATAAGACTTTGAAACATTTTGGATTTTGACCGGAAGTGCCATTTTTGATGACGTCAATAACTGTCATTTTTAGAACTGAAATCGCTTTAACTCTTCATGTGCAAGTCTGACGTGTCCGAAAGTAGTTTAGTTAGACAGCACTTGATCAGATCTTTCTATTGATGTATGATTCGTTGGATTTTAACAAAATCTTAGCAATTTCTATGACGTCACTGATCAAATGACGTCATATTTGGGCTATTTTTAGAATTGATTTATCTCGATTTTTTTCATTGATTTAAATTCAATCGACCACGCAGATTTTGAATTTGCAGTAGAAATCAAGTATAAAAGCAAAGGTTAGGTACTGTAGGTGCTTAGATAGTTACAGGAAATTCTCTGTCTAATGTTGATGGGATGTTTAGGCCGGTCGAAGATGACGATGGAACAAATGAGTTCATGAAACACTGGACGAAGCGTAGAACCAAAAAGAACGATGAAAATGAAATGGTTGATTCTAATAAAGAAGAAAGGGAGTCTGGAGCGATGCAATCCACATTGAGAAGAAGAGTCACTTTGGGTACACAGAATTAAACTGGTATTTTTTTATAAGTAACTGCTTTATAAGCAAGTCAGTACTCGACAAGGCAAAAACTTAAGCAATACTAGCACTACATAGAGGAATGCTTAGCAATTTGGAAAATTTCGTTCTGATTTCATTGGCAATGAAAATCTTGCAGTTTCTAAAGTGGCCATTTCTGAAAAAACAATGGAAGATCTTAAAGCAAGAAATACCAGAGTGGGTGTGGCTTCTTGTGACCGCGCCCATTTTTTCATTTGTTCAAATATGAAACCGATTTACCAATGTGGAATAAAAGTTGATCTGAACAGTAGCAATAATCAACATTGTTGAAAAGGTCCAAATAGGCTTTTGATAAGCTCAGGGCTTTTAAAGGAGCTGTTAAAGTTAAACTCAGGGGCAGTATAAGGCCATAATAGCAAGAAAAAACGTATAAAATCACCAACAACATTTTCCTATAAAATTAACCAAAAATTTGAGAAAAGCCTGATGGTTAGCCCATGGTTTCTGGTAGAAATGGCCCAAAATCAATGGTTTCCTAATAGGCTTTTAACACACTAAGGAATGTTCAAGGAGCAATATCAAGTTTTTAAAGCCTTAGAAAAATGCATTAATTACCAAAACATTTTCCTTTGATATCAGCAGAAATTCGAATAAAACCAAATTATTAGCCTGTGATTTTTGTCAAAATAGCCAAAAATAAATGGTTCAAAAAAGGCATTTATTTCACTCGGAACTATTCAAGGAGCAATGGTTGAGCATTATTACAGCAATAATCATCAACCAGACTGTCTTCTTCTAGAATAACACAGTGTTCCCTATCCCATCAGGAATGAAAGAATCATTAGGAACACATGGCCCATGTGTTCCTAATGATTCTTTCATTCCTGGCTTCTATTGTTTTGGTATTTCATTGATGGTTGAATTTATTGATGGTAAAATGCAGCGTACCAAGGCTGCTTTTGTTGCAAAAGAAGAGAGGAACCTGTTAACGGCACAAGAGGTGGGTAGACCAGGTGGTAAAATTCTCTTTGATGAAGTTTAAGGTAAAATTCAAAAATATAGCCATCTATAGTATCAAATATTGTGCGTAGCTTACAAGTAATGCCACACTTAAAAATACTGCCCAAGTCTTTGTAGCAAATAGGAACAAATACAATGATCAAAAGATTTTCCTTCAAAACCAGCAAAAAATTGGAGAGAAGCCTGATGGTTATCCCATGGTTTTGGTAAAAATTGGCCCAAGATAAGTTCTTCCAAATAGGCATTAATCCTCTCAGGACTGTTCAGGGAGCAATAGTTCAACCAGAATGTCTTTTATATTTCTAGAATAATGCAATATGCCTTATCCACTCTGTTTCTAATGATTCTTTTATTTCTAGCTACTATGATTTTTGTATTTCATGGAGGGTTGAATTTAATACTGGTACAATGCTAAGTACTGAGGCTACTCTTGTGCCCAAAAAACGGAAACTGCTAACAGCACAAGATTTTTATTTGATGGATTGACCAATTCTGACCTGAAACGAACGAATTCGCAATTATTTTTTGTATATAGTAGAATCCCGATAACTCGAACATGCGATAACTCGAACTCTCCCCAACTCGAACAGATTTGGCATTCCCCTTGAACCTTATTCATGTTATCGAGAGCCTCGATAACTAGAACTATTTTGTTCGTTCCTTACTTGTTCGAGTAATCGGGATTCTACTGTATCTCTTACTGTTTTTTCACAATAAGCATTTGCATTAATCTTGTCGATTTGAATTGTTTTTGAAAAAGTTTTCGGTGCCTTTCGAATTGACGTCACAAAAATTTTCGACACTCCAGAAATTTCTTGTTGTCTACCCTCGCTTCTGTCGTTTTTCAAGTGTGAGCTTCAACTTTCGAGGCTTATTGTGAGAAAACGGTTAAAGACATCAAAAAAATAATTGCGAATTCGTTCGCTTCAAGTCAGAATTGGTCTATTAATCAAATGAAAATATGTCACTGGAGAGGCTCTTTGAGAAAGCTTGAGTTATTCTGGCCGTAGTTCGAGTCCTGGTAAGACCTTTGATTTCTAAGATTTACAATGTTTTGTAAAATGGATAAAAAAAGTAAAAACTTTCTAATCGAAAAAGCCGAAAGGGCTTCAATTTTCTTAGCCCTGGTTTGATTCCTTTAAAGGTAAGTCTCTTGCTTTCTAAGATTTATAATATTTGCTAAAAATGATAAAATTATGATGTCTCTCATTAAGAAAGCTTGTGTGGCCCAGTGGCTAAAGCGAAGTGTATCAAATGATCGGACCTTAGTTCGATTCCTCGTAAGGTTAGACTTTTGATTACTAATCTTTGGTAAAAATGATTAAATAATAGTGTCTCTTACTAAGGAAGCTTGCGTGGCCCAGTGGGTTAAGCGATGTGCTTAGGATGTTCTGACCGGAGTTCGAATCCTTGTAAGGTAAGACTTTTGATTTATAAACTCGGATAAAAAATGATATCAACTTCAAACCTATTCTGTCGGTGAGCTCCGGGTGGTGTGCAGGCAGAGTGCTTGTATCACAGTCGAAGGGTCGAGAGTTCGATTCTGAGATATACGGTTGTATCCTGAAGCAAACCAAAATCCCCTTGACATTCCAAAAAGTGGCAGTGGCTCCACAGGAATTGTCGAGAGGGGCGCCAGGGGTCGGGGGTCTCCCCTGGCGGCTCCCTGAGGGAAGAAGCAGGGGGATTTTGAACAAATTTTGAAGATTGCCAAAGAATTGTTGATATATTAAACTAGCTATGAACATGTTTCGATTCTTTTCGTTTCATTACTGAATTTCATTCCATTTAGTTCGTTTCTTCAGTTTCTCCAATCAAATGAAACTAAGTGAATTTCCTTAGTTCGATTCTTTCTATAGTTTCTTCAGATTACTTTGTATTCTTACAATAGTTTTTATAGATAACTTAACAAACTATAGCTACCATCGAACTGAAGAAGTTTCTTTAGATTATTTACTTAGATTCTATACTTCCTCCAGTTTCATTTGATTCTTTCGATTAGAGAAACTGAAGAAAGTAACTGAATGAAATACAGTAAAGAAACTGAAAAACTATACATAGTAAGAATCTAAATAAACTTTATAAAACAGAGAAACTAAAGAAAGTACAGAAAGAATCTGAAGAAACTAACTAGAGAAATTCATCTGATTCTTTCGATTAGAGAAACTGAAGAAACGAACTAAATGAAATGAAGTTCAGTAGTGAAACGAAAAACTATTGTAAGAATCTAAACATGTTCATAGCTAGTTTCATATATCAATAGTTTTTTGGCAATCTTCAAAATTTGTTCAAAATCCCCCTGCTTCTTCCCTCGGGGAGCCGCCAGGGGAGACCCCCGACCCCTGGCGCCCCTCTCGACAATTCCTGTGGAGCCACTGCCACTTTTTGGAATGTCAAGGGGATTTTGGTTTGCTTCAGGATACAACCGTATATCTCAGAATCGAACTCTCGACCCTTCGACTGTGATACAAGCACTCTGCCTGCACACCACCCGGAGCTCACCGACAGAATAGGTTTGAAGTTGATATCATTTTTATTCTGAGTTTATAAATCAAAAGTCTTACCTTACAAGGATTCGAACTCCGGTCAGAACATCTTAAGCACCTCGCTTAACCCACTGGGCCACACAAGCTTCCTTAATGAGAGACACTATTATTTAATCATTTTTACCAAATATTAGTGATCAAAAGTCTAACCTTACTAGGAATGGAACTAAGGTCTGATCATTCAATGCACTTCGCTAAAGTCACTGGGCCACACAAGCTTTCTTGATGACAGAGACTATCATTTTATCATTTTTACCAGATATTGGAAATCAAAAGTATTACCTTCCGATTCACGGCCAGAACAATCAAAGCCCTTGACTAAGTCCGTTGGGCTTTCTTGGGCAAAAAGGGTTTTTTAGCATGCAATCTCTACACAATATGTGCAGTTTTAAACCGTTGTACAATTCTAAAAACATTGTGCAGTTCTTTATACTTTAGTGGGTAGGAATTTCTTTAGGAATTATGAAAAAGTTGATTAATGACAACGAAAATCACGTCAAATAGGCCATTTGCAGCAATGCAGACGCATTGAAATTCAAAATTTTCTTACCCTTCGGCAGCGAACTCTCAGCAAACATGTTACTGCCTTGAGCAGTCATTAGTTTTGATGATAGTTGATAGATAGGAAATGTTCTACGTATTGCTGAGTTCATGTTGAGCAAGTCAGCATCAGATCGGAGTCAGATCATTATATTTGTTTTGAACGTTAAAAGGAAGTCAAAAATTAAGCTTCAAAATCCTATTTGGTGATATCTCTTTCAGAAAAACACAGTACATAATTTGATTTTACTTTCAAAAACCTTAAGAAGGATCGAACTGCGGTCTGATCAACTATAGCGCTTGGTTTAGTCCACTTGGTAATCCAAGCTACCAAAATGAAAGAGGTATTACTTTTGCATCATTTTTACCAAATATTACAAATCTTAGAAAACAATAGTCTTGCCTCAAGAGAAATCAAATAGTATCAATGTTACTGGACTAGAAATTATGAATATTAAAATCGAAAGTGTTACTTTAAAAACACTCGAACTATGGCGCAAAAGTAGATAAATTTGGCTTAGTCTACTCACCCATGCAAGCTTTCTAAATGAGAGAGGTATTACCTTGGTGCAACATTTTTACCTAGCATTACAAATTTTATATATCAATAGCCTTGTCTTGGCTTAGTCCTGTTGACCTTCCGAATTTTCCTCCGACAGGGAAGAAGGGCCAGCCCTTTATGAAAACGTGTCCACTTAAAAGGAAATTTCCTTCTTGAAAAAACTAGCTATATCGAAGGAGAAAAAAGGAAATTATATATTTTTTTAGTTTACTACCCAAAATGGCTCCCTCACTTATTTGCAAACATTATTTTTCAGCAAAGTAAAACCAAAACCGTGGCCTAACCGTGTATAGGAGCACAAAACTGTGGCTTCGTGACTCGGGAAGAAGGAAGAAAAGACTAAGGAAGCACTGGCATTTCTATTTAATAAGAAATACCCTTCTAAATGGAAGCACTATCATAGATTTCGTACATTTTCAGGTCTTTTGTAAGCCTAAATTGGTTCGAGTAGAAATGAAAACTGTTTTGAAAATATATATTTATTCTAATTTTTACCAAAAACCATTTTTACGGATCTATGAAATTTAAGCGAATTCGTACGGAGATTATTGCATTAATGGAATTTATCCAATGTATCAGTGCTTTTTCGAAAATCCCTTATTCTATCCCTCAAATTTCCTTTTTTAATTCTTTTCATAACTTTTTACTCAGGAAACTCTATAGCACGTCAGAAAGTTTTGACATGACTTTGAGGAACAAAAATCCCGTTCATTTATACCTTAGAAAATCTCATTTGCAGTAATATGCACTTCACTACAGATTGAACAGCATTACCTTTATTTCTCTACAGGCTGAGTTATCCATAAGTCTCACAGAACAAACTGAGTTTATATGCTGTTCAACTTACAGTATTATTTAGTTCAGTATCACATTGATGACTATAAACATCCAGAAGATGCAGCTCTCGACCCTGTTGAAGAAGCACTGGCAGCTAAATCTATAACTTTGCAATTTGTTCTGCATACGCTCGGATTTACCAGTTCTGCTTGACCCAGGAGAGACTAGAATTCAATGAAAGCAGGTTGGCAATTAGAATATATGAAACATTTAGCATAGTACTAAGTAAGGATAATGAATAATCAATTATGCAATGTGTATTAGGGCAGTAGCCCTTGTAAAAGGGGATCCGATTGGTTCTCTCGTTCTAAAGAAGTATACCTGTCTTTTTGTTCTTCAGAAAAATTAGATATCGAAAACACAAAGTGCTCCAGGGAATACCTAATATACGAATCAGCCTAAAGTAGAGAGATTTGGTGGATTATCTAAAAGGAGAGGTTTAACTGAAGCTGCTACATGACCAGCTATGTGAAGACCATTAGTTGTGCGTATCCATTATTGGTCCTTAAAAAACATTATACAGGCAGGAAATGCATTACCCAACGTCGCATGCTTGCTTTCAAAGAGGGGAAAGGGGGGTATTCTGTAGCAGGACAACTTACTTTCTCACGTTTACGTAATATGTTAGTTACCGCAAAACATCTATTATGCCCCTCCTCGATTTTAAGCCCCGCTCCTGTTTATACAAGAAAGACTACAGAATGAAATGTGATGATAGCTAATAGATGTGTTGCATCTTTGTGAATTCATAACTTTCCATGCTTGAGAGTAAAGAATTTATTCCAAACCGTCTTTAGGAAGCACTAACTCTAATAAGCCCCCCTCTACAACCTCAAAGATTAAACTAGCCCCCAGGGGTTTAATAGAGCTTTTACGGTACGCTAATTAGCTAATCAGTTGCGTATTTCGTTGTCTCTATATACTCGTGTTTTGAATTGATTATGATATACCAGTTTTACATCTCAACCCGAGTCTCACGTCTTTGCGAACTTCTCTCGTTCACTACTCAAAATAACAGGAATCAATTCTGTCATACTTCGACAATCAAGTGCTTGGATTTGCTGCTGTAGAGGTTATACTGATATAAACTTTTCACCTAGCCCAGGGCATACTTTTTCACTACATTGTTTAAGGCAGCGGTATTACATTGGGCAATAGAGCAGAAATTTCGTCTTAATCCTCCAAAATAGAAGCCGTTTTCAAGAAAAGTCCAACCTCTGAATTCTCAGATTCCCACAGAACAATTTCGAACTTAACTAGCCGAGGGTATCGTCTTTGTTGAGTCTGGTCCAGCCAAGGGTTCTATTTTAGCGTGAAAATCGTTCTAGGCAACGATTTCTGGCTCAATTTCATTTTTAGAATACCACATGTAACATACCTTCCACATATAACGAGCCTGTTACTTTTACTTGAGGTATTACTTGAGGTAGTATCCAAGTGGTAGTGTCCACCTTATGCTCATGATAGTGTCCGCAGTAATCGTGTTGTTAGACTGAAGTATTGTAACTGCTACAGCATGAAAGACGTTGTTACAAATAGCATACGAAGAATTTGGGGCCATGCTCGCAGATAGATTCGGATCTATCCAGATCAATCGATCCACATTTGCATGGAAGAGAGGGACAAAATAATCTGAAACGGAAAATAGTAAAGTGGTAATATGAATTTCATGCAATAATAATCATCAGTTTAGTGATAGTCTTAGAGCTGGGGTTAGAGAAAGCATTGAAGTTAGGGTTGGGCTTGGGTTGGGGAGAATGGGTCAGGGTAAAAGTAGGGTTTAGGGTTAGCGTTAGGGTTGAGGTTGGGGTTAGGAGTAGGTCAGTAGCTGCATTAGGGGTTAGGGTTTGCGTTAGAGTTAGTGTCATCTTTGAGGTTAAAGTTAGGGTTTAAGTTAGGGTTAATGTTGAGGTTAGATTTCAGGTTGCAGTTAAAGTAAGATTTGGAGAAAGGAGATTTGTGATAAAGTACTGATATATTTGAGATAGTGCTGGAATTTTAGGGGGCACTCACCACAAATAATTTCCAAATCGTACCTGACTGGAAACTTGCCCAAGAAGCAAACTAGGGGACGCATTTCTTCCATACTAATTCCAAAGGATTCCGTTCCGTTTTGAAGTTTTTCCAATTTTTGGCTGATTTTCGAGGAAATATGTTTGTAGATTTTATGTTTTTTCTGGTGCTATTATTACCAAATATTGATCCCTGAACAGGCCTGAGTATAAAAACAGCAAATTTTGACCAAAAACCATGGGCTGATCATCAGGCTTTTACCAATGCATGGTTGATTTTGAATGAATATTTTTTTGCTGATTTTATGCGTTTTCAAGGGTTGTTATTGCCTAATATTTATCCCTGAACAGTCCTGGGTCAATTAAAAACATATTTGGAACCATTTATTTTGGTCCTACTTTGACGAAACTATAAACGAACCATTGGGTTTTTTCAAGTTTTTAGCTGATTTTGAAGGAAAGTATTTTTTGTGTTATTATGTGTTTTCTAGGGCTATTTTAGCCTATATTGCTCCTAGAAAAATCCAGAGTTTATTAAAAGCCTTTTTGGAACAATTTAACAATGTTGATTATTGCTACTCCAAAAGGCCAAATTTCCAATTTTTCCATCAAAATATACCATAATGGATGTCAGTTATATCAAGACAGTACACTTTTTACTCTTTCTTCATAATCCTATTTAATTACCTGTATCGTCCTCAACTTCGCATTCGAATTTTTCTCTTTTTTTCTAATTCTTGATTTGCTATTTCACATCAAGCACTAAGCAGGCTTTCTCTGCAGAATCCTGAAAGCATTTCTGCGCAAGGATCTAGGCACCAACATTCCAAACCATTACCCTTTCCTGCATGACTTTTTTTGAGTCAATAGAAAAATTATTTTTTGCTGAAATTATATTCATTTTGATATGAAGAAACTATTTGAATAGTAATTTTGACATTTTAATTAAAACATGACGTCATTTTGAATTGTTGTTCTACAACAACATTATGCAGCAAGGGTATAAAAATTTTGGTCGAAGTGAGAAATTAAAATATCCAAAACAAGGGCTTTATGTACATTATTACAAAAGATTATAAGCAATATACCCAAATAAATGAATATTCAGCTCAGATATTGATTTTGGGAGGAGTAAAAGGGCCAAAGTACGCGGTCTTCATATCCAATTCTGTGCAATTCTACATAAAAACTGATTCCTTTTTATATACTAATGATATAATATGCCTTTGCCTTTCATTTGCTAGATAAAAAAGGAGGAAAGGTGGTTAACTGGGCTGGTATACATGTGCCTGTGACAATCCGAAAGGTTGACTCTTAAACAGGGAAAATTTGCCATAATCAGGGCAAAATTTTGAAAAAGGGACCACATAACCAGGGCAAAAATATCAAGAATCTTGTTGAAAATGACTATCTATCATTATTATTGCCAAGTTCGTTCAAAATATTGCTAAATGCATCAAATTCATGTCATAATTCAGTTTACCTGACCCTTAATTTTAGAGAGTCTTCGTGTGTCAGACCCATATCCGGCACATGTATATCAGGTTGCCTATAGGAGTTACCCTACTCGTATCAAGTGCTTCCCATAAAATGTCTACAGTTAACAATATCACTTCTACTTTTAATGTCCCAAACTGTCTCTGAACCTCATTTCAAATGAAAATTTTTAAAACAGTTTCTTCCTCGTACAAAGCAGAGGGAAACTTTACACTTTGAACACCTGACAGCAGAGTATCCCTTTGGACAATTACGACATCTCTGTTGCTTCTCATCAAACTCTGGTACATGTCCAACATCATCATATCGAACATCGTTGATTGGTGTCACTATGGTGGGAGTTTCTGTCTTCTTCTTTGGTGGAGGGGTAATTGATGGCCGTCCTCTTCTCGGCTGTGTGCTCTTTCCAGCAAGTGTCAAGGCATTCGCTACCATAGACTGAAATGTGATAAGCGTCATTTCATCTTTGCTGGGAATACTTAGCTGCATGCAATGCCTTCTGCAGAGAAGCCATCCATTGATGACTGACAAGCCAATGCAATAGTATATAATATGCATGTAATATTTTGTAGAGCGCAGTGCTATGCGGTAAAGGGCCATCAGCATATCACACAAGTCTACTCCCCCCATATGCATGTTATATTCTTCAACCATCAGGGGTCGTGGAATAGAGATGAACTTCTTTTCTTTAGCTGACCATCTTTGAGCTTGGGAGCCTTCATCTTTGCCAATTTGATTCATCTTTTTCAAAATCAATTCATCTTTGACCCCCTGCTGTATTTGGTAATGACCTTCGGTAATGACCCTATACCAACCAACCAAAAAGACAAAGGAACCGTATCGAATAATTGCCCTATTAACCTTGTTTTTGCCTTCTTTTTAATTGTTTTCATTCAATAAAAAAAAACCGAGGCAGACGTTGGACCCCACACGGCCAAGCTTGACTTCAGCTGCATAAAGGAAACCAATTAACCCCTTGCCCCATAACCCTCAGTGTTTGAATTCCTCTAAAGAGTGATAATACTTGAGTGTGTTGCTTTACTGTGCCTCCATAGGAATGGCAAACAAATCTTTTCATTTTCGATGAATTAACACGAAGATAAAGCTATACACTTTTCAAAAAGTAACTGTTCCCTAGCCACAGCCCTCGAAATTGCTTAGAAAGCAAACAAACATATCAATTCACAGAAATCCATATTAGTAACGAATCCAATTCATAATTCATATCATTCTTATTCACTTCTTTCTACTTTTTTCATTACATTTATACATTCATACTTAAAATCAATTTTCCAAAGGATGATGTTTGTAGCATAATTCGGCAACCGATTAATTGTTATATTGTGTTTATTGCGTCTAAAACTGAGTTCTATCTTAATTTAAAAAAATATTTTCTTTATTTCTATACATTTCGATAAATGGCGTAATATCCAATCCTATATCGATTCCCTAATATAGTGTAGTGTATATTCCATTAGGCCGGTATACTCCACAGGCACACGAAGCAAACGAAGGGGAAGAATTTCCTGATCCTGTCTAGCTACATTCGTGTTTCCACAAGGCACAAGGCCCAGCGCATAGTATTATTCCATTAGGTGTGTTGAACTCGGTGTCTATGCTAAACGAGTACACAAGGAAAATGAAGATTTTTCAACTATTCCGAAGCATGTCCTGATAACTACGCTCGTGTTTCCACTGCACAGAACGTTGCCTTCTTCGTCAAAAGGACTTAAATCACTAACAACTGCAATACGAATTAGATCCTGAGAATTAGACTTGCTCTACGAATTCTTGTTTCCCTGCGTTCTTGGGAATGCTGACGTCATTCCAACAGTAGGACACAGGGATACAAGAACTGGTGGAAGTCTACCTGAGCATTATACTGACATACTCAGTCCTACCCAGCATTGACGCAGAATACGAGAAATCAGTTGGTGAAGACGTCTTCGTTCGAAAAGTCGTAACCAGGCGAAGTCAGAAAAGGAGACGGAGCGGGGTGCACGCTCGAGTTTCTTGTCGAACGATTGCGCAGAAGGCCAGAGCTTCTAGACGAACGGAGTCTCTGAGTTTCTTTCAACGATATTTCAGCAGCTAAAATATAAAAAAATAAGTTTAATTTAGAAGGAATACAAACATTTTGTGTGAATAGAAAGGTAGGTAACCGTTCAGGGGTCCTTCTCCAGTTCTAGGTCTTGTGCTACACGTTTAAAGCCACACCCTATAGGGTTAGGTAAGAGTTAACTTTAACCCCAACACTAATACTAACCCTTACTCACTTTGAAATATGATTAAAAATCTCAAATAATTTTTTCAGAGAACAGTCTTAGGACACTGAAGGAGGAAGGAATCATTTGCAAAAGTGCTTGGAACACTCTCATAGAAAGGGCTCACATTCCGCATTGCCCGATGATGGGAGACGACAGGGACATAGGAGATGGGGGAAATGGAGGCACGTGCCCCCCAAGAGTTTGCAAAAACAATAAAGTGCCAATTTCGCATACAGAAATTTGTCCTTCTTCCTTTAAGAAAAAGTGCCCTCGACTTGTCGTGCCTCCATCCAAGTTTGAGATGTTTCCTAGGCCCCTTGGAACCGGATCTCTACCGAAACGTTACCCTAATTGAAATAAGAGAAAATTATCTATGTTCTTTGCTTGATCTCTCCTCAGTAAACATGTTCTCCTCTAAACTGGTAAAACCAGCAAATATTGAAATATTTGATCGGTAGATTTACAAACCTTTGTTCTCTTCCTCCTTTTCTTTGGGTTTTTTGCAAATCTTTTTTATGATGTTGTAAGAAAATCCAAATTTTTTCGAATAAAGAACTGCATCGAAAATCAAAAGCATGACGAAAAACTCGATGACAACAGCAGATAACCAGAAAGACAGCCCTCTCGGTGATTCTGAAAAAAGAAAGAGTTCAAATTTTTACAAAGAAATAAAATATTTGTAATTTTGTATGTATGATTCATGAAGTTTAGGGAGCTTAATACCTTTTTGAGCATGGTTTTTAGTGTGTTTGGACGAATGCAGTTATTTCCCACTAGCACAAAGCACAAGGAACATATTCATTTTTTCGATTTTTGATCTACTTGATTGTATAGGAGTAACGCGCAGTAAAAGACCATACCCCTTTTCATACAATCAAATAGACCCCAGAGCTCTGCAGCTTTTCTTTTTCAGGTGTAAAGCTACAACCCCGAAATTTCTATCACAGACAGAAGTATGTCAGCTGTGTCTTGAGCTAATCTCATACTTTTCGGTCACCATCAAGTACATTCTACAAAAAGAAAAGGCTGTAGAGCTGAGGGATCTCTTCGATTCTTCAAAAGGGGTGTGGTTATTACCCCTTAAAATCAAGTAGATGATAAATCTAAAGAAACCAATATGGTCCTCAGGTGATGTTCTATTGGAAAATAACTGCATTGGTGGGTTTCAATGCACAGATTCGTAGCAACAGAACTATAGAGCTTCCTTATTTCAGGCTGAAGCAAATCACAGCTAAAATTGACAGTTCAATAAAAGAGACAAACAGAAAAATAACATGGTATGATTGATCTCACCAATATCTGCATGTTTCCTTTCTGTTCGTGCAAGTTCCGTGCAACCACAATTGTCTGGATCAAAAGTCTTTCCCTTCGAGGAGCAGTCTTTTATTTTCTTACATTTGCACTTGCAAGTTTCTGGATCAAACTTCTTTCTTTTGTTCTTGCAAGTGTGCGAGTTGGTACAAACACAGTCACAATGCTGACGACTCCACCTAAATCACAAAACCAATTTAGTACCGAGTGCTTTAGCTATGAATTTCTTTAGGAGAGGGGGGGGGACTTCAATTTTGAAACAAAAATGTTTTCATTCTCTTTCTGATGTTCAACTCTGATGAGTGTCAGAAACAAAGTTTAAATAGTTATTGTGTTTCACTATGTTTCTGATATTTCTCGCCATCCTCAAATACTTTACTGATCAAAGGCGAATGTTCTGAGGTACTACTCTGACGAGTGTCAGACGTTAAGCTTCAGTAGTTGCTATGTTTTGCTATGTTTCCCATTTTCCTCGCAATCCTCAAGTTCTGTACCAAACAAAACTGTTCTTACGTACTACTTTGATGAGTCTCAGACCCAAAGCCTCAGCAGTTATTATTTTTTGTTACGGTTCTTATTTCCGTTACTATCCTCAAATTCATCGATACTGGTAATAATTTGATTAAGCTTCCCTCTCAAATAACACCCCCTCTTTTCTTGATTTGGTCAGAAAGTTCATTTTTCTTGGTTTGGTCAGAAAGTTCATATATCCAACAAACATTTACGACAAAGAAGTAGAAATGGGGGATACTATAAAGCTGCAGGTTTAGAACGACCAAAGTGAAGATGCTGAGGTACATTAGTTGACCAGCAACTCAGAAGTATAGCGCCTTTCCAAGCATTTAAAAACGTCTTGATTTTTAATCTTTAGCAGTTTTGATTTAGCTCCACAACTCAAATATGCCTCATTTCTTAGCATCAAAGTTTAACCCCCCCGAACAAAATCGAATGGATACTGTACTGAATGAAAATATGCTCACATTTTATTTGGATTTCTGCATTTAAGACCGGGTGGTCCAACAGCTTTCGCATCACAATAACAAATACATTTTTCTGGATCGTAGACAGTTGATTTTTTACAATCATCTTTCTTCAAAACACATTCCGTCTTGCAACTGGTGTGGTTCACAAGATCAACTTCATGTGCTCTATGCGTGTAGAGATTCTTCACTCCAACTTTCACTCGTTCTGTTTTGTCCGCTACACACTGCACCACCACGGGTGGATTCTTTTCCTTGGACCCCGCACAGCGATGGAGCTGGACATAGTAGGGGAAGTACTTGTAGGACTGGTCGTGAGTGGTTGGGATTACTTCCGGTCTTGGGTGACAATTCAAGTTTGGCAGAGGCTCAACGAGTCCTGGAAAAAGAGACAATCAGTGACATGATCATTGTTACCCATTACACCATACATCCAAAGTTGGGCGAACCACTTTGAGAAAAATTTACAAGGCTTTAAAGATTTTCAGAGATTTCTAAGATTATAAGAGGTTTCCAGACTTTTCAAGTCAAGATTTCAAAGATATCATGGATTGTGAGGGATTTCTAAAGATTTTTAGTCAAATTTTTCCAAAAAAATTTTCATGATTTGCCACTCAAGATGGTTTTCATTCCTCACAAAATTTCGCAAGAAAGTGAAATTATCTCTATCTGCAAATAAGTATTTGGGACTAGGGCTGATTATTGAAAGCCGTAAAGGAGGGTTCCCAAATCCCAATCCAAAGAAGTCCAATCTCGTTTTCCAAGTTAATAAAAAGGCAAATCCCAGCTCCTAATTTACCCTTCATGATCCCATCATGAACTTGCTCAGTTAATCCCGAATATACAGGGCATGTTCTTTTCAGACACATACATACAGCTCATAACTGTATTCTGAAGATTGGTCAGAGACTACTAACCAACAACCACATAAACTACAGCAAGCCATTCTTTACTTTTGAATGCATTCTTTCCAATTCAACGGATTTCTAACCCCTTCCACAAGAAGCGTAGTGGGACAGGCCTTGCAGGGCGGTGTCAATCGCAGACTTTCCGGCTCAGACCGATTGGGCCACGTGTGCAGTTGCCTTAAACAGAGTTTATAGAAATGAATGGTTGGGAAGCCTTCCATCTTGTTCCATTTTTCATCTGTGGCAGTGCAAATCAATCTTTTTCTATTATCGTTTCATCTGGCTAAATATGGTTGAGCAACTAGACCCAAATGTTTCTTTTCTACTAGCAATATTCTAGATAAGAAATTTCAATAAGTAATCCAATTTAAAACAGTTCAGTTTATCATATATGCAAGGCCGTACACAGAACATTTTCAGCGGGGGGGCAAAACCCCTTTTGAAGAAATTTTTGAGGATATCCTCTATAGGAAAGCATATACTTTTGGAATTTTTGGGGGGGGTTAGGGTTAGCCCCCCTTGCCTCCCCGCTATGTACGGCCATGCATATATGAATTTTGTAATAAACTTAATCCAACTTTGAGCACCATTAAGACCATTTCAACATCAAAACTTAAACAAAGAAATGAGACAAAAAAGATTTTAAAGTATTCCGATCAAATGACCATTATTAGGAAAGAAAAAACCACTTACACTAACTGTTGCGTTGAATACGACGAAGAAATTGATAAGAAGTTGGTTGAGAAACACCGCGACGCAAAAAACACACAAATAAGTTTGATTAAATAATTGTTTCTAATATTTCGCCCTGCTAAGCAAGGCTTCCTCAGAGAATGGTTAAATGTGATCGAGAAATGAACGGTTAAGTAAAATAATTTGAATCCCAGTAACCAATAATATTTAATCTTCAACAATCCACCAGTAACCAATGATATCTTACCTACCAAATTCAAATTATTTTACTTAACCGTTCATTTCTCGATCACATTTAACCATTCTCTGAGGAAGCCTTGCTTAGCAGGGCGAAATATTAGAAACAATTATTTAATCAAACTTATTTGTGTGTTTTTTGCGTCGCGGTGTTTCTCAACCAACTTCAAATGACCATTCCCAATACTAGCAAGAATAACCATACATCTGGGGTAGTTTTCAAGCTTTTTGAAAATGTCTCGACACAAGTAGTCAGGTTCCTTTCTTTAGGGATGGGCTGACCAATTTTTTTGGAAATTGAGTTTAAAAATAAGGAACTCTGAAGCTCAACGCGAAGAATATATCCCCAGAAGCAGAACAATAAATTAGCGAGATCCAAATTACCATAACCCAAAATAATCCAGTACTCAGTACAGATTTTCGCCAACTCATTCAAATGACGTCATTAAGTCGGATTGCCAGCAGAACTCATTGAAAGAGATGGTTTGGTAACCTGTTGTTTATTCCTTTTTGTTCAAGTTTTTCAAGATCGAGAATGCACAGTGTATTATTTTGCCATAATATAACTAACAAGGCTATGAATGGATAAAACAGACCAACACCCTTCTTTTTTTCAATTCAATTTCATATCGATTTCATATTTCAAGGTTTTAATTACAGGACACATAGTTAAACATAAGTATAAATAGACAAAGCTTAGGGAAAATAAAAAGAACTCGGATGAGGTGTCAAATTATTTGCCCTATCGAAAAGTAAAAAATAAGAAAATGCGAAAACCAATATTTACAAGTCTATCTTTATCATACTATCTTCATAAAATGTTAATATACGAGATGGTTACTATCTTTCTATCTTCTTTTGGCTCCTTATCCAAAGTTATTTATGAAAGATTTTATAATATTCACCATCAGATTTAAGTCTAGACAATATGTCCATGTACATTTTAGCCAAGAAAGGGACAGTGTAAGGCATATGTTGTGCATTTTCAGGTACAGTTCAACATGAAATATGAAACACAGAGGTACAAAAACAAGTTTCCTAACCATTCTATACTTCTATAAACTATGTTGCCTGAATATTTTACGCTTGCATACAACAACAATTCTGTTATCTGTTACATAAATTAAAAAAAAATGTATTTGAAATAACTCACCATTACAAAAGAGAAGAGCCAGCGTTGTAAATAAGAGTTTTATTGCATGGATGGCCATTTTCAACCAGTTATTCCTTGCAGCAAGTTTCCAGTCACTTCTGTTTCAGGTAGTTATCTTCTCTTGAGTCTGAAATCTGAATATCCTTTTATCAATTGTTAATTCTTAATACTTCCTACAGTCTCGAATGACGTAGAATACAAAGAATGAAATTCAATGAACAGGAAATTAGGTGGATTCTTAACCTTGGACCTGGTGGATAAAACATTCCAGCTTTTTATTGCATTTTTGCACTTAATAAAAACCAGACCCATGGACCTAGACCCAAGCATAACAATTATCTGAACTTCGAATTTAAAAACATGCTTTTTTATAAGGGCACTTGACTTTGATTTCACACAGCCTGTTTCTTACTCCAGAAGTAATTTCTCTGCAAGTTACCACACCATACCCTCCTTTTGAATCAGCCTAGTTTTAAGCATGAATCGTTGAGTAAGGCTTCCTTAATTTCATTCTGGTCTGAAATCAATCTACTGTATTGCAAAACTATTCAGGACAAAAACATAGAAAAGAAGGGTATTGTTTTAAATTGTAAGCTTCAAAGTAGTTCAAAGAAAGAGCTGATGTTGAGGTACACATATCATTTCATACAAGTAGGCTCAGTACTTTAATTGTTTCAAATTAGTGTACTCAAAACAGCTTAGCAATTGCTTGTCCTTTTGCTAGAGTATTTTGCAAAAAGATTAGAGAATAGAAGTAATGATCAATATGCAATAGGCTCAAGGAATAGGTGAGTAGTGAAAATCAACTGTTATTGAAGGTATTTCACACTTAGCGAGTGATCATTAAGTATGTGCTATGCTGAGGCACAGGGTATTTGGGAGGGGTATAGGACTATTCAAGTGCTTAACTTTGGGGTAAGCAATGCATATCGAAACTTTTGGAGGGCTGGGAAATCAAAATAACAGTATTTTAAAAAATTACTTCCAACAGTTTCACTGGCCTGAATCTAGATTGAAGTCGTTTGGAGAAGAAAATCGACCAAATTTTTATTGGAAATCCAGGAGAGGTTTGAAATTTTCATTCATATTCAATAAATACCATTCACCCTGGCATAGCACACACTTAACGACCACTTTCTTACACCTGTAAATAAGATGGTGTCAGTTTTATCTTTCCTTCTGATATTGATAAGAACTGAAGACTTTTCTAGAATAGCTTTGAATTCTTTGATCCATACTGAATTGCTCAACTTTTTCCCTTGCCGAGTACGACTTGCTTATAAAGTACTTGCTTGTAAAAAATCTCTGCAGATTTGAAACCAATGGTTCTTTTTAAAGCTTTGTCTAAGTTCTGGTTCTCACTTTATGCAGTTTTGCACAAATACCCCTCATAAGTTCCCTTTCCTGGCATAAAATTTTGAATAACCCTCAAGGTTGGACTGTAAAATTACGGAAAGGTACTTACATATGTGTACAAGTAATACGCTCTTTGGTATTATGGTCTCTTCAATCAGAAATGAGGATCTACTGCATCTCGTCAGGGTTTTTATGATATTATTTGAGTCCATGGTCAAGTTTTCACCATTTGCCTGTAATTCAAAAAAAGAAGAAAAATACAAGGAAATTTTGTGGGTTCAAATTTACTCCCACAGTCTAAGACGTCAGGTGCGTTATGTGTACGTGAAATACGGAACAGAAAAATGGGAAAGTGGAATAAAGAATCATTGAGAATCTCGAGGAGTCAAATCAATATCAACAGGTGATTATCTATTTTCCTTTATAGGAATAAGTTTTTTTTAGGAATCTTTAGGCTTTAGACCAATATTCAATAGGAAAGAAGAGTTACGGAACAATTTGAACAATTTTCACTCCAGTGAACGTATGTGGAGTAATGTGGGGTGTTTGGTACCATGGAGATATATCACCAGTACTGTGAAGTGTATTCGATACTGTGGAAGGAAACCGCATGCACTGTCGAGATGATACCTAAGGTACTCGTGGTTTTCGTCGACAGAACTGAATATCCTCTGCAGATATGATGGCACCCCTCTATAATAGCTACTGACTGTATTCCACTACAGTACTGAACGTCCTCCACTGATGGTTCCCTCCACAGCACTACACACCCTCTGTTTGTATTGATAGTATTCCCCACAGTACTGAACACCCTCTCATGTACCGATGATAACTCCCTTTGTAGAAATGATATCCCTCAAGGTACTGAACATCCTCCCCAGGGTGATTGCAATTAGAAAAAAAGATTGCCAGATAAGAGTTGCCAGCTGCCAGCCAGATGATCACAACAGAAACGCGTTTCCATTCCAGTCCTAACTAAATACAGTCATCCCATGATTTGGTTGCAATACTAAAAGAATCACTCGAGTGGGATGTATCAAGTACTTTCTTATTCCTGAAACTCTTAAAGAAATTTTATTCCGTACAATTCGAGTCCGTTTCCTGTTTCGAGTGAAACAAGGGTCTGGGTTTCATCACAACAGCAACAACAACAAAATTCGCACTCAAGCTGAGAGACAAATGTCGATAAGATCCCCCTCTACAAACGACATTGCCTTGATGAAATTTTGTGGGTGACCACAACTGGGCTAACTGAGACTAAGAAAGACAGATAAAACCCATGGTCATGGCAGAGAAATTCAAGATGGCTAAAAATACTGGCTCAGTTGACCACTGCTGATTAATCAGAGATTTGTCATAATTTCATTTGTGAAGGACTTGAATTCCCGCAGGCCTTTTGAATTACAATTTTTACAACATTATTTTTGATAGGCAACTGGAATCGGCCCTACATAAAACTAGATTACTTAGAAATCTTTACGCTTACTATATTACTGTCTTCGTAAGGAATACGCACTAATTGAAAACGCCCCACCGAGTAGGTAGACTAATTGAGCATTGCAAACCGCGTCCTTCTCTCGGTGTGACCACATCTCATGATTCTATTTGCCTTCTTGCCTGGAATTACAGAGAGTTGGTAAATTCACTCTTAATTCTTTATGTGATATTTGGAAGGTGGTTTTGAACCCCCCAATCCTTTACACAAGGGTTGAGAGATCCCCTACCACAGTACTATCTCAACCACCTTATTGGTATCCATTTACATTAAAATTGAAATTGTTTCAAATTCTAAATACTTACATGTCTTTTGGTCTTGATCCAAAACTCCATCATCATCGCATTTGAAGATTCCTATCTAAATCACTCAATGGTTGGAAAACTGAGCATTGAGCAGTACCTGATTCCGTCAGGCCTTTTTGCAAGGAAAATCCTCACCAAGACAGCAGATTTTGCAGAGCTATGAATCTTAAGTGTGTTTATAGAATCTTTGTAATAGTGGATTTTCCCTGAATTTCATCACTAAATGACCCAGAGGACCCAGAATTCTTTGAGCCACTGCAAGAGAATGTGTGAGATCCTCCAAAAAAATCCGTGAATTCAACTGTTATGAGAATCCATGAAAATCCTCATCATCATCTCCAGGGCACAGAAGGGGGAAGAAACATTTAGATTCTCCAAAGAAATCCTGAAGAGATTCTTTTGTTTTATTGTGAAAATCCTGATTAGAATCCTCAAATAGCTGACAAAGGAGGATCCATGAATCCATGATCCATGCTCTTATCTTTAAATTGCTCATGATAATCTTGAAAATAGCAATGGGGAATGAATCGAAATCACCGAAGAAATTCCGTCGCTTTTATTGCATAGATCCTGATGAGAATCCTCAAAACAGACAAGGGAGGACATATGAAATCCTCAAGTTATTCCCTTGGGCTAATCTTGAAATTCCTCCGGATTATCTTTAAATTGCAGAGGGGGAATCAAATCCTCCAGAGAATCTTCGAGATATTCCTGTTGCTCATAATCATGGAAATCCTCACGAAAATCCTTAATCCACAGCAGGGGAAGTACACACGAGAATCCTCCAGGGAATCCTCCAATAAATCCTCGCAATCCTGCGGCTTCTATCAGGAAATTCCTCCTTTATCCCCATTGTTTGGTCCTAATTAAAGCCATTTGCAATCCCTGAGCACACGTGGCCTCTCAATCTAGAATAAGTTGATAAAAATGAAACATCAAACATGTGGCAAAAAAGACCCATTTTATTTCGGTTCAAAAATATAAAATCGGTTTAAGTAAAAGAAATGATCAAGTTGAACTACCGAGATGGGATAGAAGGTGAATAACACATAATCCAGAGGTTTAGAAGGACGCCATTACCATCAATTTCATCAACAAATTGCAGGTTTCAAAGCTTTTCCAAAAATAATTTTCATGACTTATGTTAGAGATATATTGGCCATTTTTCCACAAATTGCTTAGAAAAATTTTCGTGATATCACTTTCTAGCTTTGCTTTGTTCTTTACTCTATGACATATATGACTTGTAAGAATTACTTAGTTGGCATAGGATTTTGTGAGATGTCACAAGATATGACAGAGCATAGGTCAGGCCATAGAGACATCTACTGCAAGAATATAAGTTTTTGAGGAAGAGACCCGTGTTTTGAGTTTCGGTAGGCCTGTTCTTGATCAATTGATAAAAGCAGAAGTTAACAAAGATAATACAGTCGTTAGATCAAAGTGATAACAAAATCCAGCCCTTCTATTTCATACTTTCTCTAGCAGTTCATGCTTTAATAGCTTTTTCATGAAGAAAATTTAAAAAAATCAACTGTAGCTAAGTTGGTATGTTTGGTATTGATAAAAACTACTTTAAGTGTGTTGTAGGCAATATATGATCCATTATCAAGCACATCAACTTTTTCTGGCACAGATGGTACAAAATGCTTATATTCAGCCATACCAACTAACTTATATTGTAGTTTTTACTATTATTCAAATATACCAACTAGCTCTGTTTTTTCCTAGTGTTGAAAAAATTAAGGAGATTCTAGAAAAGCTTCTCTTTCACAAAATTTCTTGAAGGGATCTAGCTCTTTTTTGACAAAGCAGTAATTTTCAATTTACATGAGCCCCTTTCCAAAAATGATTTGCCTTCGTTTTGCAAGATTTGAAAGAATCTACAATAAATCGGTAAGTTGCACATTGCAATTCCATTAATCACTTGATAAAGTGGGTTGAATATTCACATTAAAACTAGAACAGCAAATGTATGTGCTAGAATTAGGAAGGTTGGATTTTGTTATTAGCAAGATTAACACACCAGGGAAGTAAATTAAGAAACAATTTCAATTCAAATTGTTCTCAAATGTAACCATGTTGAATAAAAGAGATTTGAATCTAAAAAAGTTGACTTAATTTTTATATCAAAAGTTTGAAATCAAGGCAAGCAGTTTCTGGTATTACCTTCTGATGAAAATCCTAGAATCACGATCTTGATCTTGACCTTGACCTTGATCTGGAGTGACGGCGGCGGGACCTGGATGGTGATCTTGAAGGGGACCTACGTCTGGGAGAGCGGCTTCGGCTTCGACTCCTGCTATCACCTCCATCCACTTTCACTTTTACATATCCAGTTTCACCCTAAATATTAAAGGATATTGGCAAGGTTAAAAGCTGGCATGCACAAAGTCAAAAATTGCCATTCACAGTGCTGAATAGCCTCCACATTACTACAAGATATGTCACCTCTTTCCTGATCATATCCCTCCACAAAAATTAACACCTTCCATTTTACTGCAAAATATCCCTCCACTTTACTGATGATATCCCATATCAAAGGTGGAGGGATATCTTGTAGTAATGAAGAGAGTGTTCAGTACTGTTGGAAGGCAATTTAGGGCCCACTAACACATAGATTGCATATCATTGTATTTTCCTCATTGAGAATAGGTAGAAGAACTGGGAAAATATCAAAGTATAATGGTTTTGAAGAAAACATGGTCATTACTATGGCAATAAAGGCAAATTTATAGTTATTTGTTCACTTTTTATTTCACAAATATCATAATGTCAGAAGATGGCTTGTGGTACACAAAGAGTGCTCAAGAACTTAGAACATAACATAACAAGTACATGCATGTGATCAAGAGACCCAAGGTGCCCTTCCAGTTATCACCAAACTGGTTGTAGTAATATCTAACCGCACATTGTATGCCAAAGTTTACAAATTGCTGCACAGCCAGTGTGAAAGCCTTCTGCATAAGAATTTTTACCTCGTGTGACTTGAACTTGGTATCATCGAGGTTCTTGACGGCCCACTTCATGTCATCCCTTCTAGAGAATTCAACCACACCCGTCCCATCTTTGTAGACATCCGTGAAGACAACATCACCCGCCTCTCTCATGTGATCTTTCAAATCTTGCCAGCTTCCAGTTGGGGGCAATCCTGTCACCATTACTCTATAATCAGATCTTCTTGGGGGTCCACTTCCTCTGCCTCTCCCACGTCCTCCAAATCCTCTCCCACGACTACCACCCCAAAAGCCTCCTCCATCTCGAAAGTCTCTTCCTGATTTTGGGAATTCCACTCGAATACGAACGCCATCCATTTCATATCCATCTCTTGCTCTCATTGCATCTTCTGCATCCCTATTGAATGAACAAAAAGCTAAATAGCTACCACAATTATGCCTAATGTAGTCAAACCAATGCTTGCAAGCCTTTGCGTGGTGTATTATCTTAAAAGGGGGTTGTTAAATGGGCAGTATATCACCTTAGCCCTTACATGCGACAATATTACATCTTATCTGTGGCAAATATGTTTACAAGGGTCTGGTATATGTTGCTTACCTTATCTGCAGAGGACAACTTACAAGGAGATGGTATAGATCATCTGGCGAAAGGTATTCATAGCAGGTGAAGACGGCATACCACAACACATTTTGGATAATGTGCAGCACCTTGCAAGTGTATCCACTGCATGTACATCACTTCAGCTCAAATACCAAACATGTATTTCTTATTTATTAAGTTATCTGATTGGCTAAAAGCTTGAGCTTAGATGACTTAGTTTTCAGTTAATTCTAGCCAATAGACCACTTTCAATGTTTACATTTTTGGACAGGCAAATTAGACAGATCAAATTAGGACCACAATAAAAAGTTACACCTTAGATTTGAGGTTCCAAGCTATTTTGAAGATAATGTGCAAAATAAGTTGATGACCTTGTAAATCAGTGTTGATCTCTATCTTCAGAAATTCACTACGCGAATTAATTACTTTACAAAGACTCAAAGTTGTGCGGAGAATATATTGAACAGTCTTTGGATGGTACAGAACTTCAGTATAGCCAGAAATATCGGAAACATAATGAAACGAACACATAGATCACTTAAGCTTTTCGTCTGACACTCAACAGAGTAATACATCAGCAAGACACGTCTGTTTTGTTCTCTTTCTGACATGTGTTCGTTTCATTATGTTTCCGATATTTCTGGCTATACTGGAGAATATATTCTTCGGGCATGATGTAAAATGCAGTCTGGTTTCCGAGCAACATCTATTCAAACAGAAAAGTGAAATATTTTGAAGTATATTAAATATTTGATTTATTCATGCTCGGCTGAATTCCATAGGCGGTTTACATTTGGAATATGCCTCACGTACCAAGCTACATTCCATTTGAGTCCGCGCCAAAAAGGTTTAGTGATATACGCAAAAAAAGGAATTCAACTCCAAGGCAAGTTTTACGCCAAAGAGCTTTGGGCCTAAGTACATGAAATACACCATAGCTCCAGTATCCAGCCACTCTTGCTCTGAAGTAAGATATATACTACGGTTTGCAGAATATGGCTATTTCCTTGAGATTTCATGAAGCAGCAACTTTCTATTGTTCTATCAGATTTTGAGCTATTGGGAGCTTGCAAGTGCCATTTTAGACTTCTGTGTCATTGGTCATCAGATTTGACTTTCTATGTGATATTGACCCAGCTGATTGAACAACCAAAGGCCCCTCATAGTTTCTCTCCTCAAGCATCTCCAACTGTCCTGAACTTACCTACTATCTTCATACTCGACAAAAGCATACGGCGCGCCTCTTCCTCTTGGGATTTTCAAATCCAGGTCTCGGATAGTTCCATATTTGTAGAAGACGTCCTCCAAATCCCTACTCCGGACATCGTCAGGCAAGTTTCCAACATACAAACGGCTGGTGCTGTTGTTCGACTTGTTCATTCTTCGGTCTCGGTCATCGTAAGACATTTTCAAAATGTTGATTTATGTATTTCGTGTTATGAACAGGATTTTTGTGTCTTTCAACTTAGAGGATTTGACACGAAAGACCAAACAAACGTGGAGTTCACTGAACTGTGAAGAGTAAAACGACAACAACAACTAACTTCCACGCAAAGCATTATGGGTAGGAGCTACTTCATGTAAATGCTTTTGCTCAGCGGTTTTAGGGGTCTTGTGTAGAATATAGAGTAGGACTTACAGATCCCCTAAATTTTGTAAACTCCTAACTAACCAAACCAGCGAGAAGTATTTGACTTGACCCAGTTTTCGATAGGGACGTGACAACCTCAAAAGCATAATGCAATGTAAATTAAAACTCCAGGGGGATGGGTTTACTTACAGTATCCAGGGCCAGATCCAGCACCCATGGAAAAGGGGAGGGCGTAACACACATATCAAAGGATAATATAAGGGAAATAGGGTATTATCAAGCTAATTGTATTGTTTTTGTGCCAAAATAGGGTGGGCGTACGCCCCTTACGCCCCCCTTGGATCCGGCCCTGGTATCTTTCAATATGGGGGTCTATGCCACCACCATTTCTTAACTGATCAGGCCGATTATTTTGGGGCCAAATATTGAATCTGATATTTTCTGGAGACCCAAATATTTCAATTTACTCATATAACATATCATAGTCATCGATAGGTCACAAATGAATTGTATGAAATTGAAATTCCAAGATTATTTCTTTCCTCCGTTTTCTTGACCCAAAATATTGAATTTGGATCATGTTTTTATTCCCAGACCCAAACAACAACTAATTTCACATCCCAAATATTGGCATGGACCCCCCTGTAAAGGAAATTGGGGATTACATCCCCGAAACTAAATCTCAAAAGTTTCAAAAATTCTTCGATGATGGTCCTTTGCTCTTTCACTCATTTATTTTGATTGGTTTGTTCCCCTTTCAGATCTATACTTCCAGGTGAAGTCCTCGGGACGCTTGTGGCAATAAAATTCACTAAAATCAGATAAACCTAGTTTTTCAGTTTATCTGCAGAATAACTTAGAAAACAGCAAAATAACAGAAAACAACCGATAGATAACAGAGCAGAGATATAAAGAGAAAACAGAAAAATGAAGAGAAACTATCAAATCTCATTAGCAATGATAAAGGAAGTAAGATCTATTTCATAGTCTGCAAAAGCGACATTCCAAAGTAAAAGACACAAAATTGCCCCTTCTATTAGAGCTTGAGAACGAGATTTGTACCTTCCTTCATCTCTTCCTCCTGACCTCCTCCCCAGTTTCAATAAAAGTTTCTTGAACATAAAACGAAGTGCATCATGGGTAGGAAAATTTGCCGAAACAATTTGCCGAAAACTAACCAATTGAGAACAGGTATTACAGGTTACTATAGAGATGGCTGCTAAGTGGATGTCGTAAGGTAGTTTGGCGCGAAGCAACAGAAACATTACTTCCAAGCAAACACCGTAAGGAGCAGTTGCGAACTAGGAAATCAGAAGATCTTCGTTTATACATCTGTTTACTCTTCGATCGATTGTCTGTCAAGGCGAGTTTCAATTCTTTTATCTTTTTATTTCATGATGAATTACTCCCAACAGTTTTTACTTTAATCTTCGCACAAAAAGAGAAAATTTTCAAGACGAAAAGGCATGGCCTATGTTGGCCTAGATAGTCTAGACTGTCGTAGACTAAAAACTAGTAGTTGTAAAGAACAACCTGCCAGTCTTTGTTACCAGTGAGGCCAAGTAAATTCACTTTGCCAGGTTTTTGATCTGAATAAAAGCTGTGCAGTAAGTTAGGGTCCAGCCTATACTATAGTAACCACTTGGTAATTTTATATCTATTTCTTCTTACACTCTGGTTTGCTTTATTTTGCAGATGAGTGAAAAGAAAGCAGTGATAAAGAATGCAGACATGTCTGAAGACATGCAAAATGATGCCACAGAGTGCGCCAAACAAGCCTTGGACAAATACAACATAGAGAAAGATATAGCAGCTTTCATCAAAAAGGAATTCGACAAAAAATACAACCCAACGTGGCATTGTATTGTTGGAAGGAACTTTGGTTCTTACGTGACCCACGAAACGAAACATTTCATTTACTTCTATATGGGACAAGTTGCAATTCTCCTTTTCAAATCTGGTTGAAAACGCTTAACCCTTAAAACTTTACTATCTTATATTGTAAATATATATTAATTTGCTAGGAAAAGAACAACTTTGTGGTCGATATGAATGATTTTTATTATGCATATTACTAAGAAAAAATCCTTTTGTTCTGCTCAATTTTCTATGATGGTAATGAATGCACCAGCGCAAAAAGGAAATGGATCTTTTGTAAAATGCTGTGGAGTCTGTTCGGCGGATCATATTAGTGATGAAAATAAAAATGAATTTCCTAATATTAACGCAAAATGTTAAAATTAAACAGTCTGGAACTGAATTTGGTACTAAACTGTTTAATTTTAGTATCTTGTGATATACTTACTTAGTACCACAAGCAGTAAAATCTTTTAAAGAAAAAGATCTGGCTTTACTTGCTGGCACTGGAGACTCAATGCTGAGATGGGGTGAAGATTTGTGGTTGATGGCCTCTCCGTGAGGGGTAAAGGGGTTTTGTGTGTTATGGATTTAGGTCATTGTGTTTTCAACAATTAACACGCACATTCTTGGGTCAGCAGAGTCACAGCTATGGATTTTTGAACCTGGTCTTAAGGGTAGCCCCTTACTTGATTGCCTGGAAATAAAGTTGTTTTCTTCTAGCCAAATTATACAAATATTAAGAATCATCTGGTACGAGTTTAGCACCTAGTTGTGAAATTTACTCTCTGGAAATTGAGGACAATTCCTCTTAGGTTGGTAGGAATCTGGAAGCCTCGTACTTAAATTTCCCACCCCCTTCAACAGTTACCCCACCCCTAGATCCCTACCTAAGCGGAGAAAACGTACATTATAGATACAATAGACCGCAAAGCATGATGGGAGCATTAAGATATCAAGTTGTCTTTCCCTGTGCTGTCTTTTTGTGTAATGGTTGCCAAGAATGGATCGCGAGCAAAGCAAACTGATTCGTTCTACAACTAATGAGGGCAGATTGTACATTGGTAACCTTCCTCAAGACGTGAGGAACAGAGACATCGAAGATATTTTCTATAAGTTTGGGAGAATCGCAGCAGTTGACGTTCACAATCGTTACAGCCCGGCTTTTGCCTTTGTTGAATTTGAAGATCCGAGGTTTGTTAATTAGGCCTAGACTAGGCCTTCGCCTAAAACGGGCTATTGTTCATATAAGCAACACTGATAAAATAAAGGTCAAAAAATGTATAAGAAATAAGCAGTTTTTGGAAGTATTAAGTTGTTACTGGCTTTTTGCGTCATTTAGAGTTTGACTTATTAGAGAGGAGGGGAAACTAAAATAAAGGGTTTCGAAGATAGAGCTAAGCTTGGCTAGCTGCCCTAGATATTGAATAGATGCTATAGCTTGTCCCTCATACTGCAGATTAGGGTACCTGTGCCCCTAAGACTTTTTCTCAGATCTGAGGTGTACCCCTCAGCCCCTAGTGTGTACATGGGGACCAGACTGTAAAGTTTTGTTATTGCGCATATGACACAGGTTCTAACTCCAAATAATTGCACGTAAAAATTCCATAGCAAAATAATAGTGCGCAGATTTTAGCTGCTGTAAATCATAACAGTATTGTTTTTTAATCTGATCAAACTCTTTTTGAAAACTGCGTCGGTAATGCACCAAACTGTTGGGAAATTCTGCTCAAAAATTGGCCTCTGTAGAAATTTTGCGCGGACGGAAAACAAGCCAGATATTGTTGCGTGTAGACCAAACTTTACAGTCTGGCATAGAGTAAAGTAATGCATGCACAGTAGATTATGCATACCCCTGATTTTCTAATTATGAGCTGAGCTGAGTCTCTGGAGGTTGCCTATCTTGCAATATTAAAATTATAATTTAAACATTCTGTAGTAGGTAAATTGTGTAGTATAAACTAGGGTGCCTTTCATGTTAAGTCAATAAAGAAGATTTTGTGATATAAGCTGAA
The DNA here is from genome assembly GCA_963924455.1 of Pelagia noctiluca. Classification (NCBI taxonomy): domain Eukaryota; kingdom Metazoa; phylum Cnidaria; class Scyphozoa; order Semaeostomeae; family Pelagiidae; genus Pelagia; species Pelagia noctiluca. Next base: position 16,158,553 of record OZ004322.1, on the reverse strand, counting down.
AATACAATAGATTCAATTGTTCCAAGACAAGGTCTAACTACATGAAATGCACTCTGGAGTATAAAAACGTATAGCACTGGAGTTAGCAATTTTTCAGTAAATATTTCAAGTATTTGAGGCCAAGGGGCGCCCCAGAAATGGTCCTTCTGCACCTGCGCCCAGATTCCCTCTCTTCGGTGCATGCGCAATCTTGCTTAAAAGTGACCTTCTCTGCAGTCTGGCTTGTCTCAGGCCCTGGTCATCAAGCACAGGTTGTTATATTTTATCTATTTGAAATCTTAAAATCTATGCATCCTTTTCTGTTAGCACGTATGCTCATGGTTTCGGTGATAACAAAAATAGGGTAGAACAATGGAAAGTTGTTCTTAGCACGCCTGAGGTCTTGTCAAAAGTTGGGATGACCTGCAAACTGGTCTGCTACCAGACCACTAGGGTTTTTTTTAACATGCAGTTTTACACGAAACCCTTGTTGTGCAGTTCTAAAGAAAATATTGTGCAATTCTAAATATTTTAGGAGTGAGAAACGATAATAAAGAAGATTGTGATAATGAAAATATAGTTTGAATGGGCCATTTTGCAGCAATCTACCAGTATCAAAATTCGAAATTTTCTCAACCTTCAGCAGCAAACATGTTGCTGCCTCAAGAAGGCATTAGGTTTAGGCATAGGAAGATGTTCATACATACTACTGAGTTAATCTTGAGCAGGTTGACATTAGATTGGAATCAAACCATTGAATTTTAAAAATGAAGTTTCAAAATCCTTATTGACGATAGCTTTTTCAAGGAAACCACAGCACATAATTAGATTTTCTTTTCAAAACCTTTCTAGACTAGAAATAAGTGCAATTCTAAATTTTTCTTAAAATAGTTATTTTCCCTTACTATTTGAAACAACAGCCTGCTAAGAAAAAACACAAATTACAGATGGACATGCGCTGTAATTAGCTTTGCTCGTTCCTAATTTATTCACAACGCACTGACAATATTTGGCATTTTTAGTTTTTGATATCTGGATCCTGAGAAAGTTTGAATGATTTAATAAACTTCCATGTTTTTGTTCATCTAGAGATGCAAAAGATGCTGTACACGCAAGAGACGGCTACGACTTTGATGGCTACAGAATCAGAGTAGAATTCCCCAGAGGAAGTTCCAATAGGGACAGAGATGGTTTTGGGGGAAGAGGGGGCGGCTTCAGCAGAGGACGCGGAAGAGGCAGGGGATCAGGGCCACCCCGACGGTCTGACCACAGGATTGTAATATCTGGATTACCCCCAACTGGCAGCTGGCAAGATGTAAAGGACCATATGCGTGAGGCTGGAGATGTTCTGTATACCGACGTGTTCAAAGATGGGACAGGTGTGGTGGAATTCTCAAGCCGTGATGATATGAAGTGGGCTATCAAAAACCTTGATGATACGAAGTTCAGGTCACATGAGGTAATGAGTTTTCTATTTTTCAATTTTTGATTCCATCAGATTTATTATGTTGAATCTCGAAAAATAAACTGATGTATGAAAAGAGCGAGAAGGGAAATATTTAGTTGTGAGAAGTGGGAACATTTTCCTATTATAAGTATGTAGGGAAAATAGGTGTTTTCTATTCTTCAAAGTGTTGTATGGTAGTTATGAAATACTGTAGAAATGTTATTCTGAATATGTTATAGGCTTTCATACCCTTTCCTTGAATGTTTTTAAAAATGATGAAATGGGTTGTTTTAGCTGTGATTGGTTCGTTTTGGATGGTTTTGGGTGCTTCTGCCTTATAGTTCTATCGCCAAGAACCTCCAACAATCAATCATTTGAACTGACAAACATTTTATTCTCGATGTCTCAAAGTTTCAATTTTGAAGTTTTTATCTCACTTTCCAGTCACAACATAAGCATCTTCAAGGGGGTAATGTTTAAATGAAATAAATGGTAAAGGTTTTCTCTACATGATACTCACTTCATTCTCTCATCATTCTGTCATAGCCGGACATAAAAAGGCACACCGGGACATCAGACAGGACTGGACTTAGGACAAATTTGCACCATCTTAAACATGGCTAATGCATGTTTTCGGCAAAACAGATGTCATCGGATAGCTCTCCTTTGGTACAGCCTAAGGGAGCAAGGACTGCACTTAGGAGGGAGACAGATGACATATAACGCAATCAGATGAGGAGGGAACCTTATTTGATCTTTACAGATGAGGCGCCCTAGGATAAACAGTCAGATGATCTGTGTGTAAGTTGTGATGATTGAAAGGAAAATAAAGTCCTTCAAAAAATTGATCAAAAGCAGAAACACCAGCATGCGAAATTAAGTTAAATTCATCAAGAACTATGACTTGGTCTGCAGATTTTTCCCAAAGTAGCTCTGCTTAGCAAGTATCAGGAATAATTTGCATAAAACTCTCTGATAAGACCCCCCAATTTCTAGAGCAATATCTATTGAGCACCCCCTCTTAAAGCAACTTTGAATAGCCAGCCAATATTACTCCATTAGTTAACAATATTTCTATTTACTTTCTATCCTTGAAAGCATTTTAGAAACTAATGAGTCACATGGCGGAATGCCTGATACATTGACACCTGTTATGACAAAACTTTGCTAAAAAGTGATCAAACTATAAATATTTATCTTGTTTTGGTTGATTGATTTGGATGGTGTTTCTGCTTACTTGTTAGAACTGTTCCTTTGATGGTTCTGTTCATTGCAAAAGTGAGCAACAGTTGACTGTGGAGTATAAAGCAGCTTACTCTAGTTACCATACATTCTCACAAGTGGGCTACCTCAATCGGAGTATATCTCCACCAGGATCTGTGTGCATGGCTGCCATATGCCAGTAACTGAACAACTTTTAAACAGATCTTTTGGAATTTCTTTTGAATTAAGATAACTTTTAAAGTTTGAATGAAGATGATTCCAAGCAGGACTAAAACCCAGGTCCCTGAATTTATCTGTCAGCACTCTACCTCAGAAATTTTTGGAAAGTATATTACAGTATTGAGCACCTGAAAAATTTTAGCAAGAAAAGGCACTTTATTGAATACAGCACTAGGGAAATAATAGGAATTTCATATAGATATGAATGTAATTAAGGGAAAACATTTGTGTATTTATTACATATCATGGTAATGATGCTCTTTTTTATCTAGGGAGAGACTTCGTTTGTAAGAGTGAAGGAAGATGGGCCCTCTAATGGAAGTAGATCAAGGAGCTTTTCACCCGCCCGCATTTATGGAGGACGTTCCACCTCCCGATCACCCAGGCATTCAAGAAGCCGCTCCAGAACCCCGAAACGCCGTAGGTCAAGATCGCCTAGATACTCCAGAAGTCGTTCACGTAGCCCAAAGAGGCATAGGTCCAGATCTAGGTCCAGAAGGCGGAGATCCAGATCCCGTTCTAGGTCAAAAAGGCACAGATCCCGGTCTGGGTCTAGAAGGCATAGGTCAAGATCCAGGTCGAGGTCCGGGTCAAGGAGACGCAGGTCCAGGTCAAGAAAGCATAGATCCAGGTCCGGTTCTAGAAAGCGCCGGTCTAGGTCAAGAAGGCACAGATCCAGATCTGGATCAAAGTCCAGGAGATCAAGGTCCGGATCCAGGAAACGGTCAGGGTCCAGAAGACGGTCGAGATCAGGATCAGAAAGGAGGTCAAAAAGCCCCAGATCCCGGAGCAGGTCTTTATCAAAAAGGAGGTCACATGAGAGATCTCGCTCGCGTGAACAGTCACATGATAGAAGCAAATCCAAATCACGGTCGCGATCCAAGCAGCCATCCCGATCACGATCGCGATCAAGATCAGTATAAACTGGTGTTGGTCTAACCAACAAGATTTTTGCAGTTAGTAGAACAAAGTACATAAATCCTCAAAACATTCGGACAAACATTTCTTAAAAAGAAAGATAAGCACATCATTTTAAACATGAATATTTTATTACTGGTCTGATGAAAAAAACCTGATATTTGCTTGCATTTTATGATTACTTTTTCATATTTCATGCCTGTCAGTTCATTTGTTTGCTGAACAAAAGGCATGATTAAATTTTTAAAAGTTGAAGTTTATTTTTGTGCTTCTCTTTTGGATTTGAAAGAATCTTATTTGCCTGTCCAGAATTGTAACATTCATAGTGAGTGCAATGACAATTTTTTTATTTCCAAACTATCTTTCTCTGATGACCTTGCTAAAAACAAATAATGAATCATATCGTCCCAATATTTTTCAAGATTAATGTATCGAGGTTTTTAAATGGTAGCATGTCACCGCAGAGGACGGTTTTCAATAAAAAGATTCATAATTCTAATGATTGAGTTGTCGTTTGTCATATTGTGAAACATAAGAGCGGAGATTGTTAATTTTTCTCATGATATTGATGTAAAGTTTTACTGCTAAAATTTTGCTTGTGATTTATATTTTTGTTTCTCTATTCTATGATGAAAAGCAATCGTTTTCTATTCAAATTGTCCTATTAAAATTCAATTCTATGATGAAAAGATAATTTTGATTTTACATTGTTTATATTAACTTCTTTCATGAATTGTTTATGGGTCATTTGCTAGTTTTCTTTTAGGGAGAGTTTTCGAGGGACAGGAACGTTCTTAGATTTCAGTTTAAGAATATTGATGAGAGTTGTATAATATGAGAAGAAGCAGGATTTGAAAAATCAATTGAGATAATTAGTGAGAATGAAAAGGACTGTAGTCATTTCTTAGGGTCTTGGGTTCGAGTCCTACTCGGGTCATTTTCATTAACGCAAATTATCTCCATAGATAGATTATTGCGCAATAGTGTTCAAATCTTGACTATGAAATTGTACCGACGTGGTTGGATTGAGGTGTAGGCCCAGGCGGTGAAATAACGAAACCAGTTTAATGTCACACCTAACAAGCAGATAATTATTCACTCAAACCTTTGATTTCATCGTCGACATAATTTGCACTGCCATCCCACAAGTGCGCATGCGTGTGATAATAATGATAAAACCCAGCTACTCTGAAACGAGATATTTCGATTCCTTCCATCGTGATGTAATCCACAATTTCCCAATCATCTCCTCCCCAGCTTGCCTTGCTGCCCATGTCATCCAAACCTGGAAATATATTCTTTATTACAGCAAGAACCACCGCACAAGAACTCCTACGTATACACCAGAATTTTGATTTATTTTAGAATTACATATAATGAAGAATTACGTATAAGTTACATATAATGATGGGGGTGGAACTATGTTAGCAGTAGGAAGCTGTGCTTATCTTTGAATTTTTTTCATATAAGAACAACATTTCGTTTTTCAGGCTAATTAGGTTCTTATAAATGGTAATTTATAATCTTAAATCAGGCTTGGGCGTTCTTATTCCACATGTTCTTATACGCAGGTTTTTACTGTAAGGCATCTTTTAACACTGTAAATAAACTATAATCTGTTAAGAAGGAGTGAACATACTTCACTAGGGAAAGTTTCCCAGTTAGATCCATGCTTTGGAAGTAAAGGACTTCCTTCGTAGTTTGGGTCCCTTTTATGTCACTATCTCTATTTACAGTATGCCCTACATATGATATGAACATTGTGAACCTGTAGCCTGAAAAATCGAAAACTATTTTTCAATTTATGGTTACTTCCTTTTGCTGCACATAAGGTAAGGCCACGGTATGCCACATGTACGTATTCCGATGGTATGCCACATGTACGTATTCCGATGGTATGCCACATGTACGTATTCCGATGGTATGCTGCATGTACGTATTCCGATGGTATGCCACATGTACGTATTCCGATGGTATGCCACATGTACGTATTCCGATGGTATGCCACATGTACGTATTCCGATGGTATGCCACATGTACGTATTCCGATGGTATGCTGCATGTACGTAAGCCAACGGTATGCCAAATGTATGTATCCCACATTTTGTTGCCACCACTATCGTATCAGATATAGCTGAGATTTTGTCCTGAGATTTTCGCCATTGTTGAGAAGCAATCTGAAGGTATTGGCAGAAACGATTCAAATTTGAAATTATCGTATTCTGTATCTGTTTTTTCCCAGTCAACAATAAAACCACTTTTCCTTTTGAATCGATGTAACTCAAACTAAAATAATTAAGGCAGTTGGGTACACCTTCACATTGGTGCTAGAAATTCTGGACAAGTTCAAGACGTGGCCACGGCTCTCCTCTTTTAAAGAAATGTCTATATATGTTATTTATAGATAAATTCAAAAATAAACCATGCTTGTCTTAAACGTTTCGATAAAATCTTCATCAGTAACTGTTCTTACAATGATTTGGGGACTCACTTAAAAACCTAATTTACAAAGCACAGGGTTACAATAAGATAAACCTAAACAAGGAGCTACTTAATACAATAAAGGTTAATCTAAAAATAAAACAAAGGTTGGGCTGAGAAAACAAAGAGAAGTTAACAAGTGCAGAAAAAGTGAGGAATTCTCAACCTTTCCTCACTTTTTCTGCACTTGTTAACTTCTCTTTGTTTTCTCAGCCCAACCTTTGTTTTATTTTTAGATTAACCTTTATTGTATTAAGTAGGTCCTTGTTTAGGTTTATCTTATTGTAACCCTGTGCTTTGTAAATTAGGTTTTTAAGTGAGTCCCCAAATCATTGTAAGAACAGTTACTGATGAAGATTTTATCGAAACGTTTAAGACAAGCATGGTTTATTTTTGAATTTATCTATTAGAATTTTATAAACTTAGTTAATTAGGCTCTCGTATTATTATGTTATTTATAGAGATCACTTTGTATTGGTAAATTTCCAAAAGTTAATGCTGGAAGTGGTCAACGAAAGGAGTTTCCAGACCAAATCTTCTCAGTCAAAACTGATCTTCTTTTTAAACCAACTGATCTTCCAGGAGTAGCATGCGAACTTATTTTCAAAACATAAAGATCTTTCTTCAGTTAAATAAAATCTTCTTTTTGAACCAACTGACTGAGTGAAAAGATATCTTCTTTTTGAACCAACTTATCTTCCATGAGTTATATACAATCTTTATGAACCAACTGATCTTCCATCAGATACACACAATCTTCTTTATGAACTAACTGATCTTCCATCAGTAACATGCAATCTCTTTATGAACCAACTGATCTTCCATCAGATACACACAATCTTCTTTATGAACTAACTGATCTTCCATCAGTAACATGCAATCTCTTTATGAACCAACTGATCTTCCATCAGATACACACAATCTTCTTTATGAACTAACTGATCTTCCATCAGTAACATGCAATCTCTTTATGAACCAACTGATCTTCCATCAGATACACACAATCTTCTTTATGAACTAACTGATCTTCCATCAGTAACATGCAATCTCTTTATGAACCAATTGATCTTCCATCAGATACACACAATCTTCTTTATGAACTAACTGATCTTCCATCAGTAACATGCAATCTCTTTATGAACCAACTGATCTTCCATCAGATACACACAATCTTCTTTATGAACTAACTGATCTTCCATCAGTAACATGCAATCTCTTTATGAACCAACTGATCTTCCATCAGATACACACAATCTTCTTTATGAACTAACTGATCTTCCATCAGTAACATGCAATCTCTTTATGAACCAACTGATCTTCCATCAGATACACACAATCTTCTTTATGAACTAACTGATCTTCCATCAGTAACATGCAATCTCTTTATGAACCAATTGATCTTCCATCAGATACACACAATCTTCTTTATGAACTAACTGATCTTCCATCAGTAACATGCAATCTCTTTATGAACCAACTGATCTTCCATCAGATACACACAATCTTCTTTATGAACTAACTGATCTTCCATCAGTAACATGCAATCTCTTTATGAACCAACTGATCTTCCATCAGATACACACAATCTTCTTTATGAACTAACTGATCTTCCATCAGTAACATGCAATCTCTTTATGAACCAACTGATCTTCCATCAGATACACACAATCTTCTTTATGAACTAACTGATCTTCCATCAGTAACATGCAATCTCTTTATGAACCAACTGATCTTCCATCAGATACACACAATCTTCTTTATGAACTAACTGATCTTCCATCAGTAACATGCAATCTCTTTATGAACCAACTGATCTTCCATCAGATACACACAATCTTCTTTATGAACTAACTGATCTTCCATCAGTAACATGCAATCTCTTTATGAACCAATTGATCTTCCATCAGATACACACAATCTTCTTTATGAACTAACTGATCTTCCATCAGTAACATGCAATCTCTTTATGAACCAATTGATCTTCCATCAGATACACACAATCTTCTTTATGAACTAACTGATCTTCCATCAGTAACATGCAATCTCTTTATGAACCAACTGATCTTCCATCAGATACACACAATCTTCTTTATGAACTAACTGATCTTCCATCAGTAACATGCAATCTCTTTATGAACCAACTGATCTTCCATCAGATACACACAATCTTCTTTATGAACTAACTGATCTTCCATCAGTAACATGCAATCTCTTTATGAACCAATTGATCTTCCATCAGATACACACAATCTTCTTTATGAACTAACTGATCTTCCATCAGTAACATGCAATCTCTTTATGAACCAACTGATCTTCCATCAGATACACACAATCTTCTTTATGAACTAACTGATCTTCCATCAGTAACATGCAATCTCTTTATGAACCAACTGATCTTCCATCAGATACACACAATCTTCTTTATGAACTAACTGATCTTCCATCAGTAACATGCAATCTCTTTATGAACCAACTGATCTTCCATCAGATACACACAATCTTCTTTATGAACTAACTGATCTTCCATCAGTAACATGCAATCTCTTTATGAACCAACTGATCTTCCATCAGATACACACAATCTTCTTTTTGAACTAACTGATCTTCTAAGAGTAGCATGCGAACTTCTTTACAAAACGGGAAGATCTTCCATAATTAAAAAGGAATATAAAATGATGATTCCCGTTTCAGACCTTCTAGCTATGTCCCTGCAGCAAGGTCTTAAGCAGTCATGCGTCAAACTCAAAATCTAGCTCTAGGGGTTATCCAGGGGATTAGGGGGCAATAATTTTCAAATTCTCACATTTGCGTAGCGCGAGTTGATTTAGCAGGCAGCTTTAGCTATCAGGAACGTAATTCATCATAATTATCAATCATAGCCCCAAACATTATTGCCTTTGCGTTTTCTCTACATGCTTTCCAAAATTGTAAAACACATTTGGTTCTTCAGTTAGGAAATGCCTGCAAAATATAGATTTTCTATAATTTACCCAGGAAGATAATACAGTTTTACTTTCACCAGCCTGGTTGAAAGAGTAGCAAGTCGAAAATTAGATTTTGAGTTTTTCATTCAAAAAGGAAGTACGCCAATATCTCTTATGGCAACAAAATACGCAAGAGAAACAAGCATCATATTGATGCTAGAACTCGAAAACAAAGGAAAATTGACGTTTTATCTGGTATTGCCGTCCTAGTCGCTAAACTTCCCTACGCAATGCACCAGGACCCCACACTACTATTTCTTAGTCATGATATCCTGCTGGAAATCAGGCCCGGCCTTATTTCTAAGTTCCTCAAACGAAAATGAAGAAATGAGAGGACATACGTTTTATTCTCGACCAGTCTCGCTTGTACATGGCTATAACTCCAAAGCCATTGATCTCCCAGTAACCAGCAGGGTTAGACGGGTAGTGTCCTGGGAAGAGACGCATCACAATTGGATTGAATGCCATTTTCCCTTCGATGCAATGCTAGAAAGAGAAAAGAGGAAGTAATCTAAGTAGTTTCAATAAGTGATTGGTAATCGGGTCGGGAGGAGAATGAATAATCTAGAGATCCAGCATGAACTAGTGAATGTCCAAGTCTATAGACGTGCTACAACTACTGATCTCAAAAAAGACTGGATCGAGCAACTGTCCTTCTAAAGTGAAGTCATTCGCGGCCATATTGGTAGGTCCAATTCAATACATTGAGATTCCACTAGAGTGAGCTTTTTCCTAGATGATTTTTGGAATGTTATGAATAATCAGAATGAGATTAAATAACCGTGCAGCTATTGTTAACAAAGAATCAAGTCAATATGATTTCTGGCAGCCATATTTGAAGGCCAAGCGTGAGCCAAAGTCATGGCTTCAAACGTTTTACTCCAGAAACAAAAAAAAACTAGGTGTAGGCGCATAGCAGTCCTCTAAAATGCCTGCTCATGATTGGCTAACATAATCACGGGGGAGAGCTCGGAACTTCACGAGCCAAATCATTCAAAAGATCAGGATAAACTGCGAAAGGCTTAAAGAAACGAGCTGAAGTACTTATGCGTCATGTTTTGGTTATTTGCGACTTTTCAGTGTTGATAGCATAATAAACAGTATAAAATAATCAATACAATCAACAAATATCACAGTGTTCTTGTTCAGTGTTAAGCACGCATACGATAGCTATTGCAAAGTCGAAATCATTAATTGTTGCTCGTTAGTAAATTTGGTATTATCTTATAAAAATAATTACCTTTCGTATTACTGCGAAGAAGTTGTGAGGAATTTCCATATGCAAGTCCATCAGTAAACAAATACTGTCATCTTGTTGAATGAGATCGAGGCCAGCTTGAATACCTTTAGACTTGATAAACGGTTGTCTTAGTGATATGGATTGATAATGAGGCAAGTCAGCCTCCGTGAGAATCTGGTCCATTTCATCATTGGAAATATCGAAATGAGCAACAACAACACGTATGTTGACGTCATTCGTCGCCATGGAGATCTTCTTTATGGATGCAAGAAGATACTTTAACCAAGGAGTTTGGTTATTCACTGGAAAAGAAGAAATTTCGAATATAGGCCAAGAGATAACTAATCATTATCAATATTCCAAAGAAAGTCCACGTAAAAGGTTAGAGGCACTTAAGTTTTATGTTTCAATCCTCGTTATACCCAGCTTGCTCAAGAATAATTCGTAAGCAAGCTCTCCTTACACTTACACTTAACCAGTCAGGTCTCAAAAATTGACTCGAACCAACGACCGTTTGAACAAGATTTGAGTGATTGAACGAATCAATCCCTATCAATCTTTGCCTATAATTCTATCATTTCTCGTATCATATACGAGTTTCAGACGCAAAGCTTTAGTAATTATTTTGTTTCACTATGTTTCCCATTTTCCTCGCCATCTTCAAGTTCTGTAACAATAAAAACTGTTCTGACATTCTACATTGATGAGTGTCAAACGCAACGCTTCAGCAGTTATTATGTTTCGCTATATTTCTGATTTTCCTCACTATCTTCAAGCTCTGTACCGATCAATGACTCTTCTGACGTACTAATCTGATGAGTGTCCGTTTCAAAGCTTCAGTAGTTATTATGTTTCGCTATGTTTCTGGCATTCCTCGCCATCCTCAAGTTCTGTTCCGGTCAAAACAGTTCTACCATTTTAGCGTAAACTTTGCAATAAATATTTGGAGCACGTTTTACCTGTAACAATTACATTCACCATTGCTTTGTCATTCCGATCATAATCAATCGCTTCGCAAAGATCCCTGGGATTGCGTTCAAACAGATAGGAAGAGACTGTAACGTCAGCATCTACACTTGGCTGACGAAGAATCAAATCGAGAAAAATCCGACTTAGGCCAGTCGATTTGTCTTTATGACGTTCAATGCGAACGATTTTCTTCAATTCAAAATCACTACGAATGAGAAATAAAAATATCAGGCTACGCACTAAGAAAGGCTAAAGTGAATCTTTACCCTTATGGAATTTTCAGGATCGTAACTAATAAATTACGAAATTAGCCAAATCATCAAAAAATCACCAAAAATAAGCCAAATCATCCAAAAACCAAACACCTAAGATCTAAGAACAGTATTTGAGTGAATGTCCGTTTATAGGTTCAAAGTGCTGGGTTTTGGCTAGATTTGGTGATTTCTAAGTGATTTTGATGATTTTTAAGTGATTCGACTGATTTTAGGATGATTCAATAAAAAGGACCAGGCAGCTAACTAGAGTTGACAACTTATTAACTTTGCATTTGAGGTAGTTACGAAACATTTGAAGTGACTCAAGTATTTGTGATAATTTCTCTTTGAATCGAAATTTTTTTGGATAAAGATAGAAATTCTCAACCCCGGTAATAAGATGCAAAAGGAAACAATGAAATATTAGGGTTCTTACCCATCAAATGATTCCAATACAGACATCATAAAGCTGTCTGTTATTCTGAATGCCTCCTCCTCAGCTAACGCAGAATTTCCTGCGCAGTAACCAGCAGGCTTAGAATCATCACATATCTCGATGGTATCCCATGTTGCATCACGGGGAAAAACCTCGACCCATACCTCTTGGAGATAATCCTGGTTAACACCATCATACTTATTCATGATTGTAGTGTTGATGTAGCTAATCTTGACGTCACAATGTGGCAATGACAATGTGGATATATCCAGTTTAAAAGAGGCATGTTGTTGTTGTTGCTTGAAGGTGTCGCCATTTTTATTGGTGACATAAACGCGATGATCTGCCTCGACTTCAGACAGAAGCCTCTTTTCGATTCTTCGATAAATCTTCTCACCAGGGTTTTTCAAACGTAGAGAAAATGAACATTTGTTGCTCTTTTGCAAGTAAAAAACTTGGAAAAAATAAGGCTCATTCTTTAGCAGGAAGACCTTGGTCGATATCCGATGCACTTGTTGGTTTGATGGCAAATCGAGTTCAGCTAAATAATCAGCATGATTTATACTTTTGTTCCTGGTGAGGTTTAGAGAGTAGATGAGAAACCGAGCTTGGTGCGTCGAAAACATCGCAAAACTGTGATACCCTGTGGAATGAGGGGTAATCATGCCATAAACACGAATTCCCCTGTTTATCCCAGAGCAAATCTGAGAGAAGTCGCTGATCAGACTTTCAGACACCGGGAGATCAGGAAACAACGGGTGATTGAAGAACCCATCAATGCCAGAATCGTAAATCTGATTCCACTCTTGTTTCTTCATGTAATCACCCAACAAATTGATTTTATTTTGCGAATTAAAATCATGGAAACTACCGAGTTTTTTCTTGACAGCATGTTTATCGTCTTCAAAGGCAATTGGTCTGAATTCGTGTAGGATAATTGTGATTCCAGCGGAGTATAATATCATAAAAACGATAATTATATACCTAGATTTCATGGTGTGCAATTCAGATTATTTCTTTTTACTTACCTCAACCCTAAAAAAACTCAAATCAAAGGCCTTGCATCGAGCGTACTGGAAACTATCGATTGAAATCTATTAGGATTTCGGGAGGCAATGAATCAAAGAACTAAAACAAAAACGATCACATTTGGGAATAAAGAATCAAATATTTTCATTCGTTGCATGGGTAATTTACGCATCAACAGTTTAGAAATGTTTCCGTGGGAATGATTTCAATTTCAAATAACATTTTCAATTTCAATAGAGAGAAATCCCTTTGGAGTACCTTTGAAGCAGTCTCCTTCGTAGAGGCTTGATTCGTAAGGAGCCACGCAAAATGGAAGCAGAGATTACCTTTTGTCCTCTTCGGACGGTGTATAAAACTATCCCCCTGATCTTAAAAGAAAGACTGGATCGAGTATTCGTCCTAAAATGAAGTCACCTGGCAGCCATATTTGGAGGTCCAATTCAATACATTGAGATTACACTGGGGCGCGAATGAATGATCGTGCAGCTTTTGTTAACAGAGAATCAAGTCATTATACTTTCCTCGGCAGCAATATTGGAAGGCCAAGTTCAAGTCAAAGAAATTGGCTTCAAACATTGAGCTCCAGAAACGCAAGAATGCTCGATCCAGTCTTTATTTTGAGATCAGTGAACTACCCCCTAAATAATATAGCCTATGCGATGGAGAGCACCTCAGTAGAATTACCTCGCCTAAGATATTTGGCAAAACAAGACCCTAGGACCTGCGGAGCCAGACAAGGCCCTGACTGAACCAGAATTTCATTCCTGACATCCATTGATGTCATTCAAAGTTCAATTGACTGTTTTTGGTTTTATGCTATAGTATTAAAGTCTTTCGTTTGATTTTTTGAAGGGAGGAATTCCTCATATTTTCTGAAAACAGCGAGTTCATTAAGGAGGCAGAAAAAAAACCAAATACAATTGATTAGAGTCAGGGTTCCTGCTCCGCATTTATTTTATATCCTATGCTTGAATCTGTTCCCTCCATATTTTGGGGGTTTTTAATAGCATGGGTTTGTTTTTTAACTTTTAACTATTTGCAATGACTTGTCTTTAGGATCAAGTTTTGGATAATCTTCTTGATATGTAATTATTTTCAATCGTTCAACAGGGTTGAAACTCATCTCTGGGGTGAAAGCTCTCATGCCCGCAGCTCCTTCGACGGAGCTGAATATACTATGAGAAATCAAACCAATTCTACGAATAAAATTGAATTTTAATTGATATTTGGGAGACCTGGGCACTAGTTTGAAACATCAACAGTTCAAAAAACACGAGTTTGATTCAGACGGAATCGGAAGTAGTCACTATTAGGTATATTCATATGAGAAGAGTTTGCTAGATTTTGAATCCACTGGGTTGCTTGTAGATGATTTCATGCGAGAGGGGAACAAGTTTGGACACACATCTAGATTTTGAATCCACTGTGGATGGCAACCACTCCGAAAGTCAGATTTTCGTGCTCGACATTTCCGAATCCAGCTTCTTCTATCATGGCGGTGAATGTTTCCTTAATCATGAAAAAATGATGAATAAAAAGATTAGTTATCAAAAATTGTAAAAATGAAGCTTCATTTCTTGAAAAACGGTTATTCAACTCCAAACAGAGCAATTTCACCAGTATTTGCTTAAAATAAGCTACAAAACTCTTTTGAAGACGAAAACATTATGATCTTCTGACACTGACTCACATATTCATTAAGGTTGGAAATCTCAAAACAGTTCGTTTAAAAATGGTCTCGCTTACTTCATTATTTTTTCAGACAGTCAGTCCTTTTTTGGGACTTACTTTGGAGGGTTTTGCCTTCGAATAGAAACTTAGCCCAGTGTGAATCTTAAAGGACTACCAATTGTAGATTTTATGTAGAAGTGCAGGCACGATCAAGAAAAGGTTAACTTAACTAAACTAAAGGTAAACTAAAAAAATGAAGTAAAGCCTGGTTAATATTTATGCAGTACTTTGGAGAGTGTTCAGGCTGTTTGGGGGGATCATCAGTACTTCGGGGGATAGTATCAGCACTGTCGAAGATATTCATTACTGTTGAGGGAAACCACAAGCACTATGGAGGTAACAGCTAAGTGTGGTTAAAAGAAGTAATGACGGTTAATAGCAAGTGAATTTTCATACCTGATTCGGAAACTTCCGGATACTTTCAACAAGATACTGGTATGACTTCCAGTCTTGCGCAACTATTTGACCAATTACTGGGATTATTTGAAATGAGTACGCATCATAAATACTGAAAATAAAGTAAATCTCTATTAAAAGAATCATCAATCACTCTGTAATAAGCCCAAGTGTTCGTCCCCTGCCCGGTAATACAGGTAAATTTGATGATGCGATACCTTTCGATACTAATCAACTCAGTATAACAATAACAATGGATTAGAGCTGAATGCAACACAGTGAAGATTGTTAAACTTATTTTTTCCATGATTAGAAATTAAAGATAAATTTTCTTTGAAGAGATAATAAGACAACTTACTTCTTTAAAATCGGATTGGAGACATCTGAGAATTCCAAGCACATGAATCGCCCACCAGGTTTAAGAACACGGTAAGCCTCATCTAATACCTGAATTAGGAGAGGAAATAGAATATTAACTACTCAACATGCAGTAAGAGTCTACCCCAACCAACAACCAAAGGAATAATAGAAGTAATGTAACCCTGGTCCTTGCTTTGTATACGGCAAAGCCTCATGGCTTCTTTCTTTTTTGCCTGGAATAACATTTGACTAACATTCATACTTCTTTGTTAAAGTCTGGTCTGATCAAGGTTTTACAAGTGGGGTGCACAAGGCACTGTATCCTCCATGCATGAAATTGATACCTGGTGTAATACACCTGGGAAATTTATAGCAAGGCTAAAATAATGAAGAAATTTTGGATTAATCGATTTTTACTAAGAAAAAGATGTCGCATAAGAATTCTAGTGAAGATGTTGATAAAGAAGCAGAAACCATGAATAACATGGGTTCGAGTAAAACTGACCTTTTCAATATGAGTTACATTTCGAATACCAAAAGCAATAGTGTAAAGATCAACACTATCGTCTTCTAGTGGCAAATTCTCAGCATCCCCAACCATGAAACTTACAGCTGAAAATAAAAGGGAAAACAAGTTATGAATCAATCAGTGGTAAAGAGACTTACATAAAACAGCAATAAACTGAACATATAGATTGCTTGAATCAACCAACGGATTATGATAACCTATAAGGCCACTTTCAGTTTTCTGTTCTTTCTTTGTCTTGAAGATATCTTGAAGATTTATTGGAATATTACTTAATATGTATCATCAGTGCTGCGGGGGAGGGGATACTATCCAGTTCTTTGGAGGATGCTCAGTACTGTTTAGGGATACCTACTGTGCCCTTGGTTTCCCTCCACAGAACTGAATATCCTTCATAGTAATGAGCATCCTTTACAGTACTGCACAGAAATTCCCCAGGGTGTTTATCCGCTGGATTAATATAACATATTCTGGGGGAAATTTCACTAATCTTTGTTTAATTCAGACTTAAGATTCTTGGAAATCGAAAAAAATGAAAGAATCTACCTTCGTGGATTCCTTTGTTAAATGCTCTTCTCTTTCCAACATCCAGCATAGACTGGTTGATGTCACAGATTTTGATGTCTTCTGACAGTGAATCAATGTCGATCATTCTACCACTTTGATTGGCCATCACACCATCAAGGTATCTGAATGCAATATCACCTATGAACCAACCAATCATGTAACATTTGTAAATTTATGAGTTTCTCATGCATGTTCTAGATTTGCAGAATTCCCTATGACTCAGACATTTCAGACGTAGGGGATCAGGAATTTTTTGGGTTTGAGAAAAGATGCGTAGTATAACTCTTTGGGTACGCTATTTTGTGTACAATTAGTATATTTCTAGGGGTTGTTCTTGATAAAGTCTGATGAATCAGTCCTAAATTGAGTGTTTCCCTTGCAACACATGTTTAAAAGAGAAACCACTAGCAAGATGGGGAGTAGATATTATTTTTTTCTAAAAACTGCTTTTCAGGTTCATTTGGTATCATTTACATTCCAGCAATAAGTTTATTTTTGGGGGAAAAGTTTTTAGAATATATAGTCTGTCCATTACATCTAACTCGAGAAGAGAGTGCCTATCCTGGCTATAGTGCTCGATATACCTGAGTATAGAGCAATCATAAAGTAGAATGAACACATTAAAAAACAGACATGTTCAAGACATGTTCAAGACATGTTCAAGATTTGTATAGTCTGTCTGACGAGTGCGCAAGCACGAAACTCGGAGAAACAGAAGAACATGTCTGTTTTTTAATGTGTTCATTCTACTTTAGTCTGTCCATTACTTACTTCGGGGAGTTTCCCCTAAGTGCACGTGCACGTCCTATGTCAAAGTTTTGTTTTCCTTCTGTTTTTAAAACATATCTTCAATTCTAGATTTGCATTAGTTTCTCTAATTAGAAAATAAGATAAACTTTATAATTTGCTGAAAAAATAAGTTTTCTTATTATTTGCAGTGAACCTGATCCTTGGCCATTATATTTGCCTTGACAATTCTGGGTTTATAAACTTTATGTTAGGAACCCAAACTAACCAACTGTCTAAAACTAATTGCAAGTTTTTTCTGCACTTTATGATCTCTTCCAGCTTTTCAAAAGCGTTAATGTAATTTGTGCGTTATCTAATCTGCCATTTTCAAAATGATTCAATAGGCAAGCTAGCCTCGGTCCAGATCTCTTAAAACACTTGGCAAAATGCAGCCTCATTGAGATTGGTGGTAATTTGACATGACTATGCACATTTCAGAGAGATGGAAACTCCTCGGCTTGCATTTTGCACAGACAAAAAGTTTGAAATAAGTACTACACATAATTCACACTGACGTATTATTTCTTGTTATCAATGATTTTACCAACCCGTCTTTCAAAGTGGAGAGTAATGAGTTGAGTAATATAATGAGTTAAGACTAACCTGTCCCCCCTGCAACATCAAGAAGTTTCTTTCCTGGTTGTGGATTGCATTTTCTCACAAAATAATCTTTCCATAATCGATGTAACCCTCCACTCATAAAATCATTCATCAAATCGTAAGTTTCTGCAACGTTCGCAAATACATCGTAAACTGTCAAGAAAAAGGTGTGGAGCTTAAAAAATGTAAATCAATTCTTGGTTGTCCACAAGTAAGATTAATCAAGATGATGCGTTTTAATTTGAATAACCCGAATAGGATTTCCCGGCCTCAGAATTTGTGCATAATTGTGCATTGGTTATTCGGGTATGGCTTAGAAAAAGGGCGTTAGAAAATATGACGTCATCAGAGCTTTACAAATCTTTCATATCACTTGACAAAATTTTGTTTCCTCTACAGAATCCAAAAGTTGCAACAAAATAAGTGGGTAATTTTATTATAACAAACTGAACTAAGGAAAAAACAACAAGACAATTTATTCATCAAGGTCTACTAGTTCAATGCTAAGTCTTTTTATTCAATCAACTAACCCTGAATTGTTCATTTCCTATCAAATAGTCAATCCAGCCCTACATTTACTGATTTTGATTCTCTGGTTATGAAAACGCAGGTAAATTGCAAACCTATGTAGAAAACATAAGCCACTTCAAGAATCAGGTTTCATGTTTGTCTCAAAACCCTTTGTCTCAAGTTGCCCATTAAAAGATCAGTGATATTCCAACCATAGGAATAGTCAATACAAACTCAAAGAATCGATCTATTTGACTAATTGTTAACATTTGATCAGTCAAATGGTCGACTAGTCGACTGATCAAATAATCATAGCTATTCGAATAGCCAAATATTCGGCTCAAGCGAATAATTGCTATTTGAATAACCTGTGAATGTTCGGCTCAAGCGAACAATCATTACACCTCACTGCTATTTGAATAGTTTGCTGCTAACCAATTAGCGATTATTTGACCTTCGGTGGACAGCCCAGTTACCACGGCACTCAATTTTATTGACCATATCAAATACGAATTGCACCAACACACACAAAATTTAGAGAGAAAGCTATCCTGGTTTTTAGAAACTACACCGGACATGCAAAAGTGCCAAATTTGTAGCCCAAACCGTGAGCAATTTGTAGTTTTTGGCAAGCTTTCACTCCAAAAAATGTCTGAAAAGGAAGCTGCTAAGGATGAGACCCAGTCTTGCTACGCCACATTGTTTTTGCAGAAGTCTACCCAAATTTCCGCGACAACAGACATCGCGCTCCGAAAATAGAGCCAAAACATTTGCTTGGTAATTTTGAACAAATAAAGATGATTATTCCATTTTTTCAGCATAATTTGGCTTGAAAATGAGGCTTTGATAATATCTATGGCACAGTGTTTCCTATGGATACCAAGTAATGCCAGCGTGATTTTCAAAAGTTCAACATGCGCATTGTTTTATTAATATCATAGGTGTGCAAGGGCCAACTCTGAGATAGGGGATTTGTTACCAATGATCAGAGCCGCCAAGAGCGAGGCCGGGCCCCGGGGCAATTATTGAATATGGGCCTTTGGTGAGTTTGGTTGGTGGGAAGGGGCGCAATAGCTAATCATGCAATAACCGTAGGTCATTGGCAAATACAGCTGGGGGTCTGGGGGGCGCTGAGAGCCCCCCAGCAGGTCCAGGGCAGAGCTTTGGTGGGGGTCTAGGGGGCAAAGCCCCCGGAAGCTTCTTAGATTTTGCAATTTAGAATGTTTCCAAATGGCTAAGAATCCTTTAGTCTTTCTTTCTACATGTGTATGTTTAACCCATCCTGTGCTTCCACTAAAATGACTGCAATTTTGCAATGAAATGAGGAATATTTCTTAACACAAAATAATTTCTTTATTGATATGGATAAATACACTTTCGCGACAATTGTCTCAATAGATGCCCTTTTTAGTATAAAGGTATTTATAATACTGCTGTATTATATTTTCTCGGGTAAGTTGTGAGTTCGATCTTGATGCGTTCTAAGTCGTTCAATCTTTCTTCTGTTTCTTGGAAATTTGCACGAAATTGTTGATAAGCTAAAGCTTGAACGTTCTACTAGAGATTGTAACTGGCAATCTGTAAAATATTTAAAAGGTAGTGCATACGTTAGGAATATGTTGCCAAGCTTGAATTTAACGATTTTGTGCAAGAAGCAAATGTACTTAACGATTGGCTGAAGGAATGAATTGGGATTAATTCATAAATAAACCATGCTTGTATTAAACGTTTCGATATAAATCTTCACCAGTAACTGTTCTTACAAAATGAATTGGGAAATCACTAGAGATGTGTAACAGACAGAAAGAAAACTTAATTTTCCCTGGCCATTTAACGGGCGCAGCTCTTTGATATCAAAACGAGATTTAATGAAAAACTCCAAGGCTCATTTTTCCGGGCCCCTTGCAGGGCCCAGGCCCCGGGGTAGTTGCCCCGGCTACCCCCCCTCTCGGCAGTTCTGCAAATGATAATACCATGCGAACCATGTGACCTTCCTTAGGCTTAGGGAAATATGCGGTATAGACCCTCAATGTTTAAATTTTACGCCCTTTGGTTTCTTTGTTTACTTAACCATTGGCATTGAATTAATTGTCAAAATATGTAACCTTTTATTGTAGCGCTATTTTGCATTTCAAAAGAATCTCATTTGCCTGTCGAAAAATTATTGAAGGGGTCTATTTGCCTGTCAAAAACATTGAACATTGAAGGGGTCTGCCCCTATAAATCTTTGCTGCTTCTTCTCTCAAGAATGATTGAATTTTTTAAAAGATAACTTTTACCTTTCTGTTTTTTCTCGTGCTCTGCAACGTTCTCGTAACCGAAATGGGTCCATGACTTATTGTTGCTTTGCCGATCAAACTTCGAACCTTCATTTAGGCCATTCGAGTTTGCTTGTGCAGAGTAAAATAACTTTGTGGACTTATTTCGGACGCCACTGATTCTTTTTGTCATGATAGCAGGAATACATCTACTTCCGTACCTCAAAACAGGACATTGGCAAACCTTTGAATATTGGTTTAATAGAGTTCTTGCTGAAGAAAAGGCCTCCAGTCCAAAAATTTTGGCGGCCATTTTGAAAAAGATTAAGGGGAAGTAAATTTCGAAAAAGAGGCTGGACTACTAGGGAATGAAAAGGAGTCCTGAAAAGAAAACCGGAAAAGGGCGGCCGGAACAGCGGGATACCGTTTACCAGATACCGGAAAAGAAGTATCGGAATTCCTCCGATAAGCCCCTCCCTCAAATAAGCCCCACCCAAAATTTTATTTTTGCCCCCATAGGCCCTTATTCGAGTGAAGCATGATCGAAGAATAGTATGTTATTTCGAGAGAGTCCACACAGAACATATCTATTAAGTATTACCACCTTCATTTGAAGACAAAATAGGAAACAGAAACGTGTGTTTTAGGGTTATCATTAGTTTCGTTTGAAAAATAGCCTTTAGGTAAGAACAACCCTTGTTTGAAGGGCTGTGGGTTAAAAACCAGCTTTAGACGTGCCACAGAAAGCGCGAGGAGAGAATTTGCAGGCTCTCTATAACTCCAGGTAAAAAGAATCACGAGGAGTGATCACATATGGAAATGAATATGAAACCTAATAAATAGCTTTTTCTTATAGATGGGTCTAAATTCAGAATATCAGCGTAATATAAAGTATCTCATTCATAAGTCTGGCATTCTTTCTAAAAACTGTATATCGTACATAGATGTGCTTACCAAATCTTAGTGGTACAGCACAACGCCATTCAATCCAACAGAAAGTGGTGTACCCAAAGAGGGAATCTTTCCTGCTTACAGACATAAATCAGTGGTAGAAAATGTTTGATTTTCTTTAACAAAAAGAATGAAAAACAAAGGACAACATTGTTAGTGTGCAAAATTTATCTTTTTCTTACTAAACTACTCATGTTCACATAATATCATAATATAATAACATATCTATGATGTGTGCGTTTAAAATGCAAATGTACACCATACAGATCATTTATATTACATCCACTTTCAAAACTACACTGTACAATTTAAAAGCAGTCGGGTGACTTTTAAGTTAAAAGATACATGCCAAATACACTCGTGTCGTTGTGCGTGTACTTAAAGTTGGAGAGCTATCAGATTCTTCAAGTTTCAAGTCAATACCCTTGATTTGCAGGTAACATAAGGAGAACGCAAAGCCAAAGACAAGGCCCTGTACATAAGTCCTATATCCAAAAATTGATACTGTATAACCTTCAGATTGGCTAAGAGGCCCTAGTCCCTAGACTAATTTCAGTTGGGTATAGCCGAATATCCATCCTTTGGATTATGAAATCTGAGAATTTCGTAATATTTTCTTCTCATACCATTGCTACTCATCCACCAAGGAATATCCACAGGCGGTGGCTCATGGCTTATAAAATGAATGGGTATATCTCAATCTTTCCATGAGGGGTCTTTTTAAAGGGGAAAATCAAGGAAGGGTGTTTATTCATTCATAAGCCAAATCTATCAATACAGATATGGTCAAAGGGCATTATGCTTAAAGGGACTGAAAGTAGGATAAATTATTACATTAATTGTTTTCGCTGCAACGTGTTCGTCCAAGCCAAATAAATATAAGACTTGACCTGCAAATATACGTCTATACAAAATTTACAATGATTAAAAACGTGAAAAACTCACGCAATCACCTTCCCATTGGTGGTTTTGGAAAGAGGCTATGACCACCAATTATCCCATGATCCTCTTTGGTCCTTGGACTGTGCGGTCTTGGAATATACGACATCGCAGAATCACGGCCATCCAAACCGAAACGAGGCGAAGATAGTGGATTAGTCTGCAAGAATAAAACGAATATGTTTGTTTATTGATATGGTAAACATAAGGAGAATTTTCTATCAGTGGTGGTTTTTATGGGGATCCAAGGGGGGCATGACTTACACATCTTACCTTGTACTGAACTTGATTGATCCTCAGAACAGCAGCAACAAAGTAACAAAGCACTTTACCTTATTAATGACTTTTTAAAACACTTGTGCACCGATTCTAGATGACAACTCCTTCTTCAAAAACTGCTTGCTTATATTTTGACCATCACTCAAATCCCAAGTCATGAATTATTTCTCCCTCAATTTATCATTATTTATTATTTTTATAAAATATAGCGTCAGCAAAATTTCCTGAATTTTACCACTAGATTTAGGTTGTTGTGCCCTGTCTGACACAAGATATGGGAATTTTAGTCTAGGCCTAGCCCCACAGCTTTGTAATTTTGCAGCAATTTTTAATCTACCTATGCAATGATTTATATATTGAGAAGAAGAGTCAAAGAACACTTAGCTCTCGACAAGCCTGTTTCGTGGTTTCCCACTCATCAGGAGATGTACAAACATTTTTACATCTTGATTTCACACTCTGCATTAATGCATTGACCACTCTCTATAGAAAATCCGAAACACAGACTTCGTATGCAATGACTTAGATATGCTCATGTAGCTCTATTGCTAATTCAAACGTTAGAATTCTAAGTGTAAAATGATGTCCTTACTGATACTTCAACTAAAATGTGGTACCTTGGGTAGCCGTGGACTTTCACCAGGACTCGACAGGCCACCTGATCTATCCAGACCGGAGCGTGGGGATGATGGTGGCAGCGACAGCTCTGCAAAATAAGAACAAATATCTTGATAAAAGAAAATATTGAACTATAGAGAATAATAACTTAGAAATACTGGGCTAGTGATGATATATTTCAGCAAAATCTATTTCGTTAGAAGAAAAATATTCAAATACTTTTTGAAACTATTTCATAATGACCCTATAGCTCTGTAAGAGTTGGTGAAACGTTCATGAACTTTACAAAAGGACCCTGGATCTTATCATATGAATATCAAGTAATGAAAAAATACCCCAACAGTGTAAGATGCGTTACAATCTGTGCCAATGAGGCAACATAAAAAGAACCCGAAAAGTTTCTTAACTTGATTGAGTTACAGAAAATCTTCAAATCCAATCCAATTTTCAAAATCGAAAGTTTCTTAAATTTTGAAAATCTGGCTTTAGTTAACGGTTTCTGATAAAAAATGGATGTATTAAGTTATTTTCCTGTGTGGGATCTCTCCAGATTCGAATATGAGTCCAACAATGAATCTGTATATGGAAACGAAAAATTTGAACTCTGGACTTGAATGCAAATCGAATGACTTGAATGTTGCTTCTTTTTATAAGTATTGTTCAACGTCCTAACTAACATTACAAATAATATTTAAATATCCTGTAAAAGATTGCATTCATGACAACGTGGGAAACATAAACAATATAGGAAGTTGAAAGTTTCATCACTGAGCTTTTCGTTCTTATCGGGACATCATCAGTTTGTATGTTTGAGCTTTGAACATCATTAGTAATCCAAAGGGAAGAACAATATTCCACGATGTTAAAATACCTTGTGGCTTTGGAGAGAGACTTCCTAAATGGGGCACACCTCCAAATGCGTTCCTATTCGGAGAAAACCCCTGGGGAGCCATCAACGGCTGCAGGGGTTTCATTGGCTCTAGGGGTCCAATTCGGCTAATGCTTTGGGGTATCCCTGACTCCAACTTTGCTTTCGGTGGAGACTTTTTATCTTTTTTGTTCCCTTTTTTCTCCTTCCGTTTTCCATGAGTCGATGCTGGACGATCTTCTTCGGCAGGCGGTGGGTGGTTCGTTCTCGTGTTTGTTTGACGATGCAGGCGTTGCTTTGGGAACGGATTTCTGTACTCGATTTGATTCACTGAGTGTTCTTCGAACAGATGTGCAGCCCCCTACGACAAACAAAGTCAATATCAAAAAAGGTTAAACACTATTCTCATATACTTTTCACCAAAAGGTTTGTATTGGAACGCCGTTACAACTCTTATTACCTAGCTCCTTAATGTCGAGTTAGTACTGTCCTAGTCACCGTGCGATATTAGTGAAGGCAGTCGCTTGTAGAGTAAATCGGGGCAAGATGGGTCAGGGGGTGAAATGGGTCATTCTGTATAAAATGTTACAGAATACAGCTCCACGAAGAAAGACTATCATGTCTCCATTAGACTGCTGAATAACAAACAACGTGGGGTAACTCTATCTTGCTTCCCCAGCATAGCCTGCGGTAGTTCTGAAGTATTTTATACAGAATGACCCATTTAACCCCCTGACCCGTTTTTCCCCGAGTTACTCTACATGTGAACTATTCGTACAGTGGATAGAGATTCTTGCGTGTTAATTGCTGTCAAGGACTCAAAGACCCAAATTAGCGAAAATAGTCAAACAACTCCTCGAATCGTTGCCAAAACCTTCATAAATCGTCTCAAATTCGCTGCAAATCGTTTCTATTCGCGACGACTATTTGCAACCACCCTTACCTTCATCTCCTTCTTTACATCGCCATGATAGTCCTTCCCTTCGTCGTCTTCACTGTCGCTCCCTAGACTAGAAACACTCATATTCACACTGGCACTGTAATTGGCTGGCATCGTGTTCGTCTCCATCAATCCAGTCACACTCTCGATGCGGGGGCTCAACCGCGACGTCTCATACAAATCCCGATCCTCCACAGCGTCTAGTTTCCCCGCATCATTCACATTTAAAACATCTGATTGGATAAACGGTTTGCTTGTTTCTGAATCCTCTTGTTTATCAACATCATTTCCATATTCTATCACCATGTCATCGTCACTTCCATGATGGGCGACTAAAACGATCATCTCCTCTTCGAAATCGACGCTTTCCTCAATGCTTATGTTCTTTTCTTCCTTTTCTTCTTTCTTCTGGTCAGCAATTTCTTGATCGGCCATCGTATTAATTTCGATTTCATCTTTTAATTTCGATTGCTTGATGGGCGGATCATCTTTGCCAAAAGTGACATTTGTGATTTTTCCTTCTTTTTTAGAATTCTTGCTCCCGTCATTTGTGTTAATCTCTTGATTATTGCGTTTACCTTGAATATAATTGTTTGTGAGAATTTCAGAAGAAGCATGATTTGAAAAAAAATTATGATAGATAATAAAGTAGAATCTGCACTAAATAAAAAGATATATTCTTCGGTTCTTCATAGAAGAACATGTCTCCTTATGGATGGTAGATTCTACTGTTAACACTTCATTATACTTACGTATATCAAGCACTATTCTCAGGATAGGTAAGCTTTACTTGAGTTTCATATAATATAGTAAGAAGTTTTCAATTCTTTGGCTATATGCATAATCATAACACGTCGAGACTCTCAGATAACAAATGAAATATCAGAACTACGGAATAGGAATCATGAAAAGGCCCAGTGAACGCAAAGTTTATCCAGCCAGGACCGTTTTAACAACAATATTAAGAGCAGTGCATTAAGAAATAACTGATATATGCTTCAATAGAGATGACTTAAGAAAACCAATTAGTATGCAGACTAATCTTAATGAGTTAGAAAGACCAAATTGATTTTATAAGGCAAGTTAGATTATAATTTGATAAGAAGTTGATTTTTGGAAACGATGGCATACGTTTCTGACTCCCTCTAGTCATTGCAAGAAATAAATTATTGATAAAGAAATGTCATTACTGAATTCATCAAAAGTAAGATCTTCCATAGAAGAACGGTTATTACCTTCTTTCCTTTTCCCTTCATCTTCCTGGGTTTTCTCCCCGACCTTCTTCAGCAGACCGTTACCCCGATCGATTACTTCACTCCTCCCATCCGGACTTTGATCTTCATTTCTTTCCTGATCTTCTTTCTCCTCTTCTTCGTAATCTCCTTCATACTCAAATTCTATATCTTCTTCCGCTTCTTCATCGATGTCTCCGTCAATTTCAAAACCAACTGCATCTTGCACATCCAGCTTTACTGATCTTTCTACTTCATCAACCTGCCTGTGAAGAAGAAGTTGCATTAAGAACAAGTTGTATTAGGAAGAAGTTGCATCGGGAAAAAGTAGATTAAAGATGCGACATTAAGAAGCAGTTGTATTAAGCAGAAGCTGTGTCAAGAAGAAGTTGCATTACGAAGAAGTTATGTTAGGAAGAAGTTTCTTTACAACAGAATTGCATCGAAAAGAAGTTAGATTAAGAAGAAGCTGCATTACAAAATAGTTGCGTTAAGAATAAGTTGTTCGATGTCCTCCCTCTGAGCTATACCCCTTGAAAGACGGTCAAAAATGAAACAAGCACTATTTTGTAGCGCTCTCTAATGCACCAGTAACATTAAGCGTCTACTCCTTTAGAAAAGAGCCAGAAATGAAGAGCTTAATTTCGTAGCGCCCTCTATTACGATAGTGACATTAGGTGTGATACGAAAGAAAATTGGCGAGACACTTGGGCTCGTACTAGGCACCTCTAACAAACGCATAGAAATAATCAAAACCTTAAAAATAAATATTTCTTACATCTTTTCCTTTTGATCAGCATCATTCAATTTCAACAAATTCTTCGTATTTTCATTCCGATTGATAATTTCCATTTTTTGATCTTCATCTCGATAATCTTTTTGTCCCTCTGCTTTCTTCAATCGGTTGTCGTGCGACTCCAGTTTTTCCTTCATATTCTGCAAACGCTCTTTGTACTTCTGATAAGATATGAAAACCAGCGCGCAGTAATGCAATTTACGACTGATGGCATAGTCCAGTGGGGTTGCTCCTTGGTTGTCACAATAATCTTGGTCGGCTGCAATGAATACAATCAGAAATTTTGCAACAAATCATTACATTAATTTCTTTTATAGCATTGACGTATCTACAATTTCAATTTTCACCCTTGGGAACATCTGTTCAGCACTGTGATGGGATACCATTAGTACCGTGAAGGATATTCAGTACTGTGGAGGGATACCATTAGCAGTACTTTTGGGATTTACCCTTAGTACAGTGGAGGATATTCAGTACTGTGGAGGGATATCATCAGTACTTTTGGGGGATACCAGTAGAACTGTGGAGGATATTCAGTACTGTGGAGGGAAAGCACAAGGACTGTAGAGTTAAGTGGATTTTTGCATAGATAACAATATTGACAATGAAATATGCACACCTCCTCTGTTCAGCAGGAAATCGACGACCTCTCCATGACCACCAAGTGTGGCTAGATGCAATGCAGACCTCCCATGTATGTCCACATCTTCAATCATGGCATCAGGACAACTGTTTAAAATCTCTTCACAGCCCAGCAGGCAGCCTGGAAAACAGTAATCAATGGGATCCATAACAAAAGAGAACGAACCTCTAAAACGTTTACGACTGATAGATCCTAATAGAAAAATGCTTGATTTAGTATAGTAAACTTAGAACGAGCTATTTACAGAATTATAGCGGAGGGTTCCGCCAAATTCTAACAGCTATGGGCAGGCATTGATGGACATTTAAATTTTTCCACAAAATTTAATAGTTTGAAACTTTGAGAATTCGGTTGCTTTTGAAAAGAATCATTCAAGAATACAAACCCTAAATCTAATTCTGTTTCTGCTGATACGTTTAGACAAGAATAACTCACGCACTTTCTAGGCACTCAATTTTACACGAATAACTAAATAAAAAGATAATTCTTTATAGAACGGAGATGAAGTACCTTATTAATTTGAGTAGTTCAATTTTCAAAACAATCACCTACCATGCTCAGCTGCATGTAGAAAAATACTTCTTCCTTCGTCCTCGCAAAGATTCGCATTTTCGGCGTCTTTTAGAAACTAAGGAGGAAAAACCCTTTCAGTATTCAAGAAATATGAATAAATGGGATTTTCGAAATTGTCTGTTGTGGAGGGATACCATCAGTACTGTGGAGGATATTCATTACAGCGGAGAGAAACACTCGGTATATTGGAGTGTGTTCATTGCTTTGGGTGGATAGTAGGAAAACCCTCTGCGGTAATATGCAGACGTTCTCCCCAGGTTTTTTTTTTATTCTCATAAAATTTACATACATAAACAAAACAAGACGATACCAAAGGGAGCATGGTAATACATAGCAACCCTAAGGCCATTACATTTAACATAAAGATACAAATATTACAAATAACCTAAATACACAGAGAACAAAAGAAAATATTGCACAAGGGGTGAGGCATAATCTTAACATTAACACTAACATTTACCAGTTATAGAAAGCGTTCCGAATCCTTGATATAGGTCAATGTTGCCGTTAGAATTTTTGCGTTTGAGTCAAAAGATAACTTTTCGTGGCCATAAAGGATGATTTGTAGTAGTTCTTTATTGACAAGGTTCGAAATACAGTATGGTCGCAATATTGCATTTACACTGTCGAGGAGATCGCATCTGATTAAATCATAGGCATGGCATAGCAGCAAAAAATGTTCCGTGTCCTCAATACCATCATTTATTGGGCACAAAGGATCAACAGTATCCCTAAAGTTATGTTTGAATTTATGAAAGTTTAGCTTACTGAGTCCTACACGCAGTTGTGTTAAAATTGCCAACCATTTTGGGTCATGAATACCATAAACCGAGTTTGGGGTTGGACGGATCAAAAGCAAAAGTCGTTTCTTGAAAATGTTCACTGAGTGAGATAGCTTAATATCAGGGTCCAATTTGTCCCATTCGATTAAGCAGTTTGGGTAGTAACTTGATTTAAATCTGTCTGTTCTCGTAGGAATTTGCCCTATTGTGGCTTGTCTGCGTAGATTGATTCGTGGTGCTGAGGTAAAGGGCTTTTTGTGTAGTTTGGGGTTAGATTATTAATAATCTTATAAAATAGTACCAGGCGTCTGCTCCAACGATGATAGTCAAGAGACTCCCAGCCGAGCTCATCGTATATCTTTTGTCGCGAAGTACCCTTCCAAGCGCCAGTTACTACTAGTGCGGCAGAGTACTGAAAAGCTTCAAGTTTTTCCATTTGATTGGTCAGTGAAATATCATGGGTAAAATCACATATTTTGTGAGGAATGTGATATATAACGCCACCGTAATCCAAGTAGGGTCTAACATACAGCTTATACATTTCATTCAGGGTGTGTCGGGGTAAGTACTCCCCAGGTTGATACTAGGGACAGATCGAGTACGAAGACAAAAATGAGGACGCAAGGGAACCGAGGAGTTCGTAGTCCACTCGTTGCGAGTCGTCTTTTACTCGATCTAAAGGTCCTTATTGGATATCTGTGGACACCTATTGCTAAGCAACTATTTAAAAGTCTTTATCTAAACTATTAATTTCAAGCAAAACATTACGCAAATAATATCGATATTTAACTCACTTTCAAGCAGTCGATGTTAGAGGTTTTGGAAACAGCCCAATGCAGAATATTCGCCCCATTTGAGTCGTAAACTTGAAATGGTGTTTCTGAGTCTGAACGCGAATTCTTCTGAGAAGCCAAGATCAGTTGTAGGTTTTCCAGCTGGTCGAAATGACAAGCCATCATCGCGGCCGACGTGCCTTCGTTATCCTGGACATTTACGTCTGCACCATGGATGATCAACAGCTAGACAAGAAATAAAATCAAAAGTACAGGAAAAACCCGCAAATTAAACCTCACATTTGGAGATCACCTCATAAAGACTCTTGTGTATATGATCTATCTTTTAAAAACAGTGTGTAAAGGTTCTTAAATAGGATTTTACGAAAAGATAATGGACCTTCAGCTAAATTTTGTTGAAAAGGCTTTCAGCTAGCTACATTTATCATCAAACAACATGAAAATAAACATAAAACTGCACTATAAAAAAACACCATTGATAGCTATTTTAGATTTGGCAGTTATCGAAGCATTGAGGATAGATTTTTTCATCAGATGATCCATCTTCTTTTTATTAAACACATTCAACAGCCAATACTTTCGTTTAACTCTAATCCTTATAGAGTGTAGATTCTATTGTACAATCGCTCTAGTCTCGTACTCGTGTATATTGAGACTATAGCCAGAAGAGGCTCGAACTACTTGAGTTAAACGTAAATGTCAAAACTATAGTTAAGATAGAAAACAGGTAAGGGCAGTGGCGGTTTCAGAGACAGCGGTGCTCGGGGCCAAACACCTCCAGAACCCGAATTTGAAGTTTTGCGTACGGTACGTTGAATTTTCCTTTTTTTGAGAGCACAAAGCCTGGAACAGGGCCCATGCCGCCTTAAAACTGCCACTGGGTAAGGGTTTTGAATTTCTAGAGTATCTAAAATAATGGTAGCTAGAAACCTCTAAGATGTCCGATGAACAATATGCTGATGCCCAATGCAAAGGAGTTCGACCATCAGAGTCTTTCGCATTCACTTCAACCTAATAATTAAATAAGATATCAGAGATTGAATAATAGTGATTGCACTGTAAGGGCATGTTCGAAAGATATTATATTCATTAGGGAGAAAATGAATATTCTCCTTGTAATGCTTCCTACCAGTGAAAGGCCGTCATTCCACGGTTTGAGAGTCACGTTCTTTTGGGGATCTTTTTGCCTCTTCCTATTTCTGAAGTCTTTTGAGAGATGAAAACCGTACTATTTTGGTAAACTCTGCTGCAAGTCGCAGGCTTCGCAGAGCTAGAAACTTACATAATAAACATAATAAAGACTTGACATAATAAAGACGAGAAGATAATAAAGACGAGACTTCAGACACTCCCAAACCCTCCAATCCCTTCTTTCGCATTTCTTGCGACTGTGAGGCAGAAAGACTCTACCTATTTGAAGATTTGGGAGACAGAATTTCCGTAATAATTCACCTTGGATTATTTGGAAAATCGATAAAGATGATAGATCAATGAAATCAATTTAGGATGAATTCTTTTGGGGACCTTTTCTGCCTACTCCTTATTCTGGCGACTTCCGAAAGATGGAAACACTTTCTTTTCGTCCATTATCCGGAAAATTGTCGGCTTGCCGTCACTAAATTCTAGTCTCCTGAGCTAGTTCCTTTGAAGACTTTAGAGAGACGAGACTTGAGACACTTCAAGACCCCCAAACTTTTCTTTCATGCTTTTTTGTACTTAAAGGTTATAGACTACGAATTCTACCTTTTTGCGGATTCAAATGACCAAAAGAACCAAAAGAAGTGGACTGCTGGTGCTCACTTTGGCGAGAGCAAAGGCACACAAAGCTGAAGGTCAGGAGGGCCCCTTGAAAACCAGCAAGGGCTAATCTCTTTAAAAAAATCAAATAGATGGAAATTTCGACTCTTTTTATAGATCATCTTTACACAAATCGTCTGGGTTAGAATAAGAGAATTCAAACAGATCTCACCTTTTCCCTTAACAAAATTTCAACTATTTCTTTGTATCCATAAAAGCAAGCCATATGCAAGCAGCTAAAGCCATCTTGAAGAAAACAAACCGTCAATCAATAACCACAATTTAAAACAATCAGTCTTAAAGATAAAAACAAAACGTTATGCTATATTTCCGCTTTTCTGGCAAGTTGTACAATGAGAACATTTGGTCATCCTATTAACCTTTTCAACAATCCTGAATGTTCTTTTTAAAAGTTTAATCAAGATGATACACGGACTTGAACCTTTGTGGAGTACCTTATATGTGATTTGATATTGCATTGAGTTAAGTTCGGTAATGTCTAGATGGAATGCTAATCAGTCATGCATTTTACAGCTCTCATTTAGAACATGCAAAGGAAGTTACTGGCTTTATCTAGTAGGATATTCAGAAGGAATTTTGGCATATTGGGTCAACTCATTGTCCAAGGGGAATTTCCATCAATTTCAAAGTATATTAGATTTTTTATAAACAAAAGGATTTCCAATTAAGAATAGATGATAGGATTTTCAGAAAAATTTACGAGATTTTTAGGGAGTGATAAGCCCCTAATCGTTTTCTAGAAATTGCAAAATATTGTGCACAAACCATTTCCTTGGTGTTGCAGATCGACTCCATGAGAAATGAGTAGATTCAAGCATTCCAAATACTGCTCGGTTCCTCCCTGAATCGCATACATGGCAGTTGTGCGTCCAATCGCATCAAGTTCATTTACTTGCTCTTCGTCTGAAGAAAATGAAAGCAGAACAAACATCAATTGCAATCACTAGTTTTGTTTTTACATGGAAAATTATGTGGGCTCAAAATGGCTCTTACCCAGCATCAATTCAAATAGATATGAAATAACTTTCACAAAAATCCCTAGAGAATTTGCTAAATCTAACTTAGAAAATGTCTTTTGTTTATTCCTTGTTCTCTCAAACTTACAGAATGAAAAATTGAATAATATTTACCTTTTTCAATCATTTCTTTCAACTTTTCAAGGTCACAGTCTTTGACAGCACAAAATATCTCTGGGAGGTAATTAGTCTTGTCCCCGTGTCCGAAACTAGCACTGAGTTTGTTGACATCCAAGCTCAGCCATCTCCATCCAAACTTGTCTAACGGAGCAATGAATGGGGACACTGGGCTTGTCCCGCCAGTTAGGGAGCTAGTAAGAGAGATGCTTTTATCAAGAGCATGGCTGCCGTTTTGGCATCTGATTCTGACTTTCTTGTAATATTTGTGCATGTGAAGAAGAGAGTGGTTGAGCGAGTCCCTAAGTTCAGCACTGGTTTCATTGCAAGGCAATTTTGCTTGGAATTCTTTCACCAAATTCAGTACTTTCTGGAAATCTACGAGAAATTTGAATATATTTGATAATTTTCCAATATATCTGGTTATTGTCTAAAAGGGGAGACAAATCATATCAAAATACATTAGAAAATATGTTACTTTCCTCAAATTAATAGTGTAAATATTTTCAAATCCTTGAAAATCAATAGGGTATCTATTTTACCAACTATGGAAAATCAAGGCCTTTTTCATAGATTACATTTTCTATCTCTTCTATTCTAGTGCTCTATTATTGATGAACTTGAGTAAGTGCCATTCTCTTATACTTTCTATAGACCAATTTAAATGTTCACATTTTTAGACAGGCAAACGAGATGCTTTTGAAATTCAAATCAGGACAACAAGCAAAAGTTGCTCTCTTCAATAATTGATTCAATGCCTTGTGTTCCATAAACAAAGAAACCGATAGGCGTGAAATGTAAACATTAAAAGAGGTCTATAGATAATCAAATATCTTGAAAAAACCAGATAAGATTCCTCCTTTTTGGTAGAAGAATAAAGTTAGAATACAGAATGGGTAAAGAAATCTAGGCAGGCTGTTGAGTTCTGTTGTAAATTGAATATTCGAAATTTTGCAGGTATATCCCTAAATTGATCTTAGCTATACGATCCTGAACAGGAGAAATTTTGGAGGGGCAGTTTATGGTCCTCAATAGTGTATCGGTAAGATGTTGGACTCACAACTGGAATGTAGTGGGTTCAAAACCAAGCCGTTGCGAGATGAGGATAACATCCTTCGGCAAAATGTGACCATGATTGTGCCCCTCTCCAACCAAGAGTATAAAGGGTACCTGGTCAGTAGTATTTGAGCACTGTGTGTGGCTGCAACCGACAATGTAAAAAAGGGCTGTGGGATACTATTTGAAGTCGGTTGAGAAGTTGCTCAAACAAGATTTAAGACTATGAAATAACACCTTTAACTTTCCCCTTGCAGAGGATTGCCATTCTCACTGCTGTCGGATGGACTGTCCTTTAGTAAAAGTGCACATTGAGGTGAGACCTCCTAATCCTTCAAATCGGATAACAAGCAGAGCAACTTATTGCTCACCTCAGGTGACTGAGAAGAGCATCAATGTGGAGCAAGGTGATTGCACACCTCAAATGGTCAGGTTTAGCCATGGATAACGTTTTTAACCACTTGGTTTTGTTGATGTTTTCCTAAGATCTTGAGAAAGTCTCCAGATCTGCAGAACAATTTTTCTAAAGACCATAAAACTTTTCAAGGCACCCCTCTGATTCTTGGAGGTCTCAGGAATTCTAAAGGGACTCTGAGGGGCATTTTACTCCTTTAACAAATGTTAAAATTTTTTAAGAAACAAAAGGATTTCCTGAAATTTTGGTAAAGACAATAAATATTTCAGAAGGGTTTTCGGAAATTTTTGTGAAATAATTTGCTCCAACTAGTATTCTATTGAGGGGAATGCATTATTGTCTGAAGGCTCCAGCGTCACAGTTTTCCAACTCACCAACACCGACTCCTATACAGTAAGTCCCCACATATAAGAAACTCACACTATCAAATCAATCTGTCCTGTTTCTAATTTAACAGGATATATTTCATGCTCAAATGTGCATTACTACCCAAGATAACAAAGGGAATGTCGTCCATTTATCATGAGTTGAAGTGTCTAGCCTACCCGAAAGTCAAGTGATGATTGCAGCAAAGATAATCACGATAGAGGAAAAACTGTTCAAGGTGGCATTCTGCAGGTATGGTACAGACTTGTTTTATAAGGAAACTAAACCTATAACTTCTTGTAAAATACAATAGATTCTTCTGTTCTATTGTTTCCTGTAACAATGGAGAACAATAGAAAATTTAAGAACTTTTAGTAGTAGACCTTGAGGTAGGCTCCTTATAGAATAAAAAGCGTATAATATAGTTTCCTATATTGCAAGGACTAACATGCTGTAACATGCAAATTTAAGAATGGTTAAACAATATGTGATTTATAGTTATTGTTAAAACGTGCTTAGATTTGCATGTTAACAGAGAGAGAAGGTAGGTTGGAAAACTACAACACCAGTTGGCTTCATCATCATACCTCTTTTCTTGATAACCATCTTCTTCTACTTCTCAGACAAACAAATCAAGGTGAATTGCAGAGCATTTTTCACAACCAAAACAAAGCAGGTGGATTTATCTTTTGTAGGCACCACAAGTTTGAAATCACCACAACATCCAATCTTTTATCCTCTAGAATTCATTTAAAGTTAATTCAATTCAACAAGTTCTGTCATTGGAAGATCTTTTAATTACTTTACAAGCTTATTGCCAGCTGCATCCTTCAATAAATGATGACTTCGCAAGTTTGTTCATGTTTTTATGAGAGAACAACACTGTCGCTATGTTTTCGACTGTGTGGACGTCGTCTTTCTCTTTCTCTTGCTCGACGAATGTGGGGCCTAAATCAAAATGTCATCCAGGGCAAGGCCTTTTACTCACACAAAGAAATCGACATTATTCCTTCATCAGTCAACAACTTCTCTGGCTATGAAAAGTTTAGTTGGTCACTTCTTTCTTTAGAATGAAAGATATCCAAATATTTAATTCTCCAAAACCAAAAGTTATTTAATAACAAATCGAGTGAAATCTTGCGCGCTTTTTTGTTTTCCTTCGATGTGTATTCAAATGATATTGAATTGATGAGTTGAATTATTTATTACCCTCGTTTGCATGATAAATTAGAATCCAGCCTCTATTTCACCAATGTCGCAATGCCATTTTGGGGTTGTTGTTGTTCAGAGCTGTGAAGGGCTGCCATTGGCTAAGCATTGTGCGTGGAGATACTACCAAAAGTACTCTAGGTTTCCCCTGTACAGTTTCCCAATGATGTCCCTTCGTAGTACTGATGGTGTGCCCCTACAATGCTGGACGAGAACACCCTCCAATGACCTGATGACACCCCCTCGTTATCTCGAGCTATGCAAAAATTGAAAATATTCAAGAACGTGCCCTGAGATTTGTATAAAATGACCACCGAACCTCTTACATTGAAGGCAATGAAGTCAAAACGGTGTACGATGCAAAAAATGAAATCATCTATCTATTCATCGCGAAACCAAAATGAAATTCCACAAATATGGAATGACCTACCGAATGAAATAATAAAATCCGCCCAAAATTTGAACAGTTAGTGACAAGAAAGACTCTAGGAATATATACAGAGAAAAGTAAATGTACATCATTATATCTAAATGGCATAATTACAAAAAATTAAGCTATGAATATTTTGCTGCTCTCAAACGGCAAAATGGACAAAGGAGAATGTAAAATCAAAACTAATCGAGAATACGTGAAGATAGCCAGGGGCTACTTTGCTACCAAGAGAAGAAAACCGACTATTGCGTAGGATCATCGGCTTTTGAATAGGACAGATCATGCCAATCGAAAGGCAACAAGCCGAACCAGTCAATATGTATTTTCCAGTTCAGGGTTTTATAAAAAACTCTGCTTATTTCGTTGCATCCTTTCCGAAGCTACAGAGAATTCGGTTCTTTTTGAGACAATAAATATATTAATAGAATATCTAAAGAAATCTTCGTTGTATTTATTAGAATATTTGTTTGAAACGGATTAATTTGACCAAATACCCTTTTCAATCTTCATAAACAGAGACTAATAAATAGGGAGCACTGCCCAATTAAGTTATGAAAGTTCTCGATATTATTCAAAAACTGCTCTACGCAATAGTCACACGTGCGTACCTATTTTGCGTTGATAACAATGAACTATGATTATGACCAGTTAAAGACATCCCGATCAAAATTGCTTCCAGCAGGTAGATTATCGTTGTCAATTAAATACAATCTCTACTCAACTCTCTACAGAGTGGAAATCTTTTTAGAACTATAATTCAAAATTTTGGAGCTTTCCTAAAATTTAACGTTTTACAAGCACATACAGTGGAACCCCACGAAGAAATCCATCTAAATCGCTGAAAATGAAATTGCTGAAAGTCATTGGAATCCTTGCTTAATCCATTTACTCGAGTGGGTGAGCAGCATGCATATCTGACAAGCTTTCGTTCTCAAGACATTTGCTTTGTTCAGTGGTGTTTGCTCAGTTTTGTAGACTGACCTCGAGGTATTGACAAAAGAATAAAGCCAAGAAACATAACATTCGAACGGAGAAATCACATGTGAGATAACACAGTTACCCCACCTCAGAATGGAGAAACGCGAGGGTCTAAAGTCTACTTATCAAAGCGTTTACACGACCAAGTTTCACATATCTCAATTTTTCATATGATCAGTTAACTTTTACAAATGCTGGTATGTCATATTAGCTCAAATTGACCTCATCTACACGAGCAAAACAAAATTGTCAATTACAAATTGTTATAGAAAACTTGCTCGTGTAAACTAGCCTTTATTTATAGTCCGTCCTTGCTTAATTAAACCTTGCATTTTCAAAAATAGGCGATTTATAGCGGTCAAACTCGGGTTGTCTTTCCAAAATGTGTTTCCTTTAGTTTAGAACTTTGACATATCCACACGATATTCTGAACTTAGTACAGATCACCGAAAACCCATAACCGAGATTTCTAAGACTAAGACAGTATTTATATAGTTAACTACGAAACATACATGACGAGTAAGTTTCACATTGTGACTATTTGGTTAGGTTGGGAGTTATTTTGACTGAGGTGAGCATGTACCCTGTCAGAAAATCCATTTCTCAAAAACCATTTTGAAAAGAAATTTACCAAACTCTAACCTAATTGGGTATTCGTTGATGATTAAATATCATTTCATGAACTTCGTGAAAGGTCTTTACGTATATTCTTTATTTGTTCGGCAATGAACTCGCTTTGGAAAAACGCAAATTAAGTCTAACTTTATTTTATACTTATGTTATCATTGTCTAAAATGCTTGTCAAATGATCTTGATAAAACGAAGTGCTGTAACAGTTAGACAAACATCAAATTTCCTTCCTATAATTTCAGTAAATTCAATAGAGTGGTTCATAAGAATCTGCTAAATTGCATGCCGTCTAGAAGAGAATCTAGAATTATTAGCCGAGCGTCTAATTTCCATGGTGTTTTTCCTAGGGCAGTATTTTCTTGCTGCTAGTTATAAATAACACTTCTTCGACACTTGTTTTATTTCATTCATTCTGTTTACACATGTTACTACTAGGTAAGTTCAAAACTTATGATGGAAGCCAGATCTTGAGCTGAGACTAAATTCAGTGTTGCTATAAATGGTTTCGGTATAGCATTTTTCCAAGCAGTGACAGCAGTAAGGCCTTTTTCTACATATTTATTTCAATTTCCTTTTAGCCTTAATTCAGTAATGTCAAGCCGTCATCAAGATAATCTAAAAATTCAAAATTCTTAAATAGCCTTAACCACAATTACTGCATCTTAAATAGCCTAATCTAATTAAATATCTCTAATTCAGTTTTTAAGTTGTTAATTAAAACAGGTTTAAAGCATGTTTTAAAACAAGATTACTTTCTTCTTACTTAAAGACATCAAAAACGTCGAAAAAAGAGACAAAATCTAATAACGACTTTAAAGGAAAATTTATAGTGATTTTTGATAAAGTGTTCTAAAAACTTTTGATTAAGTGAAATGATTAGTTATCATGCATAGCGTGTTTTAATATTCCTGATCTTTCTCTCCTCCTCCATGCTCACTTATCGGCGTCTAGAATTCGTAAACTAAATAGAAGTGTTATTACTTTTAAGTATACTTCCCTAGGGTAACGTATTTTTCTCCTAAATAGTTTGTAAGAAAGTGTATTTTTCCCTGTGCATCTTGATGGATTGAGGCGTGAACTCGGAGTAATGTACATTTTTATAAGTATATTTTTAAATTTCTAAATATCATTAACTGTCTTATGATTGCGTAAGCATGAAACTTTGAGAAACAGAGAGCCAGTCTCCTTAATTGTTTCTCTTCTAAATTATCAAATACATTTTTACTGAATGAAGCTCTACTTTACAATATTGAGCACTTTCAGAGTATTATTCTCGCCAACTGGTGTTAAGCTAAATAGACACTAACCCTTAAACATTTTACAGCAAATTAACCACTCATCATGGGGAATATCATGATATAGATACTATATAATATGCAGCGTATAAGACCTGCAGCTGGTTTTCAAAAACCAAGCAAATTGAACTATACCAAGATACACTAGACGGCACTGATGAAGTTCTACCACCAGGTCTCAAGGGTCTACAAACTAAGGTACTTCCTCAAGGGTGCATACTCACTCTCATTATATTTGACGAATTTGTTAAATCTTCACACCTATCAATCTTTGTGGTAAAACTATTTACATTATAGTGAGACGATAAATCTGTAGATGACCCATTTTAATATTTTACTTCCCTTTAAGACTTTGCTTTCCCTTTCGGTTTGTTTGCGGCAGCTCGGGGTGGTGTCACAGGGCGTCCAGATGAGAATCCGCCATATTGGAATTTTTTCTTGTCAGCTGGCTTCAGTATCTGAAAGTTGAGTAATGAATCAGGGAGATTTGACTTTTTCAATTTCATGAAGTTTTATTTTTTGCTTATGCCATTGCATATATGGTGTTGTTTTTAATATCTTTCCTTAATCAAAGAATCATATTTTGATAGGGATATTGGAAGGTTGAGAAATATCAAGGTTTTCTTGACTCTTGCAAGACCATCATGGTTGTCGCTAACCTCATAGTCTACTAGCCCTCTATTTCACAATGTTGTTTTTGAACAACGCAGAGAAAACATTAATTTCCAATCGTATGACAAGTGGTTGATGTTATCCTGAGCTATAACTTTTAGTGTTAGCGTCAACAGGTTGGAAAAAGCATGGTTGACCTTTTAAAGTTCATCTGAAGTGAAGCTATTTCATTTTGTGTCTGGTGATGCCTCATTTTTGGATCTCAGAGAAAAATTAGGCCTAATTGATTTCAGAACAGGCTCCTTTTTGTGGAATTGGAAACATTAGTATGTTCAAGAAGGATAAGTTTTTGAAGCCCTCTAGGTAAACTTTATCTTAGGCCCGATGATCATTATTTTGCTTCTTGCTGCTGGTCTTCAGGGGGAGAAGTCCATTTTGAAAAGAAGATCAGTAAAAAATCACCCAGGCCCCCTCAATAAATGTTTTTCATTGGCTTTGCATTTTGGATGTTTATACACATACAATGTAGATGCAGTTTTATAGGGTAATATATCGCATATTCATAATTCATAAAGTATGTACATGCGTATGTTTTGTCGTAGATTAAATTAACTCAACTCATACTATGGGTGGTTTCAAAAAAGGATCCTTAATATGAGGAGTGAACTGGTTAGATTTGTTAAGGATCAGGATAAGGATAAGAAAACCATGACTGTGTAACCAGGCTTTTAGCCTTGGGATGATTGCTCCTCAATTAGGTTACCTATTGAGGGGTCTCCATCTTAGAGAGGTTCCCATCATACAAAATTTTATCTCGTGATGTTGGATTCAAAATCTTTAATTTACCAGCATTTAGTGTAGCACTTTTCCCCCATCTTATATGTATGTAGTTTAGAAAATCTTGAAATTTGGAAATGAAACTGAAACATTTCGTTTGACCAGAACGATCACTCTTAGCTCTTGCCAAATAATAATCCCCTATAACTTGTAAACCAAACGACCATATAGCCACTCTTGTGCAGTCACCTTCCAGAAAATTCCTGCATAAAATGTACGTAAGCGGACTATGAAGAAACACTGACCATATACCATTTATGTTGATCGAACTGCGGTGATTGGTCTCAGAAGCGTCTGCTGTCAGCATTGACCGTTGTTTATGCAAATACCGAAACATCGCACGACAGCCGGGTGAAATCAGTGAACCCAGCCACAGTCTAAGATTAGCGCGTACTTTTCATCATAGACCATAATGCAGTTCAACACCTTGTTGGCCATTATAAATTTTCTATAAGAAACTGTTTACAAAGAGAGAATCCTAAAAAGTCAGGAAATTAATCTCTAAAACATTTTCCAGGATGTAGTTAAAATTTGGACTAGTTCACAAAGCATATTATGTAAGCTTACAGCTGTGAGAGATCCCCTAACAGGAAGAGCAGATTAATGGGTAACCAGCTACTAGGGCCTCACACTAAGCAGCCATCTTGAATTTTATCTGTAAGTGAAGGACCCAAAAGAGATATTGTAACTAGAGTCATGTCTCTTCAGGGACAGGACAGAGGATCCAGGTTCCTTACATACACTAACAGCGGTGAGAGATTCTCTAACAACGTAATAAGTTGCAATTAATGTTGGATGGTTATAAGGTTAAAAAAGAGACAAATTGTATTTGAAGTATCAAGTAATATCATTGAAAAATAAACACTGACGTTTCAGGCGTATGCCCGTTATCAAAGTGATAGGAAAACGGTCACCTATCACTTTGATAACGGGCATACGCCTGAAACGTCAGTGTTTATTTTTCAATGATATTACTTGGTACTTCAAATACAATTTGTCTCTTTTTTATTCTTACTAAAGTACCACACGCAATATATTATAATTTTATGGTTATAAGGTTGCTTTTAAACAAAAAAATAATAAACCAAGTTGTCTTCAAGCTATTTTTGCTCACCTGAAATGAACACATTAAGGTTTCGTCGACGCTCATCATGGCACCAGCGTTATCGAATTCCCCACAATAATTTGGAGCTGAGAATAATGTAACTAGTTGTCTCTTTGCGTAAAACTCATAACCATCTTCTACAACCTAAAAAATAATCAACTTTTAGTTTTTCAACACGGGTCCAATGGCAGACAGTTTAGTAATTATCGGGACCCAAACCCACGGTTTAGGATAAACCATGTGACGTTCCAATTGTTTTAGCTAATCTTTCTTGAAAAATTAGGCCATTAGATAAACAATTTATAACATTTCACATGTATCAGTCTTTCATTTTTAAATTTGTCTATTTTCAGACTAAGAATGGCTTTCCTTTATATTTGAAAATCCGGCCTACCAGCAGCTAAAAAAGAGACAGCCAAGAAGGCATTAATATCTCCTGATAGAAACCAATGAGAAGCCTTTTTATATTTCTGGCCAATAACATACTCAGCACACTAGTAACATTGCAT
This sequence comes from Pelagia noctiluca, assembly GCA_963924455.1. Taxonomy (NCBI): domain Eukaryota; kingdom Metazoa; phylum Cnidaria; class Scyphozoa; order Semaeostomeae; family Pelagiidae; genus Pelagia; species Pelagia noctiluca. The sequence continues at coordinate 16,115,825 of OZ004322.1, read as the reverse complement.
GCACAAAAGTAATTCAAGAGTGCAAATCACCACACATGTAAAGTTTATCTCACAAAAAGTACTGTTCAAATAAAGCTCTAGTACAGTAAAGCTGATTAATAAAGGAATATCTTCAGGAAACTTACCTGATGTGCCCTACAGATCAGATCGAAATCATGCTTATGGAGATACTTGGCAACTATGTCTTGTCCGAACGTGTACGAAACACCTCTGTCATTTTCACCCCATCCAGTTACTTCTTTGTCAGGGTCAGACCAAAGCAAATCGCACAGCAGGCCTAAGAATAAGGAGTATATATTTGTGTAAATTTCCAAGTAAAGTTTGAACCAAACAAGGTCTTTCCTTTTCAGCATACTCTTATTAATCTAACATAAATTAACCAAGAAGTCCAATATGTCCCCTCCTATGTCAAGGGTCTGTCAATGAAGTGATTCAGAAAACCGACTCTTCAGAAGAGGAGAACAGTTGAGCATACTTGTCAAGATATTCATTCTTCAAGATTGGAAGAAATAATTTCAAGTAGTAGGCTAAAGTAGTAGGCCATATTTTATTTGCCTCCCAAGAAATGTTGAACCCTTTTAATGGTGTTGACTCCCAAGGAATGTTTGGCCCTCTTTATGGTGTTGCCATGCAACTGTAAAACTTAGGATAAAAGATATAAAAAGTTTTGTAAGGGGTAAGGGGGTTTATCTAATGTGGAACAACTTTGATATTTTGAGAGAATTAGAGTTAGATAAAAATTGAATTTTGTAATTCAAATTTTTGTGAGTCCTAAACTTGATGGAAATAGGCTAGAACGCCTAACCTTGATCGGGCACATCGGTAGGTCGCATTATTCTTCTAATTTGTTCCATAGAATGTAAATCTGGCGAAAGACCTGAAAACAAATCAATTACAGAATCAAAAAGACGATGAGACAGAATAAAAAATGTTTAAGGATCTCTTTGCAAAAAGGGTCACCTACATGTTCTCTTGATTCCCCACTCCCCCTGTGCAGATAAGCATTTTTCGTCTTTGCTGGATCTGGGTGACAAATACTTTTTGAAATCATTCACATGACACGTTTTTGGTTTTCTCAGCACTTCTGTTGATATGGCAATCCTTCCATTAGTTTGATAGTGAAAATCAAAAAAAATGATAAGTGCCCAAGCATGCAAAGTTTAACTGTTTTCCTAACTGATGTGACGACTGGATCAGCAATGCGGAGGCGCATCATCAAAGCAAGGAGACGGAAACGAGGTTAAAGATGGTGGCGGGCAAGATGAAAGGGATTGAACTGACTCAAGAGTTTTTTTGGGACGAGTGGCCCCTAACTGATCGACTAAGAATTGTGTTTTGATGAATATTGCGTTCAGTTACACTTGTCTTTTTTCTGTTCCACCTACTACAACTGAGTTACCACACAACTTGGGTACCTGGGTTGCTTGGTCCGTCAAGGCAACTTTTCCTCCCTACACTAACAGGACTTTGAATTGACTTGTCTTGAACCGAATTTCGACCTGCCCCAAGATCCCCTTGAAGACAGGACCCTTAGGCTAGGTAGCAATGTTAGCGGGTACCATCACAAATTGAGCATTGCCTAGTCCGCAATCATTTAGTCAAAAATAAGAGCAATGTAGTACCGAGCAGACAACTCTATGTAGTATAACGCAGCAAATGCTATAGTAGCTGTGGTCCTGCTGGAAAGCCTCCTAAACTTTTTTAGGCTTGCAAATTGAGAATGAAGTCACTCACTCTCAAATTCTAATTATGCTTGGACTTAAAACAGATTGTACTTCTTTACTAAACTAATCAAAAACATTTGCAAAAACTCTGGTTCTATATTTACCTCCATGACAACAGAATATTTTTTCATCCAAAATAGCAGCTATTGGTAAACAGTTGAAGCAATCTGTAAATGTTTTCCACAGTTTGATGTTGTACCTCCTTTTACCTAATACAAAAATAAAAGGATAAAACACCAAACTACACTCAATGTTGACAAAAAAAGATAATAAACTAATAACAACTTATAATATTATACTTGCTGTTTTTGTATTCTTGATCACTCATTGGATCTCATGAGCCATTTCGACTTCTTTTACTAGGCTGAAAGATTGCTGTAACTGAGGGTGAATTCCCATACTTCCTCTCTTTGGATTTAGGATTCGATTCTAATTTAATAAAAATGGCGTTGTTCACAAATTTGATGGAGTTCACAGTGGTTTTTAGTTACAAAAATTAGGCAACTTACACTCGTCATAAAACCCATAGATTCTGTTGATGCTTGCACATTCGTGATTTCCCCTCAAAAGGAAGAAGTTTTCAGGATATTTTATTTTGTACGCCAAAAGAAGACAAATCGTTTCCAGTGACTGCTTTCCCCTGTCCACGTAGTCCCCCAAGAACAAGTAATTTGCTTCTGGTGGGAATCCTCCATACTCAAAGAGTCGCAGAAGATCGTAGTACTGTCCATGAATGTCACCTGGAGAAAATAAAAATTACTTCAAATTAATCAAGTTAGTAGACATGTAAACAAATTACATGTCTGTAGTTTCTGCAGTAATGAACTGCCTGGCAGTAAAAATACCACTCATGCAATGGCGTAGCTAGGGGCCCCAAATCCATGTACACTTAGCTTGATATGAAGCCTCATTTCAGCAGCCACTAACAATTTGGCACCAGTTAGTGTTAAGATTATATATTACCAAGATAGGACAAGGTTACGTAAATTTTTATGCAAAAGTGCATAAGTCCCAGTTATAGCAAGTAACAAAACAACAGAGATTAGCTTATCAAAATAAAATGTTTTTAGAGCTTAGGGCCTTACCCTCGAGCCCGAAGTAGGTGAAGGGTTTTCAAAGGACAGGATGGATTATAAAATTATATCTGAATTGCTCCTAGATGCAGCTTTTAAGGGGGTTGAATTGAGGTCTTTTAAGGAAAACACTGTAAGGAGTCAGTTATCATGGTTGGGTTGGTTGAAGTAATTTCTAATTCATAAACAATGACAAATGATTCCTCAAAAACAGGCCTCAAAAATGTTGAACTGGGGTTCTGGCATAGGAATTTCATGGGAAGACTATATCAAAAAAACTTGGTTTACACTGGACTCAAATGTTTCCAAGGTGCGTAGTTGCGTATTGGTGGAGGTGTATCAGAATATTGCAATACAGTGAAAACCTCATTGACAACTCCACACACTAAAGGGCTTATAGCATAAAGTGGCCTATCCTCAAGGTTTATACTGAAGTCTTCAACAATTCAACAGCTTAGGATTCCAAAGCTGTTTCAATTAACATCTCCAAAGCAAAAAAGAATCTGAATCAAGATTTCATGCATGCAGTTTTCTTTGTATGGGATTCTGTACATTATCTGAGAATAAAACATTCGAGCAAAGCATGCCAAATACATATGGCAATGACAAACCGACCTGTCAAAGATGGCCTTATATAGAACTCTATTCCTTAGAATGTGAAAAACTACCATTCTGTTCAGGGCCGTCTGAAAATTCTTAAACGTTTGCATGATGTAAACTTGAGAAATTTTAGGCTCCCAAATTCTAAAGAAGAAGCAGGATTTGGAAAACAACCAGCATTAGCACCACCACTATCTAAATTATTCAACAAAGTCATAGCCATCCATTACTATTTTGTATTTTTTGATTCTTCTAATACTTCTTTATTGCATAACATGCATATTTAATAATGATAATTACGTTGCTTGGTTATTTAGTTATCATTAAGTCGACATCATTTAGCAATTGCTGCTATACCGGCTTCAAAGAGAGTTCATTAACGACCATACAGCAGCTGCTTGTTGCTAAAGATTCTGCACAGCATGTTATCTAAACCACAGTGTCAACTTGACATTTGAGGGTTTATCCGGCAGTCATTTTCCTATTGATAAATTTCTGAAGCACATAAAAACACAAGCGAGCTATAGGCTGGTTTCATAGTTTTCCCAACTCCCATTGTTTTATACACCTGCCTATACTAAACCCTACACCCTACCACAGTAATAGAATTTGAGTTTGCAGGTTAGGGAATTGGTGAGTTTGAAAAACTAACACAACACACACTAGGATATTGAATACTCCTCAGTTATAGTTAAAGAGCCCAAAGAGCCGGCTAATGTATCCTTTTTCAAAATAGAGACCTGCCCATTATCAAGTTTTCACATAAACTCACTCAACTAATGAGAAAAAATAATGTCATCTAAAATCAGTGGAGGCAGTTGGAGAGAATGAAAAATGTCGTTGCGCCTTGGTGCACTCAATTCAATTGACAAACTTGAGTTGAATCAATCACACAAAATCACCACCACTCATCAAGTGATGAGAAGAACCTCTACAAGTTCTTTAAGAGCCACATTGGACCTGTCACAAGGCGGCCACTTTCCAACAACAATAGCACAGGCCATCATATTGCAGCCCCCCCCAAGGAATAGGGATGAGATGCAGTATTTGGAAGACAAATTGAGATGTGTATAGATCTCTTAATATCTCCCTTGCTGAATAGCCTCTTTTGTTTTACATTTTGACCACAATTAATTCCTTATCAAATATTTCTGAATTAAGTTTAGATTTGGTAATTCATTAGTGTGCCTTGTTATTCAGGAATTAAAGGTGAAACATTTTACAGAACATCCTTATCTTTACCAGTGATGGCCAGAATGATTCATCAACCAGGGCTCAGATTATCCTGCTGCTGTTATCTCCTTCACCAAACAGGTGGATAAAGCCACAAATGAAAACAAAGCAATGTGATTGGTCACATCAGCATAACATCACGCATGGCTGCCAAATTAACGACAAGGAAGTTGGTTGAATTCTGTGAGATGTTCAAATTAGAATTCTTAACTTTGAAATTCTCAAATCTAACAGATTTATCACATATTTGTGGTTGGCAGAAGTTTCAAGGAAAATGATAACATCAAACATTGTGGCTTGATGGACTTTATGCTCAAGTCCCAGAATCAAGAATACAGAGAGGGATATTTATTTAACCACTTGATTTGAATCCATTCTTAGTTTATGTTTTTCAACATGTGCCTTGCCTTGTTGAGACTTGTTTAACCCCCAATCAACTAACCTTGGTTTAAAGAAGGTCATTAAACAAAACATAGTTGCCATAGTAGACAGATAAGATATTTTCTTCATATCAAGTCAAAGTAAAGGACTTGATTCAGCTTTTGCACAAAAAGAAAGTAGCTTGCTAGCTCTATTTTGCCTCAAAATGATGTTCTAGGCAAAGTAAATTGAAAAATATGAGGAAAAATTATGCTTGCAGAAGTTAAGTGGTAGCAAATGTGTGAGATACTGCAGTCTTTCAATTGGTAGGAGAAATGTTGAATACTTCTCTGATTTTAATCTACTAGAGCTCTAAGTCTAAGTGCAAGTGTCTCCAGCCGGATGGGGGAGGGCTGGCAACTATGACCAAAGTGTAGATGCCTGTGCAAAGCTAGCCTGGAGCAAGCCCCCAGTTAGTTTGATCCTTTCTTCTTTTTAGGGTACATTAAACATCATAATTTCATTGTGCTCTTTCAGGGAAATAATTTTCCATTTCACCTAGGGTGGCAGCAGCCTAATCATATGTTTCTGATAATGAGATGAGGATCTATTTTTTGTAACTCAAGAATACTAATGATGGTTAAAGCAATGAAATTCAATTTTCTATTTGTTTTTGAAGTTCCATTTTATTCAAACAGCATTGTTGTTCATTCAAGCTATATCGTCCTTGATTTATTATTTCACTGAAAAAGAGCCTTGAACAGCAAGTCTTAAGTGCTCCATTTATCAAATTTCTGTCTTTTTGTTTGATAAAAGAGGCCTAGAAAGGGAAGGACTAGATAGGATTTCTTATATTACTAATACTTCTTTCTTAGAATACTTGAAATGAAAGTATCAAAAGGTATGGTCAACAGATATTGTTGAAGCAAGCAATCTGGAAAGTTGGATACTTTGACAGATCCAAATAGTGTCCTGGAATCAAGGACTGGTCTCCCACATTGCAAATTCAATTGATTCAAAGCCAAATGACTTGATAAGTGACAGGGATAGCAAAGTCATTGGAACACAACCTAGTGCAAAAGGTCTTGTTGGAATCCAGCCTCAGACATGCCATAAAATGTGGGGAGAGAATTCTTCCAGTAGCAGCAGGCAAACAGATAAAAGGTGTGGTCACATGGATAGGCAGTAAGATTATTACCTCTTTAGAACTGGGCCCTTTGTTTGGAACAAAAACTAATCCATACAAATATTGAGACAAATAGACCACTTTCAATGTTTACTTATTGGAGAGTTAAACCAGATTCTTTTGAAATGCAAAATAGGACCACAATAAAAGGTTACACCTTTTGACGATCAATTCAATGCCAATTCTTCAGTAAACAAAGAAACCAAGAGAAGAGGCGTAAAATGCAAACATTTAAAGTTTTTTTTTGTCTGTAAATAAAAACATGGCTTTTTCTTTCCTCAACACAACCCTTAGGCCTACTACTAGACTCTAATGAAAATTTTTATTAGAATTATTGATGGTTTTTTATAAGAAATTCTCAAATAATCTCAGTAGTGAAATTCTCCTTAAATTCAATTTTTTCTATTTCCTATTTTCTATTTAAAAAAGTAATCTACCTGTAGTTTTTTATGAAATATTTCAAACTTTCTCAAATAAAGTACCCTACTTTCTTATGAAAAATATGGAACTGAAAGATTTTCATAAGGTTCAAAAGTCCTACAAGAACAAAAATGAAAAACTAAGTCGAAGCAAAGCTTAGAAACAAAAGATTTCTTAAATCTCGGAACTCCTTTTGTAAATATTTTTTGGTGTTGTGTGTAGCAACCATCACAGGGAAAACCAAACAAGGGCAATTCCATTCGATTCCAATTCAAAAACAAAATTATCAAACAAAATACAACACTGAACATCAGCTGCCTCAATTTAAGAAAACACAACAAACGAACAATTGCGAATAAAGACTTTAATTTTGCGTATAAAAACTTACCACAGATTTTCAAAGGAGCTTCTAACTCTAATAATATCGGCTGGCTGAGGAAAATTTCTCGAGACTTCAAGCACAACCCTCGAACCTCTGCTTCCGTTAGTTGGACATGTTTCCCAGGCCTAGACCCTCTCACTGCAAAATAAAAACAATATGTAAGTAAGTTTGTTTTTCCTCGTGTTGCTCCCAAACTTTGAAGCTGAAGCCTACTACATCATGATAGTAATATATAGGTGGAGAGCAGGAAGGCCTTTGCTCTACGTAGCAAATCTAGGCCATTCGTAAAAAATATATTTAGATATCTTACCTTCTAATAATCTTTGAATAATACTATCGACATTAAGCTTGTCTGTTTCCGACATAGCTATGAATATTTCCGAGTCTCATTAAATCATGGATGAATGAGATGCAAGTGGATACGCGAGCCTATCTTTTTCCGTCTTGAGCAATGGCTGCCGTTGCATGCACAGCAAGAGAATGGGCGGTTGTTGAACCATATTGATTGATTGTTGTGTAGTGACGTCAGACCGAGAACATTTATCTGTTGTGATTTCACGCTAATTATGCAAGTAGCTGCGCTGCGACATCTGCACGACATAGGACATCTGCCTTCACAGTTCTCAACTGCAAATTTGCAGAATTTTTGACCAAATCGACTCAATACTGAGCGTTTTCTTGGTCGGTAACACCCTAAATGGTAGGATGTTAAGAGACAGTTTCTAAGATAACGTCCTGATGTATTTCCGGACATTTCCTGACGTCCGTCTGATTTTCATGTAAACGTGTAATCCACGTTTTCGACAATTTCAATCACTTTATTCCTGTATCCTGCCTCCACAAATCTGCAGGGGCGTAGGAAGCAGGGAGTGACGCCCCCCCCAAATTTGAAAGTTTCTTTGAAAGTGAGGCTCCTTCGGACAAATTCTCATCGGGCGAAAAGCATAGTAAACATAAGGCTTTTATCCTTTTAGCCTGTGCACAGAATATACCACTTTCATAAGTGTATCTGTATACTACAGGTTTTCAAAGGACAGTAAATCGGTTTTCAAAGACGTCTGTGAATCGGTTTTCCATAAGAATACTCAATACACAAAGTAGAGCGATAGATAGATAGATAGATAGATGGATAGATAGATAGATAGATAGATAGATAGATGGATAGATAGATAGATGGATGGATAGATAGATAGATAGATAGATAGATGGATAGATAGATAGATAGATAGATAGATGGATAGATAGATAGATAGATAGATAGATAGATAGATAGATGGATAGATAAATAGATGGATAGATAGATAGATGGATAAATAGATAGATAGATAGATGGATAGATAGATAGATAGATAGATAGATAGATGGATAGATAGATAGATAGATAGATAGATAGATAGATGGATAGATAGATAGATAGATAGATAGATAGATGGATAGATAGATAGATAGATGGATAGATAGATAGATAGATAGATAGATGGATAGATAGATAGATAGATAGATAGATAGATAGATAGATAGATAGATAGATAGATAGATAGATAGATAGATAGATAGATAGATAGATAGATAGATAGATAGATAGATAGATAGATAGATAGATAGATAGATAGATAGATAGATAGATAGATAGATAGAAGAATAAGATATGTGTCGGCCTGTTTTGATAACGCGTATGTTGAATTGTTCAGTATTTCATATAAACTTTGTAGGCACTACCTGGCGTTGCCGTCCTTGGTGAAGTGTAAGGTCCCCGTTCCCATTACATGAAAGTAAGAGATTAATCAGTTTAAGTTGGAAGAAATCAAGAAAAGAAGAAATTCTAGCAAAGTTTTGAAAGAAATCAAGAAAAGAAGAAATTCTAGCAAAGTAAGACAAAACTTAACCAGAGTTCGAAGGGATCTGATGTGAAGAAAAACATTTATTTGATAAACCAGAAAATTTCAGTTAAAGTAATATTCTAAATCAGGTTCTATTGATTTAAAAATAACAAACTTCAGTTTCGGCTGGAAGAGGTTAAGAGAAGAAAAAATTGTGCAAAGTGGGAAAAAACTCAACCAGACATCGCAGGAAAAAAGTTCATTTGATAAATCTGAAAACTTCAGTTTAGGGAGGAGGTAATTAGGGTGGTATTATTTCTAAACGAAACAAAAACTTCAGTTCAAAGGCCTAGGTCGAACGCATGCAGCATTTCCTGTAATGTAGCGAGGAAAGTGATGCATAAATTAATGATTCAGTATTATTCTGAGTTCTGAGAAGGTGGTCTTTCTAAGAAGCCGTCGCAGTAGATAAAGAATATCTTGAACTTTACCTCTGTTCATCATTAGCACTTCTTATCTACATCTTGTCTATCTGCAGCAAGGCCTGAAACAGTCTCCAAAGGTTCCTGCTATGTTTGCAGCGCTGGAAGAACTGCATCTTTTCCCTTGTATCAGGGTTGGGTAGTTGGCAGATGTGGGCAATGTATTTTGATTTGCTGCTCGTGAGTGAAAATACGCAGGGGGACTGTGCCAGTGTGCCACTCTTCTGACCAAATCGTTGCGTGCGTTGGACCGTAACATAAGATGGACGAAGGCGAAAGAAGAAAAAAAATCCGAACAAGATAGAATTTCGAATTGGAGATCGAGAAAGAGCAACGCAGAGAGAAGCATTTAGACAAATAGAATACAATAATGTCAGAATAGAGATAGATAGAGATGATTCTTGAAAATACATTTCTTTTAAAAACCTTAACATGATCTTGACGACTCAATTTTTCATTATTTCCCTCAAACAAATTGTAGCATAAGAGGATGGTTTTAAAGAAAATTTCAGTTCAATGTCATTGGAGTTTCTAGATGTTGGTTTTTGCTGTTCCATATGAAAATTACGATATCCTTCTTCTTGTTCTGCTGGTGATTTCTTCTCAAGCTTCTCTTCAATATTTCCATCATTCTCTCCACAAAAACTCCATGATAGATCACAAGGATACGAAATGAAATGACGATAAGCACCCGGTACATTCAAGCGTAATTTCTTGATTTTGAAGTTGACTCTTTCAGCTCCATCTTCATTGAGAATGTCTTTGTACATTTCTTCCATGTTACTCGGATACTCTATTCTAAATCCCGGCATGGGAAGGACGACTTGAGAAATATCAAATTTCTGACTACCAATATCTTTCTTTGAGGCCACGCAATAATTGTTGGAGTGATTCTTCTGGGAGCTCTCAGAATTCAAGACCACTATATCCCCTTCTGCCACAAACAAACCAAATTTCTTCATCCTTGCTGTGGCTATCTTATTCCAGACTAAACTGCAATAACTATGCACATACATTAGTCTGATGCTATAAGGTAGGTTGAACAGCGCATTAGTGCATCCTGCTTCTGAAAAGCCATGCTGCTTCAAACCTTTTAGAATCAGACACTCCCTTGTTTTCCAATCGGGCATGCGTTTCAATGTACCCACTATGTCTTTTGTTTGCTGGAAATAGAATTTTGCCTCATTACTTTCATCTTTTTGCTGCCCATTTGGCGTTAAAATAAGCTCAACAGCTTTCATCATTTCTCCTTTGATTATGGCAAGACCAATATCTGCAGTATTTGTCTCATTTTCCTCAAGGCCAAATCTTTGCAATCCAAAATAATTGATAAATCCTGAAATTTTCACTTCTAAGATAGCTTTATCAATAATATTCTTCAGAGAATTTTCCACTGTAGCATTCTCAAAGCCTAGTGAATCTGAATGTTCAACTGCTAGCTCTTCAGTTGCTAATTTTCCACTTTTCTGTAAAACTTCATCTTTGACATTTACACTGTTTAAATGTTTGCTCTCTATCAAAGATTGATCTCTGATATTTCCATTGTCTAATTTTTTACTCACATCCCGAACGACTATATTGAAATTATTCCCAGATAAATCTCCCAAATGGAGACCATTTTCTTCTTCATTGATATTGCCGATTGTCATATTTGCATGCTGCGAATTCTGCATGAAATGTTGCAAATTTTCCAACTCAACTCCCATAGCTGCCATTTTTTGGAAGGTTAAAGCCTTTTTGTCTTTCACACCAGCATAACTTATTTGTGAAGGCTTTATCTTGAGAGCTGAAGAAAGCTTGGAAATTGCATTCAAAGTTTCCGTGTTTTTCTTACAGAGGACAAAACTAAAAAGATTTCTGCAGGCATTGTTGCTTGTCTGATCCACAACTTCAAGCTGTCTCTTCCTCCTGAATCTGATATTGATATTACTGATTGCACCCAAATCTGGAGAGCCTTGGGAGGTGAAACTTTTAGACTCAAGAAAGGCACCAAAATGCTTTGCAATAAGTCTATGAATTGCGGTCCTTTGCTGCTTATCATTGTTCGCTTGCAGGATAAACGTGTTCTTATTCTGGATGATAAACTGGCAATGAACAAACCTGAAAAATTCATCCAAATGTTCTTTTTTTATTCCAGTTTGTAAAAACATTTTGTACGCTTCATCTACAGATGTGATCATCTCACTCCCTCCTGATTGATTCTTGACAGTCAAAGTTTTTAAATGAGGAAATTCGTAACGGAGATACTGGTGGATTCTTAATCTTGTTTCTTTGTTTTTAAAACACCCCAGATTAACAATGCCTTCTGAATTACCATCTAAATCATCTAAACTTAAAATTGTTGACACTTCTAACAGACTGCGTAAGGCTTCTTTAGGATCCTCGTTAAAAGATGTGGCAGCCAATTTCTTGGTGGTATCATTTGGTCTATCATTCATTCCAGTGCTCACATTTTCACCAATTGCTTGCTTTCCACAGTTAAACGTGTGGTTATTTTGTTTTGATGCTTCAGTACCTTGAACATTGACTGCTAACGGCTTGGCAACAAAATCTGACCTTGCATTTGCATCTTCAATCTTGATGACTTTAGATTCTAATGCCACACTTCTCAGTGGAACTACGTCAGGGTTCTCGTCAAGTAACCCAGAGCAAAGGACCAAGGAGGAAATATCCTTGGTGGCACCTATGTTTGCATCTAAAGTGGTTTTATTTATTCCAATATTTTGCTTCGCATTTTCTCTCGCATCATTTACAGAAGAATGGTCTTTGATGGTTGCCTCTAATAATCTATCACTGTGGGCCGTTTTCCTTGATGTCTTCACAAATGGGTCTGATTTCTTAGAATTTACGATTCCCGTAGTTAGATTTGAGACAACCCCATCCAAATTGATCTCCCTGACTTCGAAGTCTTCCCAACTTCTCTTTATGACACCATTAAATCCCTCACAATTTGTTGTGAAGCTTTCAATACCAAACATGGCCTGCTTTTTGGAGTCTATGAGACCACTGTATTTGGAATGATAAAAAAAGAACGATTGAGTTAGTGACAATAACAAGATGCTCTAGAGTAACCTCACCAGAACATGTATGTGAAACAAAAAGGCCTTGTACCAGGGTTGCGAGATCCTAGACACCAAGTCGGGCAATTTGGTAATGACAGCCCTGCACTGCAATGCAAGCCAGATTGGGCCTAAATTGAATACGAGGCTATAGAACTGGAGAGTCCCCTCTCTTTAGACGAGGCTGTTGATGTCATCATGTGTCAAAAAATTGTGGTAACCAAATGTTTCTCCCCAAACAGTTTCCAGGTTTCCACAGAAAGTAATTCAGACAAGTTTTAAACGTAATCCATCCAAACATAATAAGGAACGATGATCTATACGAGCAAACCAATAAACAACCAATATCATTAACCATGCTATAAAATAGATGGAAGCACTTCCGACAGACCTTCGGGGTTAATAGTGAAACTCTTGCAAGAAAATCGATGTCATGCCATTTTACTGCTTCTCCTAAACCAAAGTACCCTGTCAGACAAAGATAACATCACCTATAATGATCCACTATGATATATGTAAAGCTGTCACTTTAATACCCTTTCCATCTCCCATGATGGCATAACTACTTTTGATTCCTTGATTAATTCATATTTTTTAACAAATCTCGCCCAAGACAGACAAAAATGGAAAACATTACTGAAAAAGTGTTTATGGCTGCAGAAGCAGAAGAGTTGCAGCGGCTCGGATAGGCAAGTGCGGTGAAAAAGAAGAAAAATGTCCCTCTTCTTCTTTGATAACTTAAGTATACGTTAGTCCTGTTGTGTTCTTCCGCACTACTTGTTCTCTATCATTCAATAACGCACTAAAGATGTCCGCAATCCAAGGTCCAAGTGTAGCGAGTGTAATGGTTTCGCTGATTTTTGAGAATACAGAGTTGGGTCAGTAATACTGCTAATAAGCTAGGGTTTTGAATCACTAGAGAGAACTTTGAGCATAGTGTCGGCTAGGATGAAACCCTTCGCTTTTTGTTAAGGCCCATAGTTTGAACAAAGTTTGCTAAACTGTGTTACCAAACTATGTTACGCCACTACTGGACAACAAAGAAGGAGACATAAACAACGACAAAGTACCCTAAACATATTTCCTTTCGCCTCATGATATTTAGAATAACAAATCTAAAAGTTAATCTTATAATGCATCGACCCTGGTTGAGAGCATAGCTTACATAAGGGCAAAACTCTTTTAACAGAAAGTTGTAAATAGATTTGATTGGCTCACGAACAACAGAAGCTATAACAAATAGAAAAGAGGACATTTTCAATAGGAGAAAGAAATGCCATTTCTTCGTTAATGCATATATGATGGTATAGTTTGTAGCTTCCCTAAATCAATGTGACGTGATCAAAGAAACCTTATTTTTCAATCTGTAGTTGCACGAAAAACGAGAAATGGCTGCGCTATCCATGGGTGCTAAGATGGTCTTCGAAATGAGATCCGCCATTTTCTACAGAATCGTCATCCTGGCATATAGCGCTTCTTCAGAGCTAAGACTCTTTCTGTTGGGATAATTTTGATATACACAGACTCGACAGGATTTTCTAACAGACAACTTCATGTGGTCCCTACTCTCTCCAGTACGGACGTTGCACTTTTACTTCTTGCTAGCATTTCCATCTGTTCAACTGTCTTTTTGGGGGAAATACTCTTGCTCTTCCTTTTGCTGAACGTTGCAGATGTCCGCACCTGAAAACAACATGCAATTGTTGATATTATCGTAATCGAAAAACTTGAATCTGTTTTTGAATAATAGCAGATTCAGTCTTTCTCTGCCTCTAGACCTGACAAGGATTGGAAATGATATCCGAATTGATTTCTTTGTTTTCACTGTTCTAGATTTTCATTTTTATCTAGATATGTCTTATGTATGGTTAAAGTGATAAATTGTTTGCCTAGAAATCTCTTATTCGATTATAATCAAAATGACCTCAGCTAATCTGTAAAGTAGAAATAAACAAGGAATATAGGAACAGCTCTTTGCATAACTTGATCGTGATTCCAAAACAAAAAACTTATATCATAATCTGAATATCATTATCAATGCTAAATATTGAAATAGAAGGTTGGTGGTTTTTTATGAGATAAATACACCAAGCGTGGTGTCAATATTTCTGAATGTAAGGAATTTATTTCCAACTAGGTGCGAGGCATAACCTTGTCGATGCTCTTCAAGCATACATGGTATTGAGATTGATAACAACACTCACATTTTGTTTACTGCCTTTGTCTTCTATTGTTGCAGTTACACTATCGGCATCGTTTGTAAAACTATCATATCTTAGTTCATTGTTTTTCATTTTCTCTTCGTAATGCATGTGCTAAAACAATGGAAAATCAATTGAAATAGTAAAATTTGAAAAAATATTAGATATTAATTTAATATATCCATTAGAAATATCAATACCCTCTCCTTTTGGAAGCTTGATGATATTTCATGTCAGACCAAAGTTTGATAAGGACATAAAAAGTGGAATGGTTTTACGAAGGGAGGCATTGCAAAAACGTAACGAGGGAGAAAGGAGACTTTATGAATATTTCGTTAGGGAAAGGATGATCTGTATGTTTCACGAGGGAAATGAGATATCACCAAATTCTGAAGGGTAGAGGGAAGATTTAGACTTCTGTTCCACCCCCCTGGTCTAAGAACAATGATTCCTGGTTAAAAGTTTCGACAGATCTTTTGACGAATCTGAGGACATTGATCAAAAGAATGAACGCACCTTTAATCGATATATTTCTTCCATGAGTGATCTAATCTCTCTTTCTTTTTCCTCATTCACTTGTTCAAGCTCTCGAATTTGATCTAAAAACTTCTTTTGGTTTTTCGTCTAAGAATAAACAAAGACATGGACATAAGATCAAACGAATAAAATGCCAGTTGAATGCATTATTCGAGAGGAGTTGAAAAGAAAGGGCGTTTGCATGGCTTACTCTCTAGTAGCTAGTACATTTATTGATGAATATACCATTTGCTTATTGCTATCATTGAAACAACATTGGAAAGATTTGAAACTATCAATTAAGTTAAAACTTCACTTGGTGTATGCACTTATCATGCCAATAAAAACTAACTTACAGTTGTTCATGAGCTGTAATAGTGTCTTCTCCTTTAAACAACGGATCAAAGAGTGGAAGGGGGATGGCTGTGCCTACAGAGCTTGTAAATAGATTTGAAAATGTAGGATTTAGTGTAAGTATTTAAAACTGTAACCATTATAGTCTGGAAATTTTGGACAAGTTTCCTGAAGCTCTGATTTTACCTCTAGAATACAGCCTCTCTCTCGGGGAACTCAGAGCATTTGCTAACAACTGCCTACAAAATCTTCTCATGAGCAGATGCGTAGTTATAGGGGGAGATTGTAGCCCAGGGCTCCTCAAATTTTCAAGAAGATTCTACTGGGATTCTACCCATACTGTGTGCAGGGATTACTTTTGACTGGTTATTATCCAAAAGTGAGTGCGGAATGTGGTTAACGGCTCCCCCCGTTCAGGGCTTCTGCTTACACCCCTACTGTCTACTCACGTGTGATCTCATAGACAGAGTATCGCTCAAAACTTAAACGAGAAAAGTCAGGGATAATAAACTTCTTCTAAAAGCAAGGGCTCAAATTGTTGGTCACATTGTGAGAAATAGTCTAAATAGTCTTGTTTGAAAGAAACGAGAGAAGAATTTAGTTAAAACAAAAAGACATCATAAAGATCGACCTCTAAAACGATGGGTGGATCAAATAGTAGGACGTAGGATTAGAAAGTGAAGTCTAGACGGGGGACATAAGACAAAGGAAAGTGGAGAGGACTTATAAACATGTGGAAAAGTCTCAGAATTTGGATTTACAGCAGAAGTAAGCATGTAAGAGTATTCGAATGATTCGTAACGATGATTTGTGAACAATGCCAAAAGATCTCGAAAAGAAGCAGTTAGCTAATATAGAAGTGAATGAAATGAACTCACCATCTTTTTCCTAAAAAGTGCTTTCATGTTATTCAAAAGATCTTCATGATTAGTCTGCATAATCTCAATAAGTTCCTCAGTGTCGATACTCTTATTCTTGCGACTTTTTCTGCCAGGACTCTGGTGTTTATCGTTCGTATTAACGTCCGTATCTTTATCTTTATCGTCCACTTCATTATTAACAACCACGGACAGACCGGACAGCCTCTTTTCCAATTTCATAGATTTCAGTTCTGAAGACCTCTTCTCTAAAGTCGGGGATCGTATCCCAGCAACGAAAGTAGACGCAGGCTGCATTGCTGGGTTAATGGCGGACATCATGGCGCCTTGAAGGACGCTGTGGCTGTGCGTGAATTTGTCAGATATCGGCAACACTTTAGTTAGCATTGACGGTTTAGAATCTTTCTCCACTGGTACAGGTATTTTCAGTATGCTACCTCGCCGTGCCTCGTTATCCTTCCTTATGCTATTCCGGTGAAAGCTACTGCGTCGGGAGTCGGACCGTTTTCGCCCGACATCCTCGTTTAAATTCGCAAGTCCAGTTGAGCTATTCAGATTAAGATACACGCTCTCCTGGTCATCGTCGGACTCACTAGTCGTGTCGCTTCTCGGCCCCCCTTGAGATGCAGTGTCTTTTTTTAATCGGTTTCTGCCGTATTTCGAAAGGATTTTTTGAGTGTCTGGGTACTCTTTGATTGCGTTTAAAACATCGTCTTTCGACAGGACAAACAGTTCCACGTAACCGTACGCTCGGACGTCCGCCGTTCGCCTAAACAAAAGAAGTTGGACATGAAACACTTAGACTACCACACGCAAGCAATGGATTTAACAATAATAATATATTCCAGAGAACTTCTCAGGGGATAGCTAGGCCATAACTGAATGAGTTGTATTTCTGAGGCCTATTAAATAACTCTTGTGAATAAAGGTTCTTTTATGCGTGCAAAGTTTTACTGCATATTTATCTTACGTTTAAAGTAAAAGTTTCATATGCCAATATTAAGTCTCCGAGGCAAGAACAGCAGACATCGGTTTTTCGCTATTGATGTATGTAAACAAATAACACAACATATATCGCATTTTTACTGTCGCAAAGCAACCAGTCAGTCCCTAATGTCCCTCTATCTGCTCTTTCTCCTCCACTTCCAACAACAACACCAACAACAACAACAAAATGGCGGAAACTAAAATTAGAGGTTTGCAAAAAGAAATCCCTACAAAAGTAACCTACGCATTCTAGCATTGGCCTAAAAAGTTCTTAGGGCTTTGAAATATTTCAGGATATCTCCCAAAGAATGGTTGGCCTAATGATAAATGGTGTCAACACTTCTTTACCTTGTTTCCATATGTTCACTCAAAGAAAATCACTTTGAAGCCACCGTAAAAATTCAATTCAATTCTGAAAACTGATACCCATCTAGTAAGTCCGATATTGACGCGCAGAGCTAGATTTCCTAGGTTCAAGTTTGTTTAATCATGCCATTTCACATAAAAGTCATTACCAAAAACATTTGAATTCGATCAAACGATTAAAGCTCACTTGTTTTGGCCTTTACTGAGACTCAGTATTCCAATTTCACCGAAGAAATCCCCAGAATGCAGGACCTTCAAGATTCTTCCCGTTTCACTGAAAAATCAAGAATGTATAGTGTAAAATATGACAAGAAATGATTGAATATTTTTTATATATCTTTAATTTTCTTCATTTTGGTATATATCTCTAATTTACATGGTAGAGTAGAATATAAATTCTAATGTTAAATAAAGTTATAACAGCTACAACAATATTATAGTCAGTTCGCGAGGATGGAGCCCTAATGGTCCCACTTCAACTGAAGCCAAATATCAATATTTTTCTTATATAACTAAAGCAAGCACAGAGACTAAGTCGGGCATATCGGGCAAATTACAGTAGCCTACTCAAGAGGATTTACCACGCTCGATAAATCTATAGCAAGCAAATGCATTTTAGCGAGGGAATCTTTTCTGCATCTGCTTGTCATAAAAGGAAACCTGTCATAATGACAACTGACAAGGTGATCTGACCTACTACTTTGATGATTGTCAGATGCAAAGCTTAAGTAGTTATTATTTTTCACTATGTTTCCGCTTTTCCTCACCATCCCCAAGTTCTGAACCAGCCAAAGGCTGAATTACAGACCGTAAAGAAGGCGATTCTTATTGTTGAAAACTTATTTAAGCATCCAACGACTACATAGTCTGTCTGAGTATTGTGGAAGCATGAAACTTAACAGAGAGCTAATTTATTTTCTTGTTTCTAATTCATCATCGTTCTGTTCTTCTGTACACCATGCACTGTGATGCAGATATAGATCAAACAACGCTTTGGGTATAAATAAAAAGACTATAATGATCATCATAGTCTGTCTGATGATTGCGAAACATGAAACTTAACAGAAAGCCAATTTCCTTTCTTGTTTCTAATTTATCATCGTTCTGTTCTTCTGTACACCAAGCACTGTGATGCAAATAAACATCATGCAATGCTAAAGAAATACTTATCATGATTGTATACAAGATGAAACTAATAGGAGCTTCCTAAGAGATCGAAATACAACTCAGGGATAGATAAAGCATACCTAAGCACTTCGAGGACTCCATTACTAATGACGTACATCTCTCTGGCCACCTCTCCTTTCCGACAAATGTAATCACCTGGTGTGAAAATCAGCATTTTCATCTTCAGAACGAGGTCGTGCAGGAATTCAGGCTGACATTTTTGTAGAAATGTTACCTGAAATCAATTTAGAATTTTGGGTACTCGAAAAAGCAAGAATTTGAAATAAAATACATGTATAGTATCTGAAATATCAGTATGTGATCAAGAGACCCAATATACCTCCCGGATTTCACCAATCTGGCTGTGCAGCAACTCTTAAAATTGGGCTTACGATGTACGGTTTACGTAATATTTGAAATATATATTAAACCAAAATATACTTATATAAATATAGTATTTAGATTATTGAAAAAGTAAATTTAGTTCTAGTGATTAAGATAAAAGGAAAAATTGAAAACCAACCCTTCGAAGAGTCTCTAAATGGACGTGCAGCGCCAGCTCTGTTTTCATTTTATTTGGCAGCAGCACAATGTCATTTATGTCACTATCGCCTTGGAATCGTCCCCTGCGTGAAAAAAGTAATAAAGTTGAAGAAGCGGCATAGTCAACTCATCATAGGAAACGAAAATTGTACGGTTATGTTTTATGATATTCATCATATGAAGTGAAATGGATAAAAGGGAAAATCTTTGAAACTAGGGGGTACAACCGATTAGTATCGACCACGCAGGGCTGCATGAAACAGCTGCCAGTGATATAAAATGATACCTAGTTTAGATATTGATTAAGATTCCCCGTATAAAAACTGCGAATACTTTTTTTCAACCAAGGAGCCTGAGGTTTCTTTATTAAAGTTGGTTTCTATTTCTTTTTACTGTAAACCAACTTCAGGTCTTTTCAAAGCTTTATAGAACACTGCTAAGCAATCCTGGGAGATTTCTCATTCGAAACAACATGTTTTCTCACCTGGAATAACTGTAGTCATACCATAAGCGAACTCTTCTTTGCACCTCACTTGGAACGTTATGTCTTTTCATGTACTGCATTGTGGAGTCCTGAAATTAATGTGAAAGTATTTGTTAAAATATTGAGTAATCTCCTTGTGAGTGCAATAACATGCACCTGTAACAAAGCTGCTAAGTGCTTAACATTGCCAATGGTGTGGGTTTTGAACAACGAAGCATCCAACTTCAAATCAGTAGGCTCCCTGTGGGTAGTCGTTTTCAAACATAGAATCCTTATTTTGCACAACCTGACACTATTCCCACTCTACGTTTCTTTTCTCGTTACTATTCGTATTTCATAGGCACAATAAGCCGTATAACACTACCTCAGTGACATTAGACTAGGACCTCGTATTAAGAATACAAACCATGAAGTTTTGTTAATGATGTGCATGCTACCACAATTGATCAGGAAACAAGGCCTAACCTTAGTCTGATATTAAGTCAGGGCCTTGATGTCTTGAGCATGGCTAATACTTTAATCAGAAACTCACTCACTCAAAGTATTCAGTCGATATTTCTAAGGGGTGAGGACGGCTCTCCCTACCAAGTTATACTCCTTCTCAAATGTCAGTCAAGATTCAAATTTTTTGTGAAATTAGGATCAGCACTTTCAGCTGACAATTAAAGAAAAGATTGTTTCTGAAATCAATAATTACTTGACTCTCAATAAATACAGGTTGTGCTAGTCAACACTATGGAATTTTTGATTTGGATCCATCAAAAAACTTTGGATCTAAAATAATTATTCTTGGGTTTATCGATGTTTTTCAATTATGGGTCTATAAATTGAAGAAGTTGAGGTACGCTTGAAAAAAACAGGAGTTTGATTGACCTTATCAGATATGTGATCACATCTGCTTCTCGAACATTTTTCCTCGTGATTCATCACAAGAGTTAAATGATGCAAGAGTATGACGTAAAATATCAAGTTGCAAAACTGCTTTAAACATGGGTCTGCGTCAATCCTGTATATTTTGACTGTGTCTACGAACATTTTCTATAGGTCTACCTGTTATTTGTCTAACTGACACCCCGTATCAATGCTTTGCGGTCACAAACACAGATTTCTTCTATGCAAAAAACTCGTGTGGTGTGTTTTTAGTGTGCGATCATGCGAATTTGTGAATGAACTTAATGGATGATAATTAAGGGATAAAATCTTTGAACTTCCGTCTATTTGCTTCAAGTTATGAAATCTAATGGAAAGAATTAAACATTTGACAAAGATAAATCTATTTGATTGATAATGTTTAGAAATCATTACCCTCTGTTTTTCAAATTCTATTCGACCAGCATTCATATTCTGAATGACATTCCCAGCTTGCCCTAAAACATGAATATAACATTTAGTATAAGTCATAAAAAGACGTGGAACAATCCCCTGTCCCAGAATGCACTGCAAGGTGTCATGCTTGGCATATTACTAACTTAGGATTAAGAAATATAGATAGTCTTGACTTTTCAATCGTTTATTCTATTATATGAGTTGCACTAAACAAATAAGTCGGAGAAAATTCATCGTTTTACGTCTAGAATTTGATCAAAAGAATGGGTGCCATCGTAATGGAATTTTGAAGCATATTAAAGTATTTGCCAAATATTTCAGCATCTAAGTGTAATCACAGAAACCTTCATAAGATCCCAAACAACAACGTACCCTTCAGAATTCTTTACGCTACCACTTGAGTTTCATGGTGCGAAAGATGCAATAGAACAGTCTTTGGATGGTACAAAACTTCAAAATAGCTAGAAATACCGGAAACATAGCGAAACGAAGTAAATAATCCTTGAATTTGTTTCGCTATTGTTCCGGTATTTCTGGCTATTTTGAAAGATGCAATGGTATTGGGTTTTTCACTGGTCCAACATTTTTTGACTCACCCGGTCTACACTTACCTACTATAGTAGCAAATATGAAGATACCAACAGCATAACAAACGATCATATACGTGCATCTAAAAACAAAAATTAGCAATGATCAGATGAAATTATATAAATTAGCAAAAGTTACGGGTCAATGATTAACAATACTAGGAACGTAGCGAGAAAATCTGAAGGTGGAGCCGTTGACCACTGTTGCCATTCACTCTTGCATGATAACATATAAACATTGATCTTCACAAACAATGTGTATAAACGTTTCTTCAAACAGCTCCTTTATCTGGCAATGTCCCTGGACAATACAATTAGCTCTCGAGAGAAGTCACCGATATGTTTTCACCAGAGTTAGGTATTTTATACCTAAAGATAGTTCCTAAGTAAGAAAGATGAAAATAAGAACCTTCTTTGATATGTTCGACCTTAATCCAAAAGTCATCAGCAGAGGTATAATACATTTTTTCTTATCAAGTTATTTGCCTGAACCAACATATTCAACTAGTTCGTAAGTACTTTGACACGGTCAGATCCAACTTGAAACCAGCAGATACATTGAACTTCTGAATGTTAGAACCTTACTTTTTGTGATCAGCTAGTAATGCAATTGTTTATATCATGGCGTGATGTTTTTGACAAGTTTCTTATCAAACGAATCAATTATGGACCTTCAGGAACTTATGCCAAATAAGGTTAAACAAATTTTCAGCTACATTTCCTAAATCTATACAAATTATCGAATTAGCTCCCAAAAGTTTTCTGTTTGACATTTATCAGTCTACGAATCAGATCCAAGTAGAATCTATTTCATTATTGTAAAAACCAAACATGAATTTTTTGAACAATGTCAAAATTATCTTATCACATTCACCAACCAGTAGTTTATATCTTTTTGTGATAAGAACCCTCCTTAAATTCAGCCTGAATTGGTTCTGGTGTAATGGGTTTAAAGTTGAGCGTCTTTGGCCCTCCGCTAAGCTTACTGCATTGCATGCGTGGACATTGTTATTATAAAAATACAGAAAAACTCAACTCACTCTATGGTAGTAACAGGGTGATGACTTCCACCAATTGTAGTCAAAGACAGCGTTGACCAATAATAACAAAGAGCATACTGATGAATTAGTCGACTGTTGTAGGAAGTCAGATTGGGGTATACCCAATGATTGATGCCGAAACCTTCATACTCTGATACCATGAAATAAAAACAGGCATTCCAGTGCATCATTATCAGCATTATGTGCAGAAAGAAGAAGGTACGAATGATGTTCGGATAGGATGACAGTGATAAAATCGTTTTCTGCGACATGAAGACTTTATAGTACTTTAGCAGTCTAAGCAGTCTGAGTGATGGCCGTATGCCGATGATGAGGTACAAAAAGTCTAGTGGGATTATCGATCCTAAGTCAAAACAGAAGGGGTACGACTTCACGTATGTCAACGCCAGTCTCCATAAATTATCCACGTAGATTCCGTCTTCCAGAAAAGACAGTCGTAGGTATATAATAAAATCCATTACGTATATAAAATCTGCTATCGAGTCTAAAACGAACCATAAGGTTTCGAAGTCTTTCTGGGCCTTACTGAAGGCGATGCGTAGAAACACCACCCAGGCGTTGTAGTGAATCGCCGTGATTACTATGAACAGCCAGAAGTACAGGAAATTTCCGTGAGGTTCAATCGTCATGTACCACAAACTCTTACAAAAACTTTCCTTCTCTTCGATATCAGGGTCGCAGAATTCTTCAGTTATGATTGTATTTACAGGCTTTTTGTCATTCTCTGAGTTTCTGTGGTTCTGTGACACATTCGCGGGGGTTTCCTCGATGGCCGTATTGATGAAATTATTGACGACCGAGACTCGCCTACTCGGGATGATTGCAGATGATTTCTTACCGGTCTTAGCCGTGGTGTACTCTCGAGTGCTGAATTTCTCAAGAAAATCCTTCTGCTCGACGGGTTTTTTATTCCTGTTCTTTTTAGTGGAGTCCATGACAGTTTTAACGGCAGCCAAAGTTCCAAGTCGCCTTTTGACGTTCATCCATCCCACGGAAGGGGATTCTGAGACGACAGACTCGCGTTTGTGGTTCTTGTTCATGTCGACGTACCATAACTCGGTGTTCATGGCAGAAGGGAGGCCCTCGGAGCTTATCGAGATGGCCTCGACATTTGGCCTTAATGAAGACATAGAGGCTTGCCTTGCAGGGCCTGTCGTTTTCATTTCATGGCAATTACCACCAGTTTCTAAATCACTCACGATTTCAGACATTTTGAATTTTTGGTTCACTGCATTCATATGATAAGGCTTTGTCGCGGTGGTTGGGTACTCAGATCGTACGAATCTCCTTCAGGGAATCTAGAAATCAGAAGTCGTTATAATTCATGAGTAAATGTGAGACAGCAAGAAAATGATGCTAGAAGTATTAGTTGTATCTGAAGCACTAAAACAAGTGCTGCAGCCAGCAAGAGCACTAAAAGCAACAATAAGTGTATAAGTGCAACCGGAAGTGCATAAACTAGAGCAAGAAGTGCAACAAATAAAACAGGTAGTGCAACAGGAGATTCAATGTAAAAAAGGAAGTAAAAACAGTAAGAGCTATAAGTGCAACTAGATGTAAAAGAGTAAATCAAGATGTGTAACCGGAAGTGGAATAGGAAATTCAACCATTGTAGCAGAAAATATAAAAGTTTAATGGAAAGTGCACCAAGATGATTGATAACAGGAAGTGCAACAGGAAGTGCAACAAGTGAAACAGGCAGATTAATTAGTGAAACAGCAAGTGCATTGACAGCAAGAAGTTCAATAAGTGCAACAGGTAGTATCGAAAGAGGTACGTGTATAACAGGAAGTACAACCGGATTTACAAAGAGTAAAACAAGGTGTGAAGCCGGAAGTGATACAGGAAGCTCAACCATTGCAGCAGCAGAAACTGAGGTTACGAAGTGCAACAAGTCCAACAGTAACTTTAACTAGTACAATAGGAAGTGGAGAAAATGCAACAGGAAGTGCAGAAATGCAACAGGAAGTGCATGGACTGCAGAAAGTACAACAACAGTAGCAAGATGTGCATCAAGTATAATAGATAGTGCAACGAAGGTACAACATGTAAAATAGGAAGTACAAACAGTGCAACAGGAAGTGCTATAAGTGCAGCTAGATGTAAAACAGTAAATCAAGACAGGAAATTCAACCGTTGTAGCAGAAAATAAAAACGTACAGTAGAAATTTTAGCAGGATGATTAACGAGTACAGTAGAGGGAGCAACAGAGCGCAGCCAGATATACAACAAGCGAAACAGGAAGTGCATCAACTGCAGCAATGAAGTATAACAAGTCCAGCAGGAAGTGCAACCAGTCTAACAGGAAGTGCACCAAGTGCGACAGGAAGTGCAACAATAGGTATAAATTGCGCAGTAGAAAGTTTAAACATGTCCAATAGGAAGTACAATAAGTGCAACCGGAAGTACAGGAAGCAAGAATATTAGGAAGCACAGGAAACATAACAATACTTAAGTATAATGATGTGTGGGTAGGAAACCAAAGTTCCAGAATCACTTTCAAGACGGATTACGAATTCATTTCATGATCGTTGCAAATTGAGCCTACTAAAGCTTTTCGACTGATACTCGTCAATTCTAGTTCTCGGCGAATAGGGGAAAACGTGAATTATTGGAATTGAGCATAAACAAAAACTCATCTCCGGTGTTCCAATCAGATAACCAAAACGATTGTAAAAGAGACCAGAGGGAAACGAATTCCTTCTCCTTAGACAGCATGGAATCCGAATTTTTCATGTAAGCAGATTGCAAATTTCCAAATATGATATTACCAAAAAACTGTAAATTTTGGGAAATTGAGAAACTGTACACACAACCCTATGATTTATAGATGAAGAAAAAATTAATAATAGCGAAAATTAAATACTTTATACTTACATTTACCAAAACGCTGCAGTTCAAACTCCATGCAGGTGTAGAAGAATTCTCCAGCTTATTTATCAAACTTTATAATGGCGTGTTCTTTCTTCTCTTTATCTGCAGGAGTAAATAAGATTGAGGATTCACAGATCTAGATGAAGCCAAGTCAAGATTTACATCAGTAAGCACTATAATTTGTTCATCATACAAATTTGTCAACTGCAGCTTCTCTTCTCAGTCTTGTCTCATCGAACGAGCTTGAAACTTCTCTCATTTTGTTTGCTCTTTCCTCACAAAGCAAGTTTAACTAAGGAATGCTTAAATGAAATAAAAATGTGCAAATTGCACGGTTGTTATTGTATCGTATACACCATCCGCATCGACAATTATTCGTAATCAGAGATTTTTTTAAAGGAACAATTTTGAATGAGCAGGTGAAGCATAGACTGAGCTGAAATAATTTCTGAAATTAGACTGAGTTATTCAAAAATAATGAAATCAGCTAATTTTGTTGAAATGTTCTTCATGGCAAGAGATTGTAGAAAATGCAATAAGTATCGAGATGGATCAAACCTCCAAATACCCCAGTATGCACATATCGTAAAATTGGTTCGAGGATGTGCTGCTCATATAGGTAGGTTTTTAGTCGAAATATCTTAAATAATGATAAAAGTTTTTCTGTCAAATCTCACATCCATAGCAAGGAGATCTACATCCGATTTCTAAAAAAACGCTGCACGATTAAACTGTTCTACTATTCATAATTTATTGTGGTGGTTGCAACCAGCCACTCTTTACGTAAGAGGGAAAAGGAAATGGCTAAACCTATTCTTTTTACCTTTCCATCACCCTTTTCTGCCCCTTTTCACCCCACTTGATGAAGTGGGGTAGCATACTTTTAGTACCTAAGTGATGACGTCATTATTGTCATCATCATCATCATCATCATCATCATCATCATTGTCATCACTGTCATAATTTCTCATATATTCATTATAACTAAATCATTTCTTTTCATCAATCATCATCTGTTACATGTTTGCATGGAATTACTCAATATAGGGGACATAGTTGCAGAGATGCCCTCCTACTGGATATCACTTCACTTCTAATAAATAATCTAATGACTTATCGATAGTGATCTTTAATTAATGATATCTTAATTGTCATGTTCGGCGTTTGTCAGAATCAAAAATTCAACCTCAAAGCCAAGATTTGCCAAACCCTCAACCAAGAGGTTTCAAAAATGGCCTTAAAAACCTCTCACAGTGATTTGCAACTAAATTTTGCATGTCTGAAAGCCAAGATTGCTGGCTGGGATATCTCTATTGTAACACACCATTTTTCTAGGTACAATCTTTTTTATACGAGCATATGAAAATGGTTTGAGCCTGGCTGTCGTTCAATATTCCTCCTTTTTTCAGTTTGAAATGAAACTGTTCTTACTTCAGTGTTACAGATCGGCCTTCCGTTTACACTAGGATTTGGATCCGTAACACATTCCATCCTGCAACGAAAGCGAACTAGCTTGGTCCGTTACGGATCCAAGGCACACTGGCAAAGTGTAGACACCTTAACCGTAACGGAATCGTTGCAGATTGACTTCGAGGCAAGGCCGTAAGCAGAAAATTTTTAGCGGGGGGGGGGGCAAAACCCCTTTTGAAGAACTTTTTGAGGATATCCTCTATAGGAAAGTATATACTTTTGGAATTTTGGGCCCGCTGCGTACGCATCGAGGGTGTTTTTCATTCGAATGCGCATGCTCACTTGATAAAAAACAAAGGCAAACCGGAACAGTGTAAATGGGATTGGTAAACGGTCTTTATCTGTTCTAGTGTAAACCCATTTGATCCATAACAAATTTGTGACGGATCCAAACTGTGCCGGTACACGGGGTCTAAACCCTTCAATCCATTAAGGGTAGATATGTAGTGAAAAACAGATTCCCCAATGAAAGCAGTCTAGAGGATTTTTTAATGCACCAAATGAAACACTGGATAGAGACAATTACAAAAATGTCAATTTCGGTTCTAAAAATACATTGTTGCCATGGTAATTGCGGTTTCTTTGACACGATTGGGTAATCTTTGAACTAGGATATTAGCTGAACCCCTTGTCCTGTGAACACATACTATATCCCATTTGAAAGAGTTTTAAGAGTTCTATGTTTTTACAGAAGCTTTTATATGCATCCAAATCAGGAGAGAAAATATAAAGAAAACATTTATGCTCGTTAGTGGGAGTTTTTGAGACCCGCCCATCAAGAGAATGTTGGCTGAATTACAAAATTCTTCTGTACAAACTTGAATTATGTACTCAACTACATGGGTGCCAAATTTCAATTCATTATGATGCTCAGTGACTTCAAAATCTTTGCTAAGAGATTTGGTTTCTGTGAAAACCCCATTTTGAGAAAAACAGCTATTAAGATTTGGGTTTTGAAATTTTATATTAGAATCCACCATATTCATACAAAACGCCTTCTACTTCTATATTTCTGTCCTGTTCTTCAAGTCTTCTTCTTCTGTCTGACTGTCTGATCTTCTTCTGCTTTGCTGATGACTTGTACTCACACTTGTACACCCTGACTCTATCCCTTCTGTGGAATTCTTTCATGCAGTTGAATCCAGGTGTTATCCCTAATTTATCGAACACACTTTCTAATTTCATGTAACCGTCATTGTAGAGAATGACAGCAAGTGATGTACAAACTTTCAAAGGTACAGAGCCCACAAAGGTTGTCTTTGGACAAATATGCCATAGCACATTATTGAAACTTTCAGCTGCATTTTGATTGTAGCCCTCTAAGCATCGTTTCAGAAGTTTCTCGTCTTTTAGTTTGTCAAAGATTGGCTTGATGTGAACTGCTACAGCTTTTGGGAGAGGATTATCATGCTTGAAATTGTCAGGATCTTTTTGATATTTACACCAAGAATCTGAACCAATTGGGCATAAAGTGTGGTTGGGTAGTTCATTGGTTGATAAGCGATGTCTTAGGATAGCATCAATAGCATTTTTCATAGCGTCAAGGTTTCCAATGTTGCGACGTATTGCTAAACCATAGTAGATTTGTAGTTTATCAATTTCTTTGAGTGTAAGTCTTCCTCTTCCTCCAAGAGTTTTCCCATCATTCAACTTCTTATTTCCAGTCTTGGTCTTCAGCTTTCTTAGATTGGTCCCCACACGTTTCTGTACATGACCGACACATTCATATTTTTCCACACTAATATTATCACCATAGGGCTTCTCATTTGAAATGGTATCATACGTTTTGGTGTCACCATCTCCAACATATCCAGTGATTCTGAGTTTTCTCTTTTCAATGGACCTTTGGAATATTCTCCTTACTCCTGTAACCTCCATTGCTGGTGATGAGCCTTCATGATTTTTAGTACAATTATGATTTTCCAGAAGCTTGTTTTCTTTCTCTTGAGGTAACTTCATTTTCTTTATTTCTACACAACCCCTACAGTGTTTCTTCAGATCTTCAATGTCCAATACTTTATAATTTACGGCAGAAATACAGGACACAACACCTATCAGAGAAGAAAACCCACGCTTTTGCCAAGTTCCATCAAATAGGCATTTTGTATTTACAATTTCATCGCTACTATCTGCCTTTTCTCTAACTTCTGATGCAGCATTATTCATGCTTTCTTCAGCAATGGAAACAACAGCGTCAGAAAGTTTTTCCATCAGGTTTGTGAAAGGTCTCTGATCACTAGGGGTGGCCATGTTCATCACTCCAGCAAACAACTTCAACCCATCTAATCCCCTACCAAGAAGCCTCATTGCTAACACCATTCGCTGGTTTATTTCAAAAGGTGTTCCTCCTTGTTTTGGACCTTGTTTGGCATCAGCCTTACATCTCTTTGATGTATAAAAGGTCTTTTTGCTTTGGCAGTCAACATTCTCACACACCAAGTCCAATTTTAGGGCCAAACCAAGCTTGCCATTTTTTCTCAAAACAAGACTTCCCTCCTTGCATTGTTTGCAAACAGCTGTTTGAGAAATGGCATTGCCAAGTAATTGAAAATCAACAAAATTAACCCCTACTAGTTCTTCAGTGCTTTCTTGTGTAGCTGCCCGATTCAAGGCAGGCATTAGTTTCATGGCACTTCGAGACTGCATTGGTATTGGATCAACAATATCAGGCTGCTCGATTAGCGAAGTTGAAGCTGTTGAAGCGGCATTTGGATTTTCTTCTTCTTGTCTCAGTTCTTCTTCTTGTCTCGGTTCTTCTACTAAATGTTGATGGACTATTCTGACTAATTCGACATCTTGTTTAGCATATTTTGCGGCTCTAGCTTTCTCCAGTTGGTTTGCTCTTCCTGATTTTCGCTTTCTTGTTGATCTTACTTTCTTTTTACGAGAAGATTGTTGTTCGTCGAAAATCGTTCTACTTTCACATGCATCGGCCATTTTCATCAAGTAAACTGGCAACAGGGTATCAAGGATGGTATAGTGCTTCCACAGGGGACAGAGGATGATAACTAAGAAGTTCGAGAGGGCTCGGAGGGGTAAGAACCCCTTGAAAAAATTCTACTTTCTGTGAATTGTTGCACAGATTTTCGACATACTTTGAACACCTGAGCCTAAATTTTACTAATCTAGAGAAAATGGGAAGGTCGCATGACAAAATGAGCACTAGAAATGAAAAGGCCAATAAATTTTGATCTAGATGGGGTAATCTTAAAAAATTGAAAGAGTTTTCAAATATATGGAAATTTTTCACTACATATCTCCCCTTAACTGAAAACTAAAATGTACTGAACTTGTTCTTCGTCCGAACATCTATTCTTCGGAAGCCTTTTTCGCTATCAGTTGTGTTGATTTTTGCAAGTTTTCACACTCCAGACCTGTGTGGCATATCTGTGTGCTGCCGATCTGCTTGTTTTGCAATTATTTCTCAGTCTCATGGTTATTTCTCAAAATTCTGATATTGAGCTAACATGGTCAGCCTCAGCTTGCTCTTAGCTTTGATAACTTGGCAAACTTGAAAATATTTTTGGTGATTTTGCGAAATTCGAGGTTCGTGTTCTTATTAAACAATTTTGATAAAAAAGGAGTTACCAGTAAAATTAGTTTTATGTCTGGGGAAAGAAACGATACAAGCTTGTAAAATTACAAATTATGCATATCTAATTAAATTCGTTATTCTACAATTTTTTGTTTCAGTTTAAAATAGATACGAATTTTATCTGACTAAAATCGTTAACTGATTTAAAAAGGAAAAAATTAATTGATTGTCCAAGCGAGACGTGGAAATTAAACAAATCGAGGGATAATCTTTAAAATTGCATTTTCTTTTATTTGGTTTAATTTCCAATCAAAATAGCATGAATTATGAAACAGGCGGGACTACTTTGTATCCAAAAACATTTGCAAAGAATACGGAAAAACTTTCGTAAAGCTTATAGATTTGCTATTTGATAAGATATGCAACAATATAAGATGATAATGGAATAGTCAAAAACGTTATCAAAGGTTCTAGCTTTCTAATGTTGTTTAACTTGTCCTTGCTCAAAGCGGTTCTTACCTGATGATAGAGTTTTCTCCGGGGAGAATATTTTGGGTACAATAGGGTTCCACATATAAGGGACACTAATTCAACAAACAAAGGTTTGACTTTTATTTTTAACGGCTCAAGACAGGCCCGGAAGCTATCCAGTGCCTTTTTGAAGGGAACATCACTGGGGGGGCAATCTATTGTCTTTTGAAAAAAGGGACAATAGGCTATTGTTTAGAACAATGAGAAGGCAAAAGGCCTGGAGGGGCAATTGCCCCCCCAGTTAGTATGTTAAAAAAGGCCCTGAAGCTATCCATAGTTGATCCGCTTCAAGCTAAACTTGTGGGGCCCGGTGCATACCACCTGAAAATTTTGAAATTAAGGTTCTCAGAGATGCAATTTGGTGAATTTTTAGGGAGTTATATACGTAAAAATTAACCAAAAGTTACCGTGAAAATCTAATTTCTAGAAAGCAAGATCATTTTTTGATAAAAGGAGTGTTTTGGCCCAAAAGTTGGTCCGGCCAACGCTGCACCAGCCGGACCGGTTATGCTGGGCCTGCAAGAAACTCCTATCGATTCTAATTTAGGAAGCACCTGAGAGGCCTAAGACCAGAAGTGGAAAAGGCTGTCTTCTAAATGCCGGACACTACTGCACTGGGGACGTTCCATTCAAATTAGCGTATTTTTTTACTATTTTGATGCTAGCTAAGTATAATTTAGCTATTTCGGTAGAAAATGGTTCTCACATTTGCAAAAATATATCTAAAAATTTGGCTATTCTGCAGTCCCCAGAAATCTTCTTCAAAAGCCCTTACAAGGACGTTGCCGGAGCCGGGGGGAGGGGCTGCGGCTCCTCCCCTCTAGAAAAAAGCCTATACATATACTGCCTGGATATCACTTTTTTGGGCTATCATCCACAAGTGAGTCCTGAAAGTGGTCGAAGGCCCCCCTTTTAGACCTTCTTGTTACCTTCCTGCTCTTTTACTCTTATTTGGTAACTATAACATTCTTATAACTAAAAAATCCAACGAGCGAAGATGATTTAATACACTTTTTCCAATAAGCAACTCGTCAATAAGCAATCAGGGCTGAAAATACCAAAACAATGAGAGACTCAGGGCTCGATGAAATAATTTTAACAACTAAGCATCTCAGCAACTTTGCTGAAAGTGTTTAACCTTGTTTGACCACACAAAAGCGTATTTGGCACTGTTAAGGTTTTCTTACTTGTACCCAATCAAATTAGACGGTTTGGGGTGCAGGGTAATGTCTATATTTTGTTTGTTTTCAAAACAAAGCAACTCTTAAGCAAATTTGACGGCTGAAAACCCATAATCAACTTTGAGGGCTGGGATTTAAGTTCGCTTGCTTCTTGAAATAAAAAGTGCAATCAAAGATACTTTGAAGATATCCTGAATCAAAACCAAAATAGTCAATCAGGACCTTACCTTTTGGCACCATTCAATTCATAAACGCAGACCAACACCGATGCATCATTCGGAACACTGAACCTTGCACCTAAAAAATGAATACACTAGGTTTAGGATGGCGAAGAAAATCAGAAACATAGCTTAACGTTATGAATACCAGAGATTTGTATCTGAAATTATTTGAAATTTTTCCTGTGTCTAGCTACTCAAATGCGTTTTCCATACATGTAGTGCACGCTGTGTTCCCCCTTTGGTTGGTTGCCCCCACTGCATTGTGTTCCCTCCTCGGCTGATTGCCCCACTGCATTGTGTTTCCTTTTAGGATTAGCTGCCTCCACTACCTTAATAGACCATTTTCACACATCAGCTCTATTCAAAAAGTCTCCAAATAACTCTAGCCTCGGCATGATGTGCTGCTAAAATCCAAAAGCGTGCATTGCTTTTAGCAAGTTATAGAAAAGCTTTGTATATTTTAGAGCGATGCACATTTTGGGATTGAACAAGACATAATGCAGAGGCTAAGGTTGTTTGGACAAAAGTTGAGTAGTCTGTTTCCTTCTGGTGCGCTTGACTGCTTTAAATGTTCCCTGACTGATACATGCTCAATGCTTAGAACGTTCCCTTGCTCATAGCTTTGCGGTCTGCGTGATTTGTAGTAGTTTGATATAAAGTTATGTCACTGTCATTAGTGATAGTAGTTTGCAGTGAATGTAGTCTGTTTCCTTCTTGTGCGCTTGACTGCTTTAAATGTTCCCTGACTGATACATGCTCAATGCTTAGAACATTCCCTTGCTCATAGCTTTGCGGTCTGCGTGATTTGTAGTAGTTTGATATATAGTTATGTTGCTGTCATTAGTGATAGTAGTTTGCAGTTAATGTAGTCTGTTTCCCTCTGGTGCGCTTGACTGCTTTAAATGTTCCCTGACTGATACATGCTCAATGCTTACAACGTTCCCTTGCTCAGATCTTCGCCTTCTGCGTGATTTATAGTAGTTTGATATATAGTTATGTTGCTGTCAATAGTGATAGTAGTTTGCAGTTAATGTAGTCTGTTTCCCTCTGGTGCGCTTGACTGCTTTAAATGTTCCCTGACTGATACATGCTCAATGCTTACAACGTTCCCTTGCTCAGAGCTTTGCGGTCTGCGTGATTTGTAGTAGTTTGATATAAAGTTATGTCACTGTCATTAGTGATAGTAGTTTGCAGTTAATGTAGTCTGTTTCCCTCTGGTGCGCTTGACTGCTTTAAATGTTCCCTGACTGATACATGCTCAATGCTTAGAACATTCCCTTGCTCAGAGCTTTGCGGTCTGCGTGATTTGTAGTAGTTTGATATATAGTTATGTTGCTGTCATTAGTGATAGTAGTTTGCAGTTAATGTAGTCTGTTTCCCTCTGGTGCGCTTGACTGCTTTAAATGTTCCCTGACTGATACATGCTCAATGCTTAGAACATTCCCTTGCTCAGAGCTTTGCGGTCTGCGTGATTTGTAGTAGTTTGATATATAGTTATGTTGCTGTCATTAGTGATAGTAGTTTGCAGTTAATGTAGTCTGTTTCCCTCTGGTGCGCTTGACTGCTTTAAATGTTCCCTGACTGATACATGCTCAATGCTTAGAACATTCCCTTGCTCATAGCTTTGCGGTCTGCGTGATTTGTAGTAGTTTGATATATAGTTATGTTGCTGTCATTAGTGATAGTAGTTTGCAGTTAATGTAGTCTGTTTCCCTCTGGTGCGCTTGACTGCTTTAAATGTTCCCTGACTGATACATGCTCAATGCTTAGAACATTCCCTTGCTCAGAGCTTTGCGTTCTTTGTGATTTATAGGAATTTGACATATAGTTATGTTACAGTTAATAGTGATAGCAGTTTTCCAGTAGTTTGAAATAATAAAAGCAGTGGCTGTGCATTATTCATGAATCGTTGTGACAGTGACTTGACAGTTGTGAATAACAACAAGGCTTTAGAAGAAAAGTCTTTGATAAACAAACAATTAGCTATGGTCAAGAAAATCGAGAGCATGGGGAAACATGAAATATAAGATGAAAAGCTAATTATGCTATGTTTCGTTTTTGATCATAACAAGGGTTAGAGTTAGGGTTCCTGCTAGAGTAAGGGTTACTTGTAGGGTAAAAGTAACTGTTAGGGTTAGGGTTAGGGTAAGGGTAAACCAAAGGGTTACTTGTAGGGTAAAAGTAACTGTTAGGGTTAGGGTAGTGGGTTTCTGGGTAGAGTAGTAAAAGTGCCCTAAAAAGTCATTTTCTCAATTGGTTTCAAATTCTTTCAATGTCTCGGAAGTCTTTCTGTGGCGAACTAACAATCACAACCGTATCATTCTGGTTAATTTCATATCAAAAGATGCGATCTTAACTTGTCTTTGCAGTTATCATTTGAACACCGAACTCGCAAACATTGCCCTAAATTCATATTGATTTTTGAAATGTAAAGGTATAAAATAGCCTATAGTAGAGTAAGCAAAGCGACATATTCGAACAAAAGATTAAGATTGAAATAACCAATACCAATTTAAAGAAAGTTATGATAGGACTTGAGATCTCAATCAAGTAGGTTCCCGTCTATAAGAAACCCTCATCGTAATTGAATTTGAAAGCATCAAACTAATTATATCGAATTCTCAGCAAATTGATACATTGTCTGAACGCAGTCGCAGAAAACTTCCCAAGATGCTAAGTCACAGCATGCCCTTCAAAATTCTTTACGCTACCACTTGAGTTTAGTGGCACGACAGATTCAATGGTATTGGACTTCCCACTGGTAAACAGTTTTTTGGATCACCCGGTTTATACTTAATATAGTCGCAAATATGAAGATAACAAGGGCATAACAGACAATCAAATATGTGCATCTTCAACTTTCTATGATTTACATAGTACTTCTTTTAGAGTTTGTTCATATAAGAAACCCCCTTGTTTAAGAAGACAGCTTGGAAATTCTTAAGATCCCCTTTTAAATATTAAGAGCAATTTTAAGTCTTTGAAATATTTCTTGTTTTGATGCCCTTTGCAGTTTATTTCTGTCTGCAGAAGAATGTGTTCTATCAATGAGGAATTCAAAACCTCCTTTGCATACGAAACAAATTATTTCATATTTCTAATAACATGATTTGGCAAAAACACACAGTAAAACATAGTTGCTTCTTGAAATAACATGTTACCTATACGTTAGAAACTTTTACCCCTATTATCAATAGGTACCTTTAGATAAGATTCATTAATAGGTACCTTTATATAAGATTCTTAAGCTACCTTAAGATCAGGTTCATTAATAGGTACCTTTACATAAGATTCATTAATAGGTACCTTAAGATAAGGTTCATTAATAGGTACATTTACATAAGATTCATTAATAGATACCTTAAGATAAGATTCATTAATAGGTACCTTTACATAAGATTCATTAATAAGTGCCTTTAGATAAGATTCTTATTAGCTACCTTAAGATAAGATTCATTAATAGGTACCTTAAGATAAGATTCATTAATAGGTACCTTTACATAAGATTCATTAATAGGTACCTTTACATAAGATTTATCAATAGGTACCTTTACATAAGATTTATCAATAGGTACCTTAAGATAAGATTCATTAATAGGTACCTTAAGATAAGATTCATTAATAGGTACCTTTACATAAGATTCATTAATAGGTACCTTTACATAAGATTTATCAATAGGTACCTTTACATAAGATTTATCAATAGGTACCTTAAGATAAGATTCATTAATAGGTACCTTAAGATAAGATTCATTAATAGGTACCTTTACATAAGATTCATTAATAGGTACCTTTACATAAGATTTATCAATAGGTACCTTTACATAAGATTTATCAATAGGTACCTTAAGATAAGATTCATTAATAGGTACCTTTAGATAAGATTCATTAATAGGTACCTTTAGATAAGATTCATTAATAGGTACCTTTAGATAAGATTCAGTAATAGGTACCTTTAGATAAGATTCATTAACAGGTACCTTTAGATAAGATTCAGTAATAGGTACCTTAGATAAGATTGATTAATAGGTACCTCAACATCAAGTACATCAAATACAAAAATTCAATTTGATACCTTAAATCATACCAAATCAAAAATGACATCTTAACACCAGTTTTATGCTCCAGCGTCATGATATAGAAAGTGGACATCCCGCTAGAAAATATTTTCTGAAGAGCAAAGCTGCGGCTCATCTTAAATTTCCAAACAGAAAGATATGATTTAGATGAGAAACGAGGCAACTGTTTTCCGTGCTTTCATTGGCCGCGTCACAGACGATGACTGGTGTGGACTTCTCACGAAATAACTGTGCAGTTCTGCGTAGTAAGAGCTTCGCTCGAATCATCTCTTAGCCCGTGGGAGAGACGGCTAAACCTTAAAAGAATGTGCAGCCCGCAATTTCAGCAATTACCACGATGAAAAGGACGAGAACTGTTTCACCTCAGAAATACTCAGCACATTTACAGCTGACGGGGACTGATCCAGTCATTCCGATAATTGGTCGATTTTAAGCCGAAGGATAGAAGGCAGTTCTTAATTGATTTCCACGGGAATTGATGTCATTGCGACTCTGATAGTATACCGAAATGAGGGTCGGATAAGTCTGGGGGACTACCGAGTGTTTTATGTCAGGAGTCATCTCCAGTGGTGTAGCGGAGCTGTGTGTGGAGCCCTTAGTAAATAAATCATGATAGAATAAATTTTGGAAGTTTAGAGAGAGAGAACTCACCAAAAGAGAGAACTCAAATCACAGACTTTGGGTATTTTTCTCTGTCACGAAATTGAACAAACAATGACAACTAAATATGAACTAAAATAAAAATATGCTCTTTATTTTCAAAACAGCATAGTTACATGATCATGCAAGTGTCCCGCAATCAAAGCAAGCACAATTTGGTCTCTTGCCCAAAAAATATTTAAAAACCCGTTCCAGTAGAAAATAGTGATAAAGTATGTTGAATATGATGATACAGTACTGATGGTATACCTGCACAGTACTGAACACTTTCTAATATACAAAAGGTATCCCTCCACAGTACTGAAGACTTCCCAATGTACAAATGGTATCCTCCCAGAGTACTGATGATATACCCCCCCCCCCACAGTACTAAGCAACCTGCACAATACTGAACAGGCGTTCCCAGGGTGATCACAATCCATCCTTCAGGGCTCCAATGCATTATTCAATCTGAATTATTTTCGACTCAAGAAGTACAAGAACACCTGGTATAAGAATTAAAGACCAAAAATCTAGAAAATACTTCACATGATAACAATTATTAACTCTCCCATCGCTCGTATTGACGTATTGTTTGCATATATAGCAATGAAATGTCTTGTTTTGAATTCGCTCTATCTGAATTATTTTCCACTCAAGAAGTACAAGAACACCTGGTATAAGAATTAATGACAAAAAATTTAGAAAATACTTCACATGATAACAATTATTAACTACCCTTATCGCTCGTCTTGACGTATTGTTTGCATATATAGCAATGAAATGTCTTATTTTGAATTCGCTCAATCTGAATTATTTTCAACTCAAGAAGTACAAGAACACCTGGTATAAGAATTAAAGACCAACAATTTAGAAAATACTTCACATGATAACAATTATTAACTACCCTTATCGCTCGTCTTGACGTATTGTTTGCATATATAGCAATGAAATGTCTTATTTTGAATTCGCTCAATCTGAATTATTTTCAACTCAAGAAGTACAAGAACACCTGGTATAAGAATTAAAGACCAACAATTTAGAAAATACTTCACATGATAATAATAATTAACTTCCCTTATCGCTCGTCTTGACGTATTGTTTCCAGATATAGCAATGAAATGTCTTATTTTGAGTTTTCTCAATCTGAATTATTTTCGACTCAAGAAGTGCAAGAACACCTGGTATAAGAATTAAAGACCAAAATCTGGAAAATACTTCACATGATAACAATTATTAACTCCCCTTATCGCTCGTCTTGACGTATTATTTGCATATATAGCAATGAAATGTCTTATTTTGAATTCGCTCAATCTGAATTATTTTCGACTCAAGAAGTACAAGAACACCTGGTATAAGAATTAAAGACCAAAATCTGGAAAATACTTCACATGATAATAATAATTAACTCCCCTTATCGCTCGTCTTGACGTATTGTTTCCAGATATAGCAATGAAATGTCTTATTTTGAGTTTTCTCAATCTGAATTATTTTCGACTCAAGAAGTGCAAGAACACCTGGTATAAGAATTAAAGACCAAAATCTGGAAAATACTTCACATGATAACAATTATTAACTCCCCTTATCGCTCGTCTTGACGTATTGTTTGCATATATATCAATGAAATGTCTTATTTTGAATTCGCTCAATCTGAATTATTTTCGACTCAAGAAGTACAAGAACACCTGGTATAAGAATTAAAGACCAAAATTTGGAAAATACTTCACATGATAACAATTATCAACTCCCCTTATCGCTCGTCTTGACGTATTGTTTGCATATATAACAATGAAATGTCTTATTTTGAATTCGCTCAATCTGAATTATTTTCGACTCAAGAAGTACAAGAACACCTGGTATAAGAATTAAAGACCAAAATTTGGAAAATACTTCACATGATAACAATTATCAACTCCCCTTATCGCTCGTCTTGACGTATTGTTTGCATATATAGCAATGAAATGTCTTATTTTGAATTCGCTCAATCTGAATTATTTTCGACTTAAGAAGTACAAGAACACCTGGTATAAGAATTAACGACCAAAATCTGGAAATCACTTTGCATGATAACGTTATAAATTCCCCTATTCTTTCGTCTTGACGTATTGTTTGCATATATAGCATTGACATGTCTTATTTAGCGTGGAGGCTAGTTATAAGGATCTGATCTGAAATCCGCGAAAGTGCGTAAATCTACCTGAAGACGCAATAGACACCATCTGCCGCGAGGTAAACGCAAAGCAGCGTGCCTTGAAGATAAACCGGTCCCAGAAAAACCGTTGCCGCAGAAAATCTTGTTGATATTAGCAAGCCCGCAAAAGTAATATAACGTGGTTGTATTAGAATTATTATTTTCAACCTTTTGCGTCATCTGAATTGTGAGCCAGCAGAGTGCGTAGTAGACCAGGCGGAGAGAGGGGGTAGGGTCCCCCGACGGGGAAATTTATGGGAACTAGTGAACTTGGTCAATTTTGGGGCTCTGAGTTCAAAAATCGTTGGTATACGGGCGATGGGCGGGGCCTTCAGCCTCTTTTTCACGTTTTAATGTCTCGTTTTCATTAAAATTCCTTTGATGTACGCAAAACGTATAAAATCACAAGAAGCCTAGATAAAAGAGGATATATACAGCCAATCTAGGCTTTAGATATCAAATAGATGAAAACCGTTAATGGGCGTGGCTTTTAGCCTCGTTTTCACGATTTACAGTGTCGCTTTTATGATCAGCATTTTCAACATTGTGGAAGCAAAAACATCACAATTCTTGATAAAAAGAGGCAATTACCCTAGGTTTGTGAACTATTGAACCCAAGGCATCGCAAACTTGAGGTATGATCACCAACCTCGTTTTCATTTTTATAGTATTCTTTTTGAAATAAACTATTCATGTCATTCATGGAGCAAAAAACGAAAAATAAGTTGGATCTGGTTTACCAGGCTCATCACTTTGCTAACTTTTGCTATCTAGAACAAGGCTATTCACGCCTCTGGACCCCTTTATCATTGCTTTTACTTTATATGTGTTCAAACAGAACAACTAAATAGCTAGAGAGTTATCGAAGTATCTACAAGTAATCTTTTACAAATATGGTTAGCCTTCTTCATCCTCTATCACAACTCCAGAATCTTCTTCAAAATCACTT
Organism: Pelagia noctiluca; assembly: GCA_963924455.1. Classification (NCBI taxonomy): domain Eukaryota; kingdom Metazoa; phylum Cnidaria; class Scyphozoa; order Semaeostomeae; family Pelagiidae; genus Pelagia; species Pelagia noctiluca. Next base: position 16,075,346 of record OZ004322.1, on the reverse strand, counting down.
TACATCACATCATTCCTGTCTTCATTTTCTTCGTAATTAACCAGCAACTCGCAAACATCATCGGGGTGGGAAATTCCGCTCCACATCACTTTGCTTCTCCCGTCCCAGCCATCCAATGCTTGATGGGTGTCAAGAATTCAGAGTGATATACTCCATATACTCACTAGTACTCAGACTCTTTAGTTTAGTTAATTTCTATTAGTTACCAGATAAATATCTAACGCCGTTTCCCCCCATATCACTCATTCGCTTCATTTGTTATATTCACTCATTCGTTACGCTTTTATTCCGCTTATAGTGTATTAGAGTGCGTTATAACAGTGCAATTGATATAGGTTTATATTTATGTATACACTAGGAAGAAAAAGACTCAAAAGACAAAACTCTCCATTTAACTATATATACAAATTAAATTGACAAGGCGGCAAGAGGCTGAAGTCTACTATTTTCTTCTCTTTCTCGAAATTGTTTGCTAGAAAATTGAATACTTCAGCCCCTTAATTCATAAGATCCTTTGGTTTCCATGAACCGTTTCGACGAATTTCTCCGATGTTTGCGAAAACCTGTAAAGTGCTTTCAGAAACAGGACGACTTCCCAGGTTTGCAAATAAACGAATGAATTCTTGGTGTTTTAACACGGCTTTCAAAAGTGTCAATTTACCTTTCCTCATAGTTTATCGAAAAAGATGGTTTAGAAACCTATTGTTGTACGTTTTTGTTTCACAGTTGATGTTGAGCAGTACTTGAGCGTGCACAACGAATGTATTATCCTCTCTCTTTACTGTTGAAATTTTACATGTAAATATTGCCTACATAAATAAATATGATGCTGAATATTATAAAATCTTTTCTAAATAACGAATATTTCTGGCTGGAGAACGAAAAGAAGTGTTTTGGTCTATTTGCTCAACCATGACCTTGTTTGCTAAAACAATAGCAAAACAAAAGACTGTGCACTCTCAATTTTAAAAAAGTTGCACAAATAGATGCAACAATAGGTTTCCACACCATCTTTTTCGATACACTTTGCTTTCCTGAAGAAGCTCGAGACATAGTCATTGTCACAGAAGTTGTTTTTTCTTGACACTCATTGACGAAGACGTTTCATCTAAAATTTTCTAGCTTTTTCCTGGAACGCTATCGATAAGAATACGAGCCTTTTGGAAGTCATGAGCCATGAGCAATGTAAGGATATCATTATCAATGGAAGGAGATCGAACCATTACTGCTTCTTCAGTAGTGACGCTAGCTGCTTGCGCCATACACGTCTGAGTGTTTTATGGAAACCAAAAGATCTCATTAATAAACGAGCTGCAGTATTCAATTTTTTAGCAAAGAATGTTTGAGAAAGAGAAGAAAATAGTAGACTTCAGCTTCTTGCCGCCTTGTCAATTTAATTTGAAGCTTCGTATCCTGCATGCAAATTACGTCGCATCGATTTTCAGGAAAACGGATCGCTTAATACTCGATCTAGAAGACCAATTGTGGGGTACACAAGTAAGGAAGACACAAGAGTTATGCTTCAAATATTTAAATAGTTTGATGGAGAGTTTTGTCTTTTGAGTCTTTTTCTTCTTAGTGTATACATAACTATATACCTATATCCATTGCACTGTTATAACGCACTCTAATACACTATAAGCGGAGTAAAAGCGTAACGAATGAGTGATATGGGGGGAAACGGCGTTAGATATTTAAGAAATCCGGTAACTAATAGAAATTAACTAAACTAAAGAGTCTGAGTACTAGTGAGTATATGGAGTATATCACTCTGAATTCTTGACACCCATCAAGCATTGGATGGCTGGGACGGGAGAAGCAAAGTGATGTGGAGCGGAATTTCCCACCCCGATGATGTTTGCGAGTTGCTGGTTAATTACGAAGAAAATGAAGACAGGAATGATGTGATGTAAAGTGATTTTGAAGAAGATTCTGGAGTTGTGATAGAGGATGATGAAGGCTAACCATATTTGTAAAAGATTACTTGTAGATACTTCGATAACTCTCTAGCTATTTAGTTGTTCTGTTTGAACACATATAAAGTAAAAGCAATGATAAAGGGGTCCAGAGGCGTGAATAGCCTTGTTCTAGATAGCAAAAGTTAGCAAAGTGATGAGCCTGGTAAACCAGATCCAACTTATTTTTCGTTTTTGCTCCATGAATGACATGAATAGTTTATTTCAAAAAGAATACTATAAAAATGAAAACGAGGTTGGTGATCATACCTCAAGTTTGCGATGCCTTGGGTTCAATAGTTCACAAACCTAGGGTAATTGCCTCTTTTTATCAAGAATTGTGATGTTTTTGCTTCCACAATGTTGAAAATGCTGATCATAAAAGCGACACTGTAAATCGTGAAAACGAGGCTAAAAGCCACGCCCATTAACGGTTTTCATCTATTTGATATCTAAAGCCTAGATTGGCTGTATATATCCTCTTTTATCTATGCTTCTTGTGATTTTATACGTTTTGCGTACATCAAAGGAATTTTAATGAAAACGAGACATTAAAACGTGAAAAAGAGGCTGAAGGCCCCGCCCATCGCCCGTATACCAACGATTTTTGAACTCAGAGCCCCAAAATTGACCAAGTTCACTAGTTCCCATGAATTTCCCCGTCGGGGGACCCTACCCCCTCTCTCCGCCTGGTCTATAGGGAAAGTTTGATTGAATAAAGAATGATGTTTTAAAAAGGCTAAACGATAGCAAATGCACCAAAATAATGCGTAATGGCCGACAAGCTGGGTAAACTCTGGTATTTAGTCAATTTCTAAAATTTGAATTGCTGATGCATTGTCGCGGCGCCCTGAAACCAACCCTGAAATTCGAAACTTTGAAACTTGAGCTTGTGTTGACACTAATGTTTAATTAATTTAGATTAGCTTAGATTACAGTCACGATTTTTTAGTTTTGTTTAGTTAGAATAGCTGCGTGATAGATTGTTGACGAGAAATTCAAGTTGATCGAAAATAATAAATAAGATAGAGATCATTTCAAAGAAAATGAGAAAGAAGTCGAAAAGTGAGGCAGGAGATTTGGGTAGAAAGTTGTTATAAAGGGACGTGAGTCGTTTGTTTTTGAATTATTTTGTTGCGTGAGAAACTTTGTTGTTTTCTTAAGATCGATTTCGGCGTGGCATTTTTAGGCCTCACCTTGCCTGATTTTAGTTACGGTTTTGAATATTGAATTGTTCGCCTCACGGCTTCTCAAGAATAATACAGTCCTCTACGAATTGAATTTAAGATAGTCCGTTATATTTAGCCGCGCTTACGTGTTTAGAAGTTTGAAAGGAATTTGGTTGATTTTGTCTATAGTTGTTTTGATGATTGTTGCTATTAATCGGTGAAGTAATTGTTTTGATATAATATATAATCTTGTTTTGTTGGTTTTACATGATCTTGGGAATCTTTTCTTGTGTCTTGTCTTTGTTGAATCGTTTTATGGAAACGACCCCCTGGGGGTACTCGAGCTGCGGCTTATGTCTAGGGTGGGCCCAGAATCCCGGACATAAAGTGGCCAACCGAACCGGACAGAACAGGTGGCAGTAAAAAAGGGACGATATATCGACCATTTGGACTGGGCAAAAATATGATGAGTACCCAGGGGGAAGGAACTGAGGAACCCCAAATTGGGGGGGTTAGGGCGTCAAATTCGAGTGACGATAAAATAAAGCAAATGAAACGTGGATACATGATAAGAGCCACAAAAAGAAATATTTTGATGTCGAAGCTGTCGACAATCGAGAGGGCCATAATGAATGGAAATAAGATAGAACTTCAACAATTGAATTTAACCTTGAATGAAGGATTGAATGACTTGCAAGAACTAGACAAGAAAATTCTGAACTTGATGTTGGACTTAGAAGATACTCCAGATATAAGTAATGAAATGTCAGAAGCTGGAAATGTTCGCATTGATATACAAACTGGAATTTTAAGATTAGAGGCCGTACTGAATGCATCTTCAACTACAGCTCCAGGTATGGTACCAGATACACCAACCCCAAAGGGGGGAGGAGGCACATCAGCCCCAAAGGGGGGAGGAATACATACAAAGTTGCCAAAACTGCAGCTGCAAACATTTTCAGGAGACCCAAAAAATTGGCAGAGATTTTGGGATGTTTTTGAGCGAAACATTCATAAGAATGTAAATCTAGAGCCCATTGACAAGTTTGACTATCTGGCTGGTCTTCTGCATGGTACAGCTGCAAAAGCAATTGAAGGATTGGAAATTAATGCAGCTAATTATTCAGAAGCAGTTGATAAATTGAAAGCGAGGTTTGGCAAAAGGTCTCTAATTACCCAGGGGCACATTCAAAATTTGACAGAAATGCAGCCAGTGTTTAATGAAAAAGATGTGCAGAGACTAAGAAAATTTCACGACGACGTTGAAGTAAATTATAGAGCGCTGAGATCATTAGGAGTAGACCAAGGTACATATTCATGTGTCATTGTACCCACATTGCTGAAAAAGTTGCCAGAGCAGATTCAATTATTGATAAAAAGAGGGAATGAGAGCCATGAAGAGTGGGATATTGAAACATTCTTAACAGCATTTTTGAAAGAACTAGAGCTGAGGGAGTTACATGTGACAACAAATTATGAGAAGCAAAGAGATGCAAAGCCAAGATCCAACAGGCCAGAGCCTACTACAGGTAGTGCACTGTTTACAAGAGCGAGAAAACTGGACTGTGCATTTTGTAGAGGGGATCATGTTCATGAAAAGTGTGATAAAGTGTTAGACGTAAGAAAACGAAAAGAATTGATTAAAAAATACGGAAGATGTTTTAAATGTATTAAGAAAGGCCACAGAGCAAGTGAGTGTAGAGTACAAGTCAGGTGCGAAAAATGCAAAGGAACGCATCACACCTCCATTTGTAACCCTGAATGGAAAGCATCAAATAAAGAAGAGGAAAATAGAGTTGCAGCTCCAAGTCTCCATGTAGGCTCACAAGGACGTGTTGCACTGCAAACCTTGCAAGCAGACGTGTCGGTTGAAGGAGACGGGCCTACAGTTCGATCTAGAGTAATGTTAGATTCTGGAAGTCAGTGCACATTCATGACAACAGAGCTTGTGCAGCTAATGAAAGCCAAGCCCATAAAGAAAAAATCATTGAAACTGGACACATTTGGACAGAGCCATGAGCCTCAAAATTGTAATGTGTATCAAGTGAAAGTCGCACATGTTGACGGGGGGAGCGAAGTGGTGCTGGATGTCCTTGAAGTCCCCAAAATAACGAAGCTAGCTAATGTTCATCCAGAGATAGTTAAAGAAAACTATGAACATTTGAAAGACCTAAAGTTTACTGATGTTTCATTGAAAGACGAGCTAGTTGTACATCTCCTTGTTGGTGCTGACAATATGTGGAAACTTCAAACAGAAAATGTGAAAAGAGGATCAAGAGATCAACCAGTTGCAGTAGAAACCGTGCTAGGCTGGACACTGTCAGGGCCAATTGGAAATGATGAAAGTGATGTAGTACAATCAAGCATAAACCTTGTCATTGAAAGTAATCGTGAACCTATAGATGAGAAATTGAATCAGCTGTGGGACTTTGAAAGTATAGGCATAAGGGAAGATAAGGATGTACATGTTGAGTTTCAAGAGCAAATTGAATTCAACGGAGATCGATATTCAGTAAAACTGCCATGGAAAGAAGACAAAACATTGCTGCCAATGAACTATAACTTGAGTCTGATGAGATTGAAAGGTCAAATTAAGAAGCTACAAAAGGATGAAGAAATAGCGAGAGAATATGATAAGATAATTAAAGAGCAGTACAAAGCAGGGATCATAGATAAGGTTGAGGAAGAGGAAGAGAAAGAGATTAAAGTGGGAACACACTATCTTCCACACCACCCGGTAGTGAGAAAAAATGCTGAAACAACGAAAGTACGAGTTGTTTTCGATGCGAGTGCGAAATCTCATAAGAGTAAGCTGTCTCTGAATGACTGCCTTCACACAGGACCCGCACTAGCACCAATGCTGTATGATGTCCTGCTGCGAATGAGAGAGCACAAAGTATTGTTAGTTGCAGATGTGCAGAAAGCTTTTCTTCAAATTGAAATTGATGCTGAAGATAGAAATTCGTTACGCTTTCTTTGGGTAAAGAACATTTTCTCAAAGGAACCAGAGATAGAAATTTACCAGTTTTGCAGGGTAATTTTTGGGGCTGGTCCAAGTCCCTTTCTGTTAAATGCAACATTGAGGTATCATTTGGCAAAGTATGAAGAAGAAGACCCAGAGTTTGTTGAAAAGGTCGCTAACTCAATGTATATCGATGACCTTGTATCGGGGGAGACGAACGTGGAAGAAGCTTTCAAGCTTTTCCAGAAAGCGAAAGAAAGATTGAGAAAAAGAGGATTTTCAATGCACAAGTGGAAATCCAACAATGCTAGTTTGCTTCAGGCTATCAAAAATAAAGAAGGAGATGATAAAGAAGAAAGAGTCGAGGAGGAGCTTACTTACGCTAAAGAGTCAGTTGAGACAAAAGTTGAGGATACAGGAGATAAAATCCTAGGTGTCAAATGGAACAAAGTAAGCGACGACCTGGTTTTTGAGTTTCAAGACATCGTAAGCAGAGCAGAAGGCATGGAGCTTACAAAGAGAAATCTTCTGAGTGTGGTGGCAAGTGTGTTTGATCCGTTAGGACTTGTGAGTCCTATTATCGTAACCGCAAAAATCTTGCTGCAGGAGCTTTGCAAGAGCAAACTTGGATGGGATGAAGCACCAGGCGAAGAGTTTCTGAAGAAATGGCAGAAATGGTTGACAGAGTTGAAAGTTACAAGCGAGATCTTGTTTCCAAGGTGTATCTACCCAAGAATTGATGAAAAGGTTGTGGAAATTTCACTTCACGGATTTGCCGACGCAAGCAGTAAGGCGTACTGTGCAGCAGTGTACATTCTATGCAAACAAGAGTCGGTTACAAGAGCACAGTTATTGACTTCGAAAACCAGAGTGGCGCCGATAAAAGAGCAATCGATTCCACGTTTGGAATTAACATCAGCTAGAATTCTCGCAAGGCTGATGGACACTGTTCAGAAAGCTTTAGAGAGTCAAATTAACGTGCAGAATACCACATTGTGGTTAGATAGTTTCACAGCATTGTTGTGGATAAAGAATATTGGAGAATGGAAGCCGTTTGTTCAAAACAGAGTACGAGAAATATTACAGTTGACATCAAGAGACGCCTGGAGATATTGTCCTACAGATTGTAATCCGGCGGATATCGGCTCCAGAGGGATAAATGCTTCGAAACTTAAAGAGAATACACTGTGGAAAGAAGGGCCAGAGTGGTTAAGTACAAACGAATGGCCGAAAAGAATGCCACCATCTACTACGGATGAACTAGATGAGGAAAGAATCAGAGTTGTACACGCAAATGTTGTGACAGAAGTGCAGGAAAACTGTACCAAAATATCTTCCGTGATTGACGCGAAACGTTTCAGCGAGGAAATAAAGTTATATAGAACAACTGCATATGTGTTAAGGTTCATCAACAATTTAAAGGCAAAGAGAAGGGAAGGCGGATTGACAACTGAAGAAATTCGGAATGCGAAGAGGTTGTGGATACTAGACGCTCAAACGGAGTTTGAAACTGAGTCCAAGTTCGCAAATGTTAAAGAACAACTCGGTGTAGAGAAAGTAGACGGAATCATGCGGTGCAACGGACGATTGATGAATGCAGACATCTCGGAAGACGCCAAGATGCCAATACTATTGCCACGTGAGCATCATCTAACCAAATTAATCGTACTAGCAAGTCATGCGAGAGTATTCCATGGGGGAGTACGACCAACATTAGCAGAGGTGAGATCGGTATATTGGATTTGCAAAGGAAGGAGCAAAGTGAAACAAGTTATACGAGAATGCAATATGTGCAAAAGAGAGAAAGCTAAGCGTTATGCCGAGGCACCTACAGCGAGCTTGCCAGAGTTCCGTGTTACGCCTGCAAAACCATTTTCAAGGACAGGATTGGATTTCGCAGGGCCATTATTTGTTAAGACAGCGGACGGGATGAGAAAGGTATACATTCTGTTATTTACGTGTGCGGTAACTCGAGCAGTCCATCTCGAACTGGTTTCCGATCAGTCAAATGCAACATTCATTCAGGCGCTTAGAAAATTCGCAGCAAGAAGAGGATTTCCAAACAGGATTCAAAGCGACAATGCGAAAACATTTAAGGCTACCGCAAAATGGCTCCAAACACTGCAAGGGAACGAAAAGGTTCAGAGATATTTACAAGAGAGAAATTGTGTATGGAAATTCAGTTTACCTCTATCGCCATGGTGGGGAGGTTTCTGGGAAAGACTTGTCGGATCCGTTAAAAGTTGTTTAAGAAGAGTCTTGGGACAATCGAAACTTAGTTTCGGAGAATTAGAAACACTGCTGATCGAAGTTGAGTGCACAATTAACAATCGACCGATTACATACGAATATGACGAGATAGGTCATGAGATGTTGACTCCGTCTCATTTACTTTACGGCTACAGGCTAAGTAGCATGCCTGATGAGATGCAGAGCGATAAGGACGATGGGCAGATAAGTCGCAGAGCAAGATACTTGAGCACACTTAGAAATCAATTATGGGAAAGGTGGTCAAAGGAGTACTTGACGAATTTAAGGGAACATCATCGCGTACATACCAAGGAAGGAAGGAAAGTTGCAGAAGGAGACGTTGTCATTGTACACGAAAAGGGGAAACCAAGAAGTCAGTGGAGATTAGGCAGGGTCAGCAAATTGTTAACCGGAAAGGATGGGTTTAACCGAGGAGTCGAGCTGGAAGATGCCGATAAAGGTCAGCGGAAGACATTGCAACGCCCAATCCAACTGTTATACTCGTTAGAATTGGCAAAGCAGACGGAAAGGGAAAAAGCGGAGAATCTTGTCACGGACGCGGATAGACGGGAGATAGTAGAGTCGGAGTTGAACAACGAGGGAAAAGACGCGGAGGTGAAAGATCGAGATCGACCACGGAGAGCAGCAGCGAAAGACGCGGATTGGCGCCGACGGGAATTTCTAAAGGATCAGACAAGCTGATCAGGGGGAGTGTGTCGCGGCGCCCTGAAACCCTGAAATTCGAAACTTTGAAACTTGAGCTTGTGTTGACACTAATGTTTAATTAATTTAGATTAGCTTAGATTACAGTCACGATTTTTTAGTTTTGTTTAGTTAGAATAGCTGCGTGATAGATTGTTGACGAGAAATTCAAGTTGATCGAAAATAATAAATAAGATAGAGATCATTTCAAAGAAAACGAGAAAGAAGTCGAAAAGTGAGGCAGGAGATTTGGGTAGAAAGTTGTTATAAAGGGACGTGAGTCGTTTGTTTTTGAATTATTTTGTTGCGTGAGAAACTTTGTTGTTTTCTTAAGATCGATTTCGGCGTGGCATTTTTAGGCCTCACCTTGCCTGATTTTAGTTACGGTTTTGAATATTGAATTGTTCGCCTCACGGCTTCTCAAGAATAATACAGTCCTCTACGAATTGAATTTAAGATAGTCCGTTATATTTAGCCGCGCTTACGTGTTTAGAAGTTTGAAAGGAATTTGGTTGATTTTGTCTATAGTTGTTTTGATGATTGTTGCTATTAATCGGTGAAGTAATTGTTTTGATATAATATATAATCTTGTTTTGTTGGTTTTACATGATCTTGGGAATCTTTTCTTGTGTCTTGTCTTTGTTGAATCGTTTTATGGAAACGACCCCCTGGGGGTACTCGAGCTGCGGCTTATGTCTAGGGTGGGCCCAGAATCCCGGACATGCATTTCAGAATATCTAGATTATTGAAAACGTATTTATCAGATTTCTCTTAATTAGTTGCAGAGAAAACGGTATTGAAAGCCCTTTCCACCACACCAAACCTAAAAGCAGAAAACATTTGAAACAAGGCACTGCAGGTGCAAGCAGAGATTTCCATGGCCTAGTCTTTTCATTAAATAATCTTTTCATATGTTTTCAGCTTTTGAAATCACGTTTTCCAAAAATGGCTTTTGAAAGTAAGTTGCATGATAAAAAGTTAAAGTACCAAATAATTTCCTGATACATCAAGTAAAGATTGAAAAATCATTGAAAAATATATCTGATTCGCGAAGAAGGTTTTGGGAGGCCTTTTTAAACTTACTATCGTTTTCAGAAGATGCAGTCTAAATAATACTACCTTAAATAAAAGCGTCTACCTGTAACAGAGGGTGATGAAAAGGTACGCCTTTTATAGGCAGCACTAGGGATGCAGCCCAAAACCTCTTACAGGGGAAAGGGGCATTAACCACTTTCAGCTTAATTCGTTGGTATAACCCATCAGAAGTCATCTCAACACACTATATATGTCGACCTTTCTTCGCAAGGGAAGGAAGCCACTATAACAGTATAGATTCCTGTTATTCTGAGTAGTTAAATTCTTGAAGCGTAAGAGTTTGATTCAGTAACGTGATGAGATTACAGACTGACTGATTTATATATTTACAAAACGATTGATTATCACAAACGAAAAGGATGCTACAACATAAAAGCAAAATCATGCCAATCATGCCTACTGTAGCCATAGCTCCTCCAGCTCATCTGTGTGGCCACGTCCCTGACTTCAATTCATAGTAAGGAAATAAACCTACACAGTACTGATGGTATCCCTCTACAGTACTGAACACCCTCCACAGTACTGAATAGCCTTTAATGCACTGATTGTATCCCTCAATAATTCTGGATACCCTTCAAAGTACTAAATAACCTCAACAGCACTGATAGTTTCCTTCCACAGAACTGAATACCCTCCGCAAGACTGAACATCATCCACAGTACTGATAGTATCCCTCAACAGCACTGATAGTATCCCTCCACAGTACTGAAAACCCTCCACAGTACTGAAAACACTCCACAGTACTGAATACCCTGCACAGTACTGAAAATCCTCGACAGTACTGATAGTATCCCTCAACAGCACTGATAGTATCCCTCCACAGTACTGAAAACCCTCCACAGTACTGAAAACCTCCACAGTACTGAAAACCCTGCACAGTACTGAAAACCCTGCACAGTACTGAATACCCTGCAATGCACCTACTGACGACTAATACTCTTATCAAGGAAACAGTCCTCAATCATCATCTCAGGCATCAATCGAAGGTGCAGTGATGTCCTCAAATGTAAAATGAACAGAAAAATCTTTGGTGAAATAATTGATTAAGAAGTATACATGTAATAAGACACTGGGCAAAAAGAGATCATTCTCCCTTCTTTAGTACATCTGATGCATCGTGTAACTTAGTTATTGTGCCGATGGTGTGACACAGGAAAACAAACAAGAGAGTTTCACGAAAATCGTCATTAGTAACACAATGAGTTATCCCAGTCGGTAAACCAACATTCGCTTTTTGCAATCACCTATTTGTTGAAATTAGCCTCACTCACAGGTCTCAGTCGTTATCTGCATCTGTCAACATAAGTCTGTTCGTAGATAACAAGGCACACCTACCCAGACTTTAATTATAGAGTTTCATGATATAA